>CM032233.1:114382500-115030000 GCA_019009955.1 Riptortus pedestris | reverse complement strand
TGAAAATTAAATGTACTATAATTATTGTTATATAAATTTATTCTCTATCTTGAATATTAACCGAGATATTTGCATTTTTCAGCCTTCAGTAAACCCCCACTCCTACTCATGCCATTAACATTTAGCAGTTATATTATGAAACACTTTATTTGAAGCCTAAATATGAGATATCGTGCTCATTGAACTTTTACGCCTTGAGATAAATGCATATACGTGACGCACGTAGGAAATCTGCTTAGTTAACGCAGCCTCTGAGTGACGGACTTTTTTTTTTTTTGAATTACGTTTATTATAAAAATGTTCTGAATAATTTTTCACTACATTAAAAGTATGTATTTTTCAATATATTACATAATTTAAACAAAAGAAACTACCAAACTTTACAGTTAGTGTAGGAATTGAACCTTTGCAACCATCTTAACCATTCATTGATGCCTGTAGTTGCGGGTTCTAGCCTCTAAAAGTCTTTCCTCAAGGTAAATCAGCCACCTTTGCCTGTGCCTTCTCCTCCTCACCCCACCTGGTGTACTATGCGATGGTTTTTTTTTGGGTTCTCCTCAGATTGAAGAGGATGGTAGTGACTGGATCGCTCGTTTTTAAAGTCAATTTGTGGGCATATTTGGTAGCTTTGAGGTTGCCATAGGCTTAAGGGAAAGGGACTTATTCTGGCAATCCAATATTGAAAATCTATTCTTGGTCTTAATTTAGATAGTAGGCTTTCATTGCATATTCTGGCTATTCAGCCCATGGTCTTGTACGGCAGGGAATTGTCGAATCTCACACAGGATGGAACTATTGGGTCGGGAAGAAGTTTTAAGAAATGTATTTGTAGCCTGGAACGAGGAGTTAGATTCTATGTGAGAAGAAAAGCAAAAATAATGGACTTGTATTGCTAGCTTGATATCGTCTGTGCAATCAAGATGGGTAGACTGTCGTGATTGGACGTGTGGAATACAGGGAACTTGTAGACTTTTCAAGTAGAGGTTATGTGACAATGAAAAATATAGTAGTGGTCAAAAGAATCTGGACCGGTTATAAATTTCATAGAATTATGTAATTTTGTCAGTAACAAATTTTAATATAAATGTTCTGTTAATAAAGTAGTTTTATTCGTATGAGTTATTCTCTTTCTCGTACACTGATATGTTTTACATTTGAAAAGGTAGTAAATTTACTAATGACGAAGAAGTATACATCGGGGAGTCGTTACAAATTTGCAGGATTGTTGGACATCGAGTCCCGATTAATATCTCAAAAGTTGATTTTCCTTAAGAAGATGATTCTTTTTTTTGTGATTGGGTTCAGAACCAACCGTATCTGAATCGTGTTAAATGGGCATAATTTACTAATTCTTGAAACTGTAGAGAAAAAGGATACTTCATTCAGAATGCGTTCTCCTATATATTCCGTGGTTTCTCAACCCCACTCCTCACCCTTTGAATTAAAATTTTCGAAAAAAAAAAATATTTGAGTTTCAAGAATAATAAACATTCCGTTCAAAGGTTATCGCGTTTGCGAACACACACACACGGATCCTGCATTTTGAATACATTATCTTTTACCTTATTGGCTAATTTTTCATTGCATTAATCTTTATTCTTACTTTAGATTATTCATCGAATGCATTTTTTTTCGCCAATTGAATTGCACCATGCTGTAAGGAATGACAAGGAATAAACCCTTGACCTTGAGCAAGCGACTTGCTTTGAATTCATTATACAGTCATTACCTAGGAGAAGTCGGCCCTCATTTCACTTGCAGGGAAATAACAAGAAAACAATTTGTCTCGTAAATCATCATTCTACTACCGGAAAGAGTCGTAAAAAAATTATGAAAATGCCCTTGCCCGTGACACAGTTTTGCTTTCCATTTTCTTCCCCTTTTTCTTCATTGTAACTGGCCCATGTTCGCGAGCGTGACTCATAATCTGATAGAGCCTACAACTTGAAACCCTTATCGACTGCTGTCCGGAAGAATTAATATTTTGGATCAAGGTTGAAGGAAAGCGGCTCCTCGAGGGCTGAGTGCAGTCTCGCGTTTAATAAATACTGATATTACCGCAAGCTTCGCTACTCATTACTCACTTACCTCATTCGGCAGTTAATAGTTGCTGTGCGTGATTGGAATTTCTCCGACCTCTTTCACACGAACTGACATCACGTTTCCAAAAACAGAATTTTCTTCTCTATGATTCATTGTGTTACATAATGTGAGCTCATCTTCATCGTCTATCCGCATACTGCATTGTTTTGTGTGGCTCTATACGCCTGCCAAGAAGATAGTTAGAACATCTACAGCTGCATATTTCAGGACCTCAACCCTTCCCTCTTCCATCTCCCTCTTTACAACAGAAATGACGTTTGAAGCTTTCTTTAAAACACCTGACAACGGGTTTTTTTTTCGATATATAAGACAAGTTACTGAACCAGCTGTCCTGATTTCAGCACTTAAGAAGCATGGTCTCGAAATAACTATCAATTCCCATGAGAATCAATGCGCAACTAACAAACCAATATTCCACAATATTGAATTTCCCTCTTCATCCAAAAAATGTAAAGGGGGTAAAAGAAAGAAGACAAATAACAGGTAAAACTAAAACAGTCATGAATCTCTTCTGAAATGCAGTTTTCAGGTACAACAACCGGGTAGGTCGGCAACTGTGGTCTGAGCAGAAGAAAATTTCAATAAGAGGGCTTTTCATTTTGACCAGGTTGAAGTATTTGGATTTTACCAATGCTACATATATTCTCCTTTTATTTCAAGGTTAATCATCCGAATCCCCATTTAATTTTACGAAATGTAACTATTACGCAAAACATTATTAGAATATCTTTTGACAACTGATTCATACCCAGTAGTCACAAAAACATTAAGAAATATTAATATTCCTCATGGATATTCTGTAATACAGAACAGTGAAAGAATATTCATTTTAATGACATTATATTTGATATAAGACATGATATATTCGTTTATTGTTAATTCCAATAACTAAATGTGTGAATTTACTTCAGGCTGGAATATATATATATATATATATATATATATATATATATGTGTATATATATATATATATATATATATATATATATATATATAAAATAGCAACCTCTCTCTGTACATAGATTTTTTTCTCGAAATTTCACGATACTTTTTTGTTTCATATGTCATAGACACGATAACTGCATTTTGTTTCTTTCGTGTATGTTTATTTGTTACCTTTTCACGCCTAAACTACTGAACCGAATGCTATGAAACTTGGTTTGTACAATATTACTAACTAAACTTAGACCATATACTAATATTCTTGAGACAAAGAGGAATGGGGGTTATAAAGGCCCAGAAATGAAAAATTCCGATATTTCGTTTCCTATGCGTTTTTCGGCATAGTTGCACATGACAAAAGTTATTTATTTTTTTATTTAAAACAACTTTGGTATACACAATTTTGTCGTATACCGAAGTATAAATGAGATATGTGCTAAAAGCTATAGCGGGAGTCAAGAATTTAGTTAGGCACAATAGACTGAACCGAACTTATCAAAACTGGATGTGTGAATTAGCATTTACTCTTTCATGATTATAAGCAATATTAAAATTCTAGGTAAGGAGAAAAGTGGGGGTTATAAGGTTTTCAATTATTTTTCAGCAAACATGCACATTTCACAAGGTGTTTATTTTGGTATTTAGAGTAGCTTTTATTATATTTATTTCTGTCGTACTACGAAGTATGCACGAGATAAACGCTAGAAACTATGCGGGAGCCAACAATTATTATTAGTACTCATTAATGTGTTTTTAATATTGGCATATTATGGCAAATGATGTAATTTTTTTAGACTTATATGATAGTCCCAAGTATGATTCTGATTGGAGAGGTTATAAATCTCCGCCCCCCCACCCCTCCTCATTTGTTATTTATTTAAATTAGAAAATTACTTCGTTCATTATTTCCAATAGAAATTTATACTATAAGAGCATTCTCATTATTTAATTTGTATAATGTATTATTTAAACAAAGTAATGCTGAACTGGCACAACGTGTGACAGCAGAATCTTAATTGTGGTATATATTATCTTATACTACAATCTCTTTCCCGCACGTCAACAATATAAATTAAATTATTTTTAGGGTACCACTGATGTTTATTTACTCCAGGTATATAAAATAGTACAAAATTCGAATGTTTAATGCTTTTAATGAATAATTTAATTAAAACAATATTCATAACAATCATGCGGGAGCGGAAGTTGTCGGGAGGCTAACACAGTTAATTGTGTTACCTTATTTTACCTGTGGAATGTTGTATTTTCTTTCGACTCACATTTACTGTTCATTAACTACATTATTCTTTACGCTATTATTAGTGTTATTTAAAGTATCTTTTGCAATATACACTTTTGTCGTATACGAGTACAAGTTCAATGGTACAACAAATGTTTCCAAAATACTTTATGAATATAATAAGGCGAGTAGGAGAAGAAGAAGAAAATTTTTTATTTTGGACCAATACAAAAGTATTATACACAAAGTGTTATTATAAGATTTGTTACAAAATTAAGAGATTTTGGTACAATCTTGGACGTAGTCGTCCTTCAGTCATTGTACCTAAATTATAATGAGTTGCTCCACTTGACATCGGAAGGCTGCCATAATTCCTCACAAGTTGTTGAAGAAGTACTGAAATAGGAGCAACCTCCAATTCCCTGTGGATTAGGCTGTTCCTAACAAACCAGGGAGCATTTGCCGCTATCCCAAGTACTTTGCTCTGGAAGGACTGTAGTCTCTTTTAGCAGATTTCCCTTAAGGTAAATCAGCTATTGAGGTTGTACTCATGACGGAATTTTCGAACTTTTTCTTCAAATGTCCATACCTAGTAGATGGCGAAAATGAGGTCCGTTCAAAACTGTATATCTATCTATCTATCTATCTATCTATCTATATATATATATATATATATATATATATATATATATATATATATATATTTGTCTGTTACCACTCTATCGGTCGCAATTTTTGTTTGATCGTTACCAAAGTCGATATTTAGTCGTTTTATGTAAAAAGAAAGATCAAGTTCGTTAACGGCTGAAATCGGACCAGTGGGAGGGGGGTTTAGAGGGGAGGATTTTCGAAATTTCAAAATATCTCCTTTACTATACATCGGATCGATAAATTGTACAGAATCAATCTTATTGCAAATTAAATATACTATAAATATTGTTACCAAACTCGATATTCAGTCCTTTTATGTAAAAAGAAAGATCAAGTTCGTTAACGGCTGAAATCGGACAAGGGGAGAGGGGGAATAATAGCCGAGGTATTTGTATTTTTATTAAGTGTGTGCGGAGGGAGAATTTTGAAAATTCAAAATATCTCCGTTACTATAAGTCGGACCGAAAAAGTGTATTGACCAATCTTATTGCAAATTAAATGTACTATAATTATTGTTATATACATTTACTCTCTATCTTGAATATTAACCGAGATATTTGCATTTTTATTAAATCTGGGCGACTAACGGACGGGTGACTTTCCCGCCAAAACCTAGTTCGGGCGTTTTCTTGACTGCTCGAGTCTCGTGATATTTCTCTATTATAAAACATCACGTGGGAATTCTGCTTAGTTTACGCAGCCCCTGCGTGACCCCAGCCAGACTGTTAATGTAGGGAGTATGAGTGTTTTGTAAAGTAGTGTTGCACAAGTCAGTTTCAGTGGTGTATTTTTGTTCATTAAAGGGTATAGTTGTGTAAGTCGTGTGTGTGCTTGTTGCAATTTAATGTGGATATGATGTCGCCATGTAAGTCGTGTGTCTAAATGTACTCCGAGGTAGCGGTTGCTCTGGTCCTTCGGTGTCCAAGGAATTGAGTGATGCCTTAATAGCAGCATTGAGGGTTAGAGGAGTGGGAATTGATATCTAAGGAGGCTATAAATCGGCGTGGACTAGCATAGACGGGAGGTGAAGGGAGGCATACAGCTGGCTTCTAACAGGTGGGAGTTGACACGTCATTCGCCCCCACCCCACTCATCCTTATCACCTCACAACCTACTCAACACATAAATAGTCCCATTCTCTCAAATTCGCTCCTCTCATCAATCAGTATTCTAGTTTTCGCATGTTTCTCTCAGGGGGAAATCTGCTATATATATATATATATATATATATATATATATATATATATATATATATATATATATATATATATACATACATACATACATACATATATCTAATAATAAATGCTAGTCATGATTATGGTTTTAATTATTCAAAAACGGTGAGTCAAAAAGCGTAGAGGGGCAAGTTTTGCTCCTTGTGAGGTCATGCTAAAAGTTAGACAACTATTTTAAGTTTGTACGACTCAACATAAAATTGTATATAAGAAGAGGATGCTCCTGTGCGAGGAAAATTCTTCAGAGTTGTAAGACCATAAGGAAGAACTCAACAGAAGGATGGATAGTTGAAGCATTGGTGCCTGCTTTCTCAACCGGTAATAGGAATTCATTTAGTGGCGAACTCAGCATATAAAATCCTTAGTCCGCGAAGACGTCACATTCCGATTAGTTATAGTAGCATAGAGAGACTTCAAATAAGTAAAAAAATATGTCATAAGCCACGAGTGAACGAGCTGAATGAAATTATCAGCGATTACCTGACAACAATTGCTTTAGGAATATATTAAGGACCCCATTCTGAAAGAAAAATCAGTAGTAGTAAAATCAGTATCCGACTGAGTACCATATCTCGTAAGAATTTATGCAACGTTGTATAACCAAAAAACCAAAAACATTGTTTTCCAAACTCAAAATAGGACTTGAGATCTTTTGTCCCAATTTACTCCGAATTCACTAATTTACCCGCTGAATTCCCAGTGGATTAACGTTTAGTCTGTAAAGAAATTCAGAAGTCTATTAAATCAAGAAAATATTTATGAAGCAGGGTCTGACTTGGATCATTAAGAAAGATAGCAGCCTGTCTCATTCCGAGTCTTAGCATTATTACACGAAATTGTATCCCTGGTGTTAGTAATATTTCTGGGATCTGCATAGGATTACTAACTTGCACCCACAGAGTTAGTCTTTATCTACTTTGCATTGATGAGGAAAAAAAAACGAAACCTATAGAAGCACGAAAATATGAAATATTTTGAAGCAATAGAAATCTGATATCTTAAGAAACTCCGCATTATAAGGAATTGGTGAATGATAGCCTAGGACATACAATAACCTTCTCGTTGAAAGTGGGTGCGAGGAACAGAGAACCAAATATTTGTTGACCAAGCTTTAAAAAAAGGCAATAACTGTATTTTTAGACACATGACGGAAGAAACTTTTAAAAGATTAGCAACACATCTTTATTTATTCTTCATAACTAAAATTTCTATTCTATTAATACCCAAAATTTACCCTTTAGGATTGGCTATTTCGGAAAAAACATTACGTCGTGGAGTGAAGTGTATTTGTACACATTGAAGTCTTGCTATAAGAATACCATCATTAGCCAGTCGACAATGATTTCCCGGGGATCGCCGGGTACCTTAGCTAGTATATATATACATTTGAGGCTGAATGAAGATGGTATATTTTTTAACAAGGCTTTACTTATTTTGACATTACCCGTCCCCGTGATTAGGATATATAACAGTCGTTGCTGGGGATTTGTTAATATTAAAATTATTTGTTATGTTAGGCTTCATTGTCCTCAATATTTTTATATTTCCCGTCTCCTGTGATGTAGTTTCTTTTTTTTTTTTTTAAGGTAATGGACCATATAATTCATATTCATAGAATGTTTTAGCAGATTTCCCTTAAGGGAAATCTGCTATTGAAGTCATACTCATGACGCAATTTTCGAAATTTTTCTTCAAATGTCCATCGATCATATGTAGTACATGACGAAAATGAGTTCAAAACTGTATATATATATATATATATATATATATATATATATATATATATATCTATATATATATAAAATTGTAACCTCTGTCTGTACATTGATTTTTTTCGCGAAATTTCACGATAACTTTTCGTTTCACATGTCATAGACACCATAACTGCATTTTGTTTCTTTCGTGTATGTTTGTTTGTTTGTTTGTTTGTTTGTTTGTTTGTTTGTTTGTTTGTTTGTTTGTTACCTTTTCACGCATAAACGGCTGAACCGAATTTTATGAAACTTGGTATGTATATTACTACTAGCCCAACTTAGACTTTAGGCTATATTAATATTCTCTAAGACAAATAGGAGTGGGGGTTATAAGGGAGGCCTGAAATTAAAAATAGCGATATTTCGTTTCCTATTGGTTTTTCGTCAAATGTAAACATAACAAAAGTTGTTCATTTTGTTATTTAGAGTAACTTTTGTTATATGCACTTTTGTTGTATACGGATGTATAAATGAGTTATACGCTAAAAACTATAGCGGGAGCCCACAATTTTATTTCGCACAAAAGACTCAACCGAACTAAACCAAACTCGCTATGTGTATTAATACTAACGATTTCCTTATAATAAGCCATACTAACATTTCTAGGGACGAGCAGGAGTGGGGGTTATAAGGGAGGCCTGAAATTAAAAATAGCGATATTTCGTTTCCTATTGCTTTTTCAGCAAATATGCACATAACCAAAGTTGTTTATTTTGTTATTTAAAGTAACTTTTGTTATATGCTTTTTTGCCGTATATGGAAGCATAAATGAGTTATACGCTAAAAACTATAGCGGGAGTCCACAATTTTATTTGGCACAAAAGACTCAACCGAACTAAATCAAACTCGCTATGTGAATTAATACTAACGATTTCCTTACAATAAGCCATACTAACATTTCTAGGGACGGGCAGGAGTGGGGGTTATAAGGGAGGCCTGAAATTAATAATAATTATTTCCTATTGGGGTTTCGGCAAATATGCACATAACAAAAGTTGTTTATTTTGTTATTTAGAGAAATTTGCTCAACACTTATTTTCAATATGAACTACCAGGTACCTCACCTGAAAAAATTAATTCAAATGTATGTCAATATTTTCTCCTTAAGAATTCCATTCTATGCATCATGCACAGGAGACGGGAAATATGACAATTAGCAGGACAGTGAAGTCTTACATAAAAAAATAATTTTATTATTAACAAATGCCAACAACGGGTATTAACCCTAAACACTGGAACGGGTAAATGTCAAAATATTGTGCAAAGGAAAGCCTTGCCAAAAATATACTATCACCATTCAGCCTCAAATCAATTCCCGAGCGAAGCCGGGTATCTGAGCTAGTATATATATATATATATATATATATATATATATATATATATATATATATATATATATGTGTATATATTTCTCTGTTACCGCTCTAGCGGTCGCAATTTTTGTTTAATCGTTACCAAACTCGATATTTAGTCGTTTTATGTAAAAAGAAAGATCAAGTTTGTTAAAGGCTGAAATCGGACAAGTGGGAGGGGGGTTTAGAGGGGAGGATTTTCGAAAACTCGAAATATCTCCGTTATTATACGTCGGATCGAAAAATTTTACAGAATTAATCTTATTGCAAATTACATTTACTATAAATATTGTTATATACATTTATTCTCTATCTTGAATATTAACTGAGATATTTGCATTTTTATTAAATCGACGGCTAACGGACGAGAGTGACTTTCCCGCCAAAAGCTCGTTCGGCCGTTTCCTTGATTGCTCGCCTCTCGTGAAATTTCTCTATTGTAAACCTTCACGTGGGAAATTAGCCCCTCCGTGACGGACTTTTATGTCTTTCATACCATGTATGAATAATAGTTCTCTTCCCTTGATGCAGTACAAAGCCCAACGGCGATGATATGATACTGGCTTTACTAAAATAACATAGATTTAAATTATTGAGGATAAAATATTAACATAGATTTGTTTATTTTATTCATGTGAGGTACCTAGGTAGTTCATATTGGAAAGAATAGTTGAGCATATCAATATTTCTACACACGTTACTTGTTATATATACTACATTTATATATATATATATATATATATATATATATATATATATATATATATATATATATATACACTAGCTCAGATACCCGGCTTCGCCCGGGAATTGATTTGAGGGTGAATGGTGATGGTATTTTTTTGGCAAGGCTTTAATTTGCAAATATTTTGACATTTACCCGTCCCAGTGTTTAGGGTTAATACGCGTTGTTGGCATTTGTTAATAATAAAATTAATTTTTTATGTAAGTCTTCACTGTGTCACAAAATTGTCATATTTCCCGTCTCTTGTGCATTATGCATAGATTTCAGTTACTCTCGCTTTAGTTTATAGTGTATATCTCGTTTATACTTTGTTAAAAGACAAAAATGAATATGACAAAAGTTACTCTAAATAACAAAATAAACAACTTTAGTTATGTTCATATTTGCCGAAAAACGAATAGAAAACGAAGTACCACTATTTTTAAATTCAGGCATCCCTTACAACCCCCACTCCTGCCCGTCCCTAGAAATGATGGTATGGTTTGTTATAATGAAAGCGTTAGTGCTAATACACATACCGAGTTTTATTTATTTTGGTTGGGTCTTTTGTTCCAAATGAAATTGTTCACTTCCGCTATAGGTTTTAGCGTATATTCCGTTTATAATTCGGTATACGAAAAAAATTTATATAACAAAAGTTACTCTAAATAACAAAATAAACAACTTTTGTGATGTTTATATTTGCCAAAAAAGCAATAGGAAACGAAATACCGCTATATTTATTTTCTGACCTCCCCTACAACCCCCACTCCTGCCCGTCCCTAGAAATTTTGGTATGGCGTGTTATAATAAAGGCCTTAGTCCTAATACACGTACCGAGTTTTATTTAGTTCGGTTGATTCTTTTGTGCCAAATAAAATTGATGACTCCCGCTATAAATTTTAGCGTATAACTCATTTATATTTAGGTATACGACGAAAGTATACATAACAAAAGTTACTCTAAATAATAAAATAAATAACTTTTGTTATGTGCATATTTGTCGAAAAAACAATAGGAAACGAAATATCGCTATTTTTAATTTCAGGCCTCCCTTATAACCCCCACTCCTGTTCGTCTTAGAGAATATTAGTATAGCCTAAAGTCTAAGTTGGGCTAGTAGTAATATACATACCAAGTTTCATAAAATTCGGTTCAGCCGTTTATGCGTGAAAAGGTAACAAACAAACAAACAAACAAACAAACAAACAAACAAACATACACGAAAGAAACAAAATGCAGTTATGGTGTCTATGACATGTGAAACGAAAAGTTATCGTGAAATTTCGCGAAAAAAATCAATGTACAGACAGAGGTTACAATTTTATATATATATATAGATTATATATAATTGTTATATATATTATACGAAAAAAATGTATAAAACAACATTTACTCTAAATAACATAATAAACACTTTAGTGACAAAATGTGCATATTTGCCGAAAACCCAATAGAAAAAGAAATGTCGCTATTTTTAATTTCAGGCCTCCCTTATAACCGCCACTCCTGTTCATCCCTAGAAATGTTGGTACAGCTTATCATCAAGGACGAGTTAATGCCTATTCAAGGACCGAGTATTGTTTAGTTCGGTTGAGTCTTTTGTGCCAAATCAAATTGTTGACTCCCTCTATAGTTTTTAGAGTATATCTCGTTTATGCTTCGGTATACGACAAACGTGTATATAACAAAAGTTACTCTAAATTACAAAATAAACAACTTTTGTTATGTGCATATTTGTCGAAAAAAGAATACAAAAAACGAATATCGTTATTTTTAATTTCAGGTTTCCTTTATAACCCCCACACCTGTTAATTTCAGAGAGTATTAATATAGTCTAAAGTCTAAGTTGGATTAGGAGTAACATACATACCAAGCTTCATCAAATTTGGTTCAGCCGTTTATGAGTGAAAAGGTAACAAACAGACTCGAAACCTACAAATTGCAGATATCGTCTCTATGACATGTGCAACGAAAAAGTATCGTAAAATTTCTAGAAAAAAATCAATGTACAGACAGAGGTTACAATTTTATATATATACACCATATCTGCATTTTGTTTCTTTCGTGTATGTTTGTTTGTTTGTTTGTTACCTTTTCACGCATAAACGGCTGAACCGAATTTTATGAAACTTGGTATGTATATTACTACTAACCCAACTTAGACTTTAGGCTATATTAATTTTCTCTGAGACGAACAGGAGTGGGGGTTATAAGGGAAGCCTGAAATTAAAAATAGCGATATTTCGTTTTCTATTGGTTTTTCGGTAAATATGTACATAACAAAAGTTGTTTATTTTGTTATTTAGAGTAACTTTTGTTATATAAACTTTTGTCGTATACCGAAGTTTAAATGCGTTATACTCTAAAAATTAAAGCGAGAGTCAACAATATTATTTGCCAAAAAAGACTCAACCGAACTAAATAAAAATCGGTATGTGTATTAGAAGTGAGGCCTTATAATAAACCATACCAACATTTCTATGGACGGGCAGGAGTGGGGGTTATAAGGAAAGCCTGAAATTAAAAATAGCGATATTTCGTTTCCTATTGGTTTTTCCGCAAATATAAACATAACAAAAGTTGTTTATTTTGTTATTTGGAGTAACTTTTGTTAAATACACTTTTGTCGTATACCTAAGTATAAATGAGTTATACGTTAAAACTTTAGCGGGCACTAACGGCTGAACCGAAGTTATCAAAACTCGGTATGTCAATTAGCATTAATTCTTCCATGATTATAAGTTATATTAAAATTTTGAGCTTCGAACGGGATGGGGGTTAAAAGGGAGGCCTGAAATAAAAATTCACCATATTTACATGTATAAGAGACGGGAAATATAAAAATATCGAAGACAGTGATGCCTTATCGAACAAATAATTCTATTATTAGCAAATCCACGGCAAAGATGGTTATCAATCACAAACACTGGGACGGGTAAATGTCAAAATATTGTGCAATGTAAAGCCTGCTAAAAAATACCATCACCATTCAGGCTCAAATGAATTCCCGGGCGAAGCCGGGTATCTGAGCTAGTATATATATAAACTAGCTAAGGCTTATCAAGGGAGGCATAATGATGACCATACAATACTCCATGATATAGAAGAATGTCAATCTGTACAAACAATGCTCCAAGAATTTGACATTTCTAGAAACACCAGAGACACTTCACGAGCAGTAGATAGAATCATTATGTTAGTAAAGAAGCTATCTCTAAAAAATAAAGTCAGTCTCACAGGGGCTGCGTAAACTAAGCAGATTTCCCTCACGGAGTGTAGTAATAGATAAATCTACATACTGGTAACACAACACCACCGTGAATAAATACAAACTGCAATAAGAAATCTTTCCCTTCCCGACGGGAAGCGCTTAAAATGTAAACAAACAGGCCTGCCAGACTCACACCGGAAACAAAAACAATTACTCAAATATATATATATATATATATATATATATATATATATATATATATATATATTCACACATTTATGAGCAGGCATCATTTTCGTCATCACCTGGGTAGGATCGATGGACATTTGAAGAAAAATGTCGAAAATCGTATCATGAGTACGACCTCAATTGCTGATTTCCCTTCGGGAAATCTGCTAAAAGTGTAGGTATCGTGAAATGATAGTAGTAAAATAACTCTCCCTCTCTCTCTCTCTCTCTCTCTCTCTCTCTCTCTCTCTCTCTCTCTCTCTCTCTCTCTCTCTCTCTCTCTCTCTCTCTCTCTCTCTCTCTCTCTCTCTCTCTCTCTCTCTCTCTCTCTCTCTCTCTCTCTCTCTCTCTCTCTCTCTCTCTCTCTCTCTCTCTCTCTCTCTCTCTCTCTCTCTCTCTCTCTCTCTCTCTCTGTATGTGTGTGTGTGTGTGTGTGTGTGTGTGTGTGTGTGTGTGTGTGTGTGTACAGATACAACAAAACCACAAAAATAAATTTTACACTTCCTAACGGATATAATAACCACTATGTCGATTGCCCAAACAAACATCCTACCTTTCTATATATATCATCATGATCTAAAGGCTACGCCATGTACTCACGACCATTGAGCTCTTTTCATATTTCTACACTCAAAGAAATTCATAAGATATACGATGTCTTCAAAATAGGATTTCCTACGCCTTCCCCTATGCCCAAGCATCTTATCTATATATAGTTATACGAGCAAAGGTTTCCGGCTTCGCTCGGGAAGTCATTAGAGGCTGAGTGTTGATGGTATTTTTTTTGGCAAGGCTTGTAGCAAGTGTACACTTACGCTTCCCTTCTGGGCGTATTATTTTTAGCCAATTTCCTTTAGGGGAAATCAGCTATTGAGGTCGTACTCACGACTCGATTTTCGAAAGATTTCTTCAAATGTCCATCGATCCTATCTAGGAGATGTCGAAAATGAGGTCCGTTCAAAATTCTCTCTCTCTCTCTCTCTCTCTCTCTCTCTCTCTCTCTATATATATATATATATATATATATATATATATATATATATATATATATCTGTTTACACTCTAGCGGTTGCAATTTTAGTTTGATCGTTACCAAACTCGATATTTAATCGTTTTATGTAAAAAGAAAGATCAAGTTCGTTAACGGTTAAAATCGGACCAGGAGGAGGGGGATTCAGAGGGGATTTTCGAAAATTAGTTATATCTCCGTTACAGTACATCGGATCGAAAAAGAGTATAGAACCAATCTTCTTGATAATTAGATGTACTATAAATATTGTGATGTACATTTATTCTCTATCTTGAATACTAACCGAGATATGTGCATTTCTCAGTTTTCAGCATTCAACAAACCCCACTTTTACTTATGTTATATATACAATACTACTTTATATAATAAACCACATTATTATTTGAGGCTTAAATACCAAATATTGTTTTCAAAAGACCTTTATTATACGAGATACATGCAAATATGTTCTGGTGCCCCCCCCCCCCGTCTTAAGTTCTTGGACTACTAAAATTTGATTTATTGAGATACAAATTATTCTGATTCATTAAAAATTACAGTACTTTGTATAGTGAATTTTTTTCAATAAAATTAATATGTTATATTCTCATATATTGGAGTAATGGGTTTTAGCAGATTTCACTTGAGGGAAATCAGCAAATGAGGTCGTACTCATGACGCGATTTTCGAAAATTTTCTTCAAATATCCATCGATCCTACCCAGGAGATGACGAAAAAGAGGTCCGTTCAAAATTATATATATATATTTGTCTGTTAACGCTCTAGCGGTCGCAATTTTTGTTTGATGGTTACCAAACTCGATATTTAAACGTTTTATGCAAAAAGACAGATCAAGTTCGTTAATGGCTGAAATCGGACCAGGGGAGGGGAGTTTAGAGGGGGGATTTTCGAAAATTCAAAATATCTCCGTTACCATACGTCGGATAAAAAGATTGTATAGAACCAATCTTATTGTAAATTAAATATACTATAAATATTGTTCTATACATTTATTCTCTATCTTTAATATTAACCGAGATATTGGCATTTTTATTAAATTTGGGCCAATAACGGATGACTGAGTTTCCCGCCAAAAGCTAGTTCGGCCCTTTGCCGTAACTGTTCGGCTCTCGTATGGAGATTTCTCTATTGTATAACTTCACGTGGGAAATCTGCTTAGTTTCCGCAGCCCCTGCGTGACGGACTTTTCTACCTATCTGTTAAGCTCTGGGACGTTGGGTGACTTGATTGTTTAGAATTCAGGCGCTTTCCGTTGGGACGTTATTAAAATTGACTGAAATACTTCTTATTACCATATGTATTCATTCACTTGATATTCACGGTGGTGTTAAGTGTTACCACTATGTAGATTTATCTATTGTTAAACTTCACGTGGGAAATCTGCTTAGTTAACGCAGCCTCTTCTTGACGGACTTTGTTTGCTGAGTAATAGAGAATGGTGAGATGAGATAATACTTTTTAATCAGATGAATAATATTTTAGTTTCATTGTTTTGTTGTTCAGTAAAGAAATACTAGATTTGGCAGAGAAGTTGTTCTTCGCTGGGAGTACGGGGGTGGAGAAGGTCGAGGCGAATATTGTTATGCAGAAGCTGAGGGGGAAATTAAACCGTTGATGAGGAAACTAATTGACCCATGACTGGTCCTTGTTGAGTCAATTCTCCCTCTTGCTATTGGCTTCAATACAGTTCTTCTGCTCGAGGATAATGGCTAGGGCTGCTTATTAGTGTGTTATAAAAGATTTCCAACAAATTGACTGCATGGTAAAACGTGATTCTAAAACATTACAGATATTATGTAATATTTGACTGGCATAAACTTTTATTCCGTTTGTAATTGAGATAACTTTGTACTAATTATGTATTTCTGCTACAAAGTAAAACGTTTATCAAAAGCATTCCCGAAATTATGTAATATTTTGCTGATATATCTTTTTATTTGTTTTAGAAGATTTCCCCTAAGATAAATAAATAAGAAAGATAAATATATATAATTTGTCTGTTAACGCTCTAGCGGTCGAAATTTTTGACTCATCGTTATGAAACTCGATATTTAAACGTTTTATGTCAAAATGAAGATGAGGTGCACCTTTTGACAGAAGGCCATCAGCTATATAAGTATAAATAAAACCTCTAGTGGCCTTAATTCAATTTACTTTTTTCTGTACCGCGTGTTTAACACCTCTCCAGAAAGTTAAATGACTGCAATAATATGTAAATACACTTTAGACATTGTTACAGCCTTTAACTGTTGCGAGATAAAATACAACTCCTAAAAGACATATCCTCTAGAGGAAACGTAATTATATTAGCAGATTTCTCTTAAGGGAAATCAGCTATTGAACAACACCTTGATTACCGAAAAATTTCCTCAAATGTCCATTGATTCTAACTAAGAGATGACGAAAATGAGGTCCATTTAAAATTATATATATATATATATATATATATATATATATATATATATATATATATAAATATATATATATATATATATATACATATATACATATATATATATATATAATTTGTCTGTTAATGCTCTAGCGGTCGAAAGTTTTGTCTCATCGTTATGAAACTCGATATTTAAACGTTTTATGTCAAAATGAAGATCAAGTTTGTTAACGACTAAAATCAGACCAGTGGGAGGAGGGGGGGGGGCTTAGAGGGGAAAATTTCGACAATTCAAAATATCTATGTTGTTATGCGTCTGATTGAAAAATTGTTTAGAATCAATCTTATTGAAAATGTAATGTTCTATAAACGTTGTTATATACACGTTTTCTCTAAATGGAATATTAACCAAGATATTTCCATATTTTAGTTTTTGGCCTTAAGTAAACCTCCTCATGTCATATTAACAAAAAGCTATTATATAGTGAAGCACTTTATTGAACCTTTAATACCCTAAGGGATATGAACTTTTGAGGTTGTACTCATGACACGATTTTCGAAAATATCTTGAAATGCCCATCGATCCTACCTAGGAGATGACGAAAATGAGGTCCTTTCAAAATTTTATAAATACATCTATATATTTTCTGCTAGCGCAATTATTTTTTTACCGTTACCAAACCCGATATATAAGCGTTTTATGTAAAAAGAAAGATCAAGTTCATTAATGGCTGAAAGCGGACTGGGGGGGGGATAGAGGGGAGGAATTGTGAAAATTTGAAATATCTTCGTTATTATAAGTTGGATTGAAAAAGTGTATAGAAGAATTGTTATAGGAAATTGTATTCCCTATAAATGTTGTTACATAAATATTTTCACTATCGTGAATATTAACCGAGATATTTGGATTTGTTAGTTTTCAGCATTTAGTAAACCCCCATTCCTACTCATGTCATATTAACAATAAGCTATTATATCATGAACTACTTTATATTCATACTTTTTGAGTTAAATTTGTGGCGCACATGGGAAATACGGATAGTTAACGCAGGCCCTGCTTGACGGACTTTTTAGTTTCCACCTTTAAGTAAACCTCTAGTGCTACTCATATGTTTTCCACGATAGGCTAAACTGCATCCATATAGACATCTTGGAAGTTATGTTTATTTGTATATTAACGCTGTTGCGGCCATGTTTTGTTTGCACGTTACCAAGCTCAATATTTAAACGGTATTAAAGATCAATTTCATAAATGGCCTGAACAAGACCAGGAGGAGTGTGGTCTTAGGGAAGAGGTTAAATGAAAAAAATCTGCTAAAACTCTTATGCGTGATACCGAAAAATGTTTTATACCTACTCTTGTTGATAAAGTAAAGTCCTTCTAATGTTTCCATACCTTTTTCTGAAACTCAAATAATTACCGAGGTAGTTGTATTTTTAGCAGATTTCCCCTAAGGGAAATCAGCTATTGAGGTCGTACTCATGACAAGATTTTCGAAATTTTTCTTCTAATGTCCATCGATCCTACCCAGGAGATGACGGTCCGTTCAAAACTGTATATATATATATATATATATATATATATATATATATATATATATATATATATATGTCTGTTACCGCTCTAGCTGTTGCAATTTTTGTTTATCGTTTCCAAACTTGATGTATAATCGTTTTATACAAAAAGAAAGGTCAAGTTCGTTAACGGCTGGAATCGGACAAGGGGGAGGGAGGGGGTTTAGAGGGGGAGACGTTCTAAAAGTCTTAATATATTCGTTACTAGCTCAGATACCCGGCTTCGCCCGGGAATTGGTTTGAGGCTGAATGGTGATGGTATTTTTTTGGCAAGGCTTTACTTTGCACAATATTTTGACATTTACCCGTCCCAGCGTTTAGTGTAAATACCCGTTCTTTCTGTGGATTTGTTAATAATAAAATTATTTTTTTATGTAAGACTTCACTCCATATTGTCATATTTCCCGTTTCCTGTGCATTATGCATTGGTTTAAATTATTAAGGACAAAATATTATAATAATATATTATAAATAGAATTAATTATTCCAGGTGAGGTATCTGGTAGTTCATATTGAAAAGAATTGTTGAGCAAATTTCTCTAAATAACAAAATAAACAACTTTTGATAAGTGCATATTTGCCGAAACCCCAATAGGAAACGAAATATCACTACTTTTAATTTCAGGTCTCCCTTATAACCCCCACTCCTGCCCGTCCCTAGACATGGTGGTATGGCTTGTTATAATGAAAGCGTTAGTGCTAATACATATACCGAGTTTTATTTATTTCAGTTGGGTCTTTTATACCAAATAAAATTGTTCACTTCCGCTACAGGTTTTAGCGTATATCTCGTTTATAATTCGGTATACGAAAAAAGTGTATATAACAAAAGTTACTCTAAATAACAAAATAAACAACTTTTGTTATGTTCATATTTGCCAAAAAACCAATAGGAAACGAAATATCCCTATTTTTAATTTTTGGCTTCCCTTATAACCCCCACTCCTGTTCGTCTTAGAGGATATTAATATAGCCTAAAGTCTAAGTTGGGTTAGTAGTAATATACATACCAAGTTTCATAAAATTCGGTTCAGCCGTTTATGCGTGAAAAGGTAACAAACAAACAAACAAACAAATAAACAAACAAACAAACAAACAGACACCAAAGAAACAAAATGCAGTTATGGTGTCTGTGATATGTGAAACGAAAAGTTATCGTGAAATTTCGCGAAAAAAATCAATGTACAGACAGAGGTTACAATTTTATATATATATAGATTATGCGTCGGATCGAAAAATTGTATAGAACCAATCTTATTGCAAATGTAATGTTCTATAAATGTTGTTACATAAATATTTTCACTATCATGAATATTAACCGAGATATTTGGATGTGTTGTTTTCAGCATTTAGTAAAGCCCTACTCCTATTCATCTCATATTAACAATATTCTATTATGTTATGAAGCACTTTATTTGAAGCTTAAAGACCAAATATTGTTCTCATTGAAATTTTAAGTTTTGAGATAAATGCAAATACGTGGCGCACATGGGAAATCTGCTTAGTTAACGCAGCCCCTGCGTGACGGACTTTTTTACTAAGATCCCGCTGCTAGTCGCATTTTCAGAGAAACTAGACTGCGAAATGATATCATCTGTGAGACATTCTACTTACTAGGATATCTGCTTAGTTAACAACGTCTGTGTTTGATGTGCATTATGGTGTCAATATTAATTCAAATTTCCTTGTACAAAATATAAAAGATTCAATTGACAATTTTAAGTATACATACCTACATGGAAGTAAAAAGATCCAGAGATCTTCAGCAATTATCGTATTATCTCCTCAAAGGACCTTGAGTCAGCATATTCTTTAAGTCCTTACCATTCTGAGATAAGATAATAGCCGCCAATATAGTCTGGAGCATAACTAGTGGGCTGTCATAAAGGAACATTTGACGGATAGAATCCCTTCAGTATATTTTAGGGTACTTTCATTACTCAGACAAAAACTGCTACGATCTCTTCATTACGCCAGTCCATATGTAACTGTTTTCAGGTCTTGACTAAAGCTCAATATATATATATACATCAAACTCAGAATACACTTGTAAAATTTAAGGAAGTATTTTTAAATCTCTTTGATATAATATTTCAGCCAATATTTCTGTGAACAACGTTCATAATAATAACAATGCATTGTTGAAGAGTTGCCATTGACAACTTCTTAAAAACCCCGATTTTTGGCAGATTTTCCTTAAGGGAAATCAGCTATTGAGGTTGTACTCATAACGCGATTTTTGACAAATTTTCTCAAATTTCCATCGATCCTACCAACTAGATAACGAAAATGAGGTCCGCTCAAAATTGTATATATATACATCAGTTACAGGTCTCTAGCTTCCACTCAAAACTAAAGACCAAGTTCGTTAATGCCTGAAATCGGACCAGTAGGAAGGGAAGGTTTAAATTTCAAATTATTCATTAACGTCCACTTTTTGCAACTAAGGCTAATTAGGACGGGTTATCTACAGGTTAGTAAGGATTTTATTTAATGAATTCCGTCAATAAATAAATTCCTATTGCCCAGGCGAGAATCGAATTCGCCACTCTAGGTTTACCAAGTGAGATTAAGGTCAACGCGTTAACTCACATGGCTAACCTGAGCCCCTTAGAGGATATTTAGAAATTTTGAAAACACGAAATATCTTTGTTAGAAGAACAATTGTTGAAAATAGCACGATATACAACATTGAATGAATTACCCAATTAATAATATTATACATTTCGTGTCTTTACCTTACCTATTCTTCACTTCACTTCTCGGATTTTGGGCACTAAACAAGCTTGACTGTCAACTTTGGTAACGATCATATAATGATTTCCATAGCTAAGATGGTACATAAATAAAATGATTAATGATGAAACCATCTAAAAATCTTTGTCATGCCTTGCCACGTGACAAAAAAATTTGGTATTTAGGCTTCAAACAAAGTGCTTCATAACATAATAGCATATTGTTATTAAGAGATGAGTAAGAGTGGGGGATTACAAATGACCAAAAACTAAAAAATGCAAATATCTCGGTTAATAATCAAGATAGTGAATAAATGTACATAACAACATTTATACAATATTATATTTTCAATAAGATTGGTTCTATACTTGTTTTTGATCTAACACATAATACCGGAGATATTAAGAATTTTCAAAATTTTCCCCCTCTGAACCCCCTCCCTCCCCGTTTCCGATTCCAGCCATTAACGAACTTCTTACTTTTTATATAAAACGATTATATATCAAGTTTGGTAACGATAAGACAAACCTTGCGACCGCAAGAGCGGTAACAGACAAATATATATATATATATATATATATATATATATATATATATATATATATATATGAACTAATGAAGGGGGGGGGGGGCGGATGAACAGAACGTATTTGCATAAATCTCACAAAGTAAGGAAGGTAAGGTAAGATTAGAAACGACAGGAAGGTTAGAAGCTTCCACCTGACCCAAACAATTAACGGAAATGGCCGAACTAATCTGAACATACCCCTCCACCACATGTCCCATAGACTTCATAAAAATGCATATATCTCGGTTAATATTCAAGATAGAGAACAAATGTATATAACAATATTTATATAAAATTAAATTTGCAATAATTTTGGTTATTTAAATTTTTTTCGATCGGATGCACAATAACGTAGATATTTTGAATTTACTAAAACCCCCCCCCACAACCCCCCCCCCCTCTAGTCCGCTTTCAGCCATTAACGAACATAATCTGTCTTTTTACATAAAACGGTTAAATGTCGATTTTCGTAACGATCAAGCAAAAATTACGACCACTAGAGCGTTAACAGACAAATATATATATATATATATATATATATATATATATATATATATATATATATATATATATATATATATAGATAGATAGATAGATAGATAGATATAACTTTGAACGGACCTCATTTTCATCAGGTAGGATCGATGGACATTTGAAGAAAAATTGCCAAAATCGTGCCATGAGTACGACCTCAATAGCTAATTTCCTTTAAGGGAATTCTGCTAAAAGACTAAAAATTTAAGCTAGAAAAATGTTATTTAGTGATATAACTGCTTGACGCAAAAATAAGATTTACAGGCGTTTAGTGAAGGCCAGAAAAAGAGAGAGAAGAATGAGTAATTCTGTGAGTATTCAAATAGCTGCGAAATGTATAGAATAGAAATTCTAAAGAATAAGTTAACCACTGCTACAAGCACGTAAACGCCGAAGGTAAAGGAGTAAAACACAAAAGAACATGCATCAATTCCTATTTTAGTCTTCCAGGCTACCTCAAACAAATGAAATTAGCTTTGGTAATTAAACATAGGTGTCAAGAGATCAAAGGCCAGACTAGTTACGGCTAGAGTCATGAAAATTAATGTCAACAAGCTTTAGGCCTAAATCTAAAATTGGATATCGAAATGATTTAAAGACATAGAATTTAATATGAATTTCCTTGTGTACAAAATAAAGAAAAAATATATGCTTTGTGTAGATTCAATTGATTAGTGTTAGCTTGTTTTTTTTTAAGTTCAGTTCTTTGTGAATAACCTTCAAAATTGTCTAATTAAAATCAAGACCATGTTAAGAAGCGTGTAAGATATTTTAACTCAGTTATTTTTAAATGAATTTCATCTATTAAATTTCAGCCTTCTTACTAGTTTTTAATCTGGATCCTGAGTTCCTTTAGGCATTATTTAAACGAAGCGATAATAAAAAGAGATGTAAAAATCAATTCAATGATCCCAAGAAAATTAATAAGCAGAACTTAAAAAAAAAAAAAATGTTAAGATTAAATAAATCACTTCTTAAAGAGGTGGAATGTCCAATCCACAGAATCATTCGAAATTTCTTTTAATTTATTTATTCATACAATAATCGCATTTCTCGACTGGGGCGATTTAGTGACGAATCAGTTAAATTCCTATAATCACTTTATTATATTTACGTAAGTATGATCATTTCTGCAAATATTTTCAGTATTGTCCTACATTATAATTTTTTGAAAATGTTGTCGTTTGAAGTAGTGTAATACGCGGTCTATATACTGGCTACGGTCATGTAGTAATTCAGCCGAAGTGTATGGTAGGTCTATGTGAGTCCTTAGATAGCAGTCAGTAAGTATATGTTTTCTAGTAAGGCTACAGTGCAGTCAGTAGGGTTCGTCTCCTCCAGTAAGTGCGAGCCAGTCGTGAATGGCCAATTCTTAACCTCATTAAAACTACTTCTCCTCTTCTAATTAGCCTCGAAATCATTCGAAACGACTTAGTTTCTCATCGCGATCTTCGTAAGTCGACTGCTTCTTTTGTTTGACTTTGTTCCCGCTTCTCCCAAATGCCCAAACGTCCAGATATATTATTTTGAAAAATAAAAAAATAAAATTTGATTTACATTCTACGATACACTACATTCCTTCTAGGATCTGGGCCTTCGCAAGCCCAGCCTAATATCATTCAGAGATCTCCATCTGGGTCTGCGCTTATCACCCCTCTTGGTGTGTCATGCATTTTTCTGGGAAGCCTCTTGGGTTTCTACATACTACTAAAATAAGCTAAATTCAATTATTACGTCTCTACGGGAAACCATTTTTATTACAACGGGTAAAAATGGGCAAGACAGCTTTTAGTGAATAATAAATAATTTAATGCCACTTTTTGCAACTACAATTTATAGCAAGAAGGTGGCCATTTTGAGCAGCTACTTTAATAATATTACTTAATGTTATTGTTACAAAAAAAAAATTATTTCTCAAAACTTATAATGATGTTGTTATTTTTTCATACTAAATTTATTTTAATAAATAGGACCGCTATTTTTTTCAATTATAATAAACAAGATTGTTACTTTTTATAACTTTATTGAAGTTTTTCCCTGGAAGCATCTCTCAAAGCTAATTAAATCGGCATAGTAGGGATCAAATTGTTGGAAAACAAAAAAAATTATTAAAAAGTTCAGTTTCAGTAGTGCTGAAATAAAGTCCGTTTTTGCAATTTAGAATATCTTTGCGATGAAGAATATTGTTGGAATTTGAAAACGGAAAGGAGTGATTTGCAGCTTGCTAAATGTAGAAGTTTTTCTGACGTTTGAGTGTTAACATCTTTTCTTCAGATAGTGGAGTAATAAAATAAGAAAGTTACAGAAAAATAAAATTCCGTTACTTATTCTCATTGAGCCACCTTAGTTCTTCCTTTACAATGACTTGAGGTTATGCTTGGGGCATCATTTTAAGTATTGCTCTTTTGAATGGTAAAGTCAGATTTTCGATATTGAAGTAATTTCTAGTGTTATGGCTTGTTATATGGGGAAAAATAGCTCCAATTTGAATTATTAAAATTACTGTAATATCTCCAAAACTAGTGAGAATCGGACCAGACCACACATACACTTTTTGTTGTAAATTGTATGTAGAATAATTTCTCAAAGTTTGCGCACTAAAGTCTGTTACATCCTGTATAGATGCCGGCGGGGCTTATGGATCAACAGGAGTTACTAACGATTATGAGCTCTTAGATCCCGTCCACAGGCAGGCTGACAGCGTGACCTTCCCAGAGACTCTCTGGATTCAATGAGACCCCTCAGTCTACTGGAGACAACTCATTCCAGGTCCTCCTAGAATAACGGAGGTTGTAAGTCGATTTGATCACTCACTACGTAAGAACTTCGATCACCCGACCTCGAGACCCGCTCGGGGGCGGCTAAGGATCTTAAAGGTCTACAATGCCAACCGATAAAAAAAATAAAAAAAGTCCGTCACGCAAGGGCTGCGTAAACTAAGCAGATTTCCCACGTGAAGTTTTACAATAGAGAAATTTCACGAGAGCCGAAGAGTTAAGAAAACGGCCGACCTAGCTTTTGGCAGGAAACTCACTCTCATCCGTTATCCACCTCAATTTCATAAAAATGCAAATATCTCGGTTAATATTCAGGATAGAGAATAAATGTATATAACAATATTTATAGTAAATTTAATTTGCAATAAGATTGATTCTATATAATTTTTCGATCCGACGCATAGTAACGGAAATATTTCGAATTTTAGAAAATCCTCCCCTCTTATCCACTCCTCCCAATTGTCCGATTTCAGTCATTAACGAACTTGATCTTTCTTTTTACATAAAATGACTAAATATCGAGTTTGGTAACAATCAAACAACAATTGCGACCGCTTTACAATGAATAAAATAAAATATTTATAAAATAAAATTATTTACAACAGAAAGTAAAAGAAAAGAAAAACAAATTAAGATAATAAGACATTAAGATAATAATGAATTAATTTAATGGTATTTCAGTTTTAAGTAGTTCAGGAAGTAATACATTTCTTCAGCAAATTGTTTATTGTGTTTATAAGATAAATAAAAGTTTTTCCCCAACAGTCCAATTAACTTGTAGGCATTTTAATTGTTGTTTAAAGTCTTCTCTTTGGTCCATTAGTAGTCTGCAGTCATAGAGCAAGTGTCTGTAATTCTGTTCAGTCGTAAAGTTGCAGTAACCCTACGGTTGATCTGTTAGGCTAAAACGATTAAAATAAGAGTTTGTTGTTCCGTGTCAAGTTAATAATTGTGTCAAGTAATAGTCTGTTGATATTAATCTTTGTCCTACGTACTCTTTAATGTCTGGAATATATAAAACTATATATATATATATATATATATATATATATATATATATATATATATATGTATATATGTATATATATATGACAATTATTTGGATTAGAATACAAATTTCTAATAATGTTCTCATAAAACCTTTCGAATCGATGATCTGAAACGGAGATATTTAAAGTTTCCCTTTTTTTTTTATTTCCCTTGCAACTCCTACATATGACGGCATTATATGATTGTATACATTTTAGGAATACGTATAAGGAATGAACTAAATTACCTTAAATAAGACAGATAAGGAGGTAGATAAGGGATAGGTACCCCCTTAGCTTACTTTGCTTACAGAGTTTTATTTACACAAGCCCAAAACCGTGGCCAATAAATTAATAAATCTGCTTCTAAATATTGAAGCATTGGGGAAGGAAAATTAGCGAATTTGTAGCTTTGTCACAAAGAGGGTATTTTACGTGTGGCGGACACCAACTGTGGCTGGTTCTCTTTTAACTTATGCCATATTATTTGAGTCGATAAATGGAGCTGATTGTTTCCACTGCGCTAAATAAATATTTGGGAGGCTGGCCTGATCATTTCCCTGTTATTACTTCAGGAGCTTCCATTAGCCCAGCTATTGATTTGATTGTGATTCGCTAAGCACCGCTGGGACCTCCCTCCCCAGGCGTAAGGCAGTTTTCAATCATGGGTAGAACTTTATGTTCTGTTTGTTCTTAATTGGCTTTGCTATACTCAGATCAGTCGCCAATCTTCTCAGTCCTAAATGGTTAAGGTTATTCAAGAACGTTAGAATATAGCCGTATTTATAGAAGTAGTATTTTTACTGGAAAAGTATAATATCTTTTTCTACTAGAGGCTGCTTATCCGAATCGTCAGCTTTTGAGGTACAAGGGTCTTCCAAATCATCTATTCAGTTAAATCCTTGTGTCTCAAAATTTCACGAATGAAAGACAATTACTTGTGAGGTTCCTCAAGGTTCAACATTTGGTACATTGCTTTTTTTAATACATGTAAATGATCTGTAAGACATTAAAACTACAAAATCTATTCTTTATGCTGACGAGACTAGATTAATGATTAACCATGATGAGCCAATCTCAAATAGGATGGCTCTGTAGCTATTACGATTTGCTAATGGCAAGTATGTTTGCTTTGAACGTGTCGTTTGTTTGTTTCGTAAGGTTTTAAGGCGAAAAACTACTAGGTTATTATCGCCCTGTAATATCTATAACTCACATTTTGGTATCCACATCCATATTATCATTTTAACAACATAAACGAGGATACAAAAAACTTGTAATTTAAATTTCTTTGTATAAATTCGTAATTTTCACTAAAATAATCATTTTATCTAGCTCTTAGGGGTCATCTCCAAGGGCCACTTCTATATCATTGGAAATATTGCATTCGTTACGAATATCTGTATACTTATGACATTCCATTAATATGTGGTAGAGTGTCAAGTCTGTGTTACACTTCCCACAAATCGGGGGTTGATCTTTTGTCATAAGATAACCATGTGTAAATCTTGTGTGCCCTATTCGGAGTCTTCCTAATGAGACTTCATCTCTTCTGTTGTCTCTTGTCGAATATTTCCATGGACGGATGGAGGTTTTATTAGTTTTTAGTTTACTGTTTTGAGTTTCATTCCTCATTTCTTGACAGTTTTTATCAATATCTTCTTTGAGTGGTTGATAGAGCTCTGTAGATGTAATTGTTGTTGGGGTGATGGAGTCGAGTTGGTGGGCTTCTCTGGCTGCTAAATCTGCTTTTTCATTTCCATCTATTCCCACGTGGCTTGGAATCCACATGAAGTAGACCCTTTTTAACTCTCAGAGTATTTCAATATAATTATGTATGTGGTAGAGTGTCAAGTCTGTGTTACACTTCCCACAAATCGGGGGTTGATCTTTTCTCGTAAGATAACCATGTGCAAATCTTGTATGCCCTATTCGGACTGACTCTTCCTAATGGGACTTCATCTGGTCACCCAGGTGTTCTGGGTTTCGTTCCACATTTGTTGCCTGTTTTTATCAATTTCTTCTTGATTAGTTGAACGTGTCGATAAAGTAATGTTTCAGGAAACATTGCTCACATAATTCTGGAGTGCTATCTAAGAATAACCGAGACATTATTACAGTCCTCATAGGAGACTTTTAATTTAAATTTAAATGTTAAATTTATTAATATCCGTAAATCCCTAAATATAAAAATATTCATTAGCTCTGAGTTATAGCTATATTTGTGTATTTGTAAAGTAGATGGTTCAATAAATGCGTAAGCATTGTCAGAGAGGCAACATGAAATTAATGAGAAACATATCCGGAGCGAGATAGCTAGAACCTAACAAGGCCATCACTCGCAACAAACGGGTCTAGATAAGCTAACTTAATGACACGAGTTGCATCAAGAAGGATATCTGGGCAAAATGCTTTTCTATCACGATGTTTTACACAGGATTTCTTATGAAAGTATTTCAGGTTTCTATTTATTTATTATTTATGTTTGCGTAAATGGTAGAATAATTAAGAAAGTCGACGATTAAAAGAGAAAGACAACAAAAAGTAATAGAGGAAGTCAAAAAATAACTTGATGAACCATGGCTAATTATAAATGGATATAAATGCACATTAATATTAATTTGACAAATATTAAAATTGTAAATTGAATTGGAATTTCTAGTAAGACGAGGTGTCATACCTAAGAAACTTAAAATAAAAGCAGATTCCATATTTTTAAGTTCAATATCGAGAATAGTTTGAGAATTTTTTTATATATATTTATTTGCAACAATATTAAATATTACTAGCAAATTATGTAAATGATAATAACAATTTTCTTGATTACTGACTTGAGGTGGGAAGTTGTCCATTGACAATACCCACATTGGATTGTACTATTTGGAGTTATACATTGCACTACACAAGAAGATCTCTGGGCCACTTGGAATATGGTAGATGAGAGTGATCGATATATCTTAGATATCTGGCCACTTGGAATATGGTAGATGAGAGTGATCGATATATCTTAGATATCTTGGCCACTTGGAATATGGGTAGATGAGAGTGATCGATATATCTTAGATATCTTGGCCACTTGGAATATGGTAGATGAGAGTGATCGATATATCTTAGATATCTTGGCCATTTGGAATATGGGTAGATGAGAGTGATCGATATATCTTAGATATCTTGGGCACTTGGAATATGGGTAGATGAGAGTGATCAATATATCTTAGATATCTTGGCCACTTGGAATATGGTAGATGAGAGTGATCGATATATCTTAGATATCTTGGCCACTTGAAATATGTTAGATGAGAGTGATCGATATATCTTAGATATCTTGGCCACTTGGAATATGGTAGATGAGAGTGATCGATATATCTTAGATATCTTGGTCACTTGTAATATGGGTCGTTGAGAGTGATCGATATATCTTAGATATCTTGGCCACTTGGAATATGGTAGATGAGAGTGATCGATATATCTTAGATATCTTGGTCACTTGGAATATGGTAGATGAGAGTGATCGATGTATCTTAGATATCTTGGTCACTTGGAATATGGGTAGATGAGAGTGATCGATATATCTTAGACATCTTGGCCACTTGGAATATGGTAGATGAGAGTGATCGATATATCTTAGATATCTTGGCCATTTGGAATATTGGTAGATGAGAGTGATCGATATATCTTAGATATCTTGGGCACTTGGAATATGGGTAGATGAGAGTGATCGATATATCTTAGATATCTTGGCCACTTGGAAATATGGTAGATGAGAGTGATCGATATATCTTAGATTATCTTGGCCACTTGAAATATGTTAGATGAGAGTGATCGATATATCTTAGATATCTTGGCCACTTGGAATATGGTAGATGAGAGTGATCGATATATCTTAGATATCTTGGTCACTTGAAATATGGGTAGATGAGAGTGATCGATATATCTTAGATATCTTGGCCACTTGGAATATGGTAGATGAGAGTGATCGATATATCTTAGATATCTTGGCCACTTGGAATATGGTAGATGAGAGTGATCGATGTATCTTAGATATCTTGGTCACTTGGAATATGGGTAGATGAGAGTGATCGATATATCTTAGATATCTTGGCCACTTGGAATATGGTAGATGAGAGTGATCGATATATCTTAGATATCTTGGCCACTTGGAATATGGTAGATGAGAGTGATCGATGTATCTTAGATATCTTGGTCACTTGGAATATGGGTAGATGAGAGTGATCGATATATCTTAGATATCTTGGCCACTTGGAATTTGGTAGATGAGAGTGATCGATATATCTTAGATATCTTGGTCACTTGGAATATGGGTAGATGAGAGTGAGCGATATATCTTAGATATCTTGGCCACTTGGAATATGGTAGATGAGAGTGATCGATATATCTTAGATATCTTGGCCACTTGGAACATTGGTAGATGAGAGTGTTCGATATATCTTAGATATCTTGCCCACTTGGAATATGGGTAGATAAGAGTGATCGATATATCTTAGATATCTTGGCCACTTGGAATATGGGTAGATGAGAGTGATCGATATATCTTAGATATCTTGGCCACTTGGAAAATGGATAGATGAGAGTGATCGATATATCTTAGATATCTTGGCCACTTGGAATATGGTAGATGAGAGTGATCGATATATTTTAGATATCTTGGCCACTTGGAACATGGGTAGATGAGAGTGTTCGATATATCTTAGATATCTTGCCCACTTGGAATATGGGTAGATGAGAGTGATCGATATATCTTAGATATCTTGGCCACTTGGAAAATGGATAGATGAGAGTGATCGATATATCTTAGATATCTTGGCCACTTGGAATATGGTAGATGAGAGTGATCGATATATCTTAGATATCTTGGCCACTTGGAATATGGTAGATGAGAGTGATCGATATATCTTAGATATCTTGGCCACTTGGAATATGGTAGATGAGAGTGATCGATATATCTTAGATATCTTGGCCACTTGGAATATGGTAGATGAGAGTGATCGATATATCTTAGATATCTTGGCCACTTGGAATATGGATAGATGAGAGTGATCGATATATCTTAGATATCTTGGCCACTTGGAATATGGTAGATGAGAGTGATCGAAGCAAGGCTATGGACAAAAGGAATGTTGAGGTCATTATGGAGAGTTAAATTGGAGTTCGAGAATTAGAAATTGACGAGAAAAGCTTTTATGGAATATCGGAAGATACTTAGGCGATTTTAAAATGGAAAAGTGATGGTTATTCATTTATGTTATGTGCGTATACATGTACTCATTACATGTTTTTTTCTCCCTCAGACTATTCTCCGAATGCAATCGAACAGTACCTATAACAGAAATTAGTATTGCAACGAAATAAATATGTTAAACCAGTTGAGGCAAAGCACACATGTGTGTTTGGGTGTACGAATTTGGTAGAAAAAGGGAAGTTTCTAGCATGAGGTGTTATTCACTCACTCTAACAGTAAAGCTCGTTAACATAACGACTATTGTTGCTAGAAGGCCGTCAATATTGTAAAGACTTTTGGTTGACTTGATTAGCATACGGGGAGGGCGTGGGTATCGGCTTTGATGCCTTCATCTGAAATGCTTCCTGTGTGGAATCAGTTGCTTTGAACACGCCCAGAGAGCAAGGTGGAAATGCCAGGCGGGAAGATTTGTAGGTCAGTGATTCGAAGAGACGTTCCCTTTGTTTCACAACCCGAGCACGTAGCGAGTAGTTACTCGTGAGTTAATTTTTACAGATGGGAGGAAGGACCTGTACTACTCTCTGGGCTAATTCTCATCCTGTTTCCAACCGGAAATGAGTTACCACGACATGCCAGACAACGGCCAAATAGCGGAAGTGCCTTTATTCCTTTGAGTATGCAACATTTTTTTGTAAATTTCGCCCTACCTCTAAGTGAAAAACGTCCTTCACGCAGGGGCTGCGTAAATTCAGCAGATTTCCCAAGCGCTGGCATGACAAACTAGTAATTGCATCTCACCATATATTCTCTATTTCTAAGTTAAAAGTTTGATGTATAGTAGTGGGAGTTTATTTTAGACTGAAAACAAAAAATATTAATAACTCCCTTTATATTTTTGAGTTACGAGAAAATGTATAGAACAAGCGCAGAGCGTCAATAGTTTAACAAGGTTGGTTCAACATCATTTTTCGATCCGACTCATAATGACGATATGCTAAATATGAGATTTTGAATTTTCGAATTCTCCCTCTAATCCCTCCCCCCCCATATTTCAAGTCAGATATTAATATTACAGATATTAATTAATAGGATCTTTAGTGTTGAATGAAAATGAATGTATCCAGTATGGTATAGATGAAATTAACATTTTTGAGTCAAGACAGTAAAATCTTAATTTATGACGTAATCACACTACATATTTGGATGTAACTCACATAATAAACGCCCGTTGAAAACAATATTTGGCATTTAAGCCTTAAATAAGACATCTAATGATGAATGGCTTATTGTTAACGTATGATGAATTTTAGATTTTCTGCCTCTCGAAACTCAGAACTCCATCCCGGTCCGATGGCAGTCGTTAACGATCTCCAATTTTTAGCCACTTGGCGGTAACAGATACGTTTGTGTGTATGTGTGTGTGTGTGTGTGTGTGTGTGTGTGTTTAATTTTGTAAGGACCTCAATTTCGTCATCTCTTAGGTAGGATCGATGGACATTTGAGGAAATTTTTCAAAAATCGTAATTTGACTAATGGGAAATTTGCTGTAATTTTCACAGTGCAAGATCTACTTAAATTAAGCAAATTCCATGTGATCTGTGTGTCATTTCATCATCTGCAGTTTCTATTCACTAGTTCTCCCTTAGAGGAACAACTCTTTGTAAACAAGACTTAAAATTTGCCCTAGGAATTAGTGTAATAGTGAAATAATAGCTTAATGTGAAAATGAGACCATTAATTTATGTGATCCCGATGAATATGAAAAAAATTCAATGTTAAATTAAGTTAACACTTGGTGCCACCGAACTGTTAGTCTCTCAAATTGGTATATATATGTGTACCATTCATATATATTTTTGTTATTTTAAGAGGTTCTCACTTTTATTATTTATTAGGTAAGTTCGGGAGAAATATTTATTAATTCTGCAATTTTCCCCTCAATATATGATATATTCCATAAGAAAATACACCAAAATTGTCATATTATTTTTTCAATTTAAATCGCAATGCCCCCCCCCTCCCAATATCTGATTTTCCATAAGGGAAACCTGCAAAAACTGTGATGTATTTCCCATTGAAATCACAGAGTATTTTAAGGGGCGTCACGCTATTATCGATATGCATTCCGGGGAATTCCTAGATGACAGTCAAAACTGGAAGGTTTGCTGAAAAATTAATTATACATTTTACGGGTTTTCCGAGTGGCGTTAAGCGTTAAACAAACTCAAGGAAGTACTTGCAATATAAAGATCACCTAAGTCTGCTTGTAGGAGTGACTGGCCTTAAATGATCTGGAGTGCTGCACAGCTTTTTTTAGCAAATGTATTACTGGTAATTCGTCTTTCTATTCTAATACACGTTTTTGAACATTGACAGCTTAAATGGACTATATTCACGGACAATAAGCTTCGAAAGATAAAGTAAGTACAAGCCCATCCAGCTGTCGCTATGGTTGAAGAGAGGGGGTAGTTTTATGCCGCCTATGGATCGGCCATTCAAAATTAGCCCTTGGAAACAATGTCTAAATTCGAAAAACAACTCTGCTAGACTTGAAATGTGGAACTTTCCATAAAACACCTACAGAGTGAATGCAGATAACGTTACAAGATTGTCGTGCCAAACGGCATACATATCAACCATATTCAAGTCTTTATACGATATAGGACTATATAAGCTCATTTGAGACCACAAAGCTAAATAGTTGCTCGAATTAATTGAATATTAGTAGAGTTAATAGACGTATCTATTAGCTAATATTAGTAAAGAAAGTCAACAATTAAAAGAGAAAGGCAAAAAAAGTAATAGAGGAAGTCAAGAAATAACTTGTTGAGGAATGACTAATTATAAATGGATATAAATGTACACTAATATTAATTTGACAAATATTAAAATTATAAATTGAATTAGAATTTCTAGTAAGACGCAACATGAACATAGATTTATTTGTTTATTTGCAACAATATTAAATATTACAAGAAAATTATGTGAATGATAATAACACTTGTCTTGATTACTGAGTTGAGGTGGGAAGTTGTCCATTGACAATACCCACATTGGATTGGGTTCCGGAAACTAACATCCATCCGGAGACCTTGAAAGATGTCTGGTTCTCTCCACTGAAAGACATTTTAAGTAGACTGGGATTGAATAATGTATTCCAACAGGCAACGATGTCTTGGCTGCTCAAGAATAAGGAAGCTATAATCGAGAAATGGAAGAACCACCTATTATCAATTGAAATAGTTCTGAATTCTCGCTACAGCCCTCTATTCCGAAATTTGAGTTCCCTTGGTCTGGGCGAAGAGCAGTCCCCAGTTTGATGTGCCAGTAGAGAAGAAGAGAGCCCTAATCCAGCTGAGACTGACGTCGAGTGATGAGATTCGTCTCTTCCTGAATGGCGTTGCCTACAAGATAAACACTCAGCACATCTGTACAGTCTGCAACCAGTATAAACAAGAGACCCTGTATCACTTTATCCTCGATTGTCCACTCTGTGATTCATTGAGAGCACGCTATCTTGTACACTATGAACCTCCAGAAATAAATGAAGAACATCTTCAGTCTTCACTTATGCCAATTGATAATTGTGCCGTGTCAAATTTGTATTATTATATCAAAGGGGTATTCAGGATAAGATCATTTGTTCTTTTTGAATAGAAGCATTGAGTGGATTTATTATTTTTAATTTTACTTAGCTTTCATAGAAGAATTTAGTTTTTTTTAAAAAATTATACTCTATCAATTTGTTTTATTTTTTGTTGTGGTATCTTCTTTTTCTAAAATTCTAAATGTTGAAGTTTTGCATTTCATTTAGTTGAACATTATTTTGTTTGTATTCTCTTTTGTTCTATGTTATTTATCCTTCTTCCTAAGACTACCAGACACCTGTAATAGTTATATAACAAAAATACAGAATATTATTGATTGAAATAGAAGTATCAAATTTCAATTTGAACACCCAACTCTCTGAATTATCACAGGAAGATAAAATAGTACCTGTTACGGACGTTAGTAACCTTTAATAATATGGATTCAAAGATGACATGTAAAGTGTATATTTATAATATCAATGAGTTTATATATATATACATATATATATATATATACACACATATATATATATATATATATATATATATGTGTATATTAAATCCCTTGACTACCAATTATTAAATTTTTGAAATTTTTCATGATTGTGATTTTTTCCTGATTAGTTATTTTCTTTCAAGTATAAAAACGAAGAGAAACAATTTTCTGATTGGGGGGGGCAGGTGGTACATATATGTCCCAGTGATATTTCATGGCTGGGTCATATTCTCCCATTGGTATTTTCTGGATGGTAACTTTTGTACCACTAGTATTTTTTTTTCTCTCAATAAAAAAAGAAAAGATTAACTGTAAAATAATAGAATTTTATTAGAGATCAATAAACTTTATGAACAAACAAATAGAAAACATTCTAATTGAAAAGAAAAAAAAAATCATGCCTCTCACAAATATTTATGAAGTTTGATAAGGTGCAGAACATTATAAGCATAAAGGAATGTTGCATTGGGTGCATTTTAACATTGCTCTTTTCTCAATGCAATTTTGTGAGCATCATGCACATCGTCATCGCGTCTGTCCTTCTTGTAGAAGATGGCCACCAATATTATGTAATAGTCGTGCTCGTTTTGATGGCCTCCCTCTTCTAGACCGATGTTTGACAATGCATATCGTTTTCCTTATGAAAATAATGATTCAGTAAGTGGAACCAAGAACTGTAATAATTTTTTCTTGTGTAAATCCATATGGATGATCTATGCATTGACAACTACAACCATTTATCTACAACTATCTGCCAACATCATAACAAGTGACCTATTGATTGAAAGTAATTCCCAGTATTAGCAGATTCCCCTTAAGGGAAATCAGCTAATGAGGTCGTATTCATGACGGGATTTTCGAAAATTTTCTTGAAATATCCATCGATCGTGCCCAGGAGATGGGGTCCGATCAAAATTATATATATATATATATATATATATATATATATATAAAATTGTAACCTCTGTCTGTACATTGATTTTTTTAGCGAATGTTCACGATAACTTTTCGTTTCACATGTCATAGACACCATAACTGCATTTTGTTTCTTTCGTGTGTGTTTGTTTGTTACCTCTTCACGCATAAACGGCAGAACCGAATTTTATGAAACTTGGTATGTATATTACTACTAACCCAACTTAGACTTTAAGCTATATTAATATCCTCTGAGACGAACAGGAGTGGTGGTTATAAGGGAAGCCTGAAATTAAAAATAGCGATATTTCGTTTCCTATTGGTTTTTCGGCAAATGTGAACATAAAAAAAGTATAAACGAGATATAAACTATAAACTAAAGCGGGAGTCAACTATTTCATTGGGCGCTATCGATTAAACCGAACATAAAAAAACTCGGTACGTCAATTAGCATTAATTCTTCCATGATTATAAGCTATATTAAAATTTTTAGGTTAGAGCTGGAGTGGGGGTTATAAGGGAGGCCTGAAATAAAAATTCTCGATATTTCATTGTCTATTTGTTTTTCGACAAACATGCACATAACAAAAGTTGTTTACTTTGATATTTAGATTAACTGCTCAACAATTCATTCCAATTTGAACTATCAGGTACCTCACCTGGAAAAATTAATTCAAATCTATGTTAATATTTTGTCCTTAACAACTGAAATCTATGCATAATGCACAGGAGACGGGAAATATGACAATTTGGAGGACAGTGGAAACTTGCATAAAAAATTAATTTTATTATTAACAAATGCCAACAACGGGTATTAACCCTAATTACTGGGACCGGTAAATGTCAAAATATTGTGCAAAGTAAAGCCTTGCCAAAAAAATACCATCACCATTCAGTCTCAAATCAATTCCCGGGCGAAGCCGGGTATCTGAGCTAGAATATATATATATATATATATATATATATATATATATATATATATATTTGTCTGTTAACGCTCTAGCGGTCGCAATTTTAGTTTGATCGTTACCAAACTGGGTATTTAATCGTTTTATGTAAAAACAAAGACCAAGTTCGTTAATGACTGAAATCCGACCAGTGGGAGAGGGATTTTTGAAAATTCGAAATATCTCCGTTACTGTACGTCGGATCGAAAAATTGTATAAAACCAATATTATTGAAAATTAAATTTACTATAAATATTGTTATATACATTTATTCTCTATCTTGAATATTAACCGAGATATTTGCATTTTTATTAAGAGTGTGAGCGGCTATTGTCGGAAGTTTCCGGTTTAGTTCGGCCGTTCCCGTAACTGTTCTTCACTCGTGTAACGTAAACTTTCTAGTCTTCTAACCTTTTACATTGTGAGATATATGCAGATTTCTCTATTATAAAACTTCACGTGGGAAATCTGCTTAGTTTACGCAGCGGACGGACTTTTTTGTTGTTTCAATTATCTCAGAATAACAAGGCGTCTCAGTCGTACAGTGTGCTTATATACATTAGAATACTGCAGGGGAAAAACGCCAAGAAACATTTCAATTCATCAGCCTCATCAAGTAGTTAGTTAGTTGTAAGTCGAGGTTGAGTCGGTACAAGTCTGGGATGAAATGATTCATGATGTGTTGTCCAAATAACATTACCACTGTCAGAAGTATGCAATCCCGTACCAATGTCGTCCTTGTTGACATTATCATCCTCAGTCTGACTGTCACTGATTACATTCAAGTGTTCCTTCTTCATCTGAATCATCAGATGGAACGCATTCCTCCTCCAAGTCGTCGAGTATCTCCCTTAGCTCTCCTTCTGTAAAATTTCCCTTTTGAGTGTAATCCTGCTTTTCGAATTCTTCATCTGAATAACGTGTCTTTCTACTCGCATTTCTGAATAAAATAAATGAAAGCAAAAAAATGCATTAACCGATGAAAAATACTGATAAGAGAATGTAGGCCACAAAGGAAGTAAATCAAGGTTAATTACACCAGACTTTATCAGTATGTGACATATAAATTTGATAATACTATGATTTTAACTTACCATAATACTATGTCAGCCTAAAAACACAAAATAAATAGTCTTTATTTTTTTTTCAACAATATTTTGTCAATAACAACCAATAGCACGGAAACATTAAAGGTCCGTCACGCAGGAGCTGCGTAAACTAAGCAGATTTCCCACGTGAAGTTTTGCAATAGAGAAATTTCACGAGAGCCGAGCAGTTAAGGAAACGGCCGAACTAGCTTTTGGCGGGAAAGTCGTCCGTAAGCAGCCCAGATTTAATAAAAATGCAAATATCTCGGTTAATATTAAAGATAGAGAGTAAATGTATATAACAATAATTATAGTAAATTTAATTTGCAATAAGATTGATTCTGTGCAAATTTTAGATCCGACGTATAGTAACGGAGATATTTCGAATTTTCCCCTCTAAACCCCCCCCCCCTCCCACTAGCTTGATTTCAGCCTTTAACGAACTTGATCTTTCTTTTTACATAAAACGACTAAATATTGATTTTGGTAACGATCAAACAAAAATTGCGACCGCTAGAGCGGTAACAGACAAATATATAAACAGTTTTGATCGGAACCTCATTTTCGTCGTCTACTAGGTAGGATCGATGGACATTTGAAGAAAAATTTCAAAAATTCCGTCATGAGTACAACCTCAGTAGCTGATTTCCCTTAAGGGAAATCTGCTAATAAAAGACAGGTTACAATAGATAACGAGTAATAATTCCTGTAGTGAGTATATACCGTCCTATAGCGGTGTCAGCCGGCTCTAGAGGTCCAAGGGAACAAGAAAAGTCCGTCACGCAGGGGATGCGTAAACTAAGCAGATTTCCCACGTAAAGTTATACGATACAGAAATCTCCATACGAGTGCCGAACAGTTACGGAAACGGCCGAACTAGCTTTTGGCGGGAAACTCACTCGTCCGTTACCCACCCACATTTAATAAAAATGCAAAATAATCTACCGTTAAATATTCAAGATAGAGAATAAATGCACTATACCAATATTTATAGTAAAATTTTCATTTTCAATAAGATTGATTCATTATACAATATTTCGGTCACCCGATGTAATAGTAATAGGAGATATTTCGGAAATCCTCCCCCCCCCCCCCCCTCCCCCCCCCCCCCCCCCCTCTTTCTTCCCCCACCCTCTCTCTCACTGGTCCGATTTCAGCCATTAACAAACTTGATCTGTCCTTTTACATAAAACTTTTAAATATCGAGTTTGGTTACGATCAAATAAAAATTGCGACCGCTTGAGTGTGAGACAAATATATATATAATTTTGAACGAACCTCATTTTCGTCATCTCCTAGGTAGGATCGGTGGACATTTGAGGAAATTTTTCGAAAATCACGTCATGAGTACGACCTCAATAGCTGATTTCCCTTAAGGGAAATCTGCTAAAACCAGTGGGACAGCCATATTCATGTTTTCAATGGGGAAAAAACTGTTTGGCACTTGATGGACACCCACTGGGACATATATAACTCCTTGGTAGTCAATGGATTAAAGTGGTATTTAGATTGATGATTTGTTAGGTTTATATCACTTCAAGCGGAATACTGACAATTAATAAATAATACTATTTTTCAGGTTGGGTGGGGCGGGCGGAAGAACAATAACCCTAGAGATAAGCCCGAGGTCAAGATAAGTTTTTATTTTGATATGACTAGATGACAAAACTCCATCACTTCTGTGACCGAGTGACAGCATGACTCTCGATTGGCCACTCGGCATTCAGTAAGAACGAGCTTTGACCATGACGCCTAAAATTGTTTTGAAGATGGACAAATTCCTTATCCCAAATCTCGGTACAACCAAATGTTAAATCCTTGTTTATTCCAACCAGACTTTACAAAACTACTAGGACTTAGCATGTTGAAATTGGGTATGCAAACTAAGCGGATGTGTTGGATTGACGCGCTGACCTTATCTCACCGTCTATTTTCTATATCTCCCATTGTATAAAACCTTGAAATATAAGCTGGTTACGAGATTCTTAGTGACTCAGTTATTTTAAATTTTTGATTTTCTCCACTCCAAATATTTATGATAATTATCTGAAATGATTTATTTATTATAAACAATAGAGCTCCTTAACTGTAGCAACTTGGCTCTTCTTAAAGATGGGAAAACAAAAAAAAAAATGGAAGACACAAAATAATATTAAGAACAATACTCACACAGAACACTAAAAGAAACAAGAAACACGAACACAACTTAAAATTATAAAAGTGGTAAATAAATAAGTGAACAGAAAATATGGTAACTTAGAAACAACACCTATTCATAAAAACAGGGATATATCATTCAAATTTAAACGCATCACACACACACACACACACGCACGCACGCGCGCGTGGACGCACGCACACACATTAAAAATTTTACAATATGTAATTAAATATTCTCAAACTGTCCAATTGTTTTTAAATATACCAGAATAGTGGGCTACACTCAGTCAGTAGTTCTTTCAAGTCATGTGGAATGTTTAAGTTAAGTTGGTAATCTGCATTCTGTTAGTAGGTGTTTTACAGTTAGTCCAGTGTTAAAATGTGTACAGGTAGGCTTGTTTTTTTTTGTTCATTATGTAAGAAAGTCTCATTATCTGAAATGAGATACGGATTCTGATGAGTTACTCTCCCTGAAAGCGCCGAGCGTGTGTTTGACCATGAGGAAGCAATGTGTGTTTGCTTGATTTTTTCTTCTGTATATGCTTGCGTGTGTGTGTGAGAGAAAAATAGAGTCTTTGTGTGTGTGTGTGTGTGTGTGTGTGTTCGAGAGGCGATAAATTTTGAGCGTAATGCACAGTTTACATGATCTCGATCGTTCAAAACATTTCCGATTTCAGTTTGCTTATATCTAATATTGTAGGCACTACATTGCTATTAGCGAACTTTCTTCCAAATATTGAGTTATGGAAAATGCAGTAGGTAATTGGAGAAATACATTGGAATGTGGATATTGCTTAATATATGATAATTCATTAACACGTAAATTCCAATGTTGTAATTAAATTAAAATGAAGTTATTCTAAAACGTTCATTGTGGCACAAAGGCATTAGGATCTTAGAGCCTCAAAGCGGTTAAAATTCCTTCAAACTAAAACTAAAAATATATTGGGAAGAATATACATAGGAGAAAGCTAGAATCAGTGGATGCTAAGACCGATTCTAAATAGTGACTTCCTAAAATTAGCGTCCCCATATAATAATAGAATTGAATGCACACTGATGGCCCTATAAAAATCTAGAAGTAATTGTTAGTAATTTCATCTCTAAATCCAAGTTATTTAGAAGTTGGCGGAGCATAAACTTATAAAAGAAGAAAAACATAATACGAGCTGCTTGCAGCCGGCTACTCTCAATAAACCAGGTCTATTTTTCAATCTCTGTTTACACTTCCGAGACCTATAACTTCCTTATTTATGTTTTCTCCAGATAATTTTAAACATTTACACATGAGTGAAAAGACGTCATATTGTTATCTGTGATTCATCTGACGTCATGGAAAGGGATTATTTTTAACACTCGTTATATAGATCTACATTGTTAAACCAACCTAGATTACCCGATATTAAAGTACTTCAGTAAGCCCTTTAAATAATCAGAGTTTGGTGTCTCATGGTTTTCTATTTGTTGCTACAATAGATTTGTGCTTACAATAATTTGTTTATTGAGGTATTCAATTAATCCATGTGGCACTAGAGTGATCAGATGGCCAGGGCCTTCATGCCCATCATAGAATATTGCAGTTTTTAGGAAGACATCGATTTTGAACGACTAGCTGCCATAAATCCTCATTGAGGTCATCTACCCACCAACACGTCGGCCTGCTTCTCTTCCTTGGTCACCCGTATAATATATTTCTATTCAGCTTCCCGGATCCCATTCAATCTATAATCCAATCAAGAAAGAACAAATAATACTATGTACTATAATAGGTCTTGCCTACTTATTGAGAAAAAGATAAGTGAAGCTCGCCACTATACAGCGTTAGCCAGATTTTCCAAGAGTGCTGCTCTTATGTGTCACTAGACACTATTCTCCTAATTAGCAAACGACGATGTCTAAATAATATCACTCTTTGCAACATGAAATTATATCTCAGTGTCCGATCGATATTTTCGTTTTCAGTTTTTTTTTTTTCATCTCCTGGGGAGGAGATGATTAAAATGGAGTCCGTTCAAAATTACTTGGTGTCCCAAGTTCCCGTGCCGCCACCCTTAAAATATGCTATTGTTTTAATACAAGACAGAGACTTAGTGTGCCATTACGGGGACCCCTGAAGAATCCTTTCAGTCCATATTCAACCTCCTAACCTTCTCCAGGGATTAAAACTTTGAAATTTGCAATGAAATGCCCTACGGGTTCTTATAGAAAATCAAATTATAAAACGAGTTTATATAAGTGAATTTTTCGATTTGTCGCACCCTTTACCCGTAAAATGCATACATGTTTATTTCAAAAACGGCACATTTTATTGAAAAAACGCTGCGAGATAAAAGTTTTAGTCAACAGAATTATCTTTGGAACAAGTCTACGGGAAAAGGAATGGATTCTGAGATAAAAAAACCAAAAACATTACTTCAAAAAACGTCATCATAACAAAAAGCGTTCTTATAAGTAATTTATTTTAAACTAATCACGTAGTAATTATTTGTAAAATGACTACATTTTTCCACCTGCACAGTTTCATGAAAAAAAAAACGGTGCGGTATCTTCCAGGGAAGAATCATCGGCCTACATTTTATTTTTATTTATTCTTTTATTTAGAGATAAAGAACTATGATTTTTTTTAGCACAAATATCTTGTAGAATATTAACCTTGATTAATCTTTTCTAAATGGAGACCAAACAATTTTGTTTTCTCATTATGTAATGATGATAGGCTTAGAACGAACCACAAATAATCTTCGTTAATGTTAGAATAGTACTCTATCTGCCTTTGGCAAGATATGAAATCATGCTACCTCATTGCAGTGGTATTACACTAGTAGCGATAAATATATATTCATTATTCTTGTTATATTATTCTACGTGTATAATCGTCACATCAACTTCTGAGGGGTATATAAAAAAATAATCACTATTCCTATTGAGAGTTAGGGGTATATAAAAAAAATTGATCTTTTTATCTTTATATCATAAAAACTAACTGGTTAATCAAAGTATTTAAAAAGTCTAGCAAAACTTCTTATTATTGATGGCTGATACACCAAATGGTTTCGAGCGGTGAAAAGTTAGTCACGATTGTTCTCGTGTAATTAAGGACTGAATTGTTTCCGAGCTGATAGGAGATTGGTTGCACACGTGTACCCTGAACCCTTTCATTTCCTATTAGGGGCGAGTCTACTATCTCCCCCTACTTCAATGAAACAAATTGCAAGGAATTTACGTTTTCAGCCTGATGTGAGTTCACCAATTATTTGCGGCTTTCCAGCTCTACGTTTAGGGGTTTATTTCTAGATGAGATAGATGTGGTTGGCTTGTTGTTTTAAAAAATAGACTACGCCCCAAATCCCTTTCTTTCTTTTTTTAATGAGCTTAAATATCGAATAGCTGAATACATTGGAATCTGCCTGTGCTGGCACATGCTAAAAAGTCCGTCACGCATGGGCTGCGTTCACTAAGCAGATTTCTCAAGTGCGGTACGTATTTTCATTTATCTCAAAACATTGGTATATAGGCTTCAAATAAAGTACTTCATACCAACATAGCATATTGTTAATATAATATGTTGTAGGAGTGGAGGTTTACTAAAGATCAAAAACTAAATAATGCTAGAATCTCGGTTAATAATCAAGATACTGACAAAAAGTACATAAAACATTTATAGAACACTAAATTTGCAATATAATTGATTGTAAACAATTTTTCGATCCAACGCATAATAACAGGGATATTAAGAATTTTCAAAATTCTCACCCTCTAAACCACCTTCCTCCCTCCCCATCGTTGTGTTCTGACGATTAATATCTCATTATACCGAAATTACTTGAATTATAGGAAAAAAAAATGGCCTTCCATAGGATTTCAGAACAAATGGCATTCGTTCCTAGATTCATGCGAAAAATTAGTTTTTACTCAAGGATTATTATCTTTAAAGTTACTTGTTTGCTTCAAAGATTAAAATGAGATTAATCTTGTTTTAATTTACGTTTCGCACGCAGTCTTTAAGCTTACCGTGTAATTATGCATCGCCATAGGCACGAAACGTTGGACAGTATGAGAAAAAATATTGAATAAGTTATACTTAGTTCTTTCCTGACTGTGTGAAGCTAAACTTCTTTCCCTCATTCAAGGTCAAATCAACTTTTTACATTAGTTAACTTAAATTATCCAATTAACAACACCTTCATATATGCGTCTTGTTTTACATGGATTATTTTCTCACAGCGTCCTTCCCACTGCCTGCATTTTCTTATTTTTAGATCGTACATCGCCAATTTGCGAAGATAGTCATGAACGGTTAACTTGTTTTGGAGGTACAAACATTCCTCACTTACTTAAATTTGGGAGGGGGGTTAAATGTTGGGGGCTAGGAACCTTTCTGCTGGTGACCATGCTATAATACGTCATCATTGAATTTTTAATTTTAAAAGTAGTGGATAGATGGACAACAATTATTGCTTAATCTTTCCTCTCCCCTTTTTTAGGCTATGTATATTAGATACGGGTTTTAGCAGATTTCCTTAAGGGAAATCAGATTTAAGGTAGTACTCATGACGCGATTTTTGAAAATTTCCTCAAGCGTTCGTAGATCCTACCTTGTAGATGACGAAAATTTTAAGGGTCCTTTTTTAAAATTATATATCTATATATATATATTTATATTATATATACATATACATATATTTAAGGGTACTCCTAATGTAAACAGAATTTTTCAACAGAAGTACAACGACTGTCATGTACGAGTACAATAGTTTTTTAAGTGATCTTTAGTCTTGCCCTGAAGAAGAGAAAATAAATATTCTCGAAAATACTGGAATGAACTAAGATTTTTCAAACAACACTGACCAAAATCTAAAGAAACAACAACACCATATATATACTGCTCAAAAATGAATAGGGATATTGGTTATTTTTTCTTATCCTATTAATTTTAATTAAATCGATCTTAAATTTTTAAAATTTTTTTTTTTATGGGGAAAAAGGCAAAGGCAATTAAATTTTTAATAAATATTAATGATATTATAAAATACTATAAAAAAAAATATGCTAGTCCCCATTACATACTAACCAAGAGACAGCCAATATCCTATTCTTTTTTGAGTAGTTATATATAACTGGGGTTTGAAAACAATTTTAAACACTATTATTGTTACTTACAAGCCCCTTCGGCCTTACCCGCTAACGACTTGTAAATATTTATGAGAGGTGCTGGTTCATGTAAGTTTGTATTTGCGATTGATATACCGGAGACATGATTTTGTAAACCGATTATTACCATAATACGTGTATTGGAATAATCATAAGATATCTGGATCAAAACTATGTATTTTCTATGCTGAATAATTACAGGGGTATGTGTGGGATGGGCTAATGCAGGGCATACTTATTTGTTAGTGAGTTATTTTGCCTTACTTTAAAGGGGATACTGATTGCTATGGTGATACTGTTGGTGCTGCTGCTACGGTGGTCTCCCTCTTCCTTCTTTCCTCCATCCTGCTCTCCCCCTGGATGTTCCCTTTCCCTTTTACTCCTCTCATGTTGGAAGTTCTAAAAAGGCAAGGCGTGAGAAAAGCTAGACTAAAATTTCTGCCGCAGTACCGGGAGCTCTACTCTCTCCTCCTCATAGTCACTCGACTGTCCCAGCCTGTCTCCTTAGCTGCTGCACCTTTTGAACCTAAGATCCCTCCAGGTAGAATTCCACGAAGTAGCTGTAAGGTCAGCACACTCCCCCAGTGGGCCATCCCTTGGGTTTTTGGGTCTAGTTTGGCTGACAGATTGGGGGCTGGCATAGATTTATTGCCACTTCAATTGTAAATTTGAACATAACCGCCCACCCCTAAATTAGCCTTAGCTGATTTTAAATAATAGCTTAGTACGGAAGGGCCGTGATGGGAAGATTATGAAATCGCCGTGGCGGAGATAAGTTTGATGTGAGGAAGAATAATGATATCGCCGTGTGAGCGGAGATGAACATGCTATGATAGAGGGAATGACGACGATATCGAACATGGGCGAGGATGAGACAGCTGGGGGGGGGAGTAGAGTTGCAGCGTTGTGATAGAAATAACTTAAAGCTAACTTTATGACATAACATAAACTATTTGACTAGTCTAGTTTTAAACCTAGTGGAATAATTTGGGCTTATTCACAAGGAGAAAAAAAAAAGGATTAGCTTGAATAAAGGTAAAAATAAAATAGTTTCTATCATATAATGAAATGATAAAAGCTTGTGAATTATAAAATTTAAAAAGAAATTAAATCTTGTCCTCTATAACTTGAGGGTTTTCAAATAATAAGGGCGCGGAGTGAGGTAGCGGCCCTGGGTTTAAAGGTAGTCCCCACTAGGAGTTCTTAAAACAACGTTGTCCCTACCGGGGAGGAACCTAGTTATCTTTCGAAATGTCCAACGATGGAATTGGTACCTTCCGCCCACCCTGAGGATCCCCCTCGTTCATCAGAAGGGGAAGAGTTGAGACGGCACCCTTGGTATTGTGAGTAGTTGTGGTGCCTTTGAAATACCCCCGTTCGGGAAATTGGAGTCGTTGGGACGTGCCATGTATCACTACTGTGCTTTCAGGCAAATTTCCTTGAGTGTGAATAGGAATCGGTACAACTGGTGAGTGGTTCCTGGCGCGAAAGCTTGATTGCCAGACGTTATCCTTTGGGCGAGCCTTATTAATCTTGCCAACGGTTCTGATCAGGGTGTGAATTAGAACGAAAAATCTGGATGTCCGGTCATAAGGTATGAGTGATCAATCTCATGCTTGGGCCGAAAACGCCGTCATGGCGAACCTGTTTGCTTTGCCAGAGGACTGAATTGGAACTGTCTTGGCGTTTCCCTCGCAGCAAGGTAGCAAACTTCGGCATCCGTGGTCCGCGCGAGTTCCACATGTGAGGGTTCTTGCCACTTCCACGACAGCCTTCAATTGAGCTTCAGTATCTTCCTCAGATTGTATAGAACATAGAAATAGATGATGACGGGGAAGGAATTTCGAAACAGTGCCAGACGCTACATGACCGAAGATCTGTCGGCTGCAAGAATAATACGTCAAACGCCTTTCTCAAAGGGAATTCCGTAAATTATCTTGGGGTATAAGAACAAGTCACCGGCCAATAAGAATGTCAATTGGACCCGACTTTCCAAACTGTGGGTCAGCAAGAGTATGGTGCTTGAGACGATTCACCATTGATTGCAGGAATGTGTGCGTTTCGGAAGAGCCGAGGTTATTCTAGTCGACGACTACAGCTGACAGGCTGTACTCTTGGTCACACATACAACGGACGGAGATTGCACTCCAACTGGGTCCTTTTAGTTGTGATTTTGGTATGGTTGACTCTCCCAAGCCTGTGATGCGTCCGGTAAACGGATGAATTTTGGTGCAAAGTTTACTTAGGCCAGTGACGTGGTGAGGAAGGTGTGTTGACTTGCCGGAGTCAAGAAGACCGCGGGCTGGATGTAAGCCCCACGGTGATCCCCTAATAAAGGTACGCACCGTACCCAAATATACCATGCAGCTGGAAATGTGATAGACGGCAGGCATGTGTGGAACCGAACCTTATAAAAGTCTCCGAATCAGTTGGAGTGGCAGGTTTTGAGTCTTCTTTCGTCTTTGAACTGTCTCCATTATCACGTGGATCAGCGTGTGGTGACGCTTGTAGCACTGACGGCAATCGGAATTTGGAGAAACAGTACGAAACAATTGTGCCCTTTACGAAAGCAATTCCAGCAAACCGTCCAAGTACGGACTAGCTCAAGTCTTTTTGATTTGCATTGGTAGATTGGAGAAGCCAGAACAATGAGATATGAGATGTTGGTCCCTGACAATGGTTGCACTTGGGACTTCTGGAGTTTTGCCGATTTTTTGGTGAAGTCCAGCTCTGGCTTGATGATTGTGCTGACTGGCAGAGATAAATGCAACCGGAAAGGACTTTGACAGACTGGATTGTAAACCATGATTGGGATTGTTTGGATTGAAGAGAACTGGAGCTTCGTTTTAACACCTCGAGGCATAGTCAACGCCGATTTTCTTTTACGGACGAAATCGAGTACGTCACTTGATGTTGGAAACTCTCGCCCTGGCCTCAATGATAACTCGAAATGTCGTCTAGTTTCATAATCTAGAGCTCTTAAGGCAAGATTGGCGAGAATGAACTCAGTAGGCTTGTTCTATACGCAAAGCGCGGAATCGCGTCAATGCTGTCTGGGCTACACCATTGAGAAATGCATCGAAGCGTTGCATTTCGTCCTTGAATGACCTTGAGTCGTGGTCAACAATCTTATGAATCAAAAGGCTTGCCAAGATAACGTGGGGGTTGGTCGTATGCCTCAACAACCTTTTGCCCAAGCTTGTTCATATGACTGTTCTTTCTAACTGGGAATCTCGAAATAAGGGACGCAGCTTCACCCTCCAAAGTCGCCAATGAGGTAGTGGAAACTTTCTAAAGTTTGAGGAGAGATGGCTCGTTGTGGATTCCATTGAGAGGAAAGTGGTCACGAAAATGCGTCCACTTCAGCACATCACCAGAAAATGTAGGAATACGGAAAAAATCCCCTTTTTTTTTGGCAACTGTGGGCTTGTTGAAAGAAGCAGTGCTGGCGTTGAGACCTGAGAAGGTAGCTTGATGAGGATTGGCACGAGTGCGCCTAGCGTCCAAGCGCCTCTTCACACTCAAAAGGGTGCCACTTCGATCCTGATGGATCGCCTTCCTAGTAAATCATACAATTCCATACCAAGTGTCGTTTAGGAAAGTCATCCTTTCCAGAAACCTGGATTTCTCTCACTGCTGGATCCAGGCAGCAAGAAATACCTCCCCAATATCGTTTTAATGGTGGATCAACCTTGACTTCAAATTTGATTGGCATCATCTTCTGTGAAGTTGTCCATTTCAAAAGTGGCTTGGTCAAACGATGTTTTCTTCTTAGTCCCACGCATACGCCTTTCCAGCTTGGTAGCACGATCTGCATCCGCAGCACTGGATCCTTCACTTCCGGTTGTAAAGGGCTCCCTGTGGGGGAAGAGTAGAATCCGTGTCTTTAATCCATGGTAAAGATAAATAATGCAATGAAATGAGCAACATCCGTGTGGGGGAGAGACCGAGAGAGAAAAAAAAGGAGAAAAGAAAGAGCGAGAGAGAAAGACAACTCTGAGATCCAACATAAATAGAAGAAAACTAAATGGGTAAAGACTACTAATTTAATGAAAATGCTGGGAATAAATCCGACAAAGGAAAGAACCAAGAAATTGAATTAGGCAATAGGATAGAGAATTATATATCAACAAGTGGATAGATTTTTCAATGATTAGACGTGAAGAAAATGAAGAGAAATAACACACTTCAGAACTACATTAGAAATTAAATTCGAACTGTCCAGCTGGCATGTGACGTCACCCAGGTAAGACCAACCAACGAAGAGTACCACGCTCTATGGTTCACAATAGAAAAGGTTATGTCATCTGTTTACAACCAGTATGCTACAACGTGGTCAAATGAAATGAATGCTTGCAATCAGCAAGGGAATATGTTTTAAAGTGTTTTAAATCATTAGAATTAACATAAGAGTGTCTTGTTGATATGTGAAATAAAGAATCAATTAATAAATGGCAAACAACTTTTATCCCAAGCCTTGTTTATTTATCTAGACCGACTTTAAATCGCTGGTGTATTTTAGCTTCTAGATAATGAAATTGGAAATGATCATAAGGCTTTGCAGGTAAACATAAGTAATTAGTTGTCAAGAAATATAGCACCAGGCAAGTGAAAAGTGTACAGTTCTCTTTAGAGTGAATAAAAGTATATTAATGAGTAAATAAATTATGTTACGAGAATAAATTAATAGTGGTACACCTATAATGGAAAATATTCATGAATGAATTGAATAATAATCAGCATCTCTGTGAATAAACCAACAAGATAATCTGTCTTAATACTAACTCCATGTCAAATAATGAATATTGAATTTGAATATTGTAATAATCACTTTGAAGCCATAGAATTGGTTAATGATAAAAGAAATAAGTGGTCAAGCCTTGATAGATCAACTTTGCAATTTATAACACTTTAGTTATAAAAGAGAATAAAACAATTGCTTACTTTAAAGAAATAGAAACGCTACTTTAGATTGAAGGGAATTTAAACTATTAATTGCTTATAAAATACAAATATACAATGTTTAGAAGAGAAATATAGATTAAATGACTTCAAGTGATCACTGTATAATAAAAATAAAGTTAACCTTAATGAATAATATATGTTTCATTTGGTAATTATTAATTAATTAAAATATAAAATACAGAACTATAATTGATAGCAAATGGTAAGAATAAAACTAGAAATATAAGATACTGTCATGTTGGCTACTCGGTAAGGCACACACACGGCTGGTTGGAAGACATATATATTTATCACATATATACATAGAATTGACTTACCAATTACCCTATATATACGTTATATATATATATATGTACTTATACACTACATCCAATATAACACACACCTATACTACACCTTATAACATAAACTAAGACTTAACACTAATTATATTATAACAGACATATCGCTGGGGGCCAAGGCAAGCAAGCAGAAGGCACTGTAATACTAGCATAGCAAGACTATCCACTCTCTCTCAATCCTAACGACACAATGCGCCCCAATTTCCAGTAGCGCATTCGTCAGCAGTCCTTTTTTGCCTTGTCCCCCGCTTCTCGCTCTAATTACATAACACTGTTCTATCTCTAACACAAATGACTCCACCACACTATTCCCCCACAAACAAAAGTTGCCAATACAACTTTTATACAGCTTCCTCCCCCATTGGCCAATGAATACGCCTGGCTGCTGGTGCTGGAGATGCCCCGTCCTCGGACTCTGGTGGGGAAGGCCTCTGTCTCGGCATGCCTCGCCGGAACCAACAGTACAATATTACTGCGGTGGTGATCACTACGGCACCCCCACTGCCTGTTGTCGTTGCGATATAGGTTACTTGTTTTCTCGACTGTATGGCCCGCATTGTGTGTAATAAGTGGGTGAGTTCGACTTCCTCCGTTCCTAACGACGTGGACCATGTGCGCCTCAGGTCGTCGAGCTCCTGAATGTGAGGACTTGTTGGTCGTAGCCAGGTGGGTGGGATGTCGCTCGCGTTGGTTTGTAGAATGTCCCACAGCGGTGGCCTGTGGCGATAGAGTGATTCCGGACAAATTGACCTGTGTTTGGTGGGTGTTGTGAGACAACAGGAGAGTGCCAGTGGTACTTATTTCACAATTAGGAGACGGTGGTAGCGTTCCAGCTCCAGTAAGTGAGAACACCTCTGAAATGCGGTGAGACCCGTTGACGCAGTGGCGTACTACCTGCACTGGTGCTGGCAGGTTAAAATGCCACACTCGTTCATAGGAGTCGAACAACCAGAGCGGCTTGTGTGGACCCCATAGTAGGCTTCGGCTACACCACTGCAACGTCCCTTTCGCCTGGGCCATGAAATATGAGCTTTCGCATGTAGGGTTCTCCGTGGAGTAGAGAGGAATATCCGCAGAACACACGTAGAGCAGTCCTTGCCTGCACTCCTCTAGCTCAGCCTTCTTCATATGGGCGAAGAACTGGAGATCTTCCCTCACCAAAAATATCTCCGTCGACGGTTTTATGTAGGTTGACCTGTTCACATCGGGATGATAAGCTGGCCAAGGATGTATGGAGAAGGTCCTGAAGGTCTGGCGGTGCTCTCGTAGTGGAACGTCTAGTAACAGTATGATGGAAGTTGATGTAGCTGCTGCCTTGGCCCGAATAATGGAATATTGCTCATATATACCCTCCATGCCCACCCCAGCTACCATTGACAGTCCAGGTGGTAGCTGGGACCTTACCTGGCTAAGCAACTCGCCCAAGAGAGCTGGAGTTATGAGCCCACTACTAACTCTGCCAATGGCGACCATATCCATGGCCTCCACCAGTTTTTACCAGGAAGGTTTGGGCTTCTAATACGTCTAACAATATAGTTCTTATTGCTATGTTTACCTTATCTATGTTTACGTTGTGTACATGATTTAGTTGAGTGCCATGGGCCAGCCGCGCTATGTCCCCTTCCAAGTCTCTAGCAATGAAGAGCACCGAGTTTGTAACATTTTTGATCCGCGCGGTTAGGGTCTGTGTCCGTTGATCTAGGGACCGAGTTAGTGATAAGTGCTGTTCCACTATGTGGAGTAAGTCCCCTTGCTCCTGGGTCAAGGTGGCTAAGGTGGTGCGTAGGGATTGGAGCTCGGAGTCCCCCGGATGTCCGAAAAGTAGCCTCGAGGCGATTCCCCCTATCGCTCCCGCGACGAGGCCGCCAACGATGCTGCGTTCTTCTCGTCGCTTAGGCAACATGCTAGTGAGGACCGAGCTCGAGTCGATGAGTTCCTCCGTGACTCTCTCCAAGCGGTTCAGTTCGTCCTCATGTCCCTCAGACAAATATCCTTCCCTGGACTGCCCGCGAATATACTTCCGCGCCAACGCTATTCGTTTTCGCAAGATTTCCCATTCTTGGTGCCAAATTGCTACGTTTAGTTCCACCGCTATGACCCATCGCTGTCCGGAGATTAGAGCATCCTTCCCCCGCAGGAAGAGCAGTCCTCCTTCAGCTGCGTATCCTGCAACATGAGAACGGACCATTATGTTCGAGGTCGCAGGAAATACGGGGACCTCTCTGGAATTGGAGGTTGCTCGATCGGGGGTTCCCAGGTCTGATCCATACCCCCCTCGTCCTCCTGTGAGGCCACAGAGGAGTCGTAAATGCTCGGTTCTTCGCGAGGCCCTAGAGTATGGGGACGACCATCCTCATCCTCGGTGTCGTGTGCGTCGTCTCCCGGGAGGACGTCATAGTCGTCCTCTTCACTTCCACCGGGCCACACCTCTTGGTTGTCGTCAGGGAGTATACTTTCATCCCCAGAACACCGCGATTCTCTAGCCCTATTATTCCGCGTTGTTGGTCGGTGTGGGTATTTAGGACAATCGCGTGATATTTCCGGTGACGCCTTTAATCGGTTGGCGTGAACTACCTTTGTCTGCCCTTGCGCGGTTGTAATTTCGTACGTGACCGGCCCAAGCCGCCGCGAAACGTGAAATGGCCCTTGCCACGGGTGGTAAAATTTAGCAGCGTAGCCCTTAGGAACAACCGGTTGGTGTAGTAGAACGGCCTGTCCTACTTGGAAGGCGAGGTCTGTTGTTTTTCGGTCGTAGTGACGCTTGTTGAGTTGTTGGGCCTTTTTGGAAGACTTCAGAACCACCGACCGCGCTTCCTTCAGACGTGCCTCCAATCTCTTTAAGTACTCGTCAACATCGTCCCCCGAACTGCGCCTAAAGCTGGTGTCGCAGTCGAATGGTGCCCGGACATCCCGCCCGTAAACGACGCGATTCGGGCTGACTGACGTCGAGGAATGAGGCGTATTGTTGTAGGCCATGACTACGTATGGGACCCAACGGTCCCAGTCCCGTCCGTCTTTACGCACAAAATGAGAGAGTGATTCGGTGAGGGTCCCATGGAATCGTTCCAACATTCCGTTACTCTGGGGATGGTATGCCGTTGTCTGCAACTTAGTTATCTTAAGCAATCTACATGCCTCCTTCAGCAGTGAGGACGTAAAATTTGTCCCTTGGTCGGTTAGAAGGTAGGAAGGAGCGCCGTGTCGCGATACGATCTTCGTAACGAACTGCCTACACACTTCGTCCGTCGTTTGGTTGCATATTGGAATGGCTTCGGCGTATCTCGAAAAATGGTCAATGAACGTGAGAAGGTAACGCTTCCTCGTACCGGAGGTAGTCGGTAGAGGACCTACGATGTCAAGGGAAACAACCTCGAACGGTTCCGAAGGTTCCCTAGGGGTCGCGAGAGGTGCTCTATGCCGAGCCGGCGTTTTCCTACCAGCGCAGGACCTGCACCCTTCCACATATTCCTTTACGTCCTTATCCAGAGTCGACCAGTAATATTGGCGTGCTATTAACCGTTTTGTCCTGGCAATTCCCGGGTGCCCACCCAGTGGGGTATCATGTGCTCGTCTAAGGATGTATTCCACCATGGCTCTCGGAACAAGCATTCGGGGTTCTCCGTCGGAGCGGAGGAAAAGGAGACCGTCCTCGTCGCTTAGAATACTCGTCCCAAAGCTACTCACAGTCTCCCTGCACCCCTTGTCTAACTGTTGTGCTTGAATAATCCTGCTACGATCCCAGGACTGGCCTACCCGCTTCTCAGGTGTTCCCGAGGGATCGACCGCTGCCACATGGCGGCTTAGAGCGTCGGCGTTAAGGTGGAGTTTACCTGGCCGGTAGACAGGTTCGTACTGGAACTCCTCCAGTTTGATTCTCCAGCGGTTTATTCTAGAGGTTGGATCCTTCAGACCCAGAGCCCATTTGATAGCGGCGTGGTCAGTGATTAATTTAAATTCACGCCCGTAGAGATAACACCTAAATTGCCGAACAGCCCATACTACGGCTAGCAGCTCCCGCTCTGTCGTGCTGTAACGCTGTTCCGTCTCTGATAATTTCCTGCTAGCATAGGAGATGGGTCTTTCCACTCCATGCTGGATCTGGGAAAGTACCGCTCCGAGCCCTGTCGCCGAGGCGTCGGTTGCAAGGATGAAAGAAACCGAAAAGTCAGGATACGCTAGGACGCTTCCGCTCCAAAGGTATGCTTTTAACCGCTGGAACGCGTCCCGTTGTTTTCCGTTCCACGTGAAATTTATATCCTTTCTCGTCAGGTCGGACAACGGCTTCGCTATGTCCGAGAACTGCGGGATAAATCTGCGATAGTACCCCACTAAACCCAAAAAGGCCTGTACATCCGCCTTAGACCTTGGTTCTGGATAGCTCTTCACGGCTTCGATTTTCTTTGGGTCCGGTTTAACTCCATCCCTAGTAACAACGTGCCCCAAGTATTCTACAGATTCTTCCGCGAATCTACATTTCTCCAAGTTTACTTTTAGATTGAATGCCTTGAACCGCTCTAAGACTCGCCCCAATCTTTCAGCGTGCTCCTTCATGGTCTTGCTGAAAACTATTACGTCGTCCAAGTACACAAAACACTCCTCCCCTTTTAGCCTGTAAAGTAACCTATCCATAAGCCGCTGAAAGGTAGCCGGCGCACCGTTTAGGCCGAACGCCATCATGGTATATTCATAGTGTCCTTCGGGAGTGCTAAATGCTGTTTTCGCACGGTCTTTTTCGGCAATAGGGATTTGATGGTAGCCACTGGCGAGATCCAGGGTGGTGAAATACTGAGAACCACCTAGCCCCTCAAGCGTCTCTTGTATCAGGGGTAAGGGGTAAGCATCTGGTCGGGTCACCGCGTTAAGCTCCCGGAAGTCAGTACAAAATCTGTACTTCAGCTCACCGCTAGCCGATTTCTTTCGTACGAGTATTACTGGGGCCGACCAGGGTGAGTTCGACGGTACGATGACTCCCTTCTTGAGGAGGTCATCTATTTGCTGTTCCATTTCCTTTCGGAGATGGACTGGCACCCGATATGGTCTCCTTGCTATAGGACGCGCATCGCCCGTATCAATACTATGCTCAATGGGTGCCGTGCACCCTCCACTTCCTTGCCCTAGGGGAGCGAACAACGATTCGAATTTCAAGAGCTCCGCCATTAGGGTATCCCGATCTGCGGAGTCTAAATGCTTAAGCTTTCCAAGAAGGTCGTCCTCTAACTTATTTCCGCGGCTTTCCCTCACAGAATTCACCCTCCCTATTTCGGCCGGCTCTTCTTCAACTGGGTACACTGTGCCGATCACCTGGCGCCCCTTTATTCTCAGAGTTCTATCGGTACAGTTCACGACCTTGGTCCATAAGTACCCTCCATCGACGAGACCTACTACTCGAGCTACCCGTAGCCCTTCCTCCAGGAGCCTCTCGTCGGTCTCCAGCATAGCTATACTATCCGGGATTCCGGTTACCTTCACCTTCAGCAACCCTTCCGACCAAGGTGGGACCTTCTTTTCCTTCGGGACTATCGCGTTCGCCTGTAGCCTCCCGTCAAGCGAATTGACGCTTAATACTCTAATGGGACCATTACTTCTATTCCCAAGGACCTCTGGCGTTAATGCACTCTTCTCTATTCCATTCTTACCTTCCGTTTGTACCACCCTGATCTCTCTGTTACCACTTTTGTTTCCCGTACTACAGACCTCTATTCTCCTCGTGGGAATATCCACCCTGGCTCCCAACTTATCCAGAAGATCCATCCCCATTATCCCGTCATAAGGGAGGTCTACTTCCGCGATAACGAATATATGAGAGGTAGCCCTTCCTCCATAGCTCAATTGTACCCGCTGCTGTCCCAAGACCTTGAGCGGGCTTCCGGTCACCCCATTAGCCCTAATCCTCGTGGTTTCTGTCCTTACTCCAGGTACGGGCCTCTTCAAGAGTGAAATTCCCGCTCCTGTATCCACCAAAAGATCACTGTTGTGTGTTCCGAGCTGAACCCTCACAACTACACTTACACCCTGATTAGAGTTAACGTTGGTGATCAAGTGAGAAGCCCCTAGAATCTTGAGGGACCCGGCCCCGGGGCTGTGGTCAGGTCGTTGTCGTTTGGGGTTCTCGAACTTTCCTCGATAACGTGAATCCTTCCATTCTGAAATGGCCCCTTCTCCCTTGCTTTCATAGCGCAATCCACGGCCCTGTGACCGAGTTGTCCGCAGACGAAACAAGCACCACCGAACGCGTTCCCTGTCTTAGATGCACCTCTTTGACCTGGCCTGGCCGGGGCATACGCCTTCCTCGTTGGTCTCGCTACTTTACCCCTGCCATCATCTTTTGGAGTCGAGCAATTCCTCGCGAAATGACCCCAGCCACCACAATTGAAGCAGTTTCCCCGACCGTCACGGCTACTCGTTTGGGCTACTGCATGAACCTCCGATCCTTGTACCTGTTCGATGAGGGTGGCTCTTTCTATTGCCTCCCTCAGCGTCCGGGGTGGTGAGAACTTGAGTTGCTTACCACTCTCGCCCCTAAGCCCGTTTACGTATGACGACTTGACCACCTGCTCTATTTGAGCGTCGGTCCAAGGGTTGGTTTCCTTCGGATCTTTGTATGCTTTGATTCCTAGACCCCGGCATCGATCTGCAAAATCGCGAGCCGATTCACCCAGGCCTTGCATTGCACAGTGTAGTGCCCTGGCATAATAATCCGGTCCCAGTGGAGTCCCAAAACGGTCCATTAGTGCTTCTTTTAGAGCGGGAAGTGTATCTATGTCTGGACGGCTTTGGAGAAAGACAGCCGCTACTCCCACAAGCTTCGACTCAGCTACCAAGAGCGTGTCATCCTCAGTCCACGCACCGGCCTTAGCGGCTTTCCCTAGACTACTCAAGAAAACCTCCACAGGGCAGGCCTCGATATCGCCCCCCCACGGCTTTACTAGCTGCTGTAAGGACATGTCTCTCCTCTGTGGAAGAGCCGCACTAGGCTCATTCAAGGATGCTTGGGGGTCATTTCTCATTTGTAATGATTTTAAGGATTGTCTAAGCTCAGCCAACTGAGCTAGGCGTTCTTGTTCTTTAATCTTAAGAGCTTCGTTGGCGGCCAACGCCTCCGCTAATTTCCCTTCTAGGGACATGATTCCTACCTAGTGGGATTGTACGTATTTTCCTCTTTCCAACGAGCCCCCACACTACCACCCGTCACTCTAGTGCCAATTCCTCATAATAACCTAATTAATTACTAATTAGTACTATATGGTAACAAGGCATAATTTTTCTTAAAAAAAACGTTATTTTGGATGAAACGCCCTCCGCACGCCTAAAATCGCCCGAGCGCCTATAGTACAATCGAAGCTAGCCTCGCGCACTGTGTCCTCTCCGCACGAGCTGAGCCTCTTAGCCTCCCTCTCCCAGCTCCCGCTCTCGGCCTAACACACACGATGTGGTTCGCACCCCACACACCTGTCACCAATTGTCATGTTGGCTACTCGGTAAGGCACACACATGGCTGGTTGGTACACATATATATTTATAAAATATATACATAGAAGCTGACTTATCAACTATACTATAACTATGTTATACAGATATACACACACACACACACACCTATACTACACCTTACAACATAAACTAAAACTTAACACTAATTATATTATAACAGACATACCGCTGGGGGCCAAGGCAAGCAGAAGGCACTGTAATACTAGCATAGCAAGACTATCCACTCTCTCTCAATCCTAACGACACAATGCGCCCCAATTTCCAGTAGCGCATTCGTCAGCAGTCCTTTTTTGCCTTGTCCCCCGCTTCTCGCTCTAATTACATAACACTGTTCTATCTCTAACACAATCACTCCACCACAGATACATTGGTTATAGTCCACCTAAAATAAATATGAAATACACTCTAATGATTTTACTAAATTTAGTTGAATCAGTAAAACATAAGTTTTCTTGAATAATTTGCATAAGGCTTGAATCATGAAAGCAAGGTTAAATATAACTACTGAACATATTTATTGAAATTTAGAGACATGTGAAATAGTTGAATGGTGGAAAAATTTAGACAATAAAATAAAGATAATTTATTTTGCCGGGTATTAACAAATTATCCGGCCCGGAGGACCATTCTGTTTACTTACAAGCCCTTCGGCCTTACCCGCTAACGACTTGTAAATATTTAAGAGAGGTGCTGGTTCATGTAAGTTTGTATTTGCGATTTGATACCGGAGGACCATGATTTGTAAACCGATTATTACCATAATAGTGTATTGAATAATTATAAGATATCTGGATAAAACTATGTATTTCTATGCTGAATAATTACAGGATATTGTGGGATGGGCTAATGCAGGGCATATATTTGTTAGTGAGTTAGTTTGCATTACTTTAAGGGATACTGATGCTATGGTGATACTGTCTGGTGCTGCTACGGTGGTCTCCCTCTTCCTTCCTCCATCCTGCTCTCCCCCTGGATGTTCCTTCCTTTACTCCCTCATGTTGGAAGTTCTAAAAGGCAGGCGTGAGAAAAGGCTAAATCTGCTGCAGTACCCGGGAGCTCTACTCTCTCTCCTCCTAGTCACTCGACTGTCCCAACCTGTCTCCTTATCTGCTGCACTTTGAACCTAAGGATGCCTCTCAGGTAGAATTCACGAAGTAGGCTGTAGAGGTCAGCACTCTCCAGTGGGCATCCTTGGTTGGTCTAGTTGCTGACAGATGGGGCTGGCATAGCTTATTGCCACTTCAATTGTAAAATTGAACAATTATATATATATATATATATATATATATATATATATATATATATATATATATACTTGTCTGCTATTACTCTAGCAGTCGGACGATATAGAAGTGTTTGGTGCAAAACTAAAGATCAAGCTCGCTTACGGTTGTTATCGGACCGGGGGGGGGGTAAATGTTGAAAATTTGAAATATCTCCGTTATTATAAATCTCATTGTAAATTTAATTACCTATACCAAGATATATTCATATTTTCTCAATCTTGAATATTAAACGAAATGTTTTTTTTAGTTTTCTGCTTTAAACCGACCCCTCCATCATTTGTTCTTGGATTACTAAAATTAGAGTGATTGAGATACAAATTATTATGTTCCATTATAAACTACAGTACTAGATATTGTGAATAGTTATGATTAAAAATAATATATTATATTCAGTTATATTTCAGAGTAATTGTTTTTATTTCAGATCAAGAATATTTCTATCTATTTAGCACTGAATAGTTTGCCTGACATGGTCGTTTAGAATTCAGACGCTTTTCATTGAGGAGGTCATTAAACTGTAAACTAACTGATTTCTCATTATCATTTATATTTGTCCATTTAATATTCATAGTGATGATAACTTTTACAAGTATGAATATTTATCTATTGTAAAACTTCACGTGAGAATTCTGCTTAGTTTACGCAGCCCCTCCGTGACGGTTTTTTGAAAAACTTGCAGCTGCAATAACATTACATGTATTGTGATGTAATAATAGTCGCAAGTTTAAAAAAAAAAAAATTAACGAATTTTACCACATTATCGTCTTTTACAATTTTCGAAGTAATCTTAATTAAAGGGACGCCATTTTGTACTTCATAAGAAACGCATATTCAATCCCAAATAAACGATTATCCCGCAAATATATGATTCATTTTGTACTTGAAAGGGCAAAGGATATTAAAGAATTATTGGAGTCTAAGTCCCGAACCGAGGATTAGGGACTACACAAACATATCAATTTTTAATCCTCTACTACTTATATCTTCCATCCGGCCAGTTTTTTTTCTGACGATCGCCCTCATGAAACATTTAATTTTTAGCATATTTCCCCTGAGGGAAATCAGCTATTGAGGTTGTACTCATGACACGAGTTTCGAAAAATTTCCTCAAATGTCCACCGATCCTACCTAGGAGATGACGAAAATGAGATCCTTTCAAAATTATATGTGTGTGTGTGTGTGTGTGTAAATATATATATTATGGGGTAGGTTTACATCCTCAAATAGTTAAGGGGAAATCTGCTAAAAGTGGACGGTAATAAATAATAATGCAACTTCGTCTCGTCTATTGTCATGTCTGCTGGATGGCCACTCGTTTATACAACACTTTATTTCTCGCAGATGATTTTCTGATGTTCTATGTCAATATTTTTGCCTTTCATTTAATGTTGTCTGTTGCATTTGTAAACGTAAGTCTGGTAGGGTCAGCAAGTTAAAGTAATTAATTATAGCATAAGAGAAGTAGAAAAAAAAGCTGAGTGAAGTGTGGAGGAGCCTGATGGTGTAAGCCTTTTGATGATTGGTTGAGCGGGCCCGAGAGTTCACAGTTGCCAGGAGTAGCTTTGATGATAACATGCAGGGCATAGTCAATTCCCCTCCATCCATCCGGTTCCCCTGCATATTATCCCCCGCAACAATGACACCACCTCTAAATCTAACACCACCTCTAAAACAGCACTATTAAAAAATCGCAATATTAACACCTATAATATTAAATTTACATTGTGAAGCTAGGTATTGGCATTTTTGAAGTAATTATTAGAAGTCCGTCCCGCAGGGGCTGCGTAAACTAAGCAGATTTCCCACGCGAAAGTTTACAATAGATAAATCTACCTACTGGTAACACTACCATGAATTTTAAGTGAATAATTACAAACGGTAATGAGTAATCCTTCACTCAATTTACAAGTTAATAATCTCTACAACGGAAAGCTGCTGAATTGTGAACAAACCGGTCGTCTCGTAGCACTCAATAGATAGATAGACCGGAAATACAAACAATTAATGAAATATATCTGAATATGACATATTAATTTTATTGAAAACTATTTACTAAAGCAAGTGCTGTAATTTGTAATGAATCGGAATCATTTTTATCTCAATCACTCAAGTTTTAGTAATCCAAAAGAAGAAAAGAAGGGGGGGGGGGTGGGAGGGGGGGGGTCAACAAACCGTATTTACTCGGACACATACTTTTGAACGGATCCATTGTCGTCTTCTGCGTAGGATCGATGGGCATTTGATGAAAAATTTCGAAAATCACGTCATGAGTGCGACCTCAATAGCTGATTTCCCTTAAGGGAAATCTGCTAAACGTCCGTCAAGCAGGGGCTGCGTAAACTAAGCAGCTTTACCACGTGTAGAACACTTGTGATTTCATCTCACCACATATTCTCTATCGAAGGGTGGGGGGTAACTGAGTTCTGCAAATAAGAAAGAACCAATAACTCGGTTATTACTTGAGTTACAAACAAATGCACACATAAAAAAAATTGTAGAGCTTCAATAGTTTTACAAGATTGATTCTATAACGTTTTACCATCCGAAACATAATAATTGAGATATTTTGAATGTTAGAATCCCCCCCCTATTCCTGATCCAGTCAATCGTAAATATAATTTATAGTGTTGAAAAAACGGTTATAAATCGAGTATGGTACAGATAAAAAAAAAAAAAGATTTTCGAGACAAGAATGTAAACCCTTAATTGATGACGTGATCCCATAACGTGTTTGCATGTATTTCGTTATATAAAGGTCCAATGGAAACAATGTTTGGTATTTAAGTTCCTCCCCGCACTCACCAAAGCTCGCGCACCCACCTTTATGCCTTATAACAGCTTATTGTAATTAGGACACCAGTAGGAGTGGAGGTTCACTGAAGGCTGGAAACTAAAAATTTCAAATATCTCAGTTTATATTACTCTTAGAGAACATATAACAACATTTATAAACAATTAAAGTTCAATATGATTGGTTCTATACAGGTTTTCGATCCGATGTATAATAACGGAGATATTTTGAATTTTCAATATTCTCCACCTTTAAACCACGCCCTCCACCGCCCCGATTTCAGCCGTTAATGAACTTGATCTTTATTTTTACAAAAAACGCTTATATTTCGAGTTTGGTAACGAAAAAACAATATTTGCGAGCCCTAGAACGGTAAAAGACACACACACATCTATATATATATATGTGTGTGTGTGTGTGTGTGTGTGTGTTATATTGAGTGTGTGTGTTTTTGTGTGTGTGTGGGAGTGTGTGTGTGTGTGTGTGTGTGTGTGTGTGTGTGTGTGTGTGGCTTCATGCATGTCCTACTATGTAAAACACCTCCTCTCAATCCTCTAACGTATTTTTTACAATCAGGACTTGAAAATGTTTATTTGATCTATTAAATACTCGACATTTAACTATTTAATTCAAAACTAAAGATCATATTCGTTAATTAAAAATTACTTTTACATTAATTTTATCAAATTTTTCGGTCCATCGTATTATATGAGGTATCCTAAATTTCCCATCTAAACCCTCCCCTTCCGCAGGCCCAATTTCAACTATTAACAAACTTGATCTTTAATTTGGAGTTTGGTAAAGATCAAATAGAAATTCCCACCGATAGAGCGTTAATATATATATATATATATATATATATATATATATATATATATATATATGATATATATATATATATATATATATTGATAAGCATACTTATCACTGGGCCTCTACATACAAATGATACAATACACTACCATTTATGAAAAAAAAGTCTGAGTAAAATTGTTATTTTGTCTTGTAACTTCTCAGGACCAGTGGAGTTAATCAATTTCGTTAAATCATGTTATAAGAAAGATTAATTCCGCTAAAATTGATAAATATAGACGTTTGCGGAAACAAAGCTTCATAGAAATAATCTGGCCTAATATTCCAATTCAAGTAAAATATTAATGCAGTTGCTACTAAAGATTCTTGTATAAATATCATTTTGATTAGTGTAATCGGGCGTCAGTAATTTCTGGAAAAAACGTGATTTTGTTATTTTGTGCCTCAGAATAATTGAAATTTGAAAATTATTAAAATGCTGAGGGCGCTTTACGAAATTCCCATTCAAAAGAGCCATCGGACAAATGGGTGCAATTCCACTTTGATTTTATGCGGAAAAAAATAAACTAACCATGGGGTTTTAAAAAGAAGATAGACAATTTTTATAAATTAAATTATAAATTGTTATAGTGTACATATAACTTTTTTTCAGTTATTAATGCCGGCACGTATGATAATAACTCTAAATACCCTAATTACCTTTTTATGTGGTGGATTTTTCATAAGCAGCCTTGAAACATCGTATTTGTCACTTAAGGCAAATGGATTTCTAGCGTGTGACGGAAAGCCAGATCAGATAATTATTTACTTACCACGACAATCTATCTCCGTCCACTTAAATTCTTGAAAGTTATAACCATAAAAAATTTACATATGTATAATGCGATATATTACAAGGAAAAGAAATTACGGCAATTCGATCGTTCATAAACACGAATTTCTCTTTTGCAACTGTGACATTATAAAAAAATAAAATAAATGTTTTAGAACAATTCAGTCACGCTATTCAGCTCACTCAAAGTAAATGCAAGTGACAATTTTTCTCACGAATCCATTTCAACTGGTTTTAAGAAATATAACATTTTTATTTTGAAATCTGTAACGTATACATATTAATATAATATAAAATACAGACAGAACTATCATAAACATAATTTTCAAAACTATCATAAATTGGCTGTAATTCAAATGACTGCATTTGATACAAATTTCATCTGTGAAGCCATTCATTTTAAAAATATATAGATATCATATACAGAAACAAAAACTACATTTTTTATAAGTACTTTCAATAAAAAAAACAAAAAAAAACATATAAAATTTAATTTGACAAATATTTTTCTTAAATTGTACACATTTTGTTCACGAACTAGGAAAATATTCACCATTCATAATTTTCAAATTTTGCACTTGACTTGAGAAACGTGGGGAACAGTCAGCGAACGTATATGTGGTTTATTACATTGAATTACGAAACACAGACATGGTTTTAAAGATCTTAGAATATTTCGCAAAGAGTATAATGCAAGTAAAAGAACATTATTATAGGTTTTTTTCCTATTTCCAAATATTTAAACACTCGCAAACATCCAAAAAACAAAGAAAATGTTAATGTGGCAATGTATTTGCGTGTTTTGTTGTCGCAATTATAAGCAGATTTCGATTAAGGGAAATCAGCTATTGAGGTCGTACTCATGACGGAATTTTCGAAACATTTCTTCAAATGTCCATCAATCCTACCCAGGAGATGACGAAAATAAAGCCCGTTCGAAATTATATATTTGTCTGTTAACGCTTTAGTAGTCGTAATTTTTGTTTGATCGTTACCAAACTCGACATTTAATCGTTTTATGCAAATATAAAGATCATGTTCGTTGCATAAAAAGTCATATAAAGAAGAAATATCGTTGGAAATTAAATGTACTATAAATATTGTTATATACATTTATTCTCTATCTTGAATATTAACCGAGATAATTGTATTTTTCATATTCGTCTATTGCCCGTGCGATTCCGCTGAAATTTAGTTCGGTCGTTTCCGTAACTGTTTGGCTCTCCTGAAATTTGTGTAGAGATTGGTGTAAGCTATTACATTGGGAGATATATGCAAATGCGTTCTGTTGACCCCCCCCCCCCCCAGAGATAGATTATTCTGATTATTATAAATTACAGTACTAGATTTAATAAATAGTTCTCAATAAGATTTATATGTTATATTCAGATAGATTTCAGTAGTAATTGTTTTTCTTTCCGTTGAAGAATATGTCTATCTATCTGTTCAGCTCTGAGTGGTTGGCAGACCTATTTTTTGACAATTCAGGCGCTTCCATTAGGAGCTTATTGAAATTAAATGAAAGTTTTTTCATTACCGTTCGTATTTATTCCCGGTTGTAAGTGTTAGCAGTATGCAGATTTCTCTATTGCAAAACTTCACGTGGGAAATCTGCTTAGTTTGCGCTGCCCCTGCGTGACGGACTTTTAAATATTTTAGTCTAGGGTTACAATAAATGGACCTCCATACATTGTTACCAGTATTTCTTCCTGGGATGCTACTACTAGTATTATATAACGTAATGAGTAGTAATTAACGAGATAATATGAGGCGGGAAGCTTAATTGACGTTATAAATGGCGCCTTTTAGATATGAGTTGTGTCATACTCTTAACGTCTTGTCCTTAGGGAGCTAGCTCAAGGATCCATCATCACCTAAAACAGAATGAATAATACAATTATGTTCTTTTAGCAGATTTTCCTTAAGGAAAATTAGCAATTGAGGTTGTACTCTTGACCGGATTTTCGAAAGATTTCTCAAACGTCCATCGATCCTACCTAGTAGAAAACCTAGTCCGAAAACCTAGTAGAAAATCAGGTCCGTTCAAAATGATACTGCTAAAAAATGAATAGGGATATTGGCTGTTTTGTGGTATATATGGGGCCTAGCATTTTTTTAATTATAAATATCATTAATATTTATTAGAAATTATTGTATTTTTCCCCCATAAGAAGTGATTTAATTAAGGTCAATTTAATTAAAATTAACAAAATAAGAAAAAATCACCAATATCCCTATTCATTTTTGAGCAATATTATATAGATTATGTATATATATATGATATATATATATATATATATTATATATTATATATATATATGTCTATATTACTACTAACCCAACTTCTTGCTTTAGGGCTATATGAATTTTCTCTGAGACGAACTGGAAGTGGGGGGTTATAAGGGATGCCTGAAATTAAAAATAGCGATATTTCGTTTTCTATTGGTTTTTCGGCAAAATATGAACATACAAAAATAAATGTTTATTTTGTAATTTAGAGTAACTTTTGTTATGATGCACTTTTGTCGTATACCAAAGTTTAAATGCGTTATACGCTAAAATATATAGCGGGTGGCAACAATATTATCGTTCCCAAATAAGACTCAAACCCGAACTAAATGAAACTCGGTATGTGTATTAGCAGTGAGGCTTTCATTAAGCCATACCAACATTTCTATGGAACGGGTCAGGGGGAGGGGTTATAAGGGAAGCCTGGAATCGACAATAGTGATATTTCGTTTTCCTATTCGGTTTTATACCCAAATATAAACATAACCAAAGTTGTTTATTTTGTTATTTACTATAAATTTTGTTATATGCACTTTTTTCGTTATACCGAATTATAAACGAGATATACGCTTAAACCTTATAGCGGAATGTGAACAATTTTATGTTGTACAAAAGACCAAACAGGAAATAAATAAAACTCGGGTATATGTATTTTAGCACTATCGCTCTCATTATAACAAGCCTTAACCAAATATTTTTAGGGACGGGCAGGAGTGGAGGTTGTAAGTGTGGCCTGACTGAATTTCAAAAATAGCTTTATTTCGTTTTATATTCTTTTCTGGGCAAATATTAACATGATAAAAGTTGTTATTTTGTTATTTAGAGTAACTTTTGGGATATTCATTTTTGTCTTTTAACAAAGTATAAACTGAGATATATAACTATAAACTAAAGCGAGAGTCAAACTTTTCAATTGGGCGCTAACGATTAAAACCGAAACTTAAAAAAAACTCTTATGTCATTTTAGCATTAATTCTTCCATGTTATTATAAGCTATATTAAAATTTTTAGATTAGGAACGGAGAGTGGGGGTTATAAGGGAGGCCATGAAATAAAACATTGTATATTTGTTTTTCGACAAAGGTGCACATAACAAAATTTGATTACTTTGTTTATGTAGAGTAACTTTTGTTTTATAATTCTTTTGGAAACATTATATGAAGCCAAGTAATTTGGGTAGAAATAGTGATATGCTCAACCAATTCTTTTTCCATCGTGAAACTCCCAGGGTTCCTCTCTGGGAAAAAATTAATTGAAATCTATGTTAATATTTTGTCCTTAATAATTCAAATCTTATGGAACAGGAGAAGTAGGAAATATGATAATATGGAGGACAGTATAGTCTTACATAAAAAAATTAATTTTATTATTAACAAATGCAAAAACGGGCCCCCGGTATTAACCCTAAACACTGGGACGGGTAAATGTCAAAAATATTGTGCAAAGCAAAGCATTGCCAAAAATATACCATTACCATTCAGGACTCAAATCAATTCCCGGGCGAAAGCGGGTATCTGGAGATCAGTATATATATATATATATATATATTTGTCTAGCGGTCTGCAATTATTGTTTAGTCGTTTACCAAACTCCCGGTATATAAGCGTTATCATACAAAAACTATAGTATTCATTTCGTTAACGACTGAAATACAATTGCTATTAATACAATGAAGGAGCTGCTTGAATTAGGAAGGAATGAAGATTAATAGAGAATCACAAATGAGCAGCTGAGAACACAGCGATGACCACATTTTGCTAACACTGTATGCGATAGGCTGTGGCCCTTCATGTCCTCTGGAAACAGCATATTGAAATATTAAATGGAAATAGAAATAATGTATAATGGTTCTAAATTAATTATTGTATTTATTGGTAGAGAGCATATATGGGTGGATTTACAAAGAAATGAAAAAGTCCGTCACGCAGGAGCTGCGTAAATTAAGCAGATTTCCCCCGTAAAGTTTAGCAATAGATAAATCTACATACTGGTAACACAACACCACCGTGAATATTTTTGTTTTTTTTTTATTTATTCGTTTATTTGCAACAACATAATTAAATCATTACAAGCAAAATGATATGTTAGAAAAAAAAAAGTGACTTGGCTATTGACTTGATGGTGGAAAGTTGTCCCTTGACAATACCCACAATGGAGGGGAACAATGGGTTGTTTATGGAGTTAAACTGAAACACTACACGAGGAGATCTCTTGGCCATTACGCCTTGTGGGGCGGGAAGGAGAGAGTGGAATTTCTGATATCGAGGATTTGGGCGAGGGTATGGGACAAAAAGGAATGTTGAGGTCATTAGGGAGAGTTAAATTGGATACGTTGAACTTTTTAGTGTGATGTGGGGTTTCCAAGTTAGTCGCTTGTTATAAGTGTGAGTTTCCTAGATAACCTAATTGGTGATTTTTTGAGGAATTAGTACCGTGGATATTAAGTGAAATAAATACAAACTATAATAAGTAATCACCTCCCGGACGTTGAATGCTTCTTTAAAAATATAAAGAAACGTTCTGCCAACTTCATACCGGAAAGAAAAACAATTACTGTAATATATCTGAATATAACTTATTAATCTGATTAAAAACTATTTCTTATTTCAAGTACTGTAATTTATAATGAATCAAAATAATTGTTATCTCTATAAATCAAATTTAAGTAGTCCAAAAACTTAAGAAGGTGGGTGGGTCACCAGAACATATTTTCATGTATCTCGTATAATAAATTTCTCTTGAAAACAATATTTGAATCAAGATTGATTCTATACATTTTTTCGGTCCGACGTATAGTACCGGAAATATTTCGACTTTTCAAAATTCTCCACCTCTAAACCCCTCCCTCTCCCTGGTCTGATTTCAGCCGTTAACGAACTTGATTTTTCTTTTTACATAAAACGATTAACTATCGAATTTAGAAATGAATAAACAATAATTGCAACCGCTAGAGCGGTAACAGACAAATATATATATTGATATATATATATATATATATATATATATATATATATATATATATATATATATATATATACAGTTTTGAACGGCCCTCATTTTCGTCATCTCCTATGTAGTAACGATGGACATTTGAAGAAAAATTTCGAAAATCGCGTCATGAGTACGACCTCAATTGAATATAAACTGACTTGATGTAATTTTCTTTGTGTGCCGTAGCATCAAACACATTTGCGCGCCGGGGAGGCCAACTGTGAATTATGGATACAGTTTGAGAGAGAGACTGGGCTCCAGATGTCATTTTTTATCTTTCGTCTAGGGCTCGTGGGCGGTTACACTTATCATGAAATGTGTACTAGGGTTCATTGTGCGTGGCTCTCAACAGTGTGTTTATAACTCAACATCCCAAATATATAAAATCGTAATGGGAAAATCTCTACAGTTATTTAGAATTCCCAAATATACTATGTTCGGCCATAATGATGTATTCTGCCTTTCTGGAAGCAGGTCTAGTGGAAGAATTTGCCATTTGCTACGGTCACCCAAGTACAAAAAGTCTCCTTTATTCTGTCATAACTTCTTTTCTGGAAATAATTTTTCTAACTTGTTTAAATGAAAAATCTTGAAATTAAATTATGCATAATATGAAAAAAAGTCCATTTCAATGCCTACAACACAACTGAAGTTATGCAACGACTTCACAATTAGCACAACAACTTAATTTTTAAACAACTAGTAAAAATACTTAATTATAATTTTTTCGAAAAAAAACAACAACAAAAAATCGCAATTAGCCCTGCTGTGTGGCGGCTATAAGGGAGATCAAAAAGTTGCAATATGACTGCCTACTATTAGTCAATTGCATTTACAACAATCTTATACTTAAATAGAAAATTTTATTTTATGTTTTTTTTTGTAAAATCGCAGTGGCCAGAAGGATAACTATGTATTATTTAGTAAATTTCTTGTTATTCAATAAAGGATAATTATAAAAAAAACCTCGAGTGTACCCTGAAGTTAAAATGCTAGGCAATCCCATCCCTTGGTCAAAGAATGTGAAATATCTTGGAGTCATATTAGACTCTAAACTTACCTACACTAACCACATCAATACTCAGTGTAATAAAGCTATTGAAATACTACAATCCTTATTTTCTGTACTAAACAGAAATTCAGGGTTAAGTATAACTAACAAAAAACTTGTTTACTACTTATATATACGGCCTGTTTTATTTTATGCCTGTCCTATTTGGTCAATGACATGCGAAACTAATAAGCGTAAATTAAAAGTGGCTCAAAATAAATGTTTAAGATTTATTGGTTCATTCCCACGATGGACTCCTGTCATGCACATGCATGAAATTCTTGACATTCCCACAATAAATGAGTACATAACTAAGTTAGCAGAACACTTTTTCGATGCATGTCAAAATAGTAAGTATCAGCACATTGCTGATATAGTTAATTATAGTTATAGTAGTTTAAATTACAAGAATTACAAATATAAGAGACTTAAGCACATAACATTTTAATTTCTCTGAAGAGCTTTTATTTTTTTCTGTACAAATTTATATTCTTCTGTGTATCTTTATAGTTCTTCTGTATTACTTTTAACCGTTCTGTAATTGAGAATTTTTATTTATTTCTGTATTTGGGTTTTTTCTTTTTTGTATTTTTTTCCCTTATTATACATTTAGATATTAGAATAAAAATAGATATAAGTAATGTGGAATATTTAAAAAAGCCAATAAGCTTGAAAAATTGTACTTACTTCTATTGTAAATTATTATTTGTTAATATTTTAGATAATAATAAAATTCTTTTAACTCTTATAAAAAAAAAAGGAGATCAAAAAACAAAGTGGTATATATTTAAGTTCCTGTGCACTAACTCAAAGGTTCATAGGAATTTATTTGTAGGAGATTTTTTATGATATAGAAAAAAAAGATCTTAGACATTTCGATTCTGTTGTTTAACAAACGCAGATCTAAACCTTTTTTTATGAAAATTACATATGAGTATCATGAATAATAAACATTCCGGTGGAGAATTTCATCTTCACCATTAACGTACTGCCACACACAAGCACTTCTTGAATGACAGATGCCCTTTTATGAAACTGTTTTTAGATGTTTTTTTTTTCCTCAATTACCATATAATATACTATACTATAGTACTCATTTAGTATCTAACAGTTTGTATTATAAGTGAGTTACATCATATTTCATTTGCAGGAACTTAACTCTTGAGCTCTGTTTTTTGTTAGGAAGATGGGATTATTTTTATAACTTATGCCTGTAAATTATTATTCCTTTATACCACATTTTAAGGTTTCTTTAGTTGCCTGTTGAAAAGTGACATTTTAGTTAGTAGATTGATATGGGCGGAATATGGTAACTTTCTTACTTGATATGAACACGAATCAGTGTTTCATCACTATTTATTTGCAGTTTTAATTAAGGGAAAAATTATTATTTTTCATTATGAGGAAGAAATGTCCATCACGCAGGGGCTGCGTTAAATAAGCAGATTTCCCACGTGCGTCCAATGAGAACAATATTTGGTATATATGCTTCAAATAAAGTGTTTCATAACATAATGGCATATTGTAAATATGAGATGAGTAGGAGTGGGGGTTTATTGAAGACCAAAAACTAATAAACGCAAATATCTCGGTAAATAATGAAGAAAGTTAAAAAATGTACATTACAACATTTATAGAACATTACATGTGCAATAAGATTGGATCTTTACAATTTTTCGATCCGACGCATAATAACGGAGATATTAAGAATTTTCAAAATTCTCCCCCTCTAACCCCCCCAGTCCAATTTCAGCCGTTAACGGACTTGATCTTTCTTTTTAAATAAAACGAATATATATCCAGTAACGGTAAGACAAAAATTGCGACCGCTAGAGCGGTCAATTTTGAACGGACCTCATTTTCGTCCCCTCCTCCTAGGTAGGATCGATGGACATTTGAAGAAAAATGTCGAAAATCGCGTCTTGAGTACGACCTCAATAGCTGATTTCCCTTGAGGGAAATCTGCTAAAACTCGTCGTCTGCTAAATTAACTTACCAAATGTCAATTGTTTTATGTGAAATTTACCATTACAAATATTCACAACCATTCGTTGGTTTATATTTGCAACCATATTTACATGAACTGAGTTTAACATTTTTTTTAACAATAATACATTATTAATGTATAATTTTTTGTTATTATATATGATTGTGATATTACAAGTAAAATAGAAATAGCTTGTGCAGTCGTATATAATAGAACAACTCCCACGCAATTTATAAATTACAGAACTTCTAGTAATCCATAAAATGCAAAATACAAATATTAATAAATCCTATATATAGTCACTTCGTAGCATTAAACAAATCACGATATCGCTTGATATACAATCTAAAAATCTTATCTGAGTTTCAAGTCTGTCATTAATTTCCTGTGTAGCCGGCTGTAATTTAGTGCTTGAAATTGTAGCCCTATCTTGAAGGAAAAACGGAAAGAATCGGGCTAGCATGCTTTTCCAATGTAGGCTACTGATAAAGCATTGGCCCTAAGCCGGGTATTCTTTAGCACCCTCGCAACCAAACAGTGAAAGATAGAAATGCCCTAAATCAAGGGATGACAGTCAGATTCATCTAGATAATTCGCTTCTTTGTCAATGGCAAGATATTTATTTTAACAATAGTAGTACACAGAAAGTTCAATAACTGTCAACTTTTTCGCAATGTGATTACTATGCTTTTTAAAAACCTCTCTTATACAAATCGTTTTAATTTCAGTAATATTTCTACTTAAAAGGAAACTAACTATTAATATAGTTAATATAACAAATCTAATAGTATTTACTCCCAAATTTATGCATTTATTTATTTAAACTATGTAAAATAATTTCCCAGTAAGTAAGAAATACAAGTATCTGAAGACCAAATTTATATTACACACACTATGTGCCAAAATTCTCTGTTTTATGTGTAATGGCAGTTGGTGATGATATTAATCAGGTTATTCTAGAAATTCCTCTCCTTTTACTCTTTTGAGAAGCATATCTCTAAAAAGTAGCCGGAAAAATTGATTTTCTCAATAGGATTTGTAGAGAGATTCATTTGGCAACTTTCCATTAAACAAAAAATTACGTCCATTTGTCTGATGTAACATGATTCTTACAAGTACAGTGATAATTTTACGTAATGGGAAATAAATCGGTTAAATTAAACTTTTAGGAGGTTTTTTTTTTTATTAGCCTCACATATTATAAACGTTGCCATATCGCTAACTTAAAAAAGTCCGTCACGCAGGGGCTGCGCAAACTAAGTAGATTTCGCTCGTGAAGTTTAACAGTATAAAAATCTACATACTGGTACAACAAACAGGTCTGACAACCTCTCACCGATAAGGAAAACAATTACTGAATAGAACATTAGTTTTATTGAAAACTATTTACTATATGTAGTACCGTAATTTATAATGAATCAGAATAATTTTTATCTCAATCAATCACATATTTGTAGTTTAAGAACTTAAAAAGGGGGGGGGGTGTCACAAGAACATATTTGCATGTATCCCGTATGATAAAGGTCTCTTGAAAACTATATTTGGCATTTAAGCTTCGAATAATGTGGTTTATTATATAACAGAGTATCGTTTATGTAAAATGAGTAGAAGTGGTCTTTCGCTGAAGGCTGAAAACTGAAAAATGCAAATATCTTGGTTAATATTAGATAGAGAATAAATGTATATAACACTATTTATAGACCATTACAATTTTTCGATCCAACGAATAGTAACAGAGATATTTTGAATCTTCGAAAATCCCCCCTTTAACCCCCCCCCCTCCACTGGTCTGATTTCAGCCATTAACGAACTTGATCTTTCTTTTTACATAAAACGATTAAATACTGAGTTTGGTAATGATAATGCAATAATTGCGACCGCTAGAGCGGTAACAGACAAATATATATATATATATATATATATATATATATATATATATATATATAAATATTCACACACACACCACACACACAATTTGAACAGACCTCATTTTTGTCCACTCCCAGATAGGATCGATGGACATTTGAAGAAAAATGTCGAAAATCGCATCATGAGTCCGACCTCAATAGCTGATTACCCTTAAAAAACAATTTATTCCGGCAGAAATTTAGTATAATTTCAGCCTAATCTTAGATTTTTAGATTTTTTATAACATTAAACATTGTTAATGATTACAATTTTATTACTAAATTGGTAAAATAAATGTGTTGTATATTATAAAGATCATGCAGTAATTGAACTGTGTGAAAGTACAATATGCCTTTATCATTCTACACCACTTATGGTTATCTAAACATGTGAGATAAACGAATTGGAGTCGGAAATCACAAAAAAAAAATCAAAATAAATATGTTAAAGTTGATATGAGTCCCGGGCTGAGTTCGATGCTTTTCAAATTTCAGATAAGATATGAGTGCTCACTGAACTAATAAACACGAAGTATTTTCGTAGATGGAATAATTAATCATGAAAATCTTTCATTGTTCAATACAAACACCTGTTGCCTATAGACATACTGTTGCCCCATTGTCCCTTAACGTCTCCATAGCCAACACGACAACTAAATACCTCCAAAGCATATTATCCCTATTAGTATTTGCAACAATAGTATCTGATTTGGTTCACCTAGGCAATTCATAATTACAAAACCCAAACCAGGGGGGAAATAAAATAAATATTTATTAATTTTTGTATATAAATTTATTATTTTATTTTTGATTACGTACTCGCATGGTCTGTGCGTTTTAAATAAACAGATTTCTTACTTGCTGGGTTGTTTCACACATGTACTTATTCATCATTTCTCAGTAAAAGCCACATGTAAAAAGGACTTGAAATTTAAGCTGAATTTGACATTTTCAGTGATATATCGGACGAGTAGAAACTGATGACTAGAGACGCAAAAATACAAAATAACTCGGTTAATATTTATGAGAGAAATATGAATGGAACAAAAATTGAAGGTCAATACTTTATTAATTAGATTATACAACATTTTCAGGTCGGGTGCATAGTGTAACAAATATTTAAAATTTTTGTATTCACTCCTTGTCTGAATTCCGACTCCCCCCGGAGCGACGTTAGCTATTAACGATATTTTACATTAAATTCCAAGTTCTGTAACGATCAAACATACATTGTGGCCGCTAGAGCTTACATATACAGGGTGTCCCAACTTCCCGTGCCACCCCCCTATGGATCGGCGATTTTATGGGGGGGGGGATGAGTACGGGAAGTTGGGACACCCTGTATATACATGTCGTAAAGGTACAATATATACACACACATATCATGAATATACGCCTTATTGTTTCAACTAATAGTTAGTTCCAGAGTCTAATATTTTTTCACAATTGTACTAACAGAAATCCAAGAGAAATACAATTCCTTCAAAAATGACTTTTTAGGCATCCCTCTTTTGAAATGCCCAATAATCTTACCTTCAGGAACATCCCTGATGAAGCTTTTTTGCCACAGGATATGCCCAAAAATTTTTATTTTTTTTTTCTCTATAGCCGTGATAAAAGTTTTACTTTCACTGCCTTCTTTAAAATCTCAACCTTGGATTTCTTTTGATCCAAACTTGATCTTGTTATTTTCCGCCAAATCCATATTTCCAACCCTTCACATCGGTCTATTTTGTGTATTTTCTAACATTTGCTGTGTGTTTTAAGAACCTCGTCATCCGCTAACGATATACGAGAATGTCTTGAAGAATTCACGTCCTCAGTAGTTGTTTCCCCTTCAGGAAAATTGCCAAAATGAGTAAAACGTATGTTCATATAGTTAAACTAAAATTAACAATTGAAGTAAACTGAAGTTTACATAATTTGACTTAATTGATGTAATTATCAATAATCATGTAATCAATTATAACTCTAATTTGTTGTGACACCAGGGTGCAGTTATTGTTCATCGGTTTAATGCAGTTCCTCTATGCCGCTTGGCACTATTCCACCATATTCATCGTTGGCATTGCCAGAATAACCAATATAAATTCTATACTGCAGTCCATGCTACACTCATAGTTACCTTGAATAATTCAGAGTGTAAATTTAAAAAAAAAAATCATCAACTTGAAAAGATAAGTATATTCATAATGAAATAATTAAATCTCTTTATCTATCTATTTATTTATAATTATTTTTTATACAGTGACAGTTAGATTAGATAAATACAGATAAACACAGACACTCGAAATATTAGTTCGTTGTAGCAGAGCAATTGAGTTTGTACATGATGCGATTTTCGAAAACTTTCTTCAAATGTAAGTCGATCCGACTCAGGGGATGACGAAAATAAGTTTTATATGTATATAAAATTGTAACCTCTGTTTGTACATTGATTTTTTTCGCGAAATTTCACGATAACTTTTCGTTTCACATGTCATAGACACCATAACTGCATTTTGTTTCTTTCATGTATGTTTGTTTGTTTGGTTGTTACCTTTTCACGCATAAACGGTTGAACCGAATTTTATGAAACTTGGTATGTATATTACTACTAGCCCAACTTAGACATTAGGCTATATTAATATTCTCTAAGACAAACAGGAGTGGGGGTTATAAGGGAAGCCTGAAATTAAATATAGCGAAATTTCGTTTCCTATTGGTTTTTCGGCAAATATATACAAAAGTTCTTTATTTTGTTATTTGGAGTAACTTTTGTCATATACTTTTTTGTTGTATACCGAACTATAAAGGCGTTATACGCTAAAAATTATAGCGGGAGTCAATAATTTTATTTGGCGCAAATGAATCAACCGAACTAAATAAAACTCGGTATGTGTATTAGCACTAACGCCTTCCTTATAATAAGCCATACTAACATTTCTAGAGACGGGCAGGAGTGGGGGTTATAAGGGAGGCGCTGAAATTAAATATAGTGATATTTCGTTTCCAATTAGGGTTTCGGCAAATATGCATATAACAAAAGTTGTTTATTTTGTTATTTAGAGAGTTTGGTCATATACACTATCGTATTTAGAGAAATTTGCTCAACAATTCTTTTCAATATGAACTACCAGGTACCTCACCTGGAAAAATTAATTCAAATTATAATATATTATTATAATATTTTGTCCTTAATAATTTAAATCTATGCATAATGTACAGGAAACGGGAAATATGACAATATGGAGGACAGTGAAGTCTTACATAAAAACTTAATTTTATTATTACCAATTCCACAGAAACGACGGATATTAACCCTAAACACTGGGAAGGGAAATTGTCAAAATATTGTGCAATGTAAAGCCTTGCCAAAAGAATACCATCACCATCCAGCCTCAAATCAATTCCTGGGCGACGCCGGATATCTGAGATAGTATATATATATATATATATATATATATATATATATATATATATATATATATATATATATATATATAGTGGGGATTTACTGAAGGCCGAAAACTAAAAAAAAATGCAAATATCTCGTTTAATAATCAAGATAGTGAAAAAGCATGCATAACAACATTTATAGAACATTACATTTGCAATAAGGTTGGTCCTAAACAATTTTTCGATTCGACTCATAATAACGGAGTATTTTCGACTTTTAGAAATTCCCTCCCTCTGTGAAACCCCACTCTCACTGTTCCGATTCCCGCCGTTAATGTACTTCATCTTTCGTTTTACATAAAACGACTAAATATCGTGTTTGGTAACGATTAAACAAAAATTGCGCCCGCGAGAGCGTTAACAGACACACACACACACACACACATACATCCATATATATATATATATATATATATATATATATATATATATATATATATATATATATATATATATATAGTTTTGAACGAATCTCATTTTCTTTATCTCCTGGGTAGGATCGATGGACATTTGAAGAAATTTTTAGGAAATCGCATCATGAGTACGACCCATATATCTGATTTTCCTCAAGGGAAATCTGCTAAAACCACACTATACTTCGGTAGCTGTACGCCAGAGACTTGGTCATAATCCTGAGATGAACAGATCAATACTATCCCCATGAAGCTGAAGGTTAACTCTAACCGTGTGTGGGTACTTAGTGTAATAAGGCAGTTTCCATTATATTTTTTCACGATAAAGCTTAAGACACGCATAGCAGCTGACCTTAACTTGCTCCTTTATCGTATATCCAAGAGAAAACGATTTATTAATCGATAATGTGGCCTCAAGGGGTTAGGTTCAACTAGGCAATGCCTAGAATAAAACACGATTTTTTTTGCTTATAACTACCACCTACCAAGATTTTTATGTATTCTATTTGGTGTTTTATTATTCCAATAAACTGAATTGAATGCTATGAAATATACGTTTTATAAACATCCTTACAATGCAGCTAATTATTATTAATGAGGTACGACTCGCACACACACATACATAAAGCTGGTTACTAGTATAGTTATGTAATAAAAATTGATACCCTATGTAAGAAAGTCTTGAAATTTTGACTTATGCTTCAGATATTTAGTAAAGTATTTGATTAAAGTAAACGTGTCATGGGTAGGAGTGGGATTCACTGAATGCTAAAGAAATTACAACGAACTAATTCCTTCAGTATTTAAGTTTCGCCAACGATTATCGAATAACATTTGAAAGTAAATAATATAATAAACATGATTGGTTCATAGATATTTATTAAATTTTTCATTGCAATGCTTAGCAAGCAATATATTAACGAATTTATCCACCCACTTCTTCTTCTTGATGATTGAGTTTAGTAAAGAGCAAATAAAAATTGTGTTCGCTGGAGTGTTACAGACAGGCACATCGACATCAATTTAAATGGAGCTCTTTCTGTAATCTGCTGGGTATCTTCCTCCCTGGAAATCTGAAATACACGCCAATAGCTTATTATTCCTTAGAAGTAAAATTTGCAAAATGTTCTCTAAGTCGTTCTTTCCGAGTGTATTTCATTATGGGGCAGGAAAAGCAGTGGATAGTCCGTCATGCAGGGGCTGCGAAAACCAAGCAGATTTTCTACGTGGCGCAGTATTTGCAGTGAATAAATACAGCCGACAATAAGAAATCTTTCAGTCAATTTTAATAACCACCCTACGGGAAGCGTCTGAAATAAAAAAAATAGGCCTGCCAACCTCTCACCGGGAAAAAAATAATGACTGAAATATATCAGAATATAACATAATAATTTTATTGCAAAATAATTACTATAACAAGTACTGTAATATATAATGAATCAGAATAATTTTTATCTCTATCGATCAATTTTTAGTAGTCCAAGAACTTACGATGGGGGGGGGGGGTCACCTCAATATATTTGCATGTATCTAGTATAATAAAGGTCTCTTGAAAACAATATTTGGTATTTAAGCTTCGATAATGTGGTTTATTATAGAATATAGAATTGTTTATGTAACATGTGTAGAATGGGGGGGGGTTGCTGAAGGCTGAAAACTGTACATATGTCGGTTAATATTCAAGATAGAGAATAAACGTAAATAACAATATTTATAGTACATTTAATTTTCAATAAGATTGGTTTTATACACGTTTTCGATCCATATAGTAATGGAGATATTTCGAATTTTCGAAAACCCCTCTCTAAACGCCCCCCTCCCACTGGTCCGATTTCAGCCATTAACGAACTTCATCTTTATTTTTACATAAAACCATTAAATATCGAATTTGGTAACGATCAAGCATAATAATAATCATAAATTCCGACCGCTAGAGCGTTAACAGACAATATATATATATATATATATATATATATAGATATGTGTGTGTGTGTATGTATGTATATATTATTTTGAACGGACCTCATTTATGTCATCTCCTGGGTAGGATCGGTGGACATTTAAAGAAATTTTTCGAAAATTGCGTCATGAGTACGACCTCAATAGCTGTTTTCCCCTTTTTCCGAAAATGCAGAATCTACAAGAACCACTTGGATGGAAAAGAAACATAACGACGGAACGGAAGATCTATAAGAGATTTAATTAATGTATTGTAGAAGGTGAGTGAGTCATTGGGTACATACTCAAGTACAAGTATTTCACCACATTCAAATCTATTTGAAGATAACATTATTACGATATTGGAAAGAAGGAAAGTTATTTCTTGATGATGATAATCTTCTCGAGATGCTTTTATGTTGATGTAGAATTAAAAAAAATGGGTCAAGTTTTCAGTGAAATTGCGCTGATGTTCCACGGGCTATTGTTCTAAAATCCAATAAGACATTTAACCACTCTTTTTGGTACATTTAAGCACAAATGAAAAAAAAACAACAAACAAATCCAAACTAAATTGGTATCATAAATACGGAGTTTTATGAGTATGCTAGTTTATGAATGAGAAAGGGGAAAAAATAACTTCATCTGGTGAAGTCAACTAGATGAGAGATTGAAAGTATATTTTTCAAATTATGAATTTTTTAAAATGCACAAACGATAATCGTTATGAGCCATTTCGTATTTAACTTACGCCAAACATAAAAGAAAAAGTCCTTCACGCAGGGGCTGCGTAAACTTAACAGCTTTCTCCTGACCTCAAGTCACCACATTCTCTATTTTCATGGGACATATTTTACTGAAGACTGAAAAGTGAAACATCCAAATATCTCGGTTAATATTCACGGTAGAGAGAAAAAAGATATATATACGGGGATACCCATGATCCCGTGCCAACTCCCTTAAAATCGCCAATTGTATTAATACAAGGCTGAGACTTGGTGTGCCATAATTGGGACCCCTGAAGACTCTTCAGCCCGTATTCAACCTCGTTGACTTCTCCAGTACTTGTCCAGCGACCATAAGAATTTCCAATGGAATGCTTTACTTTTTATGACGAATTCTTGTAAAAAATCAAATTCCAAAACGAGTTTATATCGTTGAATTTTTCGATTTGATGCATCCTTTAGCCATAAAATGCACAAATCTTTAGCCACCTCCGAGTGAGAGTCGTGATCAGAGTTTTACATAGAGAGTGATGAACACGGCGTTACACCCCAATTAAACAAGGACCTGGAATGAGCTGTCTTTAGTATACGGACAGACCTCAATTTAACCGGAGCTTCAATAATTTAGGGGGGGGGGCTCTTAAATTCCAAATATCTCCGTTATTTTGCGTCGGAACGAAAAATGTTATACAACCAATGTTGCTAAACTAATGATGCTCTACAATTGTCGTTATATAATTTTTTCGTACTTTATTATTTCCAACCTTCAGTAAACACTCACTTCCAATCATTTGATTTTCCATAGAAATAATTATGAATTTATTTATTAACGTCCACTTTTTGCAACTTAGGCTAATCGGGACGGGTTATCTACAGGTTACCACCCTTTTCTAGCCAGGGTGGGATTTTAGGACGTTATTTAATGAATTTCGTCACTAAATAATTTCCTTTGCCCAGGCGAGAATCGAACTCGCCACTCTAGGTTTGCCATGTGAGATAAAGGTCAACGCTTTAACTCGCATGGCTAACCTGAGCCCCCCATAGAAATAGAGATTATATGGGGAGATGAGATTACTAGCGTGTCATACCACCAAGTGGGAAATCTGCTTAGTTTACGTAGCCCCTGCGTGACGGACTTTTATCTGTCGGATCGAAAAATTCCAGAACCAATCTTGCTGAACTATTGATGCTCTACAATTGTCGCTATATACTTTTTTCGCAACTCAAATATAAAGCGAGTTATTCGCACTTTATTGTTTCCAGCCTTCAGTAATCACTCACTTCTACTCGTGGGGTTTTATTTAGAAATAGAGAATATATGGTGAGGAGAGATTACTAGAGTGTCATACCAACTCGTGGGATATCGGCTTAGTTTTCGCAACCCCTGCGTAAGGGACTTTTAGCAGTTTTCCCTTTAAATGACCATGGAACCTACCTAGTAGATGACGGAAATGAGGTCCATTCATTGTGTGTGTGTGTGTGTGTGTGTACATATATATATATATATATATATATATATATATATATATATATATATATATATATATATATTATATATATATATATATTACCGGTCTAGCGGTCGCAATTTTTGTTTGATCGTTACCAAACTCGGTATTTAGTCGTTTTACGTAATAAGAAAGATCAAGTTCGTTAACGGCTGAAATCGGACCAATGGGAGGGGGTTTTAGAGGGGAGGATTTTAGAAAAATTCGAAATATTTCCGTTACTATACGTCGCATCGTAAAATTGTATAAAATCAATCTTATTGCAAATTAAATTTACTATAAATATTGTTCTATACATTTATTCTCTATCTTGAATATTAACTGAGATATTTGCATTTTTATTAAATGTGGGCCGATAACGGATGATTGAGTTTCCGTAACTGTTCGGCTCTCGTATGGAGATTTCTCTATTGTATAACTTCATGTGGGAAATCTGCCAGTGACGGACTTTTTTCTATTGTTTTCATGAGATCTTTATTATGGAAGATACGGGCACACACGAATTAGTTGTACGACGACTTCACCAATTAAGATATCACCTTCTTGCCTCGAAAAAGCTTAGTTGATCTATGCCATACTCGACCTTTAATTGTTTCAGTCAACACTATAGATCACATCTGTTACTGGCAGTAAGAATAAGGAAGGTTTAGTGGGGCAATTGGAATATTCAAAATATCTCGGTTATTTCACAGCAGTGTTGTTGGAAGTGAAGAACATTTTTTAATTGGAGAGGAAAAAAAATACGTCCAATTCTTCACAAGTTTTTTATTTCAGCGCTAAGCGCTTTCGAAGACTTTTGTCTCCATCTTCAGAGCTACACATAAAAACAACAAACTCAATACAATCTATATACATTACAAGAGGGTCATTAATCCTCCTAATAACAATAGTTACAAACACATAATAAATATCTAAAAGATGTGAAGATAAATAAATAAACTGAAATCAAGTCTTAAAATAAAATACGGAGGGTGAGAGATCCATTGGGGCATAGCTAATAATCTCGGTTATTATAGTCGAATCGAAAAATGTTATAGAAACATTCTTGTTAAAATATTGATGCGCTACAATTGCTGTTTTATTTTTATATATATATATATATATATATATATATATATATATATATATATATATATATATATTCGCCCCTTAAATTATTTAATTAGATCATTAAACCTCCCAAGTCATCGTTGGCCCAGAATTATTGCTGCGGATATAATTGAAAAGCAGGCTAATTGGTTTAGGAGTATTGAAAATATCAGCCAGGAGTATCTGAGTGTAAATTGTAGCTGGATTAATAAAGAGCAAGGAAGTATGAATAAGAAAATAGAAATAATATTGGAAAAATAAAGGTTGCAATTTCTTGAAGAAATGTTGGGAAAGGCAAATCATTTTAGGTTTCACTCTAATTACAAGAATCTCGATGTATATTTAGGTAGTAATAGTTATTTGAATAGCAATAATAGTTTACATATCACAAGGGCAAGCAAGGGGGGAAATATTAAATCTGAATTATTCAGTATGTAGAACTGAAGGCCTGTGGATATGCTCCTTATGTAATATAAATAAATTAGAAAATACATATCATTTTATAGCAGTATGCCCAGTGCTTAGTGATTTTAGAAAACAGTTCCTTGGCTCATCAGAATTTAGCCAAAATGAGTTTATTTTGTTTTTGAATGGCAAAGATTGGCAGGCCCTTTATAAATATTTATGTGTTGCACAGATATATAGGAAGTTACTAGTAGCTGAGTATAATGGATAAGTTTTTCTATTATTATTTTTTTTTTTATTATTTGTAAATAAATATTAATAATTAGTTTATTTTTTGTTGATTTTTAAAGATAGAATAGAACAAGATTATTTGTTTTATTTAGAATATTGTAATATTATGTTAATGTTATGTTTATATATCTATATAGCAATAATCAATCATGCTGATTAATAATTTAGTAAATAATGGCCGAACTCAACAGACGGACTTATGAGTCCATGTTTATGTATGTTATATATAGTATAAGGAAATATATTAGTATGATAACTTATTTGTATATTTAACTTGTAAATTATTTCAAATTTCAAAATAAAGATACTTTATTATTATTATATTTTTTCGTAACTCAGATGTTAAGCGAGTAGTTCGTACTTTCTGGTTTTCAGTCGGAATATGTGGTATGATTAGTGTGTCATACCAGCACGTGGGAAATCTGCTTAGTTTGGGCAGCCCCTGCGTGAGAGACTTTTTATAAAAATGAAGTGTAAGAGGGTTGAAGACGAGAAGGGGTGGGGGAGCTGGAGAGGGGAGGCGGGGCTACCTCCCGAGTTGCGTGCAAGAACCTGAGTCATAAAGGCAAGGGGCTCAGGTAGAACCGGCTTGCACCGTATCGACTTGGCTCAGTCGAGGATGTGGCCCGTACTCGGTCTGGCGATGCTAGCAGTCGCTGCCACTCCGGCTCGGCCCACCTCCAAGACACCCATAATACAAGTGGGCAGCCTCGGATCCCTCAGGGGGCAAGAAATGGCCATCTCCAGGTCCCAGCGTGCCACAGCTTTCCTTGGTACAACACTACTCCTTACACACAATTAAATATATATGTAGTTTCTACTATTCAAAGCACCTGCTTATATAGTTCACATTTTTTATTTGTAAGTGTAGCCATACTGGGTCTAAAAAAAACTGTCTTTCTTCTTTAAAACATTATGTTTATATCCCCGAAACGTTTCAAGCCGTATCGCTCCTTATCAACCCCTTTTTCTCTAAAATTACAATTTCAAAGATTTTGTTAATTTTGAACAAACTCTATTTACAATACATCTATTATTATTTTTTTTTCACCTACTTTTTATGGTCACCATCTACATGCTAAACCAGTATTTTCAAATTTTGTCCACGAATCACACCAATTCAAATCAACTTTCATTCAAATATACATGGTTTTAAAACAACAGTCCAATGATTAAGAAGAGTTGACTAGCCAATGTTTATAATCTTTATACTGAGTAGGATACTATGTAGACTGTTAATATTAATTCTGTATAATTTATTTTCAAATAAAAAAAAAAAAAACGATTCGTTTAAAAAAAAGGGTGGTTCCCTCTCCATCCAGTTCATTAAACTTTGAATGCAGTTTAACAGACCCCTGTGTATATGAAAGTCTCTCTCTTTTGTGAATTTTTAACCTTAATGGTTGGAATGAAAAGACATCTAGTCAGCAAGACTAATAATATCATTTTCACTAACAACGTTAACCTCCAGCGGACGTAAATATATCAAATCATTAAACCATTACATGAAACTTGACTTTAAGAGGATAATGTTTCTTTGGGAAATTTGTCTTTAAACGTGTTTTTTTTTTTTAAGTAAAAATAAAATCACATTCCGTTTATTTTTAGAGAAAAATAAAATAGATAAAGTAAATAAAATATTATTTATTAACGTCTACATTACTTTGTGCAACTACGGCTAATATGGACTAATGATATTATTTAATAAGTTTTTCATTACATTAATTCCAACTGCCCAGTTAAGAACCGAAATCACGACTATAGGTTTACCAAGTGAGATTAAGACCGACATTTTAACTCACATAGCTAACTGAGAACCCTAAAGTAAATAACATCAAACTAAAAAAAAAGCAAATCAAACAAAAAATCCCAATGAATAAATGAAATCTCTTCTTCTACGTCCCGTCCTAACGCTGTCGACTGACCACTGAGGTCCTCTGTTATATCAATTGTTTTATGAACCCAAACTGATTTAAACTATGTAAAAATATTATACATCTAAAAATATTTATATTCATTTTAAAGAAACTGTACCAGAAACCACTTTACTTTGTCAACTCTACTTAAGCGTAGGACGATGTGGGAATAGTTCAAGTAAAGATCTTTTTTTCCACCAAAACATTTAAATATCTATACAGAGTATAGTAATTGGGGGTTGAAATAAACATAATTATATAAAACAAATTGTTTTATTGAATTTGGCGTTCTTTCGACCGTTGGATATAGAAAAAAGAAAAACAAGCATTTTGTACAAAATTACTGTTTGATAAGTATGTTGCTATGTAACGTCAATGCAACTCATGCTGCGATTTAAAAAACAATTCATCAAATGCCCAAACACCTATGAGATCCGTTCAAACGTGTGTGTGTGTGTGTCTTTGTGCATAAGAATGTATGTATCTGTTAAGGTTTTAGCAACCGCAAATTTCGTTTGATCATTACGAAACTCTAAATTTGAAAGTTTAATCTAGTAATAACCCGATTAGGTTCGTTAATGGCCGCAATCTGACAAGAAACAGGGGTAGGGGGGTTTAAAGCAGGGATGAAACGTAGAGTCCCAAATAGCCTTGATTTTGTTAATCGTATCAAAAATCATAAAAATATACAGGCACACACACACACACACAGATATATATATATATACATATAATTGTGTTGATGTTTTCGACCAGGTTATATTTATATATGTTGTGTTATTCTTTTTGGAGTTTTGGTCAATGTTGGTGAAATAAATCTTAGTTTATGCCGATATTTCGAGAATCTTTATTAAAGAGATATATAATAAAGATTCTCGAAATATCGGCATAAACTAAGATTTGTTTACCAACATTGACCAAAACTCCAAAAAGAATAACAACTCCATATATATATATATATATATATATATATATATATATATATATATATATATATATATATATATATATATACACTCAACCGCGAAAAAAACCGGACACTTCATATTTGTCGTATTAAAAGATAATTTTCAGCAATGTGTTTCTTTATGTGGGTATTCTAGTTATTACAGAGAATGTAGAGTCTAAGTCCATTGAACTAATCCCTTCAGGATTAGTAAACAATTAGATAAAACTCAGATTAGATTTATTTGTCGTGAAGTTGATCTATTCTAAACTGTAAGTAGTTTTTCGCACATTTAAACATCTTTAATTATTAACCAAGCATTTTCTTTAATTAATGTTTTATTTTTATTTCGGTCCAGAATAATTGGTCTTTCAAACTTAGATGGAAGGCCGGAGCTTACGTTACATTGCCGAAACGCTTGGGGTAGCGAAGTTTACCATTCACTGTAATAAAAATGAAGAATAATTTTTTTTTTAAATGTGTTAATTTATCTTTTTTTTAATTTTGTATTTTTTTGTAAATAATCAATAAACATTATTCACTTTTGGCAGATTTTGTTTAAATAACCTATAGATTAACCAATTATTTTAATTAAAAAGATTAATATACATATATATTAAGTATTTAACAAAATTATAAGACTAAATCTATGTGTGTCCGGTTTTTTTTGCGGTTGAGTTATATATGAAACTCAACTTGCGGTTAGATATATGTGAAACTGATTATTATGTATTAGTATCCTTTTATCCCTTTACTTTTCGTCACACCACATTTTTCTCGGCTTTAGGTCTTTCAATACTTCAGTTTCAGTGGCAAAAAAAAAAAAAAAAAAAAAAAAAAAAAAAAAAAAAAAAAAAAAAAACAAAAAAAAAAAAAGACTTTATCGCGAAATAAATTCTAACGTGAAATTCTGAATACTTTTATGTATAATACGTGCACACACACATGTGCTATAATACAATTGTTTTTACAGCACATCACATAATTATTTTTTATGTTTCTCTGGCTTCAATATTATTCTATTTGAATTTTATGTTTTCGGTCTTCAGTAAATCCCGATTTCTACCTTTGCTATGATCGCTTCAAGCTATTTAATTCCTAATTGTCTCATGTTTTACTAAGTTTCAAGCCATGTTTTCAAAGAGTCATTAGAAAGGAAGGAATTGACGTGCGAATTACGACATCTAGGTTGGCATGAGTAACTGTGACTTCACTGTGCTTTATTCCTACAAGTGAGAAATCTGCTTAGTATACGTAGCCCTTGGAATACTTTTTAACTAATTGGAAAAAGTGTCCAAGAGTCGTCTATAACCAAAAGGAATATGTCTTTTAAAAAGTAATCCGTCTTTACTTGCTTCCGTAAAAACGAGTAAAAACATAAAAAATGCTACTAAAGTCCGTTGGAGAAAATTATAGTGAGTTAAATATTTGAATTTATCATTTCGGCTGCAAAACATAATATTTTCAATGTATATTATTTTCGTAATTATCACTGCCCCAAGCGCCGCAAGATTATTCGTGTAAATGTGATTTTATTATTTTTAAACCCTTCGTCTCTTCATTATTTAATCTTAAGGGCCTAAGCTAGACAGTGCTGTAATGATCTTTTTGTCCATCATCAAATCAAATAATTAATGGCTTAATAAAAGGTCTATATACTTTCGTTATTACAATTTTCTGTATGCATATAACTTATGACAAAAATTTTGTTAACCAGTCTTTCTCCACTAAGGCAGTATTTAAATCTCATAAATGTATATATATTCCTTGAATGAATATGTCAGGTTTCTTGGAGTAACTTAGGTATATAATCATTTACTATTTAAACATTTGACCGTGTTATTTGTAGAACATAGAATTATATTATATTTCGACAAAAGCCTATCAGTAGTAAATTTCTTCTTCTTTTTTTAAAAAAAAATACCCCGAAATTCTTAAATCTATTGAAATATATTTTTAAAAACTAATAAATTATTGAGTTCCATGTCTGAAGGATATTTTTAAACACAAGATGAATTCTGTCAATAATGTACAATTATTAAATAAATCTGCAAAATATTGGTCAGTTTTGTACGAATCATTATTCCATCAGCATACGTGAATATCTTCAACATACCCTTCAGCCAAAAATTATTCAAACGTGCATTATCAAATAATCCTGACGCTTTTATTCACTTATTTAACATCATAAACCACTCGTGCATGAGCTATAGCTTGATTAGTTACGACTCTTAGATACAGCATTTGCCCATAAATCCAGAGAGCCATTTTTAATCGAAGTGAAAGTTATTCATTGTGTATCCCAAGTATAAATCGTTAGTGGGCAAATCGTATAAGATTTCAATTCACGTTTACACTCGGCTAAATAATTCACAAAGGGCAGAGACCTAGCCATAAGGTCACGCAGGTACTACTATCCTTTTACCCACTTACTTTTCCCCCACTGCATCATACTTCTCAGCTTTCAATACTTCACTTGAGGTTAAAAAAAAAAATAGCACTTTTATCACCGAATAAATTCTAAGGTCAATTTCTGAAGTTTTCAAATTCTGTACACTTTTACCTACAACACACGCATATATGTACGTTTTATATATTTTACAAACCAAAATATACATTTATATAAGACATTCTGATTATTAACAAATTCAATAAATATTTATGGACGAAGGCTTAAAAAGTCCGTCACTCAGATGTGTGGAAAGTAAACCGATTTCTCACGCACTGGAATATGATATGTTGATGATCTCATCTCACCATCTATTCTATATTTCTCCAGCAGTAAGAAGCCTATGTAAACTGAAATTAAAATTTTAGTTTGACGTGATATGTTTAGTGACTGAGGTACATAATGTGATAATCGGATGGGTAGAGGTGGCAATTTAATAAAGGCTCAAACCAAACCAAAAAAAAAATACAAATAACTCTTTTAATAAATTAGAATCAGTGAAATCATGTATAAAACCATAGTTGTAGAAAATTAAAATTCAGACAAGCTTGGTTATATAAAAAGTTTTCATAGCAACCGAGTTATTTGGAACTTTCAATTATTCCTCTCTCTAAAGGTATTCTCGCCATTCTAGTCTCCCCCAAGGCCAGTTTTTGTCATTACCTAATATAATGTTCAGTTTTAATGAAACTGTTAAATGAAGTGTATTGTGTTGGTCAAATACAAAATCGTGTAGTTTAAAAAGTAGAAGTCTTAAATGATGACGCCAGACATTTCAATTTTTGTCGGTACTAAGTACATTAATGCCATTATAAGCAAATATTTTTTTGTTAATAATAATTTTCTGTATGAACAAAATTTTTGACAAACTTTTTTTCACCGCTACGACAGTCTTCAAAATTTCATGTATGTGCGAATATGAGTGTATATATATATATATATATATATATATATATATATATATATATATATATATATATAATGTATAAATGAAATACGGTCACATTCTTGGAATTCATAAATAATTCACTTGTATCACGTTCAGCCAGGTTTGTCTGTCACTCCTTGAATGAGTATATAGCGCTTCTTGCAATAACTTAGGTATATATTCATTTACTTTTATTTAATACATTTGACCGTGTTATTTGTAGAATGTAGAATTATATTATATTTCGAGAAAATCCTATCAGGAGAAAATCTCTTTTCTTCTTTTTCTTTTTTTTAAATTCCCAGAATGTCTTAAATCTATGGAAACATATTTTTAAAAAAATAATGAATTATTGAGTTCCATGTGTGAAGGATATTTTTAAACACAAGATGAATTCTGTCAAAAATGTACAATTATTAAGTAAATCTACAAAATATTGGTCAGTTTTGTACGAATCATTATTCCATCAGGTTATGCGGATATTTTTCACCCAAAAAATATTCAAATATACATTATCAAATAACTCTGAGGCTTTTATTCACTCATTTAACATCATAAACCAGTAGTGTATGAGCTATAGCTTGCAAATAAATCCAGACATTTTTAATGGAAGTGAAATTGATTTAAGTCATTGTGCGTCCCAAGTATAAGAATATAATACACTCAACCGCAAAAAAAACCGGACACTTAGATTTAATCTTATAATTTTGTTAAATACTTAATATAAATGTATATTAATCTTTTTAATTAAAATAATTGGTTAATCTATAGGTTATTTAAACAAAATCTGCCAAAAGTGAATAATTTTTATTGATTATTTACAAAAAAATACAAAATAAAAAAAAAGAAAAAGATAAATTAACACATTTAAAAAAAAAATATTCTTCATTTTTAATACAGTGAATGGTAGACTTCGCTACCCCAAGCGTTTCGGCAATGTAACGTAAGCTCCGGCCTTCCATCTAAGTTTGAAAGACCCATTATTCTGGACCGAAATAAAAATAAAACATTAATTAAAGAAAATGCTTGGTTAATAATTAAAGATGTTTAAATATTCGAAAAACTACTTACAGTTTAGAATAGATCAACTTCACGATAAATGAATCTAATCTGAGTTTTATCTATTGTTTACTAATCCTGAAGGGATTAGCTCAATGGACTTAGACTCTAAATTCTCTGTAATAACTAGAATACCCACATAAAGAAAATTGCTTAAAATTAGCTTTTAATACGACAAAAATGAAGTGCCCGTTTTTTTTGTGGTTGAGTGTATAAGTAATATAGTAATATATAGTAGTAGTATAGTAATATGGTAGACATTTATGATATTTCGATAAAAGCGTATCATTTTCAGGAGTAAATCTCTTTAACCATCTGCTCGAATGTTTTAAATCTATTAAGAAATATTCTTTGTTTAAGAGTAAATAAAAGAGTTTCATGTCTGAAGGGTGGTTTTCTCACAAGATGAATAATATAAAAAATGTTTTATCAAAATATCGGTCAAAAAATAATATATTATTAAGTACGTTTTCTCTTTATGCATGGACAAGCTTTTCGCCATTTATAAAGTTTGTCATCCTTTAATCAATTTTCATGCCAATAAATTGAAATATGTATCTTATATATTTAGAGTGGTATAAAGATTGTTAACGAAATTAATTTATTATATATTGTTATTTAAATTGACAGATTTTATAAAATGTATTCATGGAAATTTATATTATTTTATAACGAATGTATTATATAAGTATATATTCTATTCAATATCATGCAAAGAAATTAATTGACACAATAGTAGTAAATGTTTTATAGAAAACCAAAATCTTTGACTTATCCTATTGCGTTATATTAACATTTAATGGAAATAAATACATTTCATTTAATTTCATTACAGTAAACTGAACTACTAATTACTGGGAGGCACGTTGATGATTTTTTTAAAAATTATATATGAAATTAATTTGTTTGAAAGCTTTTGTATGCTGTATACAAATTTATGTCTTAAAAAAAATCAAATGTAATTCTAAGGAGCACATTTTCACCGGGAACTTGTTTATTATTAGATATTAGGGTATCTATATTTTGACTTAAGTTTGTCAACTGAATTATAAAACAGTTTTCAAAATATTTCAGAGCTTTAGTAATTATAATAAATTTTAAATTATAAGAAAACGAATACCTACTGCTTTTTTCTTTTCTTTTTTTTTTTTTTTTTTTTCTTTTGTTTAGCTTAGTTATGTTTATATAGGTAATTTTTATTAGAAGTAAATCGAAGTTAACGTAACTCTTGAGAAGTAGCAAATTTACACGGAACGCATAAAGATAAATGTTTATAAAGTGAATCCAGTATTTTAATTTATCTATAATGGATATATTTCGATAAAACATTATATTCCATAAACTTATGAAATTCTCAGTTTTATTACATTTCTGACTTTAGAATGGCGTCTTATAAACTCAAGTGGGCTATAGCAATGCCGCAGAGAGTTATAAATTCTAAAAGCAAAAACTTAAATCTCTGTTTCAAAGCAGTTGAATTAAAAAATTTGTTCCATTAGAATGATATGATCTTTGAACAAGCTCCCGACATAATCGTTACAATCTCAGAATCATGAGACCTCTATGCATAATAGAAAACTCCGGGAGAGTGTGCGATGTTATTAATTACGTTTTATAATCTGGCTGCAATATTTGAAATCGTGTTAAAGAAGATTAATCTATTCTTTAAGGGAAATAAGGAAACAGTAAATTTGCATAAGGTAATGTACTTAATTCGTTTTGAAAACTAACTAACATTCAATGACCATTCATGTTTTGCCCATAGTGACTCATTCATGTCTAGCCCCCGCAAAACTTGGGCGAAAGTCGAGAGTCAATGTAGTGAACATTCTTCAGTGGTGTAAATATATATTAAAAAGTTTTTTAAGGGGTAAGTGTTACTTGGGAAAGGGGGAGATGAAAAATTGCACTAATAATGCTTAAATCGTACAAGTTACATCACGCGACACGAGTGAGGTCTGTGCCAAGGCCACAGATTAGTGGGAGAGCTCTCGAGAGTGTGGCCACGGAACGACGGCATAATTCTTCACGCGATCAAAGAAAAGAATAACCCCAGCCAAATATTTAAAATCTGGATCGGTCATACAACTCTTTAGTTGCACACAATTTCTTTTGAAACATGAGTAATGTGAAAAATGTGTTTATGCCTATGTATGTATCTATATATATATATAAAATTGTAACCTCTGTCTGTACATTGATTTTTTTCGCGAAATTTCACGATAACTTTTCGTTTCACATGTCATAGACACCATAACTGCATTTTGTTTCTTTCGTGTATGTTTGTTTGTTTATTTGTTTGTTTGTTTGTTTGTTTGTTTGTTTGTTACCTTTTCACGCATAAACGGCTGAACCGAATTTTATGAAACTTGGTATGTATATTACTACTATCCCAACTTAGACTTTAGGCTATATTAATTTTCTCTGAGACGAACAAGAGTGGGGGTTATAAGGGAAGCCTGAAATTAAAAATAGCGATATTTCGTTTTCTATTGGTTTTTCGGCAAATATGCATATAACAAAAGTTGTTTATTTTGTTATTTAGAGTAACTTTTGTTATATACACTTTCGTCGTATACCAAAGATTAAATGTGTTATACGCTAAAAATTATAGCGGGAGTCAACAATATTATTTACCAAAAAAGACTCAACCGAACTAAATAAAACTCGGTATGTGTATTAGCAGTGAGGCCTTCATTATAATAAGCCATACCAACATTTCTATGGACGGGCAGGAGTGGGGGTTATAAGGGAAGCCTGAAATTAAAAATAGCGACATTTCGTTTCCTATTGGTTTTTCCGCAAATATAAACATATCAAAAGTTGTTTATTTTGTTATTTGGAGTAACTTTTGTTATATATACTTTTGTCGTATACCTAAGTAAAAATGAGTTATACGTTAAAACTTTAGCGGGAGCCAACAATTTTATTGGGCACTAACGGCTGAACCGAACATAACAAAGCTCGGTATGTCAATTAGCATTAATTCTTCCATGATTATAAGTTATATTAAAATTTTTAGGTTCGAACGGGAGGGGGGTTATAAGGGAGGCCTGAAATAAAAATTCACCATATTTACATGCATAAGAGACGGGAAATATAAAAATATCGAAGACAGTGAAGCCTTATCGAACAAATATTCTATTATTAGCAAATCCACGGCAACGACGGGTATCAATCCTAAACACTGGGACGGGTAAATGTCAGAATATTGTGCAATGTAAAGTATTGCCAATAAAATACCATCACCATTCAGCCTCAAATGAATTCCCGGGCGAAGCCGGGTATCTGAGCTAGTATATATATATATATATATATATATATATATATATATATATATATATATATATATATTTGCCTGTTGTTCTGGACTCAATATTATTTATATATTCTTCAAATTTTATGGCAAGGGTCTCCAATAAAAAACATTTTTTTTCGGTGCAAACTTTATTGAAACTGCCCTACATGTTTCGTGGCTTATTTGCCACCTCTTCAGGGGCTATCCCTTTTAAAAGAAAAAAATATTAATAACATTAATTTAACACATCCCTTAATAATTCTTTTGCTATATATTGTAATAGTAGGTGCCTACATCTAAACCAAAGTTTGCACCGAAAAAAAATGTTTTTTATTGGAGACCCTTGTCATAAAATTTTAAGAATATATATACACGCGCGCGGACACACATACACAACACGTGTTACATATCTTGAAATTATAAGTGAACTAATGTTTCCTAAGGAAATACATTATGACCTTAGTAGTTGGCATGATCAAATCTAGTTCATCATAATTGGCACTGACTCTCTTAGCTGATTACATTCATTAAAAATCATATATAGTTCACATCCACTTATCTCTTACAGATTACACAAAATCCAGACATTGAACAAAATAATAACTATGTACTGGTTACCCGGACATACAAACATTGGACAAAGCGCACTAGTAAACGAACTCGCCAAATCAGCTACTCAGAGAATAACTCACAACACATATTGTACACACCAAGATATTCAAGGCCAAGAAAAGCAAATACTCAATTCTTGGCAGAAATCGTGGCTTGCCACAATTGAAAACAAACTTCGAATGGCCTTTCTCAAATAGGATATTTAGAAGAGGAGAAGTAGTTTTAACGAGGTTAATAATTGACCATTCACGACTGACTCACACTTACTGGAGAAGACGAACCCTACTGCCAACACTGTAACTGCAGACTTACTATAAAACATATACTTACTGACTGCTATCTAAGGACTCACATAGACCTACCATACACTTTGACTGAATTACTACATGTCCGTAGCCCGTATATAGACCGCGTATTACACTACTTGAAACATAACAACATTTTCAAAAATTATAATGTAGGACAATACTGAAAATATTTACAGAAATGAGCATACTTACGTAAATATAATAAAGTGATTATAGGAATTTAACTAATTAGTCCCTAAATCGCCCAGTCGAGAAATGCGATTAATGTAAGAATAAATAAATAATTTTGTGGCGCTTTTGTATAGGATGACTTGTATATTTTCATTCCTATATCTCTTTGCAGTATAGGAAATATTATCTTAACTAATACAATAATTTTGTGTTTATTGTTGTTTTGTTATTCGATTGCGTTCTATTATTTAGTTGCGTTCCGTTATTTAGTTGTGTTTTGTCATATTGTTGCGTTCGGTTATTTAGTTGAGTTTTATTTAGTTGTGTTTTGTTATATTGTTGCGTTCTGTTATTTAGTTGAGTTTTATTTAGTTGCGTTCCGTTATTTAGATGTGTTTGTTATATTGTTGCGTTCTGTTATTTAGTTAAATTTTATTTAGTTGTGTTCCGTTATTTAGTTGTGTTTTGTTATATTGTTGCGTTCTGCTATTTAGTCGAGTTTTGTTATTTGTTTGCGTTCTTATTTGGTATTATTTAATTTTTTCTTGTTTCTATTTTCATTTTGTATTTTGTTTATATAAATTGTTTTTGTTCTTTTTTTTATGAGCAATATCGCCTCGCTGCGAACGCTCCAAAATAAATAAATAATACAATAATTGATAATTACAACACGTGCTACGTGCATGTTACGACAAACACAAAACTCATTCAAATTTGCGTGTATGAACTAATTTTAAGAGAAATAAAATCCGTCACGCAGGGCTGCGTAAGCTGAGCAGATTTTCAAAGTGCTGGTACGACACACTATAAAAGGAAGTGGGTGGTCAAAATAATCTTAATTAACGACTTCATCACAAACCGTATTATCAAATATCTCATTTACTAAACATCTGTTGAAAACAATATTCGTTATTTAAGCTTGGAATATGACGTGTCGTGACATATTTGCTTATTGTTATCGTGTCATGACTAAAATTTGGAGTTTACTAAAAGCTGAAAATTAAAAAATATAAATATCTCGATCAGTCTTCGAGGCAGAGAAAAAATGTGTGTGACAATATTTATAGATCATTTACTTTGCAATAATATTGGTTCTAAAATTTTTTCCGATCAGACTCACAATAACGGACATATTTTAAATTTAGGGTTTTCTCTGCCTAGTCATCTTATCAGATTTTAGCCGTTAACGAACTTGATCTTTACTTTTAGCAGATTTCCCCTAAGGGAAATCAGCTATTGAGGTCGTACTCATGATTGGAAATGCCAAGTTCTGTCCTGTTGAGTAGGCCTCCTCCATCTCTGCTAGTCGCCAGTAGTGGCCCCAAAGCCGTGGCGTTGACGTCAATTATACAGCAGAAGGTAGGATAATTGTTAATTTATAGTAACTTTTTTATAGGGTATACATGTGTTTGTTAATGTTTAGAGTATTTATTCACTTTAGCTATTTTAATTAATTGAACTATAATATATTCTTTTAATGTTTGACTTAGATTCTAGTAGTTTTAAGTTAGGACGTTTTCGTAAGACTGATTTTAGTATGAAATTCTATTTTGTTAAATATTTCAAAATGTAATTGTTGGATGCATAACTTGGCCTAAGCTTGTTTCTTTGTTGTTTGTTGGTTAGCACCTGATGATGGCACGTTAGTGCCGAAAGGCCTTGTGCGTAAATAAATAAATTGGTGGGAAGACTTCGTGTTATTGAGACCTGTTTCCTTAATTCTTTTCGTTTTATCCAAGCATCTGAACGAATTCATAGGAGATTTCATAAATTAATAAATAAATAAAACATCACTTTTAAAAGAATACATTTTTACAAAGCAAATATATTTATATATAAGATCAAAAGGCAACGGATAATTACTAAATGTAGAAATAATGGTCACCAGCTGCCAAAATATCAGGCTTTATATCTTTGCCTGTGTTATATTTTGCTCCTCTGATTTTATTATAAAAGATCCAGTTTCATTATGTAAACTGGCCATTACATGAATAAAAGAGGCATTAGAATGATAATGAGCCCATCACGTGAATACCTAGCGCCTTATAATTCCATATAAAGAGCCTGGGGAATTCGATTCTCCGTTATGGGCTCCGTTGCTTTATTATTCCAGCTGCTCTGTCGTATATTTACAATATATTACAAAGCTAAACCCTTTGTAGACGAAGCTTCCAACCAAACTCGGTAATTTGTTTTAAAATTGGACCCAATGAAAGTCTCTTTTAATTTTAAAAAAAAGTCCTTCAACCGGGGCTGCGTAAAATAAGCGTATTTACCACGTGCAGGAATGACACACTACTGATCTCATCTCACCATATATTTCATATTTCTAATTAAAACACTAAAAAGTAAGTAGAAGCGGTCATTAAATGAACACAACAAGAAGCACAATTAGCTAGGCAAATATTCGAATTACAAAAACAAAAACCAGCCATTAACGACTATGAATTTAGGTGTTGCATGAAACGATGTAATATCTAGTATGGTTTATAACAAATAAACATTTTTGAGTTAAGAAAGTAAAATCTTAATTGATGCCGTCGTTATACAGCGTATTTGCATGTATCTCAAACAGTAAAAGTTCAATGAAAACAATAGTTAGTATTTTAGCTTCGAATAAAATGGTCCATGATGTAACAATTTATAGTTATAATAATATGACATGAATTGAACATGGGGGTTAATATTAATGATTGAGAAAAAATGTATACACAACAATTTATAGAACATTACATTTAAAATAAGATTGTTTCTATACAATTTTGCGATCTGACGTATAATAACAAAGATATTGCAAATTCTCGAAATCCCCTCCCCTTACAACCCCCTTTCCTCTGGTGTCCGATTTTAGCCATTAACTTGATCTTTAGTTTTACGCAAAACGTTTAAATATCGCACGTGGTACCGAAAAACCCGATCCTTACAGTAGTAATAATAATATATATATAATATGGCTAAAATTGTTATTTTTCTTTTATCAAACCCAATATTTATTAATGTAAGCCTAAATGACCGGAATTCGTGTCAGGAGAATGAGGTTTTACATAAGTGAAAGAATGTAAAATCGTGAATATAATACGTTAATATCCGTTGCAGTGAGAGATGGAATATAATGTTAAGAATGATACTCTACTACATTTTAATCCGTAATTCTCATGAATTACCTCTGTCCGGTCATTGGCCACCTATCAGTTTTATGAAAAAGTGTTATAAACGGTCCCTAATATATAACGTATAGTTACATTAGTAAGGAGATTTGCTCTTGAGATCGTACTCATGACGACTCATCTGTCTGTTAACGCTCTAGCGGTCACAATGTTTGTTGATCAAGTTCGGGGGATTTAGAGAGGGGGGATTTCCGAAATATCTCCGTTACTATACGTCGGATCGAAAAATGTTATAAAACCAGTCGTATTGCAAATTAAATGTCCTATAAATATGGTTATATACATTTATTCTATATGTTATACATTAACAGAGATATTTGTATTTTTCAGTTTTCTGCCTTCAACAAACCCTCACTCCTACACATGTCTCATAAACAATACTCTCTTATATAATAAACCACTTTATTCGAAGCTTAAATACCAAATATTGTTTTCAAGAGACCTTTATTATACGAGATAACTGCAAATACGCTGTTCGCCCCCACCCTCTTAAGTTCTTAGTTTTCTAAAATTTGAGTGATTGAGATAAAATTGATTCTAATTCATTATAAATTGCAGTACTAGATATAAGAAATAGTTTTCAATAAAATCAATATGTTATATTCAGATATATTTCAGTAATTGTTTTCCTTTCCTGGAATCTACCTGTGCAGCGCTGAGAGATTGGCTTGCCTGTTTGTTTACGATTCAGACACTTTCCGTTAGGAGGTTATTAAAATTGACTGAACGATTTCTCATTACCGTTTGTATTTATTCACTTAATATTCACGGTGGTGTGTTACCAGTATGTAGATTTATCTATTGTAAAACATCACGTGGGAAATCTGCTTAGTTTACCCAGCCTCTGGAGGTGACGGACTTTTTTAAATTGTAGGATGCGGAAAACGTGCAGTGCGTCACCAAAGATATACGGGTTTTTCTGTTGGGGAGCCACTTGACGTAGAACTATCTGTCCTGGTTTACCGTGAGCATAATTGTATCTCTAAGAATAGTTTTTCCTCGCATGATATCCTTGAAGGAAACGTCCATGACCTTATATACCGCTATTATTTCCGCCTGCAATGACGTATAACTAACTATTGATGATAACTGCAGGGTTGCCCATAGTTATCAGCCAGACTTCTTGGAATATGCGTATCAAAAGCCTACTTCCTTCCGGAGGGGGAATGCAACCTTTTCAGACAAATAATATTTTAATATCGCTACAGCAATTTATAAAGTCCGTCACGCAGGGGCTGCGTTGACTAAGCAGATTTCCCAAGTTCGTCACGAATTTGTCCCATGAGAACAATAATTGGTATTTAGGCTTCAAATAAAGTCCTTCATAATATAACAACATATTGTTAATATTACATAAGTAGGAGTAGGGATTTACTGAAGGCCGAAAACTAAAATATGCAAATATCTCGGTTAATAATCAAGATAGTGAAAAAACGTACATAACAACACGTATAGAACATTTTCAATTATATTGGTTCGGTACAATATTTGGATTCGACGCATAGTAACGAAGTTATTAAGAATTTTCGAAATTCCCCTCTCTAACCCCCCCCCCTCCCACTGGTCAGATTTCAGTTCAGATTTTGTTTTCGAGTCAGATTATAAGTGGGAAATCTGCTTAGTTTACGCTGCTCCTGCATATCGGACTTTTTGTGTTTTGGTTTCTACTTGTTGTGCGCTTTTCTCACCTAAACGACTAAGCTGAAATTCATGAAAGTTATTATTAAAAATGATACTTAAGCAAGAGTATAACGATACTTACGATATCTAGTTTAATCTTCTTTACTTCAAAGTTAAGTTCAAAGGGTTGAATGAGATGACTGAAATTAAAAATCATGATAACTCGTTCTAGGTTCGTTCTTCTGCAAACACGAAAATGACAACAGATATTTACTTTGTCATTTAGACCCCAATGACAGGTTGTAAGTGAGAATTTTGAAAGGGTGGGGATATTTAATTATATATAAAGAAACGAATTGGTATAATACTAGTAAATTTTTTATAGAAAACAAAAATATTTTAAATATCCTATTATGTTAACATTTAATGGAAATAAATACATTTCATACGTGTAATAGAATCGTCATTGTACCATCTAGGAACTAACTCCGCCATCAATGTTATTAAAATGTCAGGGAAATCCAAATCTACCCAAGTATTCCGGAAAAAGTGGTTTATCACAGTTTTCATTACACAATAATCCTTTGTATCCAGGATTTCATTTTAGAGTGAGACCGAAACCACTTGGTCGCCAGACTAAGGTCTCCCATTTTGAAGTCAAGGGGGGGAATAGAATGTCAGCCATATCCCCCTTTGTAAGAACTCTACGTAAACAAGACTTAAGCTGGACATGAAGATTTTTAGTGATATAAATGAGGAAATTGAAAAATCGCATGAGTATTTCTGGGGGTTGAAAATACTAATACTCGAATTAGAGAAAAATATGTAGAACAACTGTGGAAGGATACAACTTTAAAAAGAATATTAGCTTTATAAAATACTTTTTTCAATCCCATGAATACCAAATGGGGTAAGAACAGTCACGAATCATACTTTTTAGCAAATTTCCACTAAGGGAAATCAGCTATTGAGGTCGTACTCGTTTTCGATTAATTTGTGTGTACCTGTATTTTTGTGGTATAGCAATGTACTAACAAGATAATACTATATGACGTGCAGAAATTATATCCCAAGTTTGAATGAAGCTTAAAAAGGGAAAGACTGGAAAGACTGAATGGACTTGAATGGGACCAGGTTGTATACACCAACAACATAATTTAGAATGTAGTTTATAATAGTACACTTTAAGGTGAAGTAGTGTGGGCGGTGAGCATTAACTTCAATGATTTATCGTACTCTAAGTTTTTAAATCGCTAAAAAAAAAATAATTCAGACTCTTTAATTATGCTGGCGTGTTGTGTTCATTGCAACAGGAACATTGATTTATTACTTCTGTTGAAAGATAAATGAACTAGATTCCAACAACACATGTTTTAACCCCTTTAATAGGAGCTGAAGAGATTAAAACCCTCAGGGGAATGCTAAAATAAAATAAATAGCACAACTTCATGTGACTGAGTATTTGTAGTAAATAATATATATATATATATATATATATATATATATATATAAAACAATATTTATAGTACATTTAATTTGCTATAAGATTGATTCTATACATTTTTTCGATCCGACGTATAAGTAAGTAAGTAACGAAGATATTTCGAATTTTAAAAATTCTCTATAAACCCCCCTCCCCCTGGTCCGATTTCAGCCTTTAACGAACTTGATCTTTCTTTTTACATAAAACGACTAAATATCGAATTTGGTAACGATGAAACAAGAATTGTGACCGCTAGAGCGGTAACAGATATATATATATAAATACACTCCTAATGTAAAAAAAGGAACTACAGTGATGTACAATAATTTTTAAGTACCTTTAGTCTTGCCCTGAAGAAGAGAAAATAAATATTCTCGAAATATTGGAATGAACTAAGATTTTTTCACCAACAGTGACAAAGACCAAAAAACAATAACACCATATATATATATATATAATACATATATATATATATATATATATATATATACATATATATATACATATATATATATATATATATATATATATATATATACAGTTTTGAACGGACCTCATATTTTTCAAGAAAAATATCGAAAATCGCGTCTCGAGTAAGACCTCAATAGCTGATTTCCCTTAGTGGAAATTTGCTAAAAAGTATGATTCGTGACTGTTCATACCCCATTTGTTATTTATGGGATTGAAAAAGAATTTTAAAAAGCTAATATCTTTTTAAAGTTGTATCCTTCCACAGCTGTTCTACATATTTTTCTCTAATTCTTGTATTAGTATTTTCCACCCCAGAAATACTCATGCGATTTTTCAATTTCCTCATGTATATCGCTTAAAATCTTCATGTCCAGCTTAAGTCTTGTTTATATAGAGTTCTTACAAAGGGGGAAATAGCTGACATTCTATTACCCCCTTGACTTGAAAGAGAGACCTTAGTCTAGCGACCAAGTGATTTCAATTTCACTCTAAAATGAAATCCTGGATATAAAGGATTATTGTGTAATGAAAACTGTGATAAACCACTCTTTCCGGAATACTTGGATAGATTTGGATTTCCCTGACATTTCAACAACATTGATGGTCAATTCCTAGATAGTACAATGACGATTCTATTACAAGTATGAAATGTATTTATTTCCATTAAATTTTAACATAATAGGATATTTAAAATATTTTTGTTTTCAATAAAACATTTACTAGTATTATACCAATTCATTTCTTTATATATTATTAAATATCCCCACCCTTTCAAAATTCTCACTTACAACATGTCATTGAGGTCAGACTGGATTGTAGATTGAAGTTGTTGTCTGCCTGCTCATACTGGCTAATAGTCTATCATTAGTCAGCTTATAGAAGGCTACAGGCTAAGGAGGGATGGCTATCTAACAACTCTGGCATTGAAAAGAATTTTCTCCCCTCATGCCTTTACTGGTGTGAATGGAATTTTCCTCATGATGCATTGCTGGATGGTCTGACGCAGAAGGCAATGGGAAACCTCTGCGTACCCATGTGACCTTCTTATTCCCTTGTTCGGTCCAGTGAAAATCAGGTTTACCTGTTCACAAGATCAATTACCAGGTGTAGCCTGTAAATACTACACATTATTAAATAGAATTTATACGTATATAATACTAGCGGACCCGACAGACGTTGTCCTGCATGATATTTCAAGCGATTAGGATATTAAATTTAATAATATTATGTTTAAAACAAAAGCTACTTTGCTATACCTCGTTTATACTTTGTTATAAGACAAAAGTGAATATAAAAAAAGTTATCCCAAATAACGAAATAAAAAACTTTTATCATGTGCATATTTGCCGAAAAGCCAATAGGAAACGAAATGTAGCTATTTTTAATTTTAGGCCTCCCTTACAACCCCCACTCCTGAGCTATCTTCCGGGCTGATTTGCGAATCTAAACCATCCAGGGCGTCACTCAAACGCATACAAAGAAATTCATACAAATCGGTCCAGCCGTTTAGGAGGAGTTCAGTGACATACACACGTACAGTAGAATTATATATATATATATATAAAGATTAGCTTAAATTCCGTGAACGCACTTTATAAAATCTATCAATTTAAGAATTATATATAATGAGTTAATTTCGTTAACAATCTTAATACCACTCTAAATATATAATACACATTTTATCAGATTTACCTTCAGGGAAATTAGCTATTGATGTTGTACTCATGACGCAATTTTTGAACTTTTTCTTCAAATATCATCGCTCCTACCTAGTAAATGACGAAAATGAGGTCCATTCAAAACTGTATATATATATATATAAATATATCGGTCGGAATTTTTGTTTGATCGTTACCAAACTCGGTATTTAGTCGTTTTATGTAAAATAAAAGATTAAGTCCGTTAATGGCTGAAATCGGACCAGGGGGAGGGCGGGGGGGGGTTTAGAGGGGGAGAATTTTGAAAATTCGAAATATCTCCGTTATTATAAGTCGTATAAAAATGTTGTATAGAATGAATCTTATTAAATGTACTATAAATATTGTTAAATACGTCTATTCTGTATCTTGAATATTAACCGAGATATTTGCATTTTTCAGTTTTCAGCCTTCAGTAAATCTTTCTACTCGTGTTACATAGACAATATTCTGTTATATAATAAACCCCATTAGCCGAAGCGTAAATGCCAAATATTGTTTACCAGAGACCTTTATTATACGTGATAAATGCAAATATGATCTTGTGACCCCCCCCCCCCCGTCTTAAATTCTTGGACTACTAAAATTTGATTGATTGAGATAAAAATTATTCTGATTCATTATAAATTACAGTACTAGATTTAGTAAATAGTTTCCAATGAAATTAATATGTTATATTCTGATATGTTTCAGTTGTTGTTTTTCTTTCCGGTGAGCCGTTGGCTGACCTGTTTGTTTACATTTCAGATGCTTCCCGCGGAAAGGGAGGGGAAAGATTTCTCATTACCGTTTGTATATTTTCACTTTATATTCACCGTGTTGTTGTGTTTATCTATTACTAAACTTCGGGATGGAAATCTGCTTAGTTTACGAAGCCCCTGCGTGACGGACTTTTTTAATTTAATTGACATGTTTTCGTATCAGTCTTAAATTGATTAAAGGATGACATGTTTTATAAATGATGAGAAACTTGTCCCTAACTTAAAGGGACAATGTACTTGATCATAAATTATTTTTTGACCCATTTTTATAAAGAATATTTTGTAGTTTTATTTAATAACTAGCTCAGATACCCGGCTTCGCCCGGGAATTCATTTGAGGCTGAATGGTGATGGTATTTTTTAGCAGGCTTTACATTGCACAATATTTTGACATTTACCCGTCCCAGTGTTTAGGATTGATACCCGTCGTTGCCGTGGATTTGCTAATAATAGAATATTTGTTCGATAATTCTTCACTGTCTTCGATATTTTTATATTTCCCGTCTCTTATACATGTAAATATGGTGAATTTTTATTTCAGGCCTCCCTTATAACCCCCCTCCCGTTCGAACCTAAAAATGTTAATATAACTTATAATCATGGAAGAATTAATGCTAATTGACATATCGAGCTTTGTTAAGTTCGGTTCAGCCGTTAGTGCCCAATAAAATTGTTGGCTCCCGCTAAAGTTTTAACGTATAACTCATTTATACTTAGGTATACGGCAAAAAAGTATATAACAAAAGTTACTCCAAATAACAAAATAAACAACTTTTGTTATGTTTATATTTGCGGAAAAACCAATAGGAAACGAAATATCGCTATTTTTAATTTCAGGCTTCCCTTATAACCCCCACTCCTGCCCGTACATAGAAATGTTGGTATGGCTTATTATAATGAAGGCCTCACTGCTAATACACATACCGAGTTTTATTTAGTTCGGTTGAGTCTTTTTTGGCAAATAATATTGTTGACTCCCGCTATAATTTTTAGCGTATAACGCATTTAAACTTCGGTATACGACAAAAGTGTATATAACAAAAGTTACTCTAAATAACAAAATAAACAACTTTTGTTATGTGCATATTTGCCGAAAAACCAATAGAAAACAAAATATCACTATTTTTATTTTCAGGCTTCCCTTATAACACCCACTCCTGTTCGACTCAGAGAAAATTAATATAGCCTAAAGTCTAAGTTGGGTTAGTAGTAATATACATACCAAGTTTCATAAAATTCGGTTCAGCAGTTTATGCGTGAAAAGGTAACAAACAAACAAACAAACTTACACGAAAGAAACAAAATGCAGATATGGTGTCTACGACATGTGATACGAAAAGTTATCGTGAAATTTCGCGAAAAAAATCAATGTACAGACAGAGGTTACAATTTTATATATATATATATAGATTGAGTATCTTTGATGGAAGGCACATAGTAAATGCGAATCTTTACAAGGGGCATGCATATCATCATCAAGTCATAAGCGCAGCTTTGTGCATGCAAAATTTACATTTTTTGGGAGATATATCACTACGAAAAAAAAAGGTAGAGATAATGGGTGTACTCAACACACGAAGAATTGGAGCAACGAGAACGAGACAACATTTTTCTGTAAGGTAGACGGTGATGATCGGTAGTCATTTGGATATCAGAGTCAAATCTCTTGCCGTGAGAATAACATATAAGGGAGTATACCTCCATAAGAAGAAAGGAGTGAACACGCAATAAAATAATGAAGCATTACAGAAACACGGGCTAGATCAAAGCGGAACTTCTACTGCCAAGAGTGATCTTACTTCAAACTCCACGCCAAAGATACTATAAGTCAAAATAATTGATAGTAAACGATTTCTATTTCGGCTTAAACTTTATATTAAGTCTCAGTACTAATGGAATGCCCGGTTATCCATTTAGATCGAAATAAATTAATTTGAGAGCCCAGACAACCTCTTTTTACCTCTTTACCTCTTTACCTTTTTACCCTCTTTTTACCGTTATTTGTTTAAAAAACAATTTTCTCCAGAATACACAAATAGTTATTTACTTTTATTTACTTAATAGATAGCTTTAGCGGCCCAATCAATACGCCTGGAGGTCTAGAATTCGGGTCATGACCTATATGTAAAAACCCGATGCCCTGAATATTATAATTCTTAGTTTTGGTATAGTAAATATTCACCAAGAACGCCCCATTTGTACGTGAAAAATACAATTTATAATACATACCCAAATTCATAGTATCTCATATACTTCAACATAATAGTAGAAAAATATTAATTTTAGAAATGAAATCATACCCTGTTTTGAGACTGATAAATATTTCAATTCTGAGAAACATAGAATCGTTTCGTTGTTTTGAAAATTAAATTCAATTGACACAGCAATTATTGCTCCACTTATAAAAAAAAAATTGAATTTTTGAGTTTTCAAATGATGGAAAGTAGGAAATCCTAATATTTAAATTTTAATCATAATGGTCATTTTTTTGTTTCGAAATCAGAGACTTTGTTGAGATAGGAAAAGATATATAAAAGAGGTTTTGACTGTTTTTGTACGGGAAGACATACTTTCTGACGATTTTATTTTATGTACGGTAGTCTATGCTCTATACAAGAAACGTTGTCATAAACACATATTCAAATTCCATAATTAGTACTTTAATTTCAACGTCATATTATTGTAACCACTCTTTAATCAATATCTTTAGCGAAGTCATCGATTTTTATATATTCCATATAGAGCTTAGTATTATTATTATTATTATTTATTTGAGATACCGCTGCAATGGTGATTCATCTTTAAAATTGTTAGAATATAATTTTACAAAATTAAATAAATATTAAAACTTTACAACTAAATTTTACAAATATACAAAATAAATACAATGCACATAATTAAATACATATTGTTAGTATAATTACAACTTTAGAGAGAGAGAAAAAACTACATAGAGTTTAAATGGAAGGAGGCAAAACCTATATTCCACGAATACAGTGCTTGCTATGTATAATTTGTATAATGATAACTAATAGGTTTTATATTTCATCAAATAATCCATTATTTCTTAAATACTTAAAAACATCATCTATAAATAGGCTACTGTCAGCTAGTAGTTGGCATGAATTTCTGGGCCATGGCTATGTTATTACTTGTGTCCAGTCAGTTAGTATGTGTTTTACAGCCAGCGTACTGTTGAAGTAGCGATTTATAGGTTCATCTTGTCTGCTCATTAGATATGAATGTGCTAGTCTAGTGTGCTCTGTACGTAGGTATGTACAATTTCTTCTCTTCTAGGGTGCCTATTACTTGAAGTTAAGTTGAGCGAATTTGATTTGATTTCAGTAACTTTACTGCCAGACTTATACCATAAATTATTCCAATCATTAATTACGAGTTTTAGCAGATTTCCCTTAAGGGAAATCAACTATTGAGGTCTTACCCATGCTGCGATATTCGAAACATTTCTTCAAATGTACATCGATCCTACCCAGGAGATGACGAAAATGAGGTCCGTTCAAAATTTTATATATATGTCTGTTAACGCTCTAGTGGTCGCAATTTTTGTTTCATCGTTACCAAACTTGATATTTAATCGTTTTATGTAAACAGAAAGATCAAGTTCGTTAATTGCTGAATCCGGGCCAGTCGGAGGGGGATTTTAGAGGGTGGATTTTTGAAATTTCAAAATATCTCCGTTAGTATGCGTCGGATTGAAAAATTGTATAGAAACAATCTTATTGCACATTACATTTACTATAAATATTGTTATATACATTTATTCTCTATCTTGAATATTAACCGAGATATTTGCATTTTTATTGAGAGTGCCAATAACAGGGATCGGCTGAAGACGATGAAATTGGTTTAGAGTCTCGTTACTACTACTGTTATTAGTAGGTAGATTTCTCTATTGTAAAACTCACGTGGGAAATCTGCTTAGTTTACGCAGCCCCTGCGTGACGTACTTTTTTTCTTATTTGAGAGAAAGCGTCTTAGTGAGGTACGTCCAAAAAATCTATTTGTTCAAGTTCAGTTGATTGTTTCTCAGCTTTGTCTACTATATTACTTTGAGTTAACCCTTAAGTGCACAGACCCCAGTAAAAACCTATGAAGAAAAAGCCTATCACGCAGGGGCTCCGTAAACTAAGCATATTTCCTAAGTGATTGTAAGACACTCTTTTAATGCCACCACTATCTCCCCATATATTCTCTGTTAAGTCAAAATTCGATGAGTAATAGTGGAGGAGTAGTTCATCACATTACGTATTTGCATGTAGCTCAGTAAATTGCGCTTTTTCAATCCGACGCAAAATAACGGAAATTTTCGAAATTCCTTCCGTCTAAACCTCCCTCCCACTTGCCCGATTTCAACCATTGACAAACTTGATCTTTATTTCTATATACAACGTTTAAATATCGAATTTGGTAGCGATAAAACAAAACATTGCGATGCCTAGAGCATTAACAGACACAAATATATATATATATATATATATATATATATATATATATATATATATATATATATTAAACAGGTCTCATGATCTCCTGGGTAGGATCGATGGGCATTTGATTGTTACGAAAATCTCGTCATAAGTACGACCTTAATAGTTGATTTCCATTAAGGGAAATATGCTAAAATAAATAAACACGCACACACCCACGGATTTGAACGGACTTGAGAGAAAACTCATAGAACAACAATTGTAGAGGATCCAATAGTTTCACATCTTTTCTACAACATTTTTCGATCACACTCATAGTAACGGAGATAATTTTTTGAATTATCAAATTTCCCCTAACACTTAACCCACTCACCTCTATTCCGGGTCCGATTTCAGATAAATATTGAGTATAGTATATAAAAAATTACAATCCCGAGTTAAAAACGTAAAATCGTGCATGATGTCGTCATCATATAACCTACTTGCATGTACCTCATACAGTAAAAGTCCATGAAAACAATATTGTGTATTTAAGCTTCCAATAAAGTGGTTCATGATATAACATCTTATTTTTAATAAAACCTTAGTAGGATTGGGGTTTACTGAAGGCTGAAAACTAAAAAATGCCAATTTCTAAATATTTTAAATATTTCGAAATTCCCACTTTTTAAGCCACCGCCCCCCATCCGATTTCAGCCCTTTACGAAACTCTTATATATCGCGTTTGGTAACGATAAGACAAACATTGCGACCGCAAAGCGATAATAGGGAAGTGTGTGTTTGCTGCGTGTATGTGTATACACGCAATTTTGAACTGACCTCATCTTTGTCATCTACTAGGCAAGATCGATGGTCAGTTGAAGAAATGTTTCAAAAATCGCATCATGAGTACAACATCTGTAGCTCATTTCCCTTAAGAGAAATCTGTTAAAACGACGAAACATGAAGCTGGAAAGGACAATCTAACGGTGACCCGTGCTAAACTACGAACATATTCTAGTTTCCCCTTCGTCAAGGCTCCCTTTACATCGAATAGTTACATCCGCTATTTAGCAACAATACGATAAAGTTCAACAACCACTGACTTCTATTGTAGAACACGGAATAGGTAATAAACTCTGGCTCGTTTGAAGTGGGTTTTATTGTGTCGTAACTAGTTTTCAATCAGATTTTTCTTTCAATGGCTCAGTTTAACAATGAAGCCACAATTTTTATAGCAACCAGTTAACCATAATACCATTGAATGAATATCCTCAAATTTAGAATTAGTAGTATTGCCAATACGTGTATGTATCAGCACGCGTCTGTACGTGTTTTAACGTAACATTTAAGGATTTAAGTTTCAGTTAATATGTCAAATACAATCAGAATAAAAAGAATTGTTAATCTCTCCGTTATTTTTAATTTTAGGGTGAGAATTATAAATTGTGTTAATGGGATATTTTAAAATATTAATGATATGTAATGAAATATAATGCATTGACTTCTGACTTCCGGTCGTATAATCAACACTTTTATATATAGCCAACGTAATTAAGGTTTTTTTTTTTTTTTTTTAGAAATGTTCATTAGAGTTAAATGGTAATTAGCTCAGTTATTAATGAAAGTAGCTGTCATATAACGAGCAGAATGTTTTATTAGATTGTTACCGGGAGTGAGGATTTATTCAGTAGTGAAACAATAATTGCTTTAATAACATAATTATTTTTGATATACTTGAACATAGTCAAACAATAAATTATAATAAATGAGTATTACCAGATTGACCTTTCTGTAAATTACCTTCTAAGGTCGTTCTCGAGAAGGAGCTAAATAATTGTATATTACAATGTTCTAAATACGTCAGGGGCCAATGTAACAAGCTTTGAAATTTAAACAGGCAATAAAGTATGTGTTGATATAAAAACATAATTTCCAAATCTCAAGGGTAGGAGTGATAAATTAAAAGTCCGTCACGCAGGGGCTGCGTAAACTAAGCAGATTTCCTATGTGAAGTTTAGCAATAGAGAAATCTGCATACTGGTAACACAACACCACCATAAGTAAATACAAACGGTAATGAGAAATCTTTCAGTTAATTTTAATAAACTCCCAACTGAAACGGCTTCTGAATTGTAAGAATAATTTATATTTTAATAACTCAAATTTTAGTAATCCAAGAATTAAAGAAGGGAGGGGGGGCGGATGAACAGCACGTATTTGCATAAATCTCACAAAGCAAAGAAGGTTAGGTAAGGTTACAAACTACAGGTTAGGTTAGAAGCTTCCGCCAGAGCCAACTTACGAAAACGGCCGAACTAACCCGAACAACACCCGACCACAGACTTCATAAAAATGCAAATATCTCGGTTAATATTCAAGATAGAGAATAAGTGTATATAACAGTATTTATATTACATTTAATTTGCAATAAGATTGGTTCTATACAATTTTTCGATCCGATGCATAATAACGGAGATATTTCGAATTTTCGAAAATCCCCCCTCTAAACCCCCCCTCCCTCTGGTACGAATTCAGCCATTAACGAACTTGATCTGTCTTTTTACATAAAACGGTTAAATATCGAGTTTCGTAACGATCAAACAAAAATTGCGACCACTAGAGCGTTAACAGACAAATATATATAATTTTGAACGGACCTCATTTTCGTCATCTCCTGGGTGGGATCGATGGACATTTGAAGAAATTTTTTGAAACTCGCGTCATGAGTACGACCTCAATAGCTGATTTCCCTTACTGCTAAAATTGGAGGATTCTAAAATATATAAATAACTTTGTTGTATCATACACGTGCATCACCAAAGCATATTAATGAATAAAATCAAGGAAATAATTTGGCTCGACGAATTAAAAAGAAAACATTTTTAACATACTATCTCTACCGTTTTTGTTCTGATTTCGGGTATTAACGAACTCGATCTTTAGTTTTAAATAAAACATGAATGTTATTTTTAAATACTGAGCTAGAGAAAACTCAGCGCACACATGCGCGCCTATGAGTCTTCTAAGCTGCAAAAATATTGGACTTCTGGTTGTAGCCCAGTCAAAAATATTTTGTGAATAACGCTTTTTATAAAGAAATATTGGGAACTCCTAAGTGTTATAATTTATTATTATTACTCATCAACGTCCACTTTTTTCGACTATGGCTAATTGGGACGGGTTTTCTACAGGTTATCACCCTTTTCTAGCCAGTGTCGAACTAAGTATTTTATTTGATGAGTTCGTCACTAAATAAATTCCTATTGCCCAGGCCAGACTCGAACTCGCCACTCTAGGTTTACCATATGAGATTAAGACATACGCGTTAACTCACATGGCTAACCTGAGCCCCAATTTATGCAAAACTAAAAATAAATAGGTAATAACCACCCATTGAAAATGAGCACTGGCTTGAAACAAGTAAACGTATAAAATAAGAGCAACAAAGATGTTTCAAATGAAGCATTTTTGTTTAAAGTGTTTCAGCTAGAAGGACAAAAAACAATATTCAAAGTTTTAAGTTTTTCATGGAACGTGAAAGTTATGAGTTCAATGACTGTAACAACGTTCAATGACTGTTCGAGCGTTAACAGCTATATATATATATATATATATATATATATATATATATATATATATATATATATATATATCAGCCATAATTTTTACGTAATCATTACCAACTGGCATTTAAACATTTCATGTAAAATACAGGACAACTTTAGACATTAAACATTAGCTTGTTCATGGCCTTAAGCACAAAAGGTGACGTGAGGGTTTTGAAGGAAGGTGAAATTTAAATTCATAAATGTCGCCTTTTTTTAAGCATCATACAAATAATATTAACGCGACTTCATCCGGATTAGTATTACATAAGTAAAAAAAGAGACTGAAACAAAAAAAAAACACAGTCCTGTTCATGTGATGTTCACTTAACTTAAGCAGTTCTGTCGCTCAATGTATCATGTTCAGCCAAATACTTCGAGTATTCATTTCATAAGGTATACACTACCTTAGAAACAGGAAACCTGCGAAGCACACTAACCTCATCAAAGTTAACGAATTGTAAGTGCTTGAAAATTGCCAATTTCAACATGTAGTCACTCACTGCCTAACGTAATATTTTTTAGCAGATTTCCCGCTATTTTCGAAAATTTTATTCAAATGTCCATGTAAAAAAAAGTCCGTCACCCAGGGGCTGCGTAAACTAAGCAGATTTCCTATGTGAAGTTTAGCAATAGAGAAATCTGCATACTGGTAACACAACACCACCATAAGTAAATACAAACGGTAATGAGAAATCTTTCAGTTAAGATAGAGAATAAGTGTATATAACAATATTTATAGTAAATTTAATTTGCAATAAGATTGGTTCTGTATAATTTTTCGATCCGATGCATAATAACGGAGATATTTCGAATTTTCAAAAATCCCCCCTCTAAACCCCCTCCCTCTGGTACGATTTCAGCCATTAACGAACTTGATCTGTCTTTTTACATAAAACGGTTAAATATCGAGTTTCGTAACGATCAAACAAAAATTGCGACCGCTAGAGCGTTAACAGACAAATATATATATATATAATTTTGAACGGACCTCATTTTCGTCATCTCCTAGGTAGGATCGATGGACATTTGAAGAAATTTTTCGAAACTCGCGTCATGAGTATTACCTCAATAGCTGATTTCCCTTAAGGGAGTCTGCTAAAATGAGGTCCTTACAAAATTATGTGTATATATATTTTTGTCTGTTAACACTCTAGCGGTCCCAATTTTTGATTGATCGTTACCAAACTCCATATTTAAACGTTTTATGCAAAAAGAAAAAACTGTTCGTTAATAGCTGAAATCGGACCAGTGAGAGAGGGGGGTAGAGGGGAGGATTTCGAAAATCCGAAATATCTCCGTTACTATAGGTCGGATTGAAAAATTGTATAGAGCCACTCATATTGAAAATAGAATGATCTATAAATATTGTTCTATACACATTTTCTGTATCATGAATATGAACCGAGATACTTGGATTTTATAGTTTTTGGTTTTCAGTAAACCGCCACTCCTACTTATGTTATATTAATAATAAGCTGTTATATCTTGAACCATTTCATTCCAATGTTAAATAGCAAATATTGTTTTCATTGAACTTTTACTTTTATGACATATATGCAAATACATTGTGTTAAACCACTTCCCCCTTCTATTGTTCTTGGATTACTAAAATTTGAGTGATCGGGATAAAATTAATTCTGATTCATCGTAAATTTCTGTACTAGCTATATTAAATAGTTTGCAATAAAATTAAATCAGTTATATTCAGATATATTTCAGTAATTGTTTTTTATTTCCGGTCTAGAATATTTCTTTCAGTTTGTTTACAATTCAGACGCTTTCCTTTCGGTATTATTAAATTAACTGAAAGATTACCGTTTGTAGTTATTCACTTAATATCCACGGTGGTGTTTTTGTTACCAGTATGTAGATTTATCTATTGTAAAACTTCACACGGGAAATCTGCTTAGTTTACACAGATACTGCGGGACGGGGTTTTGTATTTTTTGAAACTCAAATAATAACAAAGCTACTTTTTTAAGCATATATATAATTTTTAACGGACTTCATTTTCGTAATCACCTAAGTAGGATCGATGGGCGTTTGACATTTTTATTTATTTATTTATTTTTTCAAAAACCACTTCAAACAGTACGTCAGTAGCTGTTTTCCCTTGAAGGAAATCTGCTAAAATGAACGACACACATGATGGGGCCGTGAGAAATTCCAGAGGAAGTAGAAGAAGAGGGCTGCCTCTCTGTCAAGCGGGTTGCCCGATGAAGATACGGCCTTACATGTTATACAAGATTGATAGGCCTCTCATGGGGGTCGGTTCTAACTACATTATGTAGTAGTGCGGGTCCTGGCCGAGAACTTCCCCTCACTATGCTCTAGGGATACCCCCTCCACGCCCTCTAGTCCAACTTGCAATCATAATTAGCAGATATTACAATTATTAGAAAGTCCGTCAAGCAGGGGCTGCGTAAACTAAGCAGATTTCCCATGTGATGTTTTACAATAGAGAAATCTACATACCGGTAACAGAACGCCATCTTGAATATGGGGGGGGGGGGCATCAACAGAACGTATTTGCATGTATCTCACAAAGTGAAAGGTTAGAAGGCAAGAACGGAGAAAGGTTAGGTTACTCGAGTGCCGAACAGTTACGGAAACGGCCAAACTAATCAGGAAACTTCCGACAATAGCCGCACACACAATTAATAAAAATGCAAATATCTCGGTTAATATTCAAGATAGAGAATAAATGAACATAGCAATATTTATAGTAAATTTAGTTTTCAATAAGATTGGTTTTATACAATTTTTCGATCCGACGTACAGTAACGGAGATATTTCGAGTTTTCAAAACTCCCCTCTAAACCCCCCCCCTCCCACTGGTCCGATTTCAAACGTTAACGAACTTGATCTTTCATTTTACATAAAACGATTAAATACCGAGTTTCAAAATATCAGGGGAGGGGGAAATCGAAAATTCAAGTCGAGTGGAGTTGGATTGAAAAATTGAATAGAACCGTTCTTGTTGCCAATTATTTTTCTATAAATGTTGTTTTATACTTTTGTTCCCCCATATCTTGAATATTCTTTTTTGATTTTTGTATTATTTTAATTTTCAGTTTTGAGTAAACCTCCACTTTTAGTCATGGCACTTTAACAATAAGGAAATATATCATAAAACGTCTTATTATTATTATAACTATTATATTATTATATATGAGAACGGCTGTAACTCGAAGTGCAGTCACACCGCAAGCAAATTTCGCCTTCAATACTTTGGGCGTTCTTCTTATTCTGGACCCAATACTTTTATATTTTCTTCATAGTTTTATGTCAAGAGTCACCAATAAAAAACATTTTCTCGCTCAAACTTTATTCATACTGCCCTACATGGGTCGTGATTTATCTACCATCTCTTCAGGGGTTGGTTATCTCTTTTCAAAAAATAATAACATTAATTTAAAAAAATTAATACCATTAATTCAGCATAACCCTATGATAATTCTTTACTAGATACAGTATTAATAAGTGCCTAATTACATGATATATTTATTAAATCTAATTACAGATTGCTACTTATATTTCTGAAGTGCTCGTTCCCTCTTACGTTCGTTGCGACTGTCCTCACTGGGGAGGTCGTTGATACTGAGGTTCCCGAAGTAGGTTAAGTCAGCTGACTACAGATCGATTATTTACACATCAACCTTGAACTCGATTATTTCGCGCCAAAATTTAAAATCGATTATTTTAAGATAACATCTTATAGAATATACGATTGAGGTATTTAATTTCGTTTTTTTTTTCTATTTTTATTATGTTTATTTTTTGTTATGTAACAGACATATATATAATTTTTAATGGACTTCGTTTTCGTCATCTCCCGGGTAGAATCAATGGCTATTTGAGGACATTTTTTGAAAATAAGGAAGACAACCTCAATAACTGATTTCCCTTAAGCACATTCTTTGGAACGGACCTAGTTTAAGTCATATACTAGGTGGGATTGATAGAAACTTGAAAAAATATATTAAATAATGTGTCATGAGTAAAAATCCGTCACGCAGGGGCTGCGCAAACTAAGCAGATTTCCCACGTGAAATTACACAATAGAGAAATCTCCATACGAGAGCCAAACAGTTACGGAATTGGCCGAACTAGCTTTTGGCGGGAAACTCAATCGTCCGTTATACGCCCACATTTCATAAAAATGCAAATATCTCGGTTAATATTCAAGATAGAGAATAAATGTATAGAACAATATTTATAGTAAATTTAATTTGCAATAAGATTGGTTCTATACAATTTTTTGATCCGTCGTATGGTAACGGAGATATTTTCGAAAATCCCTCCCTCTAAACCCCCCTTCCACTGGTCCGATTTCCACCATTAACGAACTTGATCTGTCTTTTTGCATAAAACGTTTAAATATCGAGTTTGGTAACGATCAAACAAAAATTGCGACCGCTAGAGCGTTAAAAGACAAATATATATATAATGTTGACCGGACCTAATTAATATATATATATATATATATATATATATATATATATAATTTTGAAGGGACCTCATTTTCGTCATCTCCTGGGTAGGATCGGGTTGGAAGGAGTTTTCGAAAATCGCGTCATGAGTACGACCTCAATAGCTGATTTCCCTTAAGTGAAATCTGCTAAAAAGTGATTTACAGATTGGCCTGAAGGAAAATCAACTGAATTAAAAAGATGAACATTATTTACAAATTTTTAATTGTGAAATCAGCTTTGTTAATTGAATAATATTTTTAATCTATTGGAATCAATGTCCCCCACTACATTAAGTACCTTATAGAGTAAATTAGCAATTAGAATCAAATCAAAACAATTCATTTGTAAAACGTTTTCTAGTACTATATGAATGTTTTTGGAAGAAGAATTAATTCTCAGCGTAGAGGTGGCAGTAATAATGATGCTTACGACACGTAACATTGTATGAAGCACGTGTTGTAATTATCAATTATTGGATTAAATAAGATAATATTTCATATACTGCAAAAAGATATAGGAATGAAAATAAACAAGTCTTCCTATACAAAAGTACCACAAAATTAATTTTATCACGTTATTATTTTTATAAAACTATAATATTGTGTTTCCTAACGATTGTGTATACACCCAATACAACAAATTGTTAGTCACGCAGAAGGTACATAAACTATGCAGATATCTACGTGAGGTACCTCTTACAAAAAGTCCGTCACGCAGGGGCTGCGTAAACTAAGCAGATTTCCCACGCGAAGGTTTACAATAGATAAATACAGGTAACACTCCCCTGAATGCTCAGTACAATACAAGTTAATAATCTCTACAACGGAAAGCGGTTGAATTGTAAATAAATAGGCAAGCCAACCTAGTAGTGCTGTATAGATAGACCGGAAAGACAAACAATTAATGAAATATATCTGAATATAACATATTAATTATATTGAAAACAAGTTCCTTAAGCTAGTGCTGTAATTTATAATGAACAAGAATCAGTTTTATCTCAATCACTCAAATTTTAGTAATCCAAAAACAAAAGAAAGGGGGGGATCAACAGAACGTATTTGTATATATCTCTCAAAGTAAAAGTTCAATGAAAACAATATTTGGTATTTAAGCTTCGATTATTATTTATTAACGTCCACTTTTTTGCAACTCAGGCTAATTGGAACGGGTTATCTATAGGTTACCACCCTTTTCTAGCCGGGTGGGACTTAGGATGTTATTTAACGAATTTCGTCACTAAATAATTTCCTTTCCCCAAGCGAGAATCGAACTCGCCACTCTAGGTTTACCATGTGAGATTATGGTCAACGCTTTAACTCACATGGCTAACCTGAGCCCCCATTTAAGCTTCGAATAATGTGGTTTATTATATAACAGAGCATTGTTTATTTAACAAAAGTAGAAGTGGGCGTTTTTTGAAAGCTGAAAACTGGAAAATGCAAATATCTCGGTTGATATTCAAGATAGAAAATAAATTTATATGACAATATTTATAGTATATTTAATTTTCAATAAGATTGATTCTACACACATTTTCGGTCCGACTTATAGTAACGTAGATATTTCGAATTTTCAAAATTCTCCGCCTCTAAACCCCCCCCTCTCCCACTGGGCCGATTTCAGCCGTTAACAAACTTGATCTTTCTTTTTACATAAAACGACTAGATATCGAGTTTGGTAACGATAAAACAAAAATTTCGACCGCTAGAGCGGTAACAGACAAATACATACGGGGTGTGGCTATTAAATAACGAGACTGAGGCTGTAAAACATTTTATTTTTATTTCATACATTTTTACTTATTATCCCCTTCAATATACACCCATCCTTTATCCCTACAACGCTCCATGCGAACCTTCCATTGTTCGAAACAGTTCTGGAAGTCTTTTTCTGTCAGCTCCTTCAGGACGCGTGCCGCTTTCACTTTCACAGCTTCAACAGACTCAAATCGTGTTCCTTTTAATGCAGATTTCACCTTAGGAAACAGATATAAGTCGCACGGCGCAAGATCCGGCGAATAAGGCGGATGGTCTAACACTGGGATGCTGAATTTGGCCGTATATACGCAGTTTTTTGAACGGATCTCATTTTCGTCATCTACTAGGTAAGATCGAGGGACATTTGAAAAAAAAAAAATTCAAAAATCGCGCCATGAGTACGACCTCAATAGCTGCTTTCCCTCAAGGGAAATCTGCTAAAATGTATCTTAAATTTTAGCGCAGTTGTCTTCTGATATAAAAAGTCTTGAGTCATGCAGGAGCTGCGTAAACTAAGCAGCTTTCACACTTGCGGGTGTGAAACTACTGATCTCATCTGTGTATATGAGCTACAGTATCTACTGTACATTACATTTCTAAGTAAAAATCCCATGAGTAGAAATAAAGGCTTACTAAAGGCTGAAAACAAGAAGTACGAATAACTCTCTTAATATTTGTGCTATAAAATATGTATATCAAAAATTGTAGAACAATAGCTTAAGAATATTGGTTCTATAACATTTTTCAATATTCCTCAAAATGAAGAAGATATTATGAATTTACGAGTCCCCCCTTTCTCTAAGCCCCCTCCCCTCCCGATTCCATGTCCAATTGACGACGTCAAGACGTATTATTTCATCCATTAGCTAATATAATCATTAGAGTTGAATAACAAATAAATATGGAGTACGGTATAAATCAAATAAATATTTAATCTTAAATGATGACGTCATGACAACGTATGTACATGGATCTCGCACAGCAAAAGTATAATGAAAACAATATTTGGTATTTAAGCTTCCAATGGAGTGGTACATTATATAACAGCTAATTCATGACAACATAATATGACAAATAAAATACGAATATAATATTTTTTAAATACTGTTAAATTAGCAACAAGATTGGTTTTATACATTTTTTCGAACCGACCTATATTAACAGAGTTATTTCGAATATTTAAGATTACCCCTGGGTTTCAGCCGTTAACGAACTTGATCTTTAGTTTTACATCATATATATATATATATATATATATATATATATATATATATATAAAAATGTTATTTATTAGAGATCTCTGCCATAAAATTTGAAGAATATATAAATAATATTGGGTCCAGAATAAGAAGTATATATATATATATATATATATATATATATATATATATAATTTTGAACGGAATACGTTTTTGCCATCAACTAGGTAAGATCAATGGATATTTGATGACATTTTTCGAAAATCGCGTTATGAGTACAAACTCAATAACTGATTTCCATTAAAGAAAAACTTTTATACAACACTATATCTAATTCACCAGTACCTCTAAATTCGAAATTTATTACAAGAAACTTATTCTTATACATGCCTTTGTTTAATTAATTAAATCGTAATTAAACTCCATCTGCTTTGCCAAGTGAAAGAAGAAATATTCTCGAGATGATGTGAGCGTGACCAGGAGAGGACTAAAGAATAACTCAGTATTTCGTGGCCTACGACAATTGATTTAAGATGGAATTTATCATATGATCGCTTCCAGCTACAGATAGGTACCAAGGCCGTGTTGTAGCATGACTATCGCATATCTATAAGTTTCAGGGAAAGCCATAAACCTTTGATGTTCTTCTGCCATTTATTTCGCGGGTTTTACTGCAGTTATTGCAAAAAATATCAATAAGGCCGTATTGATAAACGGGAATTATATATTTTTGAACTGGTGCCAATGTTCCAGATATTCCTTGATTCGAGGTTGCTAAACGCTCGTTGCAGATCATTTAAACTTTTAATTGCGATTACAAGGGAATCTAAAATGTTATGCTCCTCAGGACATTTACTTCTTTATTTTCATTAATACTGTAAAAATATTATGTTTCAGAAGTATAAGATAGTTTGAACCCTCGAAAATTTGAAAATATAGAAATTATTATAGATGTTTAAAATATTTAATATTTACTTTTTTTTTTACTAGATAAAAAGGTGGTTATATTATCGAAGCTGTAAGTTTTTATGACATTTTTAGCCATTGAAAACACATTCTATCCTTGAATAATTCACCACAACAAATATACACGTTAACTTGAATTATTGGTGAAAAGCATGAAAATTTTAAATAGATATTTTATTTGGTTTTAGGATTTCCCCTTCACTAACGTGTTCAGAGCATTCAAGGAAAAATGTACGTAATGTTCTATGAAAATATTTGAATTGGTTAATAATTTGAAGGTCGAACTTTATTTTAAACATAGTATTACTTAGAAATATTGCGTTATTAAATCATTTGACCTCAAAAGAGCAAGCTTTCCATAAAACAACGTGTTTAAAGTTAAACAACCGAAGAGAAATTTAAAAATAAATAGTCAATTAACCTCTTAGCATTGCTATCTAAACTTATAATTTCCTTTTTCGTGTATTCATACAATTTGAGAGTAATTATTCAAATTTGAGATCTATATATTTTAAGTTGATGTACACCCTGCTGATGTTGTTTTAGATTATTTAGTAAATACGTAATCAGTAATTGGCACTGTTTCCCTTCAGAAAGGGAGTAAAAATAAATCGTTCTAAATAGTTAGCTTCCTTCATTTAACCGAGTTAAATCCGTTCATCTTATCGATCAGAATTACTTAGCTTTATTTTTCAAGAAATCTTGGTAATAAGAGGAAAAATTAAAATAATGTTGGAATAATTATAGACAAGTTTTCCCCCAAAGCCTCTAGTGTCCTAATTTTAGACATTTTTTTAATACGTGGTCAAAATGAGATAGAAACCTGAAGCGCAGTTTATTTATTTTTTTTTTTTTTAAGACCCTTAATAATGATCTACAATTGAGAAGGACAAAAATAAACGAGACGAAGCGTGAAGGGAGGCATCGGTGAAAAAAAAAATTGTGAAGAGGATGTCCAATAACAAAGCTAGAGCCATAGAATTGGAATGAATAAATAATGAGCGGAAGACAGATGGCAGAGACTAAAAGGAGTAATCAAAGACGCGGGCCGTAAAATACTAGGCCAGGCAAACGTGGCTTAAGACATACTGAGTTTGATGACAATTGAATATTAATAACGCGAGCTTAAGTTGGTTGTCAAAGAATTAGGTGTAGTTTGATCACAATTGATTCGTAACTGAAACGAAAGGGAATGAAAGCCTGTCACGCAGGGGCTGCGTGGACTAAGCAGACTTCCCACGTAGGGAGAGGATAAGAATATCGAGTCCGGTATAGATTAAATAAGCATTCTCAGAATGTAAAATTATGACACAACGTTTTCGCACGTACCTCCCACAGTAAAAGCACAATGTATAACAATAATAGGTACTTAAGCTTCCAATAAATGTAACAGCTTATTGATAAAATGACACGGGCAGGAGTGGTGGGGTATACTGAAGGCTAAAACTAAAAATTTCAAATATCTCAGTTAATATTCGCGATAGAGAAAATAGAATACGTATATAAAAAAAAGTACAGGAAATTAAATTTTCAATAAGAGTGGTTCTACACAATTTTTCAAACGTAGAATAACGAAGATATTTTGAATTTTCAAAATAACCCCCTCTAAACCCCCACTACCCCCGGTCCAATTTCGGCTGTTAAAGAGCGTGATCTTTAGTATACACAAAACGTTTAAATATCGAGTTTGGTAAAGATCAAACTGAAAGTGCCACCGCTAGAGTGTTGACATACGAATACAAGTACTTATATATAATTTTCTTCTATCTATAATTATTTTTTCTTCCTCTACTAGGTAGGATCGATGGACATTTGAGGACGCTTTTCAAAAATCGTGTCATGAGTACAACCTCCATAGCTGATTTCCCTCAAGGGAAATCCTAATATTAGATAATTTGAGAAGAGAGCTCAAGAAGCAGGACTGTTCACTCAGATACTTTTAACCCAGAAATACTTAAAACCTAGAGTATTCTACGTGTTTTATAAGATTTAATAGAGATCAGTTATTGAGGCTCATTACGCCACTTTTCTAATAGCTAATAATGTGAAAAAAATAAGGCAGACTCCTTTAAAAAAATAATTGCTTGTATTAACTTTCTTTTGAATGCAATTAAAGTACTTTTATTTGTTTTGTTTTTTTAGATATACTATCTGTAATACACACCGACAAAGGTACACGAGTCAATTAAAATTTCCAATTCTCAAATATAATTTCCATTCAATCGACTGAAAAGGTCACTCCACTTGATTAAATCACTAAATTTATTATTTTTCTTAATTTCTACAGAAGCTAAAATTATTCGTTGGTTTTTGTTAATTGGTCATCAACATTTAGAAAAATCGTCAGCATATTCTTATATGGAATTTTGATATTCGGTCAATCCATAGGTCTTTAGTCTAGGCTTATTCACTCGACGAGTGTTCTAGCACTTGATGTAAAGACACATCAAAGGACCTCTTCTAATACGTTCTTTCCCCGACTTAGGACATGGCTCCTGAATAAAATTCTCCATGAGTTAATGGGGTACCATCACTCTTACGCAGTTTTGGAGATTCTGAAAAATGTCTCTCACATGAAACTTTTCCTTTTACCAGAATTGCTAACCGGATAGCGCTCGTGACCATATCTTGTCAGTTCTACTTATCGGGAATATATATATAATAGTACTATAGTCCTTTGAGATATTTAGCCACCCCTACCGTGGCTCGGGCGATTAGTGATCAGAAATTTTACGTAACGAGTTATCAACTTGACGTACAACCACCGTTAACCAAGGAGGACCTGGCATGAGCTGTATCCAGTAGCCTGTCGGGCCCCGTATTAGCATGAGGGAGGCCAGTTCACGCTTCCAGCCTTCCTATGACCGAGTCGAAGACGTATAATCCTTAATCATCGAAAGGGGCTCTCAGACGTAAGAACTCCTCAGACTCCCGCTGATCTCACTGCAAGACTAGCGAGCTCTCGTTGTGAACTCGTGAATTAATGCTCCCCCCTCCTCATATATATATATATATATATATATATATATATATATATATATATATATATATATATATAAATTTGAAAGAACCTCATTTTCATCATCATATACATACATATTAATGGATATTTGTAGAATTTTTTCAAAAATCAAGTCATGCGTACAACCTTAATTATAGCGGAGCATTCTAGAGGGAAATATACTAAAACAGACTAAAAGCCAAAAAGTTGAGTTGAAAATGATATTTATCTATAACGTTGACAGAGTAATTAATCGGATGAGTGAATCAATCATTTAATGTAAACATGTAGGTCTACTTTTACTTAACGGTTACGTAATTTCCACCGATGATATTTGTGGGTTGCTGAGGTTGTACAGATAACGCGAATTACAAAAACTTTCTTTTCCATCGACACTGCCTTGGAGATGATGAAAATGAGGTCCGTCCAAATTAATATATATGTCTGTTACAACCCTTGTTTGATCGTTACCAAACTTCACATTTAAGCGTTTTGTAAATATAAAGAGCAAGTTCAATAAAACTCGAAGTGGAGTGGGGTTTAGAGTGGGCACACCATAAAAAAATACAAAATATCTATTTTATCATGAGGTGGATACATGTATATTATATTCGTATTGGTGGCATGTAATATTCTACAATTCTTTAATTAGTATATTTCTCGTATCCCGAATATTAGTGAAGTTATTTACATTGGTTTGATTTCAGCATTGCATTTGGTTATGTATAGCAATGTACACTCAACGTTTACTCACTCTTATGATTAGGATTGTAATCGGACAAGAAGAGGTTGGGGTTTGAAGAAAGAGTAGTATACATAATCATGTGTTATCTCCCTTATCATGCGTTGTTCAAAAAATGTTATATAAGTAAATTTATTAACCAAGTAAAAGGCTACAATTATTGTTCTAAGACCTGGAGGACGGTGCTTTTTGTGTTTTTTTTTTGCTGGGTGAACCGTGGAAGGCAGTTAGCATTCTGCTCAAGTTTATACAAAAGACCTAGCCTGATTTTGTACAATTAGTTTTGCAAACGAGAATTTTTTCCCCAGTGCCGTATTAGTGGAGTTGAAGTCGAAACACGAATGATGAATTAATTCATTTATGCAGAAAAAAGGATTTTTTTTACATATTTGTTGGTGATTCCTAGCGTGTTATTAGAACAAATTTGTTATTTATCGCTACTTTTTTGCCGAAGAAATTCCTTTCTACTTGTATCATAGCGTCCTACTACCTTCGGTGACTACGTTATGCAAATGTAGAAATATAGATAACACAAGTCACGGAATCATCTATGTTTATCACGAATACATCTACGCTGCCATTCCAAGAAAGAATTCCCAAACCAAACAAGCCTTTAACACGCATTCAGAGTTCGAGGGACAACCTCAAGGTTTTAAGGAATCGTCACTCATTCATTACTAGATTCTGTCAGTAGAGGGCCTTGGCCCTAACAACAAACTTTTACCAATTTCTCCCATTTCATTTTGTTACAGTCGAACTGGAATATCCCTTCAATCCATGAAGATCTTTACCATAGGCCAGTCCTATTCTGCATTATTACTTAATACTAAGCACTTCAGTCCATGCAGGCCTCATAAACTATTCAGTGCGGACTCCAGCAAGTATCCGTAATCCAGCTCCCTCAGGTATTTCTGCAACCTCAACCTGAGCCTGCCTCTCCTCCCCTCCCCATCCGATATACCATACAACATTTTCCGGCAAAAGCCACCAACAGTTGGGTGCCTTCACTTCTGCTAATCAGACCAGAGCTACTTGTTCTCCATACTAACACATATGATATCAGGCTCGCATTACAATATCATCAGCTTGGGGTTACTTCTGACCCTATATCTGCTCAGCTCAAGGCTCCAAAAATCTTTTCTTTCAGGGGATTGATATCCCAGGCGTGTAGGAATCATTTGGTATATTTGCAATTTTGCCTACCTGGAGGGGCTCTTAAAAGTAGAAAGATTTTTACTGGGCATAGAAGAATCTGGTCACTCTGACCATTCGGCTTTTACACCTGGTTTCAAACTATTTTGTCAGTAATTTCCACTCATAGATATTTATCGTCTTAAAATTGAGAAACATAAACTGCCCCGATTTGACAGGAGACTTATGTACTAAGTCTTTTCCATTCTTATTTTAAACTCTAGTTCAAATTCTCTACAGTAATAGCTAATACGATACATTTCCTAATAGTGGTTTACACTCCGCCTGTAAAGACCTTGGGCTGGGTTAGCCTGCAGCATATGCTAGCTCCAGGGTTTGTTCAAATTTATCGAATTATCGCTTCTAGGATGTGGTTAAAAAGTAAAGATAATAAATAATAGCTAAGGCCCATACCAAACTCCGTGTTGGGCCGATGGCTGAACTCCTGCCTTAGGCTTCTGACATCCTTACGGAACTTCCGTCTCGCTTGTGCCTGAAAATGGTCTTCCTTTCATATATTCAAATATCGATCTATCCATATATTTGTCTGTTACCTAGCCGTTATCTCATGGTTTTCCCGGGAAACTCTCCTCTTGGCCATGCGGTTGGCATTTCCCTGCAGCGAATATTACACCAATCGATTCTCAGATAGTTTCTCTAACATTTGGCGCAAAAATCATCGTAAGGACTCCTGAGCTAACTTTTTTACAACCTCCAAATATGAGTAATAGGTTTCAAAAAGTGATTGTTTTTAAAAATATATACCTAGTTAATATGAATGAGTATTATAACTGTTAGGATGTCCCTGCAATGTGTATCCCATGTAAATTCAGAGAGACATAAATTAAAACTGATATATATTATCTGCCGTGTGATAGGTTGATTAACGTGGATCAAAAAGCGTTCGGATCGAGATGATGGAAACTTGTAACTTCTAATTTACGTAGCTCCCAAAACCTTATTACCGATTCGACTATATTTTCAAGGTTCAGGATTAATGTAGAGACAAAGAAAATATAATTGGTTCAAAAAAAAAAAAACCTTTGTTTTTCGTATTTTCTGCACCATGGTGGGAGAATCGGAACCACTGTGATGTTATGCATATGCTTACTCGCACGATGAGCTCCATCATAATTATATTTGTTGTCTGACACATTTAATTTTCATTTAAAATTTGAAATATCAGGCTGATTGGTGATATTGGATAGCTGAATGATGATTATTGAATATGCTCAAGCTGTTGTGAGAACTTAAATATCGTTTGAATACATAAATAACTTTTATTGTTACTTTATATTTTATTTATACTTCATTATAAGGCTATATAAATTCAACCTCACAAACATGGTCCTTATGTTTTCTATTTTCAAGATTGAAATGTGATTTGTATAATTTTGTATTTTTTCATTTCACCTTCTTTTTACTTACACCTATTTAAATAAACCTTCAGTATAGATGTTCGTATTGTTGTAAAATGCATTGGGCTTGAGTTTAAGTCCTATCCGTAACAAATATTTTTCTTTACTATAATATATTTAAACACCATTATAAATATTGAAGATGTACTCGGCTTTGCCCGGGAAATCATTTGAGGCTGAATGATGGTATTTTTTTTTTTTTTGGGGGGGGGCTTTACTTTTACAACATACTTACATTTTCCCGTCTCAATGCTTAGGATTTACACCCGAGTCCGGCGTGCTGGGGATATGTTAATAATAAAAGTATTTGTTATATACTTAATTCTACAAAATACACAATATTTTTATATTACCCGTTTCCTGTGCATGTATCTTTTTTATATATAACTTAATCATAGATTATCATATTATTATTGTCAAAAATACGGAGTATCGTTGATTTCGATTTAGTCTTTCGCGTCCCATAACATTCTTGACTCCTTCTATAGTTTTTTTTTGCTTCGGTATATGACAGAAGTGTATATAATAAAGGTTACTCTAAATATCAAAATAAACAACTTTTGTTACGTGGATATTTGCCGAAAAACCAATAGGAAACGAAATATCGCTGTTTTTAATTTCAGGCCCCCCTTATAACCCCCACTCTTGTTTGTCTTAGAGAATATTAATATAGCCTAAAGTCTAAGTTGGGCTAGTAGTAATATACATACCAAGTTTCATAAAATTCGGTTCAGCCGTTTATGCGTGAAAAGGTAACAAACAACCAAAGAAACAAAATGCAGTTATGGTGTCTATGACATGTTAAACGAAAAGTTATCGTGAAATTTATATATATATATATATATATATATATATATATATATATATATATATATATATATATATATGTAGATAGATAGATAGATAATCCATTTTTTAATAATGAAATGAACATAACTAAACTGAATACGAGGCATCTACTCATATGTGTAAAGTCCCTATGTGAATAAATAAGGTTCCTCGCCCCAATAAATAAGGTTGAACCTCCCCACTTTATATCATTTTGATTCTCACCCATTAGATTAAAAAAAGAGTCCCACAACAGAAATATTTCCCTCAGTTTCTATGATTGTAGAGACCAATAGGAAAAGAGTATACGAAGTATATTGAATAATGCTTAGATAGACTGAGAGTGCGACATGAGGCGAGCGAGAGTTAAAGGGACTAGGGATGGGCTCATAAAAACTGGTGTACACATGGAAAAATGCAGACAGATCAGCATGGCCCGTGGGAATCTCCTTCTGAGAAGAAAACATTGGGAATAAATCTCGTCTTCGCTAAATATAAAAATTAATACAAACTTTTTGGGTCGACCATTACAGGCACAGAAGTTATACTCTTATGAGACTCTTAAATGTACGTCACGTAGGGCTGTGTACACTAAGCAGATTTCCCACGTGCGGTATGGCACACTATCGATCTCTTCTCGCCATATTTTTTCTATTTCTCAGTAAAAATTCGATGAGTAAAAGTGGGGGTTTACTGGCGGCTGGAAATAATTACTAAAGCTGAATAACTCCCTAAGTATTTAAAGTACGTAAAATGAATAAAATAACAATAGTTGACCATCAATAGATTAACAAAGTTGGTTCTATAACATTTTTTGATACGACTCATAATAACGGAAAAAAGTTGAATTTTCGAATCCCCCTTCCTAAACCTTATTTCAGCCATTAACGACTATGAACTTAAGTGTTGCTTGAAACGACTAAATATATTATGGTATAGATAAAAAAAAACATTTTGGAGTTCTACAATTGAGGCGGTCTACGTAAAAGGGGCTTATAAGCAAAACTCTTGTTTTGAGAAAACACCAAATGAATATTTCATTGTTGTCTCCTGTTGTCATAGTAATTATAATTCTTGTAATATTAATAAATATCGATATTTCACCTATTAAAAAAATATTCAACAATTAAAAAAAATAATTCAGTAACTGGTGTTTTCGTAATAATTAAAAAACATATATTACTTTATACGCCCTTTTTGCCAGAATACACTTTTATATAAAAACGTTATTAAAAAGAATATAATTAAATAGATTATAACTTATTTATTTCTTACAATAATAATTTACATTATAAACTAGAAAAACATCAAAATGAAAAGATTTTTCATATATTTGAAGAATAAATTGAAAAAAAAAAACACCTTATACTCCGAGTAAACTTTGTTGTCTGAGTAAAAGTTTGTTTGTTTGAAATCAGTATAACATCTCTCTTTCTTTATCCACTTTGAGAAATCATAATTTCTATAAAGTCCACATCCTCTTCCTGTAAAAATCGATATAAGGCTTTTACATCATTAACTATATTTCATTAGAGTAAATTTTATTTTGTTTCTTGAGACAGGTTTCTTCAGGAATAGATTATTTAAAAATGGTTCCCAGTCTTGCAGAAGTTCTGCATCCATAACAACTTCAAAGGGTGAAGGGGTTTGCCTGCACTCTACCATTGCTGTTAAATGAGATTTAGCATTTCCAATCATTTCTTTATTTTGTTCCTGATCAAACCAAAGTTTCTATCACATTGTGAGAAACTATGTAGTCTTACTGGGAAACGTTGTATAACATCTTTTTTATATACCCTTGCAAACCAAGAAGTGAAGTTACACATTAGAAAATTTCTATTTTGGCCACCTACGGCATCAGAAAGCAAAATAGCTGCATCAAAAACATACTAACATAACCACTAACCCCAAGTCAAGACCTGGACGTGAAAACCAGCTGACATTACCCCACAAAAACAGGTCTCCCAACGTCTATTTTCAAGATATTGCGATGAAACATGCACCACTGAACTCTATATGAAATGCCGGATTGAATAAAGCGTTCTGCGTAAAACGGGGCTGCTGATGAGCCCATATTGTCAACCGCCTCAATTGTTGCACTATACATTTATTCGTAACTTATATATTAAGAGAATTATTCGTATATTCTTGTATTCAGCCTTCCGTAGATCCCCACTTCTAAAACTGGAGTTTTAGCTTAAAAATAGAGAATATATTATGAGAAGGGACTAGTAGTGTGTCATATTAGCACGTGGGAAATCTGCTTAGTTTACACAGCAGGACAGCCCAAGCGTGACGGACTTTTAAAAGAGTGAGGGAGTTTCTTAACCTTTTCAATACTGTCGGGACACATATGTCCCGCCACAATGAAACTCATGGCTGTTGGGATAAAATAAAATGTGTAAGTCTAGAGGCAAGCCCAAGTATAAATAAATTAGTGAGCACCGTCCGGGATTCAAAAAATGTTGACTTTTGTTTAGACCGTTTTTTTAGCTCAGTGAAACTCATGGCCACTCTGTCATTTCCTGCTGTTGGAACCTGTATGAAAACCAGAAAAAATGTACCACAATTCCATGGTAATCGAAGGGACTCAGAATTACTGTTCAATAACTTTGGGACAAGAGCAGTTCGTTGGAAAGATACTAACGATTATATCGTTCTAGTCAACTCCTTCACAGACGACATATGAAGATGTTCTAGGAAACAAAAACCGGGAGAAAAGACTCTTATTGTTTGTCCTGCAGTAATAAATTTCTATAACCATCATATGGATCTCTATGACCAGTTGTGCCAATTATATGAGCCAAATCAAAGTAAAACAAATGATGGATCAAGGTTTTATACAAATTACTGCTTACTTCAGTTGTAAATAGATATATACTATACAAGGAAAGTACGTATTCCAAAAACAGACTCATTGATTTCTTAGTAAATTTGGCTGAACAGCCGCTAACAGAGGGCTACAGCAGAGGTAAGCTTATGCGCGAAGTCGGCAATCATTTACCTTTTGAGGGCACCACCAGAAGACGATGTGCCCGCTGCGCCCAAAAGAATAAGAAATAGACTAGAACAAAAACTATGTGTGCTTCATGCAATGTGCCACTTTGCAAACACTATTTCTTAGAATATCATAAATAAAATATATTTTCCACTTATCATACAAATACAAAATAAAATATACGATAATTTGTTTTATTTTTTGTATTTTTATTGCAGTAAGGTAATGGGATGAATAACTATGATTCAGGGCTGTGGGACATACATGTCCCACCCTTGAATAGTTTTGGGACATATGTATGTGTGCCAGTGCGCTTGGGACACAATTGTGCAACTGAGGTAAATGGAACTATGGGAGGATGCTGTGTGCAATATGCTATAATGAATAGCAAAAAATCACTAAGCTCACTCAACCACTTCTTAATCAGTCCTGAATGGGTTAAGATGAAAAATATTCCTCTGAATTCCACACAATGTCCTGAGTATACATCGACCAACACCGAACTGACCAAGTCGACTGGTCGGCAAATGTCGAGGGCCCACGGGCCTCAAATGAGAAAAATGAAAACCTAAATTTAAAGAGGCATTAATTATATTATTAATTAACACCCCAAATAATATTTATTTAAATTTGTAAATATATTGCTGGTACATATTTCTATTAGCAAATGTTAGATTGTATTTTGCACTTTATGAAATTCTTACAGGTTTATTTAAAAATTGGTAATGTTTTGTATGGAATTAATATTCTGAATTACAGGTAAATCTAGATTTACTAATTTTTGTAATAGACTACAATCCTACAATAAATATTTGTATGAAGTATATATGCGCATTTTATAACCTCAAAGTCATCAGAAACATATTTTATTAATTTCAATTATAAATATTATTATTAAAAACATGGTAGTCACGGTATTATGATTCAAATATTACTAAATAAAAAATCGTTTGTATTATATTTGGTAGCAAACATTCCCCTAAGGCCCACGGAATGGATTAATAATATTAGATTCAGTTTGGCATGTACTTATGTACTCACGACGTAACATAATTTCTTAAAGAAGATATCTCAAAAATCTACCAAACTCGTATTGCAGCAAACACCATGCGTAATGAACATACAAACTACCAATAGGGAAGTTATCGAACTAACGACATTACTGTTATTCACTTACTGTAAAACATCTGAGTATTCTGATATATTTTTAAGGTCCGTATATACCTTAAAGACTCTTGGAGTCACGCCATTTTGTCCATCGGTCCTTATGTCTCATTTTTATATCTTTATAACCAAGTAGGCTTAAATACACGAAAGGTGGCATGAATCACGAAACTTGTTAAATCATTGCCCTAATTACATCTAAAAAATTTCTCGTACGTATAATTTGGGAGTTTAAATGGCAGAGGATTTCAAAAATATATTGTAAATGACCCCTTACTATATTCATTTCTAGAAAGCTCTATACTAAATTTTTAAATTCCAAAATGGATATAAGGACGATAAAACATTGAATTTTTCTGCGATAATGCGCATTTCAGCGCCAACATTTTTTTTTTTAAATATTAAAATTAATAATTTAGCTAATCATGAATATATGGCACCAAAAGTAATTTGGTTTCATTGTTTTGTTTTTGTAGATATCAAGTGGTGAAAAAAAATGTGTGTTTCGTCATTAATTCCGTCTCATTTTTGTTATTTACAATGCATTTTAAAAGTTAAGTTATTTGAAAATTAAATATTAGTATGACAACAGATCGCATTGTACCATTTTAAAGAGGGCTTGCATTCTTAAAGTGTTTATATATTGAGGAATTAAGGGGTTCAAATTATTACGAAACGTCCAAATGGTCTCCTTATTAAGTTTTCTAATGAACTATACGAAGTATTTTATTCATATTTTTTTTCGTTTTGTTCAGAAAGGATTAGTGCGTAATTCTATTTAATTTGAGAGAAAACTCCAATTAGAAAAAATGTAGAGAGTAGTTGAACTTTGGAAAAGAGGATGCTTATTTTAATGAACCATTCTTAGCAATCTTACACAGGACATCTGCTTTTCAACAATCAAAACAAAAAGTACGTCACGCAGGGGCTGCGTAAACTAAGCAGATTTCCCACGTAAAGTTATACAATAGAGAAATCTCCATACGAGTGCCGAACAGTTACGGAAACGGCCGAACTAGCTTTCGGCGGGAACTAATAGAAGCGACCATAGCTCGTCCGTTACAATTAATAAAAATGCAAATATCTCGGTTAATATTCAAGATAGAGAATAAATGTATATAACAATATTTATAGTAAATTTAATTTGCAATAAGATTGGCTCTATACAATTTTTAGATCCGACGTATAGTAACGGAGATATTTCGAATTTTCGAAATTCCCCCCCTCCCACTGGTTCGATTTCAGCCGTTAACGAACTTGATCTTTCTTTTTACATTAAACGATTAAATACCGAGTTTGGTGACGATTAAACAAAAATTGTGACTGCTAGAGCGGTAACAGACATATATATCTACAGTTTTGAACGGACCTCATTTTCGTCATCTCTTAGGTAGGATCGATGGACATTTGAAGAAAAATACCGAAAATTGCGTCATGAGTACGACCTCAATAGCTGATTTCCCTTAATGGAAATCTGCTAAAAAGTAAGTCACGCAGGGGCTGCGTAAAGAAAGCAGATTTTCCACGTCTATCTACCAATTTACAATAGATATATCTACACATTGGTAACAAACACACCACCGTGAATATTAAGTGAATAAATACAAAGGATAATGAGAAATCTTTCAGTTAATTTTAATAATCTCCAAAGCGTCTGAACTGTAATCAAACAGGCCAGCCAACCTCTCAGAACTACATAGATAGATAGAAATATTCTAGACCGGCAAGCAACACGATTACTGAAATATATCTGAATATAACATATTAATTTGATTGAAAACTATTTAGTATAACTAGTGCTATAATTTACAATGAATCAGAATAGATTTTATCCCAATCACTCAAATTTTGAACGGACCTCATTTTCGTCATCTCCTGGGTAGGATCGATGGGCATTTGAAGAAAAATTTCGAAAATCGCGTCATGAGTACGTCCTCAATAGCTGATTTCCCTTAAAGAAAATCTGCTAATAAGTTGTAAAGCAACCAACATTTTTCGAGCCAGAGCATATAAGGTATATTCCTGATTTTATATTTTACCCCTTCTCAAAACTCACATCTCTAGGAGTGGTGGGTGTGGCATTCACATACTTTGTTAACAAATTTCTCTTAAGGGAAATCAGCTATTGAGGTTGTACTCATGAAGCGATTTTTGAAAAATTTCTTCAATTGTCCATCGATCCTACCTAGTAGATGACGAAAATGAGGTCCTTTCAAAATTTTATATATATTTATATATATATATATATATGTGTGTGTGTGTGTGTGTGTGTGTGTGTGTGTGTGTGTTGTGTGTGTGTTTGTGTGTCTTTTACCGCTCTAGCGGTTGCAATTTTGGTTTAATCTTTACCAAACTCAATACTTAATCGTTTTATTTAAAAAGAAAGATCAATTTCGTCAATAGTTGAAATCCGACCAGTAGGAGGGATCGGTTTAGAGGGGAGGAACTTCGAAAAGTCCTAATATCTTCCGTTATTAAGCTTCGGGTCGAAAACTTTTATAGAACCAATTTTATTGCAAATGTAATGTTCTGTAAAAGTTGTTATGTTCGTTTTTTCACTATATTGATTATTAACCTAGATATTTGCATTTTACAGTTTTCGGCCTTCAGTAACCCCCCCCCCCTCCTATTCATATCATATTAACAATAAGCTATTGTATTGTGAAGCCCATTATTTAAAGCATAAATACCAAATATTGAAGTTTTGCTTTTTGAGATAAATTCAAATACGTGGCACACGTGGGAAATCTGCTTAGTTTACGTAGCTTTTTAAGTTAGAGAGCGATCACTGGAAGTACTGCCCCCAGACTGACGTGGGTTTTCAGGCGAACACACTTGTTAAACTCCCGCTAATCCAAAAGCACCGTAATAAGAGAAAGTCCGTCACGCAGGGGCTGCGTAAACTAAGCAGATTTCCCACGAGAAGTTTTACAATAGAGAAATCTGCCTAATAACAACTGTAGTAGTAAGAAACCTCTAAACCTAAAACATTATTTAGGGCGTAATAACCCAGTAGTTTCTAGCCCCAAAAAACAGTTAACCTAACCTCTAAACCTATTCACGAGGGACGAATAGTTATAGAAACGGCCCCCAGAGCTCTCGGCGGAAAGTCCGAAAATACCCTACTGGTGACCACACGCAGAATACAAATGCAAATATCTCGGTTAATATTCAAGATACAGAATAAATGTATAGAACAATATTTATAGTAAATTTAATTTGCAATAAGATTTATTCTATACAATTTTTCGATCTGACGCATAATAACGGAGATAATTTGAATTTTCAAAAATCCCCCCTCTAAACCCCCCCTCCCACTGGTCCGATTTCAGCCATTAACGAACTTGATCTTCCTTTTTACATAAAACGATTAAATTCTGAGTTTGGTAAAGATCAAACAAAAATTGCGACCGCTAGAGCGTTAACAGACAAATATATATATATATATATATATATATATATATAATTTTGAACGGACCTCATTTTCGTCATCTCCTGGGTAGGATCGATGGACATTTGAAGAAATTTTTCGAAACTCGCATCATGAGTACGACCTCAATAACAGATTTCCCTTAAGGGAAATCTGCTAAAATCGTGAATATTTGCTGTTCTCCTATGGTGGGGATCGAAAAATCACCTAGTTTTACCTTCAGGTTACTAAGGGTTGTAGTAGATGAACCCATGCCTTAACCCGCACGGTCACAGACACCTCTATGTATACCATTTTGACCTCACCTTAGTTTTGTCAACTAAGGTAGGGCTGGCGGACATTTGAAGAAAGTACTGGAAAATTAAGCCATGTATACAATCCCAATTAATGAATTTCATGAGGTGAAAACTGAGGAAAAGGTTTTAGAATAATTCCAGCGCTCAGTTTTAGGGGTAATATTCACTTACTTTGTTCTCATGGTTGGTAGATTTAGTAACAAAGAAGATTTGTGAACTCTTGAGGAGGCCCGTCCCGTTTTCTTCAATTTTTGACTGCAATGTAATCATTTCGTAAGAAGAAACAGGAGAAACAGAACCTTACAGTCACTTCGACTCAACAGGTGTTGAGGATTATGAATGGTGTAACTCAAGGAAAGGGAGAAAGACATTGAGGTGCCCACGAAGGCGGGAAAGAAATCTTTTGCCAACAAGATTTAGCTAGAGTGCGGACAATGAAGGCCTTTAAGTCATCGCAATGGTTTAGATCAGGGATGAGCAACACGCGGCCCGCGGGCCGCCTGCGGCCCTTTCAACATATTTATGCGGCCCGCCAAGCATTTCTAAAATTGAATTTATTTTAGCGACTTTCTCCCGTCATGGAGAAAAACTTGGGAAAACAACAGATTATTTTTAAAAATCAAGCTAATTTATCAAATACAGCAGTTAGGGCTAGTTTTATCGTAAGTTAAATACTGGGGGGGGGGATGAAACCCTTTGCGGATAGAGAGATGATAAAAGAATGTCTGACTGCTGTTGCAAAAATAGCATTTTGGGTTTCTTATCGACTTCAATGATCGATAAGAATACGAATCGAGCATCTCAATGATCTTAATGTGGAACTTCAAGGCGAAGAACAGTTTATTTACAATTTGTATGATACATTTCAGGGCTTTGAGCGCAAATTAAAATTGTGGAAACAGCATTTTTTGCGGAATAATGTGTCTCACTTTCCACATATAGAAAAAGAAAACGTTACTACTTCTTAAAAATACGCACAATATATGGACATTGGCTTCCATGAAAATGTTTTCTTCGCCATTTAATATCGATGTGGATATAGTTCGACATGTATTTTTCTGCGTAAACATCAAACATTTTTATAAATCGTATGTGAGCACTGAGAAATATCCGCTTTTGACGAAAAATGCAAAGCAAATGCAGTAGAAACAGAAACACGTGTGTTTACGAACAACTATTTTCAACCATGAAATTAATCAAAAATGACCACCGATCAAGACTGATTGATGCACGATTAGAAAGGTGCATACGTGTAGCTATTTCATCAATTCCGGCTGATACTGATTAGCTTGTACCGAAAAAAAAATGTGCAAATGTCTGATTTCAAATTTCAAGTAAATTCTTTTTTCTGTTATTTTATTGTTTTTTTATTATTTTACATTAAAATTTCTATATGAATTCTTTACTTTTATTTAATTTTTCTATTCTAACATTTATAATAAATAAAGTTTTCTAAATTATTAATAAGTGTTACTTTATGTGCGGCCCACCAATAAATTTTAAAATTTAATTTGGCCCGTTGATCAAAAAGGTTGCTCACCCCTAGTTGAGATGAATGTTGTACAGAATGAAAAATTGTTAATTTTCGAAGAATTGTGATTGAAAAAATAAATGGTTATTAGGGAATTGGAAGGTTTGATATGGGACCCCATTGTGTCCTGATTTTAAGGAAAGGTGGATGTAAAGTTACAAAAGTAGATGGAACGAAGTTGGAATTTCAATGCCACACGCTACCTTCCTGTAATCTTGAAGAGTGATAAGAGTGGCCGAAACACAGACATATCTATACTGCTCTCGTGTTTCTCGTTCAAACACGATACGCATATGGTGTATTTCATCTACCGCATTTAATCATAAAACAGTTTTTTTCAAAATAATAAAATAAGAGATAAAGCGTATTATTTTAATTTTGTTTTCTTAAGGATAGATTATTTAAAAAAAAAACTATCTTTATTTCTTATACTTTCTGCTTAAATAAAGCTCAAGCTATTTTAAACTTCAAATGGCAACGAATATAAGCAATGCCTTGATTTAAGTAATTATGTTATGGGCAAAGTAACAAACCTATACTCTGAAGCGAAATGTCCTCAATTAAAATCACCCCCACCCCCGTAGCTTCACACGTCCAGAATTTGGATAGAATGCTGGCTGAAGTATGGTCTATTCGGAATGCTGTCAAGCCATCCGTGTTTATACAGGGTGTCCCAACTTCCCATGCCACCCCCTTAAAAATCACCAGTTGTGTTAATAAAAGGCTGAGACTTGGTTTGCCATAATTGTGACCCTTGAAGAACCTTTTCAGTCAATATTGAACCTTGTAACCTTCTCCAGTGACCATAACTTTGGAATTTCCAATGGAATGCCATACTTTAAATAGTTGGATTTTTCGATTTGACGCATCCTTTAGCCATAAAATGCACATATGTTTATTCAGAAACTGCACGTTTGATTAAGAAATGCTGCGACATAAAAGTTGTTTCTTCCTTGAGCCTGCTTCAGTTAGGGAAAGTTAACTAGTTCGATAGAAAACATCTCATATTCCTGGTCTTTTTTTCTTAATTATTCTCCGCTCCTGTTCATGAACTGCTAGACTAAACCTTTCGATAATACCAGTCGATGAAGCAATACGTATGCAAGTGACCAATCCATCTTCAACATAAGCCATGGATGTGCAACAATTTTGTAAAAAGCACAGTCCAGATTCCAGTAAAATGTACCATTTATTGCCCATTACTTTCATTATGATAACATCATGATTGATAAATTAGAGAGCTACTACAGTAAATATTTCAATTTTTTTTTCTAAATTTCAGGAATACCATACGCTCCTCCGCCCACAGGAAGTAATAGATTTAAGGAGCCGCAGAAGCCATGGCCAAAATGGGATGGGACCAGAGATGCAACCGATTACAAACCATCCTGCTTACAACCACAAGATAAAGTCAAGTTAGGGGACAGACTGGGATTAGCCGATAAACTAAAAAGATCAATTGAATATAGTGAAGACTGTTTATACTTGAATATTTTTGTACCTGATGGTGAGTATTTTCTTCTAATACCACATTAAAATTTAACCAAAAAATGAGCAAAGGCCTATTTGTGAAAATATGAAGATAAATTAAAACTATCAGAAACATAAAAGCTATCTTTAAATTTACTGTTTTTGTAATATTAAGCCAAACCTTTTGACTCAGAATAATTTGGATTAATAAGTATGTCCTTTCTTTTTTTCATTGCCAAATAAAACTTTTACAGAGTAGTTCACTTAGAGTTGCAAAGTCTAAACTAAACTAAAAACTAATCACTGTATTGGTATGGCTACTTTTAAAAACAATTAAGAAGAGGCCAAAATTACTCAAAATATTTTCTTAACTAGAATACACATTTAAAAGCACTCTGAGCTGTATAAATTTGGAAGTTGGTTTAATTGAAGGGTTAAATTTTATCAAAGCCAGAGGTGATAAAACTGGATACCTATAAAAATATTAAATATACGAATATATTCTTATTATATTATTAGTTTTAATGATATCAAATTTATTTATCACAATTATAAACGGATTTTATTACATTTAGAAATTACACCCACAATAAATAATGACACTGCACTGCACAATTTAAGATATTAATATAATTTCTATTAATATCAAATATATTATTAATATATTTTTCTAACTCTCAAAGATTAATGGCCTATGCTCTTGCTTAGGTAAATACAGATAAGGTTTTTAGAACTTATGACATTTGATGTTTTTGATAAACAGAGAAATATATAAAAAAGTCCGTCACTCAGGGGCTGCGTAAACTAAGCAGATTTCCCATGTGCTGGTATGCCACTGTATTGATCACTTCTCCACTAATATTTCTATATCTATGTAAAAATTTGATGAGTTGAAGTGGGGATTTGCTGACAGCTGAAACTAAGAAAGTGAAAATATTATAATTAATATTTAAGATAGGAAAAAAAAATGTTTAGAACAAGAATTGTAGAGCAACAAGATTGGTTCTATAACATTTTTCAATACAACTCTTAATAACGGGGAAATTTAGAACTTTCGAATTCCCTTTGTCCGATTTCAGGCATTAACGACTAAGAATGGTAATTTAACCATTTGATTCAACACTAAAGTCCGATATTTATCGAGTATAGTATAGATCATATCAACATTTAGGCCTTAATAAAGTATAATTTTAATTGATCTCGTCACCACAAAACATATTTGCACGTACATCAAACTATAATATTGAATCAAACTGAATATTTTGTATTTAAGCTTCAAATAAAGTGTTTCTTGATATAACAATTTCTCGTTAATATGACATGAGCAGGAGAGGGAGTTTACTTTAGGCTGAAAACTATAAAATTCAAATATCTCGGTTAATAATCAAGATAGCGAAAAACCTCATATAACTACATTTGTTGAACACTTAATTTACAATAAGATTTGCTCTATACACATTTTCGATCCGACGTATAGTAGCGGGGATATTTTAAATTTTCGAAATTCTCTTCCTCTAACCTCCCTCCTGTTTGATTTTAGCCGTTAATGAACTTAATCTATATGTTTATATAAAACGTTTAAATATCCAGTTTGGTAAAAATCAAACAAAAATTACGACCGCGAAAGTGTTAGCAGACATATATATATAAAATCTTCATATTTTATGACAAAGGTCACCAATAAAAAATCTTTTTTGGTGCAAACTCTATTGAAACTGCCCTACATGTTTCGTGGCTTACTTGCCACCTCTTCAGTGGCTGTCCATTTCTGAAGTGCTCATTTCCCTCTTACATTCGTTGCGACTGTCTTCACTGAGGAGGTAATTGATACTCTTCAAGTCAAAGTGATACTCAATCAAAATCTTAACCTACAGTAATAATATTGTAACAGCACCTCGCCTCAATACAACATAATCTTCACCTTCAAGGTTAAAAACCAAGGCTAGCTTCCAGCGACAGCGTTGCCCGACAGGAACTTATAACGGCAATTGGGAATATACATATTTTATTGAAAAGGCATTGGATGAAATAATCTTGAGCCAGAAGGACCCATCGCTCAGTGTGTTACCGACAATGTGCGTGTAAAGCAGTGTACCTTTTTCGAGCCTGTTTTTGAAAGAGTGTGGACAGATTCTTTTCATTACCTTTATTTACTCCATCAGTGGACATTTGTCTAAAGTGGACGTTTATGCATTTAACAAATCATTCATTTATTTAGTATCAATATCTTTTTATTACGTTGTTTTCAAATTTCTAATTACAAAAGACTTTTTATTTTAAAATTTTATTATTCAATCTACCTTCTACTCCTTCACTATCATTATAACATTTAATGTCTAGAGTAGCCAATTAACCTTTTACACTCGACAACTGCCTGGCTTGAGACCAGATATTTAACCAATGCCCTTGCTTGCTTAAAATATTAATTCCATTTTTTAAATAATAATTTAAATTGTTTGCTCTTTAAAGCTCCTTAAACCCACACTTTATGGGCATGTACAATTTAACATTTTAAAGTTATTCAGGTTCAGTTTTACTAACACATTCACAAATTTGCATTTCCAGTTTCCATTATGCTGTTCAGTACTTTAGAATCTATACTATTTTGAAGCTAAAAAAAACATATAGATGGACTTCCAGCAACATACTTCAAGAAATCTTTGACGGAAAGAAACATCGTTTTTACTCAGCCCGTTTGAAAGACCTCAAGATTTTTAATCTGGTCTTCTTGAATATTCGCTCAGAATTGAGCTGTATCATGTGGATGCTCACCTAAGTGGAGAAAATAAATAAAATCTCTAGATAAATATAATATTTCACGTGTATAAATCAACTTAATCTGTGAATTTCTTTATAAGAGAAAGAATTTCTGTTGCTTTTCTAATGATAGAAATGTCTACATTCAACAGTTTATCTTTAAAAGTAGCCATTACCAATAAATCCATAAAACGAATTTTTATTTAAATATGGCAGTGTAAACAATAAATTTGTGATAACAAATTCATCACAATCGTGTTGTTATTGAGCCGGTTTCATTTGTCTAGAGAGGCTCAGTCAAGATAAAAACAACTACTAGGGAATACTTTTGTCCATTTCGGAACTTCATATTCAGAAGAAAAATTCCCCTAAACTTCAACAGGGTGCATGCCCCCATTTCTGGTAACCCACATTAACCTGACAAATGGACAAGGTAGGGCTGCTACCCTCTAACATTGTCAATGTCCTAGTCGAACACAATATCGTAGTTATTCTTGAATTTGAAAAAATAATTTAGAGATCCACATTCCGAGTTTGGCATTCAAGTCTGTCCATAAATATATGTGTATTGTATTAGGAGAGATCATTATGTCACTTTTCTGGGGGGAAAAAAATCATCATCATTTTTGAGGGTTTCAAATGTTAAAATGTGTCATTGATCCATACTTCTACAAACAGAGATAGAGTATTAGTCACTCTTAGTTCTGCCGATTCCCAGTTGCAAGAAATGAGAAGGGTACCAGCATATATTGAATCTGAGCTTTCCAACATTTACTTCTCATTCTTTCAAGTTTATTATAATGAATTTTAGAACATTGTTCTATATGACATTCTTGGCTAGGTAATCTCAATTTATGTAGATTGATTTATTGGGCATCATTATCTCTGTACCTCTGGCATGTCTTTTTTTTTTTTTTTTCAATATTCCAACAAAAATTTTCCTGAAAAATGTTAAAGTAATGTACTAAACTGGCATCATAATTTGTCAGACTCATTGTCGATATCATGCAAAAAATGAACTAGTGATTCTAGATATCTGATAGGATTTAAAACTCCTTGTTTTAAGTCCTCCTGCACTTGAACTTTGCTATCCCTGTTCTTGCACATTCTTGATATGGCTTGGTTGTCATACACTTGGTTATGATTACTACCCCCATTTTAGAAACAAAAATGAAATTGCTTTTTATGCAAGATGAAATTCCATTAATTTAATTTAAAGACGAACAGTGAAAATATTACGCATTATTCTTGGTAAAAAGAGCTTATTTTATATGTAATTAAAATACCTTTTATAGTGAGTCCCTCACTGAAATTTTAGTGACAATTTTGAATGGCTTTTATTTTCAATATAAAAGTATATATGACCCATTACAAGTTATTTATTACATAAGAAAGTAATACACATAGATTTTATAAAATTCACAAAAAAAATAAGTCTACTAATAATAAGATAAAATTCAGTAGGAATTAAAATTGGTATCTTTAAATAACAAACAGAGCCTGGACAGCAAGCTGTTTGAAGCTGTGTAAGATTTTCCTGTTGGTCTACATGGCATTACTGTCCAGAGAAGGAAAACAACTCAAAAGAATGAATGAATTTATCATGAAGACATTATTCCTGTTAGGTAAGTTACAAAACTGTATAAGTACCTATCCCAAATTCACTTAGTAGAGGACTAACCTTCTACTGGTGACGTAAAAACCGTTTTAAAAAGAAAAATACCCTCACCACAACTGAGTGAAATAAATTTAATGTATCATCAAAGTTCTAAAAACCTTGTAGATCATGAAGCATAGGCCATACATCATATAACTCATTAAGTTTTATGAATAAATAAATAATATATATATGTCTATGTATATACAACTCCATATAATTATTTTTATTGAGGTACAAAATAGTTTGAATTCATACAAAATAATACCCTATTTATAATAAATTCCTGTATGAAAACATAAACTTAATGAATATTATCTATTCGTTTCATCGAGTTGAATAGAACAAAAAGATGTCCAATCGGTCATCGATAGGATAAAAGGAGCTAAATGTTTTACATTACTTAGATTATTATCATTATTACTTTACAAATGACATAAAGGATTCTGTAGTCATACTTGTGATGAGCACTTAGCCATAGAGCAAGTCATAAGAAATAAATACACTGAAGGCATTAACACCCTAATTAAAATTTATTAATTGACTTTTGACAAAAGCGAGCATTGACATTAATAATTCATGATATTCCAAAATGTTGTAGCTTAGAAGAATGAGAAAATTGCCACACAAAAGGAATAAAAAAAATTAAATAGAGGTACTAGATGTCATTTTTAGAGGAAACGACATTATTATTTAGCATAATACTTAAGTTGTACTGTTTTAGCACAGTCAATTCTTATTCTATTTCAATAACTACAGTTATTATGTTAACTACAGTTGTTTGGCAAATCAGAATTTGTCATTTTAAAGAGAGAAAGGACATATTACACTTCTTCGGTTGTACAAAGAAAATTAAAAGATGCATGAATATTATTTCACATTTAAAGAATAATTTTTAAATACCATTAGATGGCATATAATATACTTTAAAAAATGTGTTTGTCTGTAATCAAGGATAATAAATAAAAATAAAATAGTGGATATTTTGCGTCACCAATAGATGGTTAGAAAGAAAAAAACATGAGGTCTTACTATAAATACATGGGGTCTGAATCACAGTATTCCAATCATTGTTACAACAAATCAAGAGGTATTAAGTGAGCTTAAATTTAAATATAATTTACCAAAATGAATGATTATATTGAATCATATGTATATAATATCAATTTTCAAACATATATCCAAATGAATCCATTTTACATTTAATACAGTATTAAATATTCAAGAGATTGTTAGAGGCAATTGACCATGTCCCCTGTACTAAAAAAGCTATGCAAGGCCTTGCTAGATTATGGGAAAGTCACTATATTTAATGGGACATCATAATTAAAGTACAATAGGTACTAAGAGGGATGGAATTTGGACTTTCGAAAAAAGGAGTTCAATTTTGTTGGATCTAGCCACTACGGCAGTTAAAGCTGAAAAAACGAATAGGTTAGACTATTGGTACAAAGAATACATAAACAAAAATATTCTATACTGTTTAATACAACTTCAATTTTACCCTAGAATGTATCAGAAATAACTCAGTTTATTTGAATAGACTAGTATAACCGAATGTCAGAATATTAAAGTAACCACAAACATCCTAACACTCAAAAAATGACACGTAGCCTTAAAGTAAAATATACCCCATCAAGTTTTTCTACCAACCACTAAACTGTTTTTGACACCATGTACTGAAGTGTATATGAAGTCCAGAATGGTTCAAGGGACCAAGTGCTTCAATGCCTAGCAGAAGGCACTCACATTCAAATACCTCTCCAGAAGGGGGAAAGTAATTATTTTGGATTCTTGCAAAGGAAAACTCGAAAGCTTTGAAGATCAGTAAAAGAAGATTTTCAGAGCCATCAAAGCTCAAATGTAGGATCAGAAGCAACTCTAAACTAATCGGAGCATATGGCAACCTAAAATAATCTGTTCTACAGATAGAAACAAATGACAGTGATTAGAGCACATTGAGAAAATGGAAACCAGCAAGTTGACCAGAAAGACCAAGAATATGAGGCAGGCTCAGAAATAGGCTAGCTGAAGATGTATAGCCTATATCATTGGAGTACCACAATGAATAGTCAAGGTGATGCCAGATACCCAGGTCCTATTAGTTAGTAAAGGGTGAAAGTGATGAATTGTATTACATTTGTTACAAATTTAAGTAACCTTTATACTCATAAGGTTTACCACCATTTTCTAGCTAGGTAGGGGCTAAGGATCTTATTCGGTGAATCTCTTGTCTGCTTAATTAACAAAAATCAATAAATTGTGATGATTGTGAAAGAATAACTCTTTTAACTTATAGCACATAAAATAAAATGCTGGTAAGAGTTATACAATAAAAATACTAAAGGCCATATAAAACTAAGAAAATCATTTATATAATGAAAATATGTTAGCAGCCGAACTTTAATAGATTTTTTTATTTATTCTAGTAGTTTTTCATTTTTTTTTTTATTAATTATAAAAGGATTTGGGAAGAGAAGATGTAGATCTAGATTTTCAATTAAGTATTAGAGATTCAAAATCTTGAATAACACATTTTTATAAATAACAAAACTTATATTACTAAGGATTTATTTTGATCAAGGAAATAGTACCATCCTTCCATGCCAGTGGAATTGTCTTCATATATATCATTTAATTTTAATATATGAATTATAGTAACAAAATTTAAAATTAATCGTTTGTTTTAGGAAGGATAGCAAAGGGAGAAGAATGGTCAGTTGTTATATGGTTCCATCCTGGTGATTTTGTTGTTGGAACTCCAACAATATGGGAAGGTTCTACTCTAGCAATCAAGCAAAAGGTAAAACATTAATTAACTTGCCAAGTATATTCAGATTTACTCATTTTAATTACTGTTCTATGGCCTCCTTTATGCGTATCTAAAAGTAATCAGTCCTTGTCACCATCCGTTTGTCTGAGCCTGCGTCTCAAGCTCTCCTTCTGTCATGGACTTCTTCTTTAATTATTTTTCATGGTATCTTACTATTATCCTTCCTTGTAATGAGTTGAATCCCCCAAAGTCTTATCACTCTTGAAATGTCTGTTTCCTTTGACAATTGACATAACTCCTGATTGGATCTTTGTCTTTATATTCCTCCTTAGGTAAGTTCTAAAAGTTTCCTCTTGTGTAACAACAATAAATCCTGCACAACTTTTCTAATTTCCAATTTTTAAATTTGTAATTATCATCATTATTAGGGTTTTAATAGTATTTCTTAGCAATCTGTAGCACAAAAATGAGTCTTCCAGTAGAGATTTACAGGACAGCCAACTCATTTCAGTTGATCTCTTTTCCTATCTTTCACACATAGAACTGACTTTTACCATAAATTGTGTAGCCTCATCTCAATCCAAATGTAAAGAAGTAACCTTCTTAAACTGAGTTCTGGCCCTCTATGCTTCAATAATTCAGCTACCTTGCTGAAATGAGAAATCTTTGGATCGATTGCCCATGAAGGGCCCAGAGCCCTTCAGAAGTGATAAGCTTGACACATCCCCAGCCATACTGTGGTGACTCCCTACTTCTTTATTCTAGTAGTTATTCAATTATCTCAGAATGCTCAGTGGGAACTGAGGAAACAATTCAAGAAGCCCATGTGTAATAACACTCAGTCATGAATTCAGCACTTCAAGTATTCCAGTATAATGCTTTTACCCTCTACACTTTCCCTCTCCTCAGATAAAATTTCAACACTTCTCTAGCAGATCCAAAGTGTTTTTAAACGAGCAAAGTGTGTAATAGATTTCCACTGTATTTCTTTTTTTTTAGTCAATACTATAATATATTTTTAAAAGCTCAGATTACGTATTTCTCCCCCTTAACATTAAATTGAAAATATCATAAAAATTAGTTAATTTTAGTCATAAATATATAAAATCAACTTTGTTGAATTGAGGCTCTTCTAATACACATAGAAACCAGTAATCCCAAATAATCAATAATGCTTTCATCAACATGACTTTCATGTCAAGTTACAAACTAAACTTCTATGATGTTCTCAGGGTTATTGAAAGGAATTTCACCTTAACATTTTCTTGGCCAATATCTTTGAGAGATTTACCAAAATATTTTAGCTACTTCATAATGGATAGATTATATGGGGCATAATGAAAATACTAATGTTTTATATGCATGCATTGAACCCCAATTAAAAAACTGTATTTTAAATAATAATTAAAAATGTAAAAAATCAATGCTTTCATTTTCAGGTCATAATTGTAACAGCATCCTACCGACTAAATATATTTGGCTTCATGGCGACTCAAGACAGCAAAATACAAGGCAATTTTGGGCTTCTAGATCAAATAGCTGTAATAGAATGGATTCAAGAGCACATAAGATATTTCAATGGCTCCAGAGATGATGTCACATTGTGGGGCCATACGGCAGGTGCAGTCAGTATTTCCTTACATTTACTCTCAGAAAAAACCATAGGAATGTTTCAAAGGGCAATTATAATGAGTGGAAACTTTTTAACCCCAAATGTCATTAAGACTCCAATGAGCTCAGATGAAATAGCAGGAATAATGGGATGTGAGAAAAGTAACCTTGTAGGTTGCCTTGAGAAAGCGAATGCTGATACTCTGTTAAATATTGCAAAGCAGTATGAATGGGGCCCAACTATAAATAAAGATGACGATGAATATACATTTATTACAATGGAGCCAGAAAAACTTTTACTAGAAGAAGATATACTGTTAAATAGTGTTCCAGTAATTATTGGATATACAGACACTGAAGATGTGCCAGAAACAGATATAACATCTGAAAGTGAATTTATAAATCTCGCAAAGGAACTCATAAAAACTAGCAATTCTGAAGATAATGAAACTTGCACACAGGAGGATTTACTCACAGAATCACTTTTATTTTATTATCTGCCAGTTCAGCCTCCAGAAGATAAAAAAGAATATCTTAAAAAGTACTTGGATATGATCACTGAGCACAAGTATGCATCAGTTGCATTTCAACTAGGCAGATTTACTAGTAAAAAAAGTGAAACATACATATATCGATTTGATTATAAATTAAAAACAACTGGGATAGGAGATACAAAAGAATACTCTGGAGTGCCACAGCAACATGAACTGCCATTTTTTTGGGGAATGCCGTATTGGTCAACTCTTTCACCTCAAATAACATGGAACAGCCAAGACAAAAGAACCTCAGATATCATAATGGGTTTGTTTGGAAATTTTACGAAGTATTCTAAGCCTGTTCAAGCAAGAAGAACATTACAATGGGAACCTCTTGACTTCAGTAATCCTCATATATTTATCATCGATAAGAATCCCAATATGAGTGATAGTGGATCATTTGATTACAAGTCGCTACTTTTCTGGAATGACTATTACCCAAGATTAAAAAGGCACATTGAAGCCTGTTGCAGCTTACACAGTGCAACTATAAATTTATCACCATTGAAATGGCTACTGATATCAGTGATTGTATTCAGAATTTTATGAAAGGAACCATTTATTTTTATTAAAAAAATGAAAACAAAAAAGAAAGCTGTGAATATTATTATTATTATTTTTTTTTTTTTGTAAATTTAAGAATAATTCAGAGGTTTAATGGAAATGTTGATAAAGGAATGTTAGAATAAATCAAAAGAATTGTAAATATGTAAAAGGAAAAAATATATATATACAAAACTATTTGTAAATAACCATATCGCATAATACATGCAACTGTAAATTAAATGTAAATAGTTAAATAATGTAACATTATAAGTGTAAATAACTATACATATATAAATAAAAATACAAAAGAAATGTTAATTATTAAAATGACATCTTCATAACAACATCTATCATTGTTGCGAAGAACCAGAGAAAATACACTTTTCTGCATTTTGGACTGTTTTCCAACAATTATCAGAGAAACCAAAATGAGTATGGAAAGAGTTTATTTTTGGCTATTAGAATAAGAATAAAGGTCTTACAGGTCAGAAGAATGATATGTCTTATTGTAAAACAAAGCATAATCATGTCCTTTAAATTAATAAAAGAGCTGTGATGAAATGAGTAAATTCACTTTAATTTCTAAAGAAATGTAATTTATAGAAAATAAATAAATAAAATTCTATGTTGTAACTTATTTCATAGCTTGTCTAATTCCTTAATTGTGTCTATTAAAAGTTGTAAAAAATAAACCATTGATGTCAACTGATTTTATTGTTAAATAAATACTTTTTTCAATAATAATAATAAATATTATTATTATTATTATACATAATCATATTTTTATTTAGATTTGAGTATCTTGGAAAATAAAACTATTTTTACCATTAAAAAGTTTTTCAGCGATAGAGTAGGAGGTTCTTAAGGAACTTCACTCATTTTCATAATAAAAAATGTGTTTTTGTAATTGGTGAATATTTTCAATTATTATACACAATATTAACCACTTTCACCATTTATTTGTTACTGTAGCTGCAAAGGGAATCTTCATAAAAATTAACTTGTAAACCTCTACACTGTGGCGGGATTACCCATGACACCAGGTTATGCCGTTAAAGCCTCGGGGTAATGACACCACTCTTTTTAACTATTGACTAAGAAGTAAAATAAAACCAATGACTAATAAATACTTACTGTGAAACCGTTGTTTTTTTTTTAAATACAACTATTTATTGACACCAGTCTTATGAAAGATATAGCGTAGTTTAACAAATTAAGCTTAATCCAAAAGTCCTTTGAATTTTCAAAAAATGAAAAAATCACAAATATAATTTTCGGGTGTCTCCGCACTCAGCATGAACCCATTTTCTACAGACGTACATTTATACCACAGTTCATTTGTTCCAAATTCACTGCAGATTACACACATTTCAACATTTTCTGACCTGAGAGTCATGAACCAAAAAGAATTCCTCATCCTTGAACTTATTTGGGTTTACTGGGAAGATTCCAGTGCTTTGAAATTCTGATACTTCCTTTTCAATTATTGCAACAGACATATAAGTGGCATAAAAAATTGAAGCTGTGTCATAAGGAATGATTTTCTTTTATGTGCTTGTTTTCATGAACTTGTCACACTCCTTGTTAAACGCTCTTTTGAGAGGCCCAAAGAACAAGACATCAAGAGGTTGGATCTTGTGAAAGGTATGAGGATTAGGGTATGAGGTTGAGAGCATTTTGGACGTGGTTCTCTCAACAAAATTCACAGCTTGCCACAGATATATGGCTTCCATGGTTGTCAAGGATAAGGAGAACGGGATCATCTTCGGAAGATTTTACGGATTTCTGGAAATGCTTAATCCAATCAAGAAAAATTTTCTCATTTCATCAGCAGTTGTGTGAACACGTGTATACTGAGACAGCAGGTCCACCTCTTTCAAGCAAGGGTGACATACTTTTTCTTGAATAGATAAACATAGGTGGGGTGAACAAGCCAGAAGCACTCATACTACAAGCAACAGTAATATCCTGACCTCTCCCCCAAAATTGTAATTCCTCGAACTTGATGTTTACCCTTACGTGCAAGGACATGAACTGGCTTCTGAACACTAGAAATTCCCATTTCATCAACATTGAAAATGTGCATTGGTTCAAAAGTGTGTTTATCCATTAAAGATTCTAGATTACTGAAGAAAAGATCAGTACATTTCTTTATTGAATTCCATTACCCTATTAATGCTGGCTGTGGAAGGCTTCCTCAGAGAAATTTGTGGGTTTCTCTTATGAAAACTAGCTACGCAATCTTCTGTAGCCATTCTTGTTGAATGATTGAAATTATGCTTGATATGAAAGTCTTCAGCTACCCTAAATTCAATACATCTTAATTCAGTAATAGTAATTCCATAAAAAAGGTTTCCCATCATTATTACTCGATTTGTTAAAACTTCTTCCTGCTCCTTATTGATAACCTGATTTCTACCCATTGTAGGATTTGAGGTTTTATTATTTTTAATTCTGTCACAAAGTGTTCATCGGGAATTCTTAAAGTGAAGAGCAACACTTTTCACTGATTTGCCAATAGAAAGGTGTTGTGAAGCTGCTTTTAAATCTGATTCGGACCACTTGGCCTTCTCAGCGATTCTTTTTCGGGCTCTAGGCATCTGAAATAAACACAAACAAAAACGCATTAGTTATAACTTCCAGGGTAATGCCACCATGGTGGGATTACCCTGCAAAGAGTGGCGACATGACCCCGACCAGATAAAAGACAGGAATGAAGATTTAGAGGCAACACAATAAATGAAAGAGATTGACTCTATACATTGAAATGTAGCTTAAGGCATGCCGTTTAAGTATAACCATAACAAATATTTCTACTGTAGTATCTAAAGGTACTTATATCAACATATGTAAAGCTCGAAAATAAAATGAAACTCGTCGAAAACAATGTATAGCACTAGTAAACAGAAACAACTTGCACAACAGCCACCATAACTCGAGGGACTGTTTGTAGAATTGTCCAATAGATTTCAGGCCTAGTCAAGACTTTGTACTCAGTTCCCTCGGTCTACCCTACATGATAAAAAAGGTCATGCTAATTTCTTGGTAATACATTTCAATTCAGGAAACACAGTCTTCAAGGTAATTAATTACAGATCAAGTTGGGCTTCAGTGAATTTAAAGAAGATAAATATACAAGACTAAATGCCAACATTGGTATGGAGCTGCTAATGTAATATCAGAAAAAACAAATTCGCTAAATACAAACTTTTATAGAAGGGGGAGTTGGCCTAATTATTTTACGTAATTTTTTCTTATTTATCTGGATTTGTGAACAAATAATTTGTTCAAAATTACGATCAAACGATTGTTCAATTAAGTACATACAATTTTCAGTAGTTTCATTATTACTTTCCATTGTTGTAACCCTAAAAGCATCCTCATTTAAGAGTAATACTTGTTAGAAAAACTATAAAACAGGGAATATGACAATACGGTAAAAATTGGTAAAACAATATTCAATATGTTCTAATTAAAAATAAATTTTCTTCATATCTGGAGTATTTAGCATATATATGCAAATGAAAATGAGTTCCATAATATTTTATAGAATACAAAAAAAAAAGAAGTTTTATCTTTTAGACCAGAAATCACGGAATAGTGTTTCTTATTCATGTGTTGTTCAAGAAAATTGTAATTTGTAATTCTAGAGAAAACCATGATGTTTATAAAAATATGTTGGTTTTATCATTTAACTATTAAACAAATACAAATAGTGGGGAGGGGCTTAGGTTAGCCGTGTGAGTTAAGGTATTGGTCATAATCTCATTTCAAATTCTCGAGTTCGATTATCAGCTGCGCAATAGGAATATATTTAGTGGTAAACTCATTAAATGAAATCCTCAGTGCTACCATGGCTCCAAAAGGGTGATAAAATATAGATAACCAGTCTCAATTAGTGTTAGTAGCACATATTGGACATTAATAAATAACAAAGAACAAATACAAATAATGTAGAAGAGCAATTAACTTGAATTGAATTTTGATATTCCAGAAAAGAAAGTGGTTTAAAATACAGAATCTAAAAACACAGCTTATTCTATGTAAGATTAGTTGTAACTAAGTCTGTTTTATTCACAAGGGTTGAATGTAGCTACATAGCACAGAGTAAGTTGTGTAAATCTACCTAAAGAGAGAGAGAGAGGGGGGGGGTTACAAATTAGATCGACAAGTTTTGTAAGAGAATGAATGAGTTGGGAACAATAATCTTACAGCTGTTTTGGCGAGCCTATTTTGCCCTTCATATTCACTACGTGAACCTACCAACTTCTCTCACAAAAACGGGGTATCCCTTCATGTTAACTCCCTCATCTCTCTACTTTCAACCATAGCCCTTCCAAATCTTTGAAACCCTATCCTATTATACACCATATAATTTCCCAATATATGCTCGGAAGTATCACCCTCATTACCACATTTGGGGTACATATTGCACACCTTCTAATCCCTTTCATTAAAGGGTATTTTTCCTATCCCAATTAGCCATAGTAGCATAAAGTGGACATAAATATATAAAAATAAATAAATAAAGGGTATTTGTTGAAGGGACTATGTCCCCTTACTATTATTAAGTCTTCTTCATGTCCTTCCATCCCACTGTGCCAAGCCACTGCTGATCAGTGTTACTAGCTTTACTTTTGGGTTCAGCTTATATTGTTCTGTACTAGGAAATAAAATAAATAATTCAATTTTATTTTTGTATATTTTTACAAATTATACAAACTAAAATAAATAAAATTTAATCACATGATTATAAGAAAAAGGTTTATGAATATACAAAATTAGAAAACCACTCATCCTCTCTGTGATATATTCAGCGTGAAGTTGAATATGAACATTTGCAAAAATTTCAATTGCATAGTTATTAATGTATTAACTACTCAGCCCTGAAATCATTTGGAAACAGATCATTAGTAATAGATCACATAAGAAAAAGATACAAAATATTGTCTGTGTGAACAAGCACCCTTTGCTTTATTGGACAACGACAATGTGGATCAAGAAGGAAAAAAGGCTCACATAATTAGGCAGCATTGGATCAACTTAGATGAACCCTCATTACTCATTTACTTGAGGAGGTGGAATAGTTCTAAGGGAACAGAAAATGCCATTAGCTTGAAATTTTACAAAGGGTACCAAAAGTTAGTTTTTGATGGAAACACAAGAAATATACAGCTGAGTCTAGCAATTCTAGTCATTCATAAAACTCAGATAGCTTTATTTATTATTAATGATAGACAGTTTTTGAGCATAACTGATCCCTAAAATATCAGTAATAAATTGAAGCAATTGGTACATAAAAGTTTATATATCTAAGCCCAGTAGAGAATCATTGAAAAGAGATACACTGGAGCCAAGTAGAAAAGTGGAACTAAAGGAGCTTTCTACTCATATATACCTAGGAAATGTTTCAGAAACCAGTCTCAAGCAAGAGTTCAAAGCCAAACTATTGAATTGTCACAAAAAAAAAAAAAAAAAAAAATCAAGCACAGAAATATATTATGATATATTAACATCCCATCATATGGAAATAAATGTAAAGTAAATTTAACTGATTTATAAAATATCTGGTAATAGTAAATTATGATTATTAATTTTATATCCTTAAATTATGAACTTTATTAACTTATTTCACCACAGTGAGGAAGCTGAGTTAAAGTATTAAATGCAACTAAAATATTAACATAGCACATTTTCACGAATAGTCACGACTTCCATGATTAAAACAACACTAAACCATGAATCACTGCAATGCAATGCCAAGAAGAAGTGCAGGATCAAATATATGAATTCACACAATTTAAAGCAATATTAAAAAAAAAATACATTGCCCCAAAATGTACAGCTTGATTCCAGAAAAATGCTGAAAAGGCTTCTGTTTTTAGCCCAAGGGTCACCTATTGGTTGGCAGATCAATAGTTAAATAATTAGTTGAAATGTTCTTAACAAACCCGAGAATTATCAGGATTAAATTTTGAATCTCCTTTGCAAGTAACTGTCCACTGCTTCTTAATTTCTTTTTTTTTTTCTTCGGGAACCGTTAATAAGATAGACTTGCCTAATTTCCGAGAGTTGTTGGAACATGATGATATGACAATAGAAAATAAAATAATTTACTGGAAGACAACAACGCTTACAAGGTAAACAAAGCTGATCTGTCTTCTAAGCTGCGTCATGCGCCAAGGTTACAAGAAAGTTATGATCTGTGGGTCCATCGAATGGCACCCCCCTGGGTCCAATTTTCAATTGGCATATTTATTTCGATCCTATATTATGTTAAGTTCCACTTATGGGAAATCAGCTATTGAGGATGTACTCATGATGCAATTTTCGAAAAATTTCTTCAAATGTCTATCGATTCTACCTAGTAGATGATGAAAATGAGGTCCGTTCAAAATTATATAAATATATTTGTCTGTTACCACTCTAGTTGTCACAATTTTTTCTTATTGGTACCAAACTCAACATATAATTGCTTATGTAAAAAGAAAGATCAAGTTCATTAACGGATAAAATTAGACAGGTTGGAGGAGGGGGGGGGCAGGGTTAGAGGGGAGCAATTTCGAAATATCTTTGTAATTATTCGTTGGATTGAAAAACGTCATAAAATCAATCTTACTGCAAATTTAATTGACTAAAAATGTTAATATATATATATTCCCTGTATCATGAATATTAACCAAGATATTTGGATTTTTTAGTTTTCAGCCATCAGTAAACCCCCACTTCTAGTCATACCATGAAACACTTTATTCTAAGCTTAAATACCAATTATTGTTTTCAAAAGACCTTTATTATGCGAGATTCATGAAAATTATTTCTGTGTGATGTCATCACTTAAGATTTTCATTCTTTACTCGAAAATGTTTATTTGAGCTATACCATGCTCAATATTTAACTATTTCAGTCAACGCATAAGATCACATTACTTATTGACGAAATCGAACCTAAAATAGTGAGAGTTTTAGGGGGGGGGGGTTCGAAAAAGTCACAAGTTTACTATACCAGAGCGTGGGAAATCTGCTTAGTTTGTGCAGCCCCTGTGTGGCTGACTTTTTTATTAATGTGAACCTACATTCTTAGTCATTTCATCTGCCAGTTATTATGGTACAACTGTCCATCTGGTGCTCCCCCCATTTTACTGTTTAGAGTGGCCTAAATATTATTTCTGAGCCGCTGTTGAGTTTATCGTTTATAATATCACTGTTGAAAGTCTTCTGTTTATAGATTTGCATGGACCTGACAATGAGCCAGTAATGACAGCATCTACTGACAGACTTAACAATATTTAGCAATGTTTTGGATTTTTTTCAGTGGAAAATCTTGAAGCACAGGGATGAAAAGCAAGGTCAAGGAAATAAATAATGTACCCTAGAATACACATTATGATGGAAAATGAATACTAACAAAAAATATAAAAGGAAATTGAGTCATAATAAATGTCTTTAAATATGGAAACTTCTTTCATATTCTAAACCTTAAATTCCAAAGTTATTTACACAAACTAGAAACACTAGACCACAATAAATATTTAAGAATCCCACAACCATACGAAAGTACATGACTTACCAAATCAACAGCACTAACTAAAAACTAGCAGGTGATATAATTACTGATTCTTAATTTTAAATGCTTTAAATCAATTATTTCATCAGTTTCGAAAGTTGGAGTTGAAATATTAAAAATAAATTAAGTAGTTAGGTAACAAGATTTTCCTTAATTATAGTTATAACTATAGTACATATGCACAGCATTTTTTAAAAATAGTAAGATATCAAAAATTAAATAGAACAGTTATTTACTTCATTTCTTGACATAAAATAATGATTAAAATATAAATAATTTAAATGCAATGATATTTTATAATCGTTTTAAGAAGTAAAACAGCCTAAAATAACAAGATAAACAGTTAATGGAAATTTAATAGGAAAATGTTCCTTATTCATTAAAATTCACAGTGAAGGCACTTTTCAGACGGCAGTATCACCAACAGCATGTTGATCATACAACTTTTGAATGTATTCCTTGGTGTCATTGGGACCTTTAGTTTTAGTTCCAATCACTTTAGGGTGAGAGAATAATTCATAGTCATTCCCTCCTGGATTGCACTTATCACCACAGAAATAAATTTTGTCAAATTGTGTCAGAAATTGCAAGCAGTAAGTTTTATTCCATCCTTTTGGAAACACGTCAAAGCTAATTTGCCCTCCTAGAATCAATAGCAAATTGAATTAGCAATACAATTTTTAAAATGCAATAATGTCATAGTATTTTTTTTTTAAATGTCCATTCACTATAAATAATAGTGAGTTAAAATGACTGTTTGGAATTATCATTTCTTGTCCATTAGCCTATAACCAAACCTAATCAATATAATAGATCACTATGAACTAATAATAAATAAAATAAGAAGATATAAGGAACCATTTCTAAGTAGAGGCTTTAAATCTAGAAAACATATTCATAAAACACATGAAACATAATTATATTCACAATGAATGCAAGCCATTCCCTGAGTAATATAAACGTAATTAATTAAATTCTATACACATCTAAGAAACATAGTGTTAGCAGTTTAATAATACTAAAATACTCACTGAGCTGTATGTTGCAATAGCATTGATTTAGAACAACAATGGGTGAATAAACTATCTTCCCTATATGTTTCCAGTGAGACAATTAGAATAGTAAATATGTGTTTACCTAGCTAATCAAATTAACACTGGGTCTATCAAATGACTTTTACTCATCCAAAGAACATAAATAGCAAATAAACTGAACTATCATTTGATTTGGTGGTATTTACTGGAATATAAAGCTCCCAAAGGAAGAAGAAAATTAAATATCCTCAGCCTAAGCAAAAGGGAGAAGGTATCTAAAGATAGGTACAAGGCTACTCAAAAAGCAGTTAATAAAACTTTGAGAAAAACCAAGAAAGAATTCTTGTTCTACCAACTTCAAGATATAGAAGACAATTGGTCGAGTGGTAAAGTGAATGAGTTTTGCGTAGACATAAGGAAAAAGAGAACCAGCTATATAAAAGCACTCAAATGAAAAAAAAAATAAAATTGAGAAGAACTAACAGCAGTTAACACCTCAATACTTAACCAACTGGTCGTGGTTGAGGCTGCCACTCAGTAAGGACCGGCTTAGTCCTGTTAACAAAACAGTAAATCCAACTGGATGAAACCAGTCGATAGCTGAAAGCCGATTAATAGGCTATCAGTTGATAAGTGATGGCAGGCAAAAAGCCCATTAATAGACTAACGAAGGTCGAGAAGCATAACTACAGCATGGGGTAATTTGGCCCCATGAAAAATCTCACTGTTTGAGCAACCCTCTAGCGTATTTTTCTCATATTGCAAATCAGGTGTGAAAAGAATTTTTTAGTTAGGACTAAAATAAATGTTGGATAACACTTTAGCACAATCTATTGGTGGAGTCGTAAAAGTTGATGGGTCGATTGACCTCACGATACAGTATAGGTATATTTTTATTGAATAAAATTGAAATAGTTCAGTTAACATATATGTTATGTTATCATTTATCCTGCCAGGTATGGAATAATCTCTCGCTAATGCTAATTACTGTATAAAAATGAGCCTAGAGATTGGTGAGATGTTTCCGCCAACCAGCTTTGAGCATGGTCAAAGTGGAGAAACAAACTACTCCATAATAAGTACGATTTTATACTATTTAGAAATGATGATTTCAGCAGGACCATGCCTCAGTGAAATAAGTGTTGCATTTTTAATAATAATTTATTAAAAATACAACTGAAAAACATCTTTGAAGAAGAAAAATAAATAAAAGTCAATATTTGTTTTATACTTGCCTATAAGATACTCCAAAGGTAGAGCTGGAAACTTAGCTTTCAAATGATTTATAAATTTTTCTCTAACATGATTGGTAAGGTCATACTGCTCAAAAGCATCACGCTCCTCTTGAGAACAATTTCGACCAACAGGACAAACATTTATTAAACCAGTGCGATATTCAATAAATGTTCCCCGTTTAACAGGAAGTGCAATGGTTGACATATATTCAAGGCAGCCATTAATGAATGTTTGTAAAACATCTTCACCCAACTGCTCAGCAATGTTCTGAAATTTACATATAAAAAAAAGATCTTTATCTACTAAAATTTATCTAAGCATAATTATTATGCCTATACTAATATAATTATGGAGTAAAATATAAATATCATGTATTCTTTGGAAACAGTAAATAGTTAGTTTAAACTTTATTAACTTGTAAGTTCAATTTCAAGCTCATGGATTATTTGTATTAAGTTCACAATAAACATATTCTTTGTTAAATCTTTTCTTTACTCCTTTCTTGTGGTTTTATAAATCCATTAACTTATTTTTCCCTTAGGGAATAGAACAAAGTGAACTTGTTCTATCAATGTTATCATGAAGAAAATTAAGCATGTGGTTAATAAAGGTAAAGCCAAAGCTTCTAATAATTACTTATATAATAACCCAGTACAAATAAATGCTATTCAAAAGCAGAAGAGTGAAAAATCAATTATCTTTGTACCAACCATGCCCACTCTCAAATAATGCTCACTTACAGTAATATTGCTTGGAAAGAATTAAGCACTTTTAGTACTTTTAATGAAGCAGACATTCAGGATTTTTTTTTTCAGGAAACAGAAATTTATGAAGTAAATAAGATTATGTGGCCAAGGGACATAATTAGGTAAACACAGTCATAACTAAGCTAAATGTCATATAAATAAACAATGAGTCAAGGAAGAAAACTTCAAATTGTAGTAAAATTACAAAAATACAGCTCAGATTGGCCGTGTGAGTTAAGGCATTGGTCTTAATCTCATGGGGTAGACCTAGAGTGACAGGTTAGATTCCCGCCCTGGGCAGTAGAAATTTATTTAGTGACGGACTTATTAAATAAACTCCTTAGGCCCGCCCTGGATAGAAAAGGGTGTTAACCTGTAGATAACCCGTCCCGATTAGCCATAGTAGCATAATGTGGACGTAAATAATAAATTATTATATACAAAAATACAACTTCACAATTTTTTGTAAAGGTTACAAGTTAGAAAAACTAAATGTCTTATTTTACAAGGCTAATATGTGTAAATTAATTTGACTATAAAAAAATATTAAATGTCATATGTCAACTTTATATATTAAGTTAAATATTAAAAACCACAGTAGAATCAGTAGTTAACCAACCTGAGCAAAGTCCTACTGTTGAAAATGAAATGTCAGAGGTATAAAGGCCTTGAGGACTAATAAAGATAAAGCATTGAAATATTGACTTATGTATCTCAATGAGCAAAAACTGAATATCGCATTATATTTTATGGGCCTTCACTGATGATGTATGATCCACTCCCAGAAAGGGCGTAGGTTTGTGAAAAAAAATCAAATCTCATTACACATGTTTGGAATTGTTTTTGAGAGTTCCTCATATAGAAAATGTAAAACAGACACACACAAACAATATTTCAATATGCATTCACAATAACTCAAATGTGTCACACAAAGCATAAATGAATTATTTAAAGCATACAATTTCCTAAAGTACGAGTTAAAACGGGCAACAAGTAAGGGTTTGGAAGTACAGTAGCAACAAACGTTGTCTTATCTTAGGCCACTAGTCAACATTCTTAGTTCTCATGAGCTCTGTACTTTTCAATACTTATGCAATCATAAATTATGGGTTAGTCTTTATTATTGAAAAGTGGGTTACAATTTTTTTATTCGTCCATAAATGTTTACTTCTGGAACAAGTCCACTGATACATGGATACCAATGAGAGTATTGATAAAAGGTTTCTAGTATAATTTAGCCTATATCATGTTTAATAATTATTTCAAGAATAATGTTTATTTACCTTTTTTGCAAAAACTTCACCATCCTTCATGGCAACCAATCCATTTTCAGAGAAAACATAGTCAAACTCTTTCAAATCTACAAAAAATAATTAATATAACCAAAAGTTCCTATAACATAAGAAAAGAAATTACATAGGCCACCAAAATTACAAATGAAAATTATGGGCATGATTGTTGAGTGAAGCCTCACATTATATATTTATTGAAGGAAAATATATCATTCTTTGTGAACATAAGTGTCTAATTTTGTATTTCACTATCTAGTTCTCAACTGTAGTATTTCATTATTGGTACGTATGACAACCCCTGGGTTCCGGAAAAAGCGGTCTACAATAGATCATCTGGCCAGATTAGAAGCGGAAATTCTAAATGCATTTGCTAACAAACAGCACGCAATTGGAATATTTTTTGATATTCATAAAGCATTTGACACAGCATGGCGCTTTTATATCTTAAATCAACTACATCAATGGGGTTATAGAGGCAACATGCCCATACTCATCCAGGAATTCCTAAAGGAAAGGTATTTCCAAGTGGCAGTTGGAAACACACTGTCCAAAGAAAGAACAATGAAATCAGGTGTCCCACAGGGAAGTATTTTGAGTACAAATCTTTTTTTGATTGCAGTGAACGAAATAACGAAATGTCTTACCAACAATGTAAAAGGCTTTCTGTTCGTTGATGACTTTGCCATTATTTGCCGATCGCAAAGCTTGGCATATATCAAAAGACAACTACAAGCTGTGACTCTTAGATTAATAGAATGGTCAAAAAAAACAGGTTTTTTGTTTTCCCCCGAAAAAACGAAGTGCATATTATTCTCAAGGCGCAGAAATTTAAATGATTTACCACAACTCTATCTTAAGAACACCCTAATAGAATATGTCAACCATGCTAAATTCCTAGGTATGTCTCTCGACAGCAAACTGACATGGAATGTACATATAGACAAACTCAAAAAACGCACATCTGAAAGGCTTAAAATTCTTAAAGTACTTGCTAACACATCATGGGGAGCAGATAGGAATACCATGCTAACAATATACAAAGCTCTGGTATTGTCTAAATTGGACTATGGCAGTTTTGTATACGGACTCAGCAAAACTTCAATAAATTATGCAAACTAGATGCAATTCGTAATGCTGGGCTACGTTTATCCATAGGAGCCTTCCGCTCTAGCCCAGCAATAAGCTTGTGTGCTGAAACCGGAATCCCACCATTGACATTCAGAAGGCAAAAGCTGGCAGCTAAATACTTATCCAAACTAGTGACACAGAGAGGTCACCCGACATTTCAGAGTATATTCCACCCTCTCTACTCACGGCTATACGACCAAAACCCCACAACACCAAAACCTATTGGAATTAGGCTGAATAACATAACAGACAAACTATTACAAAACTCAAACAGTCTTAATGAATTCGACCCAACTCCTCCTTGGACAATTCAAGAAATATCTATAGATACAGGAATCACCAAACTCATAAACAAATCGTCTCAAGAGATCAACTATTGGAAAATAAAGGAAGCTTTCATTAATAAAATAGAAAAATATCAACACCCAAAGATAATTATACACTGATGGTTCGAAAATTACCGAGCCTTCCTCCTGCGCCTACTACGAAGAAAATGCCTGTCAAAAATTCAAACTCAACAAATTAACCAGCATCTATTCCGCCGAACTATTCGCAATTAAATTCGCTCTATATCACTGCATTTGCAACCACTCAACTCAAGAAAAATTCCTGATTTGCACTGACTCGTTGAGTGCCCTATTGAGTATCAAAGATGTATTCACAAACAACCCAATAGTAAAAAAAAAATACAAAATCAAATACAAATGCTCCGAGAACTAAAAAGGGCCGTCTACTTCATGTGGATTCCAAGCCACGTGGGAATAGATGGAAACGAAAAAGCAGATTTAGCAGCCAGAGAAGCCCATCAACTCGACTCCATCACCCCAACAACAATTACATCTGCAGAACTACCAACCACTCAAAGAAGAAATTAATAAAAACTGGCAACACATGTGGAATGAAACCCAGAACAATAAATTAAAAACTATTAAAACTACCATCCGTCCATGGAAATAGTCGACAAGAGACAACAGAAGAGATGAGGTTGTATTAGGAAGACTCCGAATTGGGCACACACGACTTACGCATGGCTATCTTATGACAAAAGGTCAACCCCCGATTTGTGAGAAATGTAACACAGAACTGACTATATATCACATATTAATGCAATGCCATAAGTACACAGATATTAGAAACAAATACAATATTTCCAATAGTATAGAAGTGGCCCTTGGAGATGACCCGAAAGAACTCGATAAATTGTTTAATTTTGTAAAAAACACGAGTTTATACAAAGAAATTTAAAGTGCAATTGCTCGTATCATCGTTTATATTGTTAAAATGGCGATATGGATGAGGATTCCAAAATGTGAATTATAAATATTACAGGGCGATGATAACCTGGTAGTTTTTCGCCCTTAAACCCTATACAACAACAACAACAACCCCTGGAGTCAATGGAATATCCACAAAACTACATTCTGGCTGGAAGTTAAATACAGTAAGACCTCGATTATCGGAACCTCCATTATCGGAACGTTCAGTTATCGGAACCATTGGCCTGAGTGTTGTTCCCAATTGTAAAATTAATTCTAAGAACAAATTTTCTCCAAACCTTGCATCACTTGTGCGCGGGATCCTAGACCTTTTCGTGGAAATTCTCCATCCAGTAGCATCCCCCACCCCTTCTCCGACCCTTCTCAGTTCAGTATGTATTAGTTTGCCTTTTAAAGGAATAACACTGTGCCAGTGAAGTTAGTATAAATACGTACGTGAATTGTTGTTATTTTGTGTCGAACGTGAATAATGGAGAAGCGTAAACGCAATGTTCTGAATATAAAATCGAAGAGACATTATAAATCGACTCGAAAAAGGAGAAAGTGCAGTATCACTGGCTCGGATATTCAATGTAGGTAAGGCAACAATTTCTGCAATAAAAAATAATAAAAATAAAATTTTGCAATACGCTTCTCAAATGGACTCTATGGATGGGCCTTCAGATCGTAAAGCTATGAAAACGGCAAAAGATAAAACTCTTGAAGAAGCCATGTTCGTGTGGTTCCTCCAAAAGAGAAGTTTGGGAGAGCCAATATCAGGGACTTTACTTTGTGAAAAGGCGTTAGACTTTAATAAAAAACTTGACGGGCCTTCAGATTTTAAAGCTAGTACGGGCTGGTTACAGAAATTTAAATCATGACATGGAATAAGGCAGCTTAACTTTCAGGGCGAAATCCTTTCTGCCAATATTCCAGCTGCTGACAAATTTAAAGAGTTATTTTTGCGCCTAGTTAGCAATGAAGGATATTCGAGGGAGTTTGTTTACAATGCTGATGAATCAGGGGTCAATTGGAAAGCCCTACCCACAAAATCTTTGGCGTCTCGAAGGGAAGCGGCAGCTCCCGGCTTCAAAAGTAGCAAGGAAAGGGTCACTGTATTGACGTGTGCAAATGCCTCAGGGAGTCATCAGTTGCCGCTACTAGTTATAGGTAAGGCTAAAAAACCACGTTGTTTCAAAAATATAAAACATCTGCCTGTGGACTATATGAGTCAAAAAAGTGCCTGGATGGATTCCCATCTTTTTTCCATGTGGTATGAAAAAAATTTTATTCCTAATGTCAAGGAACATCAAAAAAGTGTTGGGAAATATGGGAAAGTTCTCCTCTTGCTTGACAATGCTCCTTCTCATCCTCCAGCGGAAACCCTCAATAAAATTGATGAGAATTTCTCAGTTTTATATTTTCCACCAAATGTTACATCATTAATCCAACCGATGGATCAAGGGGTGATAGAAAAACTTAAGGAAATCTACAGGAAAGGCATTTTGAGGTCCCTTTTATTAGCAGAGGAGGACCAAGAAACCCCAATTTCTTTTTATAAAAAATTAAGTATGAAGGATTGTGTTTATGGTCTGGCGGAAGCATGGAATAATTTAACAAGCCGAAACCTTCAAAACGCCTGGAACAAACTGTGGTGGAACCAAGGAGATTCATCTTCAGACGACGTAGATGCACCGAATGAGCATGAATCAGATTTGGAAATTATGGAGCTTGTGAAGCTGGTGCCAGGCTTCAATGAGTGCGACGAAGCAAACACAAGGGAATGGCTCGTTAGTGATAAACATGACTTTGGCTACATAATTTTAAATGACGATGGGATCCTAGAATCAGTTCAAAAGGAACTAACTGATAATATCGAGGAAAATGAAGAGGAAACAGAGGACGATCTCAGAGTCCCATCCAATACAGAGGCACTCGCTGCTGCCCAGACACTTATGGCATGGTTTGAACAACAAAATGAGTGCAATCCAACTGACCTGTTATTGGTAAAGCGCCTTACTGACCTAGCTGCAAAGAAGAGATCATCTTCATTGATTCAAACCAAAATAGACAATTATTTTCGTTAATTGTAATAACATAGTCTACTTCTGTACCAAATACATATTTACATATGTACATATATGTATGCTTAAATTGATCATAGGATTTATGTGAAGACGTCTGTAATAATGATTACATATACATATGCAATGTTCTACAAATACATATTTTATTTATATTTAGTGTTCTTTCTTAGATTAACTATGTATTTTCTTTTGGATAAACAAATATATGTATATTTTTTAAACGAATATATGTAGTACATTAGCCTGTTTTTGTGTGTTGTTCGATTATATGAACTTTCGATTATCGGAACCACTTGTGTCCCCAATTAGTTCCGATAATCGAGGTCCTACTGTATCTGGTATATTGTGCCCTCCCCCCTCCTTCTGCAGGAAAAAATTTAGCTGAAATGCCTGTATATATTTGAATTCCATTGCTCTATTGGTTGGATTAAAATGTATGCTAAATTATGGCGTTTCTTATGCAAATAAATAGCAAGGATACAAAATCTTATTACATTAGGAAGCAATTGCCTCTACATGAATACCTGTCTCTGACAATAAAAAATATGTTAAATCTATCTAAAAATAATTTTAGAGAAATATTTACCTCCATTATATATTATACTAAAATTGATGAACCAATCTGTAAAAGCAACGGATGAAAAAAACGGCAAAATTCCACCATAAAATATTTATAAGGATAGTCGAATATTGTCTCCTTATTGAGATCATCAGTCCAGAAGATGAGCTGTAGACAGATTGGATGCCCAAGTACAACATAACACCTGTTCTATTCTCATTAAGGAGACATAAGTTGACTATCCCAACAAATATTTTAAGGCAGAATTTTGTCATTTCTTCAATCCTTCAAGTATAAATTCTACCACTAATTGATTAAAATATTACTTCATTTGAAATAAAATTTCTCAATGTTTTTTTTTATATCAAATTGAAAGAAGGGCTTTTTATTTATAGGGGAACAAATAAAATCTGTTATGGGTGATGACCAATTTCATGAGCTATCCTTCAAATATATGATGATCTTTTCCTTCAAAATAATTAAGCAAATAACTTGAGTGATAAAGTGAGTGATCTTGCAAAATCAATTCTAGTCACAAATGTAATTGATACTTTATTTTTATATTCCCACCACACCTTTCCTGAAGAATATTTTGGAGCTGTCAGTGACTAGTATTATGACCATGACTACCATGCTTACTTGCTGTAGCAGTAGTGTGACTTTTTGTTTCCATCTGAAAAAAACTGCTGCAGAATCACATTGGATGTTTGTGGAAGCTTAGGTTGCCCTAGGAAAATCACAATATTTCAAGTGGTTTAAAAAGTATAAATAAATATATATAAATATAAATTGGATGAGGATGACTCAAACGCAATAAAAACTTGCAGATCAATTAAATGTGATACGGGAAACTGTCTCCATTCATTTGAAAGCCATGGAAAAGATCCAGAAGGACGTAAAATGGGTACCTCATAGACTGAATGACAGGTAGCAAGAAGCTCGAAACACCTCTTGCCAAATACTGCTCGCCAGGTACAAGAGAAAATCATTTCTTCATTGCATTGCGACTGACAATAAAAAGTCAATTTACTTCCTAAGCGTAAGAAATCACGGGTAACTCCAGGTGGACAATCAACATTGGCTACAAGGCCAAATAGCTTTGGACAGTAGACAATGGTTTGTGTTTGGTGGGATTAGAAGGGTGTGGTCTACTATGAACGACTAAAATCTGGAGAAACTGTTAATACAGAACGTTACCGACAACAGATGATCAATTAGAATCAAAATTTTCACCGAAAACAACCAGAATATGGAGAAAGGACACACAAAGTGATCTTGATCCATGACAATGCTCCATCACGTTTGGCAAAGAGGACCATGGAAACGATCAAGGCATTCGGTTGGGGAATTCTTCTGCATGAGGTTTACTCATCAGATTTAGTTTCATCCCATTACAACTTATTTACATTGATGGGACACACAATAGCTGATCAGTGCTTCATTTCTTAAAAGTTGTAAGAAAATGGCTTAGTGATTGGTTTGACTCAAAATAACAAGAATTATTTTGGCGGGGATTCCACATATTGCCGGAAGATGAGAAATATGCATAGATAGTGAAGGACAGTACTTTTAATAAAAACTATGCATTAATTTTATACATTAAATGTATATTTTCTATTAAAAAAATTCCGGTTTCATATTTACACTCCTGGTATATAGAAATAAAACTTTTCTCAGATTTTGTTGTTCCTATTCGATGAATAAAGCACAGCATAACACAATGTGTGCACAATTATAGTATCTACGCACTGAGCAAATGTCACTATGTCTTAAGGTCAATAAACCATTTAAGCTGAGGTTTGAAGATAGAGCTCGTAATGACACACCTCATTGAACACTCAAAATCCACAGTTCACAGGTACGATCTGAACTTGAATATAAACCTAATAAATATTCACCTCAAATTAATTACAATCAATTCATCTGATTTCCTCAGATGTAAATTTTCTCACAAGGAAAAAACAGTAAAACAAAACATCAATAATAAATCTATACAATAAATAGTTAAAAGTAATATTATTATTAAAATGTTTACATACATTGAGGTCCACCCATTTGTTCAGCAATCTTACACATATCTGATCCACCTACAAGGCCAATATGCATTACTTTCTTAAGATTCAGCACGTATGATCTGAAGTCAGGATCAATACTCTAACATAAAACAGAATAAAATATAAATTAATATCCAAAATAAGCTTGATATATTTAATTTGTTCAAGTAATAGGTAACGAACTATTTAAAAAATTATCGACAATGAAACTGTTTTCACATTTATATCTTTTATCTTAAATCATTTGTTTAAATTGACAACAGATTTTTAAGTACTTAATATTATGGACTATGATATTTAGTTTGCTCTTCAGTTTATATCCTGTTTTTCACCAAATATGATTTCAAATATTTTAAATGTAAGTCTCAACAATTATGAAGTTCTAAGTGACCAAAAAATTGGTAATAAAAACAGCACTAGGAGTGAAAAATAAAATTTTGAAGGTTCAAGTAGAAAACTGGCTAAGGATTTAGAACAAAATACACTTAAACATGAATGTGGGTTGTCTTGAAAGCAAAAAGAATTTTTAAAAAAATACAAAAAACAGATCGGTATTTATATTATTTAGCAACCTTAGACTACTTTATAAAAAATTAACAAGACAATAAACTAAACTTATTAACTGAAACAGGACAAAAAAATAGTCTTAACTCAGTAGCTCTAACATATACAGAATATAAAAAAGAAGAGCTTGATAAAAGATTTCTAAATGTTACTTTTGTGATGTTAAGAGCAAGGGAAAGTGGGTTACGGATTCGAAAAGTTGACATCCCTAATGAGAGGGAGATGAAATCGTGATACCATATACCTTCAATGCAAAGTATAGGGTATCACTTTTTCATCATCCATTTTCAATTCTGATCTAATGTACTTTCAACTTAAGGAGAAAATTCATAACCAAAGATGCCAAAGGTTAAAAAAAAAAACTGCCTTTTTGTAAATTTCATATATTCTCCCCAATGACAATTTTAAATCCACCTTTAGCTCTTTCTTAAAAAATATTCTAAATGTTTTATAATTAGTTATGAAATATTTTAAATGACAATTTAGATAGATCTGAAATTTTTAAAAAATAAATAAATGAATTCATAATACAGAGTTCAGAGTGTCACCAGCTCAATTCATTCTGTATATAAAAAAAAAAAAATCATTATTTTTTCACCATACTTTTGAACTCCTTTATTTTCCTCAATAGACTCCAGCCAACCATTTAGGCTCCATTTATAAGATCATTATTTTTTTTTTTTAAATTCATTGTATTTTACTAACTCATCCTACTCAAGTGTATACAAATGTTGGTTATATTTTATGTAAGTCAATCAAGGATTTGTTATCCCAAAGAATTAAACTATTACCAACTTGTACAAACTAATAATATGCTATGTCTACAAACTAATTATTATAGAATGTCTATGATGCATAATATGAACTTTATAAAATCAAATCACAAAATATTGTTTTATATACATGTAACAGTCTTAACTCGGATTCATGATCAACTCGACTTACAACTCCTGTTAACCAAGGAGAAGCTGGAATGAGATGTCTCCAGTAGATTGATGGGCCCCAATATACCCGAGGGGGGTGGTCAGTTCACCCTGTGTCAGCCTGCTTGTGGGCGGGATCTAAGAGAGTCATAATCGTTAGTCATCCCAAGGGGCTGTTAGACATATATACTTGTTAGACTCCCGGTGATCACAAGCACTATGGCACTAGAGTGCTCTGGTAGCAAAATCGTGAACTAATGTTTTCCCTTGACAGGGATTGGACCTGTACCTATTTTTATCTTCAGCTTACTGATGGTAGTGGCAGCTGTATATATGCCTCAACCTGCATGGTCACCGGCACAACCCCTCTGCCCCTGCATATATATATATATATATATATATATATAAAACAAGTAATTTGCTGACTTTCTCTATGAACGCATGCAAGTAGCTCTGAAGATGGAGACAATGGTCTTCGAAAGCACTGAAATAAAAAACTTCTGAAGAATTGGACGTCTTTTTCCCTCTCCAAGTACACAATATTGTTCACTGCCAACAACACTGCTGTGAAATATTGGTACTATTCCCAAAATAATTACCACATTTATAAATTGAATTGAAAAGAGCTCATACATTTTGAAAAATATAGAAATTACAAGAATTTTTAAAGCTATTCTTAAATACTAAAAAAAAAAAAATTATTAATACATCAATAGTATTAATTCTCACTAAGCAATATGTTTACTACTTATTAACACTTTCGCTGCCACCTCCGTAGTGTATACGGAAGTGTGAGTTTCACTCTGTGTGCTGGCTCCGTAGATGCTATGGACCAGGTAAACTCCAGACCATTGTTTCTCCCCACCCCAGCACACAAAGAAAGGGCTTGAAATTTTACAGTGGCACTCAGTTAAACACCGGAGATTAAAAGAGAACCATTGGTTTTAACAAATCTGTTCAGGAACTATTTTTCCCTTTTTTTAAAAGCTCTTAGCTCACCGTTTATGTAAAAAAAACAAAGTGGCACACGGTTAAATTTTTTGAAAATCTGGTGGCAGTGAAAGTGTTAATTGTTTATATCTCTTATTTTAAATTTTGTAAAACATCCCGATTACAAATTTATACACTTCATTCTCTATATCTATACAATTTCTTCAATTGTCTATCAATCCTATTAGAGACGATGAAAATGAAGTCCATTCAAATTTACATGAATATGACAAAACAAGTAACATTGAAGACCAATTCATTATGTTTAAAAATAAGAGAAAATGATAAATTGTGTCTCCTGAAATTTGAGGGAATACCAATAAAATATTCAGAAAGAAACCATGTTCTGAGATTGAACTGTGAAGAAACTGTGGCAAGACAACTTAGAGAAGCAAACTTGTTAGGGCATGCTGTAGCTTTGAAAACTTCCTAACAAAAATAGTTACCAGTGGGCCCTTGGTCACAAAGAATTTACAGTAGAAGAATTTAGCTTCAAGTATTTGGTGGTGTTTGATAGGGACTTTCACAAAAGTAAATTAATTTTCTTTTCTTTTTTTATTTGGGACGTCTCTCTACAGCTGTGTTGAGCTCTATATCAAAATCTTATGAACATTATTGAGCCCCATGAGGAATCTTTTGGAGAATAATATAATTTATGTTTATTAGTATCTTTTTTTTTTCAATTTGCTTTATTCTAGTTAAAGATTGGCATCCCAAATGATCACATATCTCTGAGCATCACATCTCTATTATCATTATGATCGAAAGGCTACGCCTTGTAGTTGCAACCATTGTATTCTTTCAGAAGCTGCTCTTTTCATATTAGTATACCCACTGAAATCCATGAGATGTTTGATGTCTTGAAAACAGGATTTTCTAGGCCTCCTTCTTCCCCAATGTACAATGACCTTACCTTCAAATATATTTGTTATGAAATCGTTGCGGCTCATGATACACCCAAGCAGTTTCACCCTCCTTTTTTTTTTTATAGCCTTGATAAGATTTTTACTTCGACTTACCTCATTTAGAACTTCCACAATGATTTTTTTTTTTTTTAGTCCAAGTTGTTCTGATGATTCTTCATCAAATTAACATTTCCATTGCTTCCAATCTATTATATACCCTTTTGTGAAGAGTCCAACTTCCACTCCCATAAAGCAGTACACTCCAAATGGAAGATGTAGCAACATGAGAACGACAACATTTTTTTTGGCATCCATGCTTTAATGCTTCTTAATTAAAATACTCCCTTTGCTTTGGAAGACTTGCTTAGCAAGTGCTATTCTTCATTTCAGCTGAACTATCATTGTCCTCAGTGATGATACTTCCTAGGTAACAAAACTCCTTCACTTTTTCAAGTATAATGTTTCCAATTCTAATATTCATATTTCCTTTACTTTGTTTCTTCTCTACTACCAAAAATATATCTCCACTTCTACTCTTCTCATGTTTAAAATAAACCATATATAATGAAACACCTTATTTTAACCTTACGACAAATTGTCTTATAAGACGTTTTCTATGTGACGTACAAGGATTAGGGGTTTAAAGAAGGAGTAAAATACATAAACATGTAAATCTCTGTTACTCTGTGTTGGACTGAAAAATGAAACTAAACTTATAAAGAAAATAATAAAATGCAATTGCTCTTCATATTTTTCACTTAAACAAATAATTATCATGTTACTTGTATTATTTTTTTTTTTTAGTTTCAGTTAATGTCCACTCGTACTCCTATTTTTATTTAAAGCAATTAAATCACTAAGCATCTCGTGTCCAACTTAAATTTCAAAGCATGTTATGTTTGTTTAGAAGAGATACTTATTTTTAGAGAAATAGAGAAAAGAATTTTATAACAGTAGATTGAAAATCTGTTTACCGTATGCATCCCTTGCATTTATTTTTATTATCAATTTGGTGGCTTAGTTGGATTAACAGAATCAGCAATGAGAAAGTTTAGTAATTGACAGTTTCATTCTTAATTTCATCCATTTATTTTTTAATTTGTGTTAAAAAAGTTGTAAATTTGAAGTTTTTTATATTCAGTCTGCACCTGAGAAGGTAAGACACCTTGAGATTAATTTAGGTCTCTATTCCCAGTTGACACTGAGTAAGGGTATTGATGCCGATTACAAGTATGGAGAAAATCTCTGAATTCAGTCAGTACTAAACAGGATAGGTAGCAGTGGCTTTACAGAAGAGCAGAGAATCTATAGTTGATAAAAAAAAAAAAAAAAAACAACAAGAGATTTAATTTAGCCCAACTAGAGGTAGCCAACCAGGAAAAGTATGAAAGGGAAATTAACTAGCCGCTTTTGTCTTCAGCTGAGGCCACTTTAAGTAATGATTAGTTGAAGACAAAAGGATATTGAAAGTACATTTATAAACTGACCAGCTACTCATAGGCTTGCCAATCTTCATAGAATAAATTTACAGAAACCTGATGTACTCATAAAACCTCATCATATTTTTGCAAGTTGGATTTATTGTAAATAAATTAATAAAACACTGCTATTGTATTGACTTTATTGTGAGCAAATTATGATTTATTTTTAAAAAAAATCAAAATCCTTTCTGGAAAATACAATGATATTTATATAATTTTAATATGAACAGGAACAACTTAATATTTATTACTAACAATTGAGTATGTTATGAATGATAATTGCACAAGTGGTAATTGCAATTTGGGTAACATCACATGTTGTGAACATACACCATCTCAAGGCAACAACCAAAGCAATACAATGTTTTAAAATAAATACAATTCAAATCAATGTCTTATTCACTTCAACTAATTAAAATTAACCTAATTTTATTTAGAGTCAACTAATTTTAATTTAGGTTAAACTATTTAAGAAAGGTCTAAATTTCAAAACCAAGACCTTCATCACATCACTGACTTTAAACTTTCACTGTGATTTGCACTAGGCTTGGCACTTATTGAAAGTCCCTTCAGGTCATCTCTGCTTGGGCTTGCTCCTCCTTTTCTTCCATCTAAAATCCTTTTTGTCAGTTTGGAGGTTTCCGTCTATTCATCATCCACCTAAAATCCTTTTTCCCACCTGCAGGGTCCCATCCTTTTATCACCACATCTTTATTTATAGCTGATGTTAGGTTCAGCTCCATCCAGAAACTGCTGGAGGGGACAGAAAATTAGAAGTTATGCAAAAATGGTGCCAAAAAAAAAGGAAGTAGAAAAGAACCCATAATGAAAAGATCATGCATGATTTAAATCATATGTGGGCAACCACCGGCCCGTGGACCAGATCCGGCCTAATAGACATTTTGAAAAACCCAATTAAACAAAAATGTTAACTACTTACTCCAAATGAGGAAGATGAGAACAGATTTGTGCGCTTGGCAGTACTTATAAATGCGACCAGTTCTTTTCAATGATGAAAGTTAATAAATCAAAACATCATACAAGGCTGACTGACGATAATTTGGAAAATTCTTTTCATCTTTGTATCAGTGGAATTAATTAAAACATCGATGGATTAGTTTCCCAAATTCAAGCTCAAGTGTCTCATTGATTTCAGTGTCGCTATTTCACTTTCATTGTTTGTAATAATTCCAAATTTTAAGATTTAAATATAATGTTGTACCTGTTTAATTTTCTTATTTTAATAAATTGTATTATTAATACTATTAAGGTCTTTGGGTCTTCATTTTGGTTGCCAACGTTTCGCTAGATATGCTTCTAGCTTCCTCAGGGCTATCTCTGAGACTGAAGAGTTGTATGTTCATCTCTGGTATATATTTGAGTCTTATCCGGTTTCCTTGGGCGGAGTCTTCCCTTCCAGGTGTCTACGGATACTTCTTCCGGTGGTCGTTCATCGCCTATACCGTCGTTTTCGTTTCTTATTCAAGGTCTCTGTGGAATGACCGGCTTCCAGAGTTTGCTGAGTCTGTATCCATCCTCTCTGTTGAAGTTGTTTGGGCATTTCGCTATTTCTATAGCTTCTCGAACCAGTCTTGGTGGTATCGGTCCACCTTTGCCAGTACCTTGACTTCATCAAATTTAATGTTGTGGTTGGTTTCCCAGAAATGTTCCGCTATTGCTGATTCTTCTGTCCGAAACTTTTTTAAACTCTTGATATGCTCGGCGGCCCTGGTGTTTATCAATCTGCCGGTCTGGCCAATGTAATCTGAGCCGCAAGAACATGGTATGCTGTATATTCCCGGGATTTTTGTGTGGAGTTTATCTTTGTAGCTGGGTAACATCTGTGCTATTTTCCTGTCAGTGCCAAATGCTGTTTCTAGGCCTTGCTTCTTGAGTATCCTAGAGATCTTCTCTGTTGTAACTTTAACAAAAGGTATTACGGCTGTTTTCTGGAGTTCCTCTTCATTTGATCTTGTCTTCTTTTCTTTTTTCCTTTTGAAATGATTTCTGATTTCCTCTTTTCCGTAGCCATTCTTTAGCAGAGCAGTCATCAAGTGTCGATTTCCTTTAGGAGGTTCTGTGGCTCTGAAATTCTCTCAGCTCTAGTGACCAATGTACGAATTATCCCATTCTTCTGTGCTGGATGGTGATGAGATCCAGCGTGTAATTATCAGTTGGTATGTGTTGGTTTTCTATAAACCGCATGCCCCAGCTGTCCGTTTGGTTTCCTTTCCCCCAGAACATCCAGAAATGGTATCTTCCTCTCACGTTCGATCTCCATCGTGAACTCAATGTCGGGGTGTATTGAATTAAGATGCCGCAGAAATTCTTCTAAAGTCTTCTCTCCATGTGGCCATATGACGAACGTGTCACCCACATATCTAAACCATGTTTTCGGTTTTAGTCTTGCCGTTTCAAGTGCCTTCTTTTCAAATTTCTCCATGTAAGCATCGGCTGCATTTGGACTTATTGGCGACCCCATGCTGGCTCCATCCATTTGTTGGTAGAAATTGCCGTTGAACAAGAAATATGCTGATTGCAGGCAGATTTGGGCTAGCTGGGCTTCTTCTTCTGTTAAGTATTCCTTCATGATATTTAACGTTTCTTGAATTGGAATTCTCGTAAAAAGTGACAACGTCAAAACTGACGAGACGATCGTTTTCATCGATCTTAATATCTTTGATTTTCCTCACGAAATCTGGTTAATCCTTGATGTGGTGCGGGGTCAGGCCAATACTTGGTTGTATTTTCTTCGAAATGTACTTTGAGATCCCGTAGCATGCAGACCCAATCGAATTGACTATTGGCCTCATAGGAATATCCTCCTTGTGTATCTTGGGTAATCCGTAAAGTCTGGGTGGAACTGGGTCGGACTTGATTAAACGGTTGTATTCTTCTTTCTTGATCGTAGAAGTGGCTTTCACTGCCTTGTTTATTTCATTCTTAATTCTATTTGTTGGGTCATGTTGAAGTTTTTTGTATGTTCCATCTTCAAGTAATATCTGCATCTTTTCAATGTACTCTTCTCTCTTCATAACCACGGTTGCATTTCCTTTGTCGGCTGGCAGAACTAGTACGTCGTCTTGTTGTTTTATTTCCTTCAATGCATGGAGTTCCTCTTTTGTAAGATTGCGTTTAGGTGGTTTGGCTTGGCGTAGTATGCGTGACACCTCTCCGCGAATCTCTTCGGCTTTCTCTTCTTCCAGATGGCGTATGGCACATTCGATGCCCACAATTATTTTATCATAGGGGATTTTTCCAGGAGCGACTGCAAAGTTGAAACCTTTGAAAAGTACTTTGATCCATTCCTTCTTTAGGGGTTCTTCTGTAAGGTTAATGATGATGTTTTCCAAATTCTCCGGGGGGTTAGCCGGTTTTGGCTGTTGTGTTGTCTGCAACTTGTGAAATTTATGTTTTTGTGTGTCTTGCATCTTGCGTTTTCTCCTTTCCCCTTCGCTCCATATTATACCTCCCAGAGGAAAAACGACACTTGATGACTGCTCTGCTAAAGAATGGCTACGGAAAAGAGGAAATCAGAAATCAATTCAAAAAGAAAAAAGAAAAGAAGACAAGATCAAATGAAGAGGAACTCCAGAAAACAGCCGTAATACCTTTTGTTAAAGGTACAACAGAGAAGATCTCTAGGATACTCAAGAAGCAAGGCATAGAAACAGCATTTGGCACTGACAGGAAAATAGCACAGATGTTACCCAGCTGCAAAGATAAACTCCACACAAAAATCCCGGGAATATACAGCATACCATGTTCTTGCGGCTCAGAATACATTGGCCAGACCGGCAAATTGATAAAACACCAGGGTCACCGAGCATATCAAGAGTTTAAAAAAGTTTCGGACAGAAGAATCAGCAATAGCGGAACATTTCTGGGAAACCAACCACAACATTAAATTCGATGAAGTCAAGGTACTGGCAAAGGTGGACCGATACCAAGAAAGACTGGTTCGAGAAGCTATAGAAATAGCGAAATGCCCAAACAACTTCAACAGAGAGGATGGATACAGACTCAGCAAACTCTGGAAGCCGGTCATTCCACAGAGACCTCGAATAAGAAACGAAAACGACGGTATAGGCGATGAACGACCACCGGAAGAAGTATCCGTAGACACCTGGAAGGGAAGACTCCGCCCAAGGAAACCGGATAAGACTCAAATATATACCAGAGATGAATATACAACTCTTCAGTCTCAGAGATAGCCCTGAGGAAGCTAGAAGCATGTCTAGCGAAACGTTGGCAACCAAAATGAAGACACGGTCAAGACCCGAAGACCTTAATAGTATTAATGACCAGGACCATGGAAGTCTACGAGTATAAATTGTATTATAATTATATTGTCGTATAATTTCATGTCTGATATCTATTGTTAAAAATTATAAACATTACTTTTAAAAGCGTCCTGCGAACGTATTTGCACACTAAAGTTTGGCCCGCAACAGGTCAAAGGTTGCCCATACCTGATTTAAATAATACCCAGCTGGAAATATATATTAAAAAAACAAAAAAAAACATGATGCTGTAGTGCGCTCAGATAAAGGAAACAAAAAAGAAGTATTACAGGGGAAAAAACATATGAATTTAGGAAACACAGACATAAAAAGGACCAGTTTAGAAATTATTTCTATAATGACTTATAAACATTGAATTTCATCTGGAATAAGAAGAAAACCTTTTGATAGACAATGGTCAAATCAAACAAAAACGTATTGACGTTGTAGGCAGGGGGACCTAATAAATCAGAGATATGCAGATCAGTACAATATTTGATAAGATGAGATACTGCTGTCCAGCACCGGACTGGCTAGGTCGGCAAATGCTGATGGCCCACAGGCCTCAAATAAAAAAATAAATAAAAACATAAATTTAAAAAGACATTAATTTTATTATTAATTAACACCTCAAATAATATTTATTTACATTTGTAAATACATCGCTGATACATATTTCTATTAGCAAATGTTACGATTGTATTTTGCACATTGTGCTTTTTTAACAGGTTTTTTTAAAATTGGTAATATTTTTAAGGAACTAATGTCCTGAATAATTATTACAGGTAAATCTAGATCTATTAATTTTTGTAATAGCCTACAATCCTACAAAAAATATTAAAGTCTCTTAAAACTGCATAAGAACACATCTCCAAATAGGAACATGAACTTCCTGTCTGACTAATAATCAAAATGAAGATATTTAGAATTTCTGATTTTAACCCTTCTGATTATGTCCCCACTACTGGACCCATTTCAGCCATTAACACATTAACTGCCCCAATACTTTTCAGATTCCGGTCTGAGAAGCCAAATCGATTTAATCATATATTATTAAAAATACTAATTATGATTCGTATTTTAAAATAAATAAATAAATCTTTAAAAAAGGTCCTACAAATTATTTCATAGTCGGCAATGAAGTAACGACCGACAAAGCCTTGTCAAGTTTGTACAAGAGCTCAAACATGCAGGTAAATGCGTTATTTCTGTTCAGTCTATAAGCATATTTATCACAGACAATAAATATATTCTATTTCTGTTAACATTGAATGTATATTTTTGGTTCATTTTCAATAAAATTTCTATTAGTATAAGCCAAACTTGATTGCTTCTTTTCTTCCAGGAGACCATCCATTCATATCTAAGGTATCCGGCTTCGCTCGGGAATTCATTTGAGTCTTAATGATGATGGTATTTTTTTTTTTGGCAAGCCTTTACTTTCCACAATATTTTAACATTTCCCGATGTATGCCCGTCATTGCTGTGGATTTGTTAATAATAAAATTATTTGTTATGTAAGGCTTCACTGTCCACAATATTTTTATATTCCACGTCTCCTGTGCATGTAGTTTGTTTTTTTTTTTTTTTTTTTTATTTTTTTTTTTTTTATGTAATTCATAATCACAGAAAGTATTCTGTCCTCCAAACTATGTTTGAATAAAACTTCCTTTCCCTTGATACGGTACAAAGACCAACAGTGACTGAAAAACGAACAGAAAATGAAATATCGCGAATTTTTATTTCAGGCCTCTCTTATAACCCCCACTCCCGTTTGAACCTAAAAAATTTAATATAGCTTATAATCGTGGAAGAATTAATGCTAATTCACATGCCGAATTTTGTTAAGTTCCGTTCAATCGTTAGTGCCAAATAAAATTGTCGGCTACCGTTTTAGTTTTCAGTGTATATCTCGTTTATACTTTGTTATAAAACAAAAGTGAATATAACAAAAGTTACTCTAAATAACAAAATAAACAACTTTTGTCATGTACATATTTGCCGAAAAACCAATAGAAAACGAAATATCACTATTTTTAATTTCAGGCCTCCCTTACAACCCCACTCCTGCTCCTCCCTAGAAATGTTGGTACCGCTTATTATCATGGAGGAGTTAGTGCTAACTCACATACCGAGTTTTGTTAAATTCCGTTAAATTGTTAGAACCCAATAAAACTGTCGGCTCCCGCTTTGCTTTTTAGTGTATATCTCGTTTATACTTTCTTATAAAACAAAAGTGAATATAACAAGCGTTACTCTAAATAACAAAATAAACAGCTTTTGCTTTGTGCATAATTGCCGAAAAACCAATAGGAAACAAAATATCGCTATTTTTAATTTCAGACCTTCCTTACAACCCCCAATCCTGCTTGTCTCTAGAAATGATGGTACAGCTTATTATCATGAATGAGTTAGTGCTAATTCACATACAGAGTTTTGTTCATTTCGGTTGAGTCTTTGGTACCAAATAAAATTGTAGATTCCCGTTATAGTTTTTAGCGTATAACTCATTTATACTTCCGTATACGGCAAAAGTGTATATAACAAAAGTTACTCTAAATAACAAAATAAATAACTTTTGTTATGTGCATATTTACCGAAAAATCAATGCGAAACGAAATATCGTTATTTTTATTTTCTGGCCTCCCTTATAACCACCACTACTGTTCATCTCAGAGAATATTAGTATAGCCTAAAGTCTAAGTAGGGTTAGTAGTAATATACATACCAAGTTTCATAAAATTCGGTTCAGCCGTTTATGCGTGAAAAGGTAACAAACACAAACAAACAAACATACACGAAAGAAACAAAATGCAGTTATGGTGTCTATGACATGTGAAATGAAAAAGTATTGTGAAATTTCGCAAAAAAAATAAAAATGAATGTACAGACAGAGGTTACAATTTTTTATATATATATATATATATATACTAGCTCAGATTCCCGGCTTCGCTCGGGAATTCATTTGAGGCTGAATGGTGATGGTATATTTTTGGCAAGGCTTTACTTTGCACAATATTTTGACATTTACACGTCCCAGTGTTAAGGGTTAACACCCGTCATTTCTGTGGATTTGTTAATAATAAAATTATTTTTTTATGCAAGACTTCACTGTCCTGCATATTGTCATATTTTCCGTTTCCTGTGCATTATGCATAGATTTGAATTATTAATGAGAAAATATTGACATACATTTGAATCAATTTTTTCATTTGAGGTACCTGGTAGTTCATATTGAAAAGAAGTGTTGAGCAAACGTCTCTAAATAACAAAATAAACAACTTTTGTTATGTGCATATTTGCCGAAACCCCAATAGGAAATCACTATTTTTAATTTCAGGCCTCCCTTAAAACCCCCACTCCAGCCCATCCCTAGAAATAGTATAACTTATTATAAGGAAGACATACTGAGTGTTTTATTTTGTTCGGTTGAGTCTTTTGTGCCAAATAAAATTGTTGACTCTCGCTATAATTTTTAGCGTATAACGCCTTTATACTTCGGTATACGACGATAGTGTATATAAAAAAAGTTTCTCTAAATAACAAAATAAACAACTTTTGTTGTGTGCATTTTTGCGAAAACGCAATAGGAAACGAAATATCACTATTATTAATTTCAGGCCTTCCTTATAACCCCCACTCCTGCCCGTCCCTAGAAATGTTAGTATGGCTTATTATAAGGAAGGCGGTAGTACTAATTCACATACCGAGTTTGGTTTAGTTCGGTTGAGTATTTTGTGCCAAATAAAATTGTTCACTTCCGCTATAGGTTTTAGCGTATATCTCGTTTATAATTCGGTATACGAAAAAAGTGTATATAACAAAAGTTACTCTAAATAATAAAATAAACAACTTTTTTTATTTGCTAAAAAACTAATAGGAAACGAAATACCACTATATTTAATACCTGGCCTCCCTTACAACCCCCACTCCTGCCCGTCCCTAGAAATGTTAGTATGGCTTATTATAAGGAAGGCGGTAGTACTAATTCACATACCGAGTTTTATTTAGTTCGGTTGAGTATTTTGTGCCAAATAAAATTGTTCACTTCCGCTATAGGTTTTAGCGTATATCTCGTTTATAATTCGGTATACGAAAAAAGTGTATATAACAAAAGTTACTCTAAATAACAAAATAAACAACTTTTGTTATGTTTATATTTGCCAAAAAACTAATATGAAACGAAATACCGCTATATTTAATACCTGGCCTCCCTTACAAACCCCACTCCTGCGCGTCCCTAGAAATGTTAGTATAGCTTATTATAATAAAGGCGTTAGTGCTAATACACATACCGAGTTTTATTTATTTTGGTTGGGTCCTTTGTCCCAAATAAATATGTTCATTTCCGCTATAGGTTTTAGCGTATATCTCGTTTATAATTCGGTATACTAAAAAAGTGTACAGTTACTCTAAATAACAAAATAAACAACTTTTGTTATGTTTATATTTGCCAAAAAACTAATAGGAAACGAAATACCGCTATATTTAATACCTGGCCTCCCTTACAAACCCCACTCCTGCACGTCCCTAGAAATGTTAGTATAGATTATTATAATAAAGGCGTTAGTGCTAATACACATACTGAGTTTTATTTATTTTGGTTGAGTCTTTTGTCCCAAATTAAATTGTTCACTTCCGCTATAGGTTTTAGCGTATATCTCGTTTATAATTCGGTATACGAAAAAAGTGTATATAACAAAAGTTACTCCAAATAACATAATAAACAAATTTTGTTATGTTTTTATTTGCCAAAAAACTAATAGGAAACGAAATACCACTATATTTAATACCTGGCCTCCCTTACAACCCCCAATCCTGCACGTCCCTAGAAATGTTAGTATAGCTTATTATAATAAAGGCGTTAGTGCTAATACACATACCGAGTTTTATTTATTTTGGTTGGGTCTTTTGTCCCAAATAAAATTGTTCACTTCCGCTATAGGTTTTAGCGTATATCTCGTTTATAATTCGGTATACGAAAAAAGTGTATATAACAAAAGTTACTCTAAATAATAAAATAAATAACTTTTGCTATGTTCATATTGGTGGAAAAACCAATAGGAAACGAAATATCGCTCTAAATAATTTCAGGCCTCCCTTATAACCCCCACTCCTGTTCACCTCAGAGAATATTAATATAGCCTAAAGTCTAAGTTGGGTTAGTAGTAATATACATACCAAGTTTCATGAAATTCGGTTCAGCCGTTTATGCGTGAAAAGGTAACAAACAAACAAACAGACACGAAAGAAACGAAATGCAGTTATGGTGTCTATGACATGTGAAACGAAAAGTTATCATGAAATTTCGCGAAAAAAATCAATGTACAGACAGAGGTTACAATTTTATATATATACTAGCCAAGGTACCCGGCTTCGCTCGGGAAATCATTTGAGACAGAAAGATTTTATTTTGTTTTTGGCAATGCATCTATATGTTGAACTGCTCTTTCCGTCTAGGCGCACTTTTCCCCGTAAAGGTCCCTTGGGCGACTTATGGAGAAAAAAAATTAGGTTTGAAGAATAAATGTAAATAAGTCTCTAATCATCCCCTCTCCACTGTTTGACACACCGTGAATAATTCAAATCATAATCATGGATAGCATTTATTATAATTAAATATCATCTATAATGTATGTATTTTGTATATACAATCTAGCTAATATACCCGGCAATGCCCGGGAAATCATCGTTGACTGACTAATGGTTGTATTTTTATAGAAAATCGTTTGGAATCGGAATATAACAATTTTTCATTCCAGGCCTCCCTCATAACCCCCACTCCCGTTTGGACCTAAAAATTTTAATATATCTTATAATCATGGAAGAATTAATGCTAATTCACATTCCGAGTTTTTTTAAATTCGGTTCAATAGTTAGTGCCCAACAAAATTGTTGACCCCCGCACTAGTCTTTAGTGTATATTTCATTTATACTTTGTTATACGACAGAAATTAATATCACAAAAGTTATTTCAAATAACAAAATAAACAACTTTTGTTATGTTTATATTTGCCAAAAAACTAATAGGAAACGAAATACCGCTATATTTAATACCTGGCCTCCCTTACAACCCCCACTCCTGCACGTCCCTAGAAATGTTAGTATAGCTTATTATAATAAAGGCGTTAGTGCTAATACACATACCGAGTTTTATTTATTTTGGTTGGGTCTTTTGTCCCAAATAGAATTGTTCACTTCCGCTATAGGTTTTAGCGTATATCTCGTTTATAATTCGGTATACGAAAAAAGTGTATATAACAAAAGTTACTCTAAATAACAAAATAAACAACTTTTGTTATGTTTATATTTGCCAAAAAACTAATAGGAAACGAAATACCGCTATATTTAATACCTGGCCTCCCTTACAAACCCCACTCCTGCCCGTCCCTAGAAATGTTAGTATAGCTTATTATAATAAAGGCGTTAGTGCTAATACACATACTGAGTTTTATTTATTTTGGTTGGGTCTTTTGTCCCAAATAGAATTGTTCACTTCCGCTATAGGTTTTAGCGTATATCTCGTCTATAATTCGGTATACGAAAAAAGTGTATATAACAAGAGTTACTCTAAATAACAAAATAAACAACTTTTGTTATGTTTATATTTGCCAAAAAACTAATAGGAAACGAAATACCGCTATATTTAATACCTGGCCTCCCTTACAAACCCCACTCCTGCCCGTCCCTAGAAATGTTAGTATAGCTTATTATAATAAAGGCGTTAGTGCTAATACACATACTGAGTTTTATTTATTTTGGTTGGGTCTTTTGTCCCAAATAGAATTGTTCACTTCCGCTATAGGTTTTAGCGTATATCTCGTTTATAATTCGGTATACGAAAAAAGTGTATATAACAAAAGTTACTCTAAATAACAAAATAAACAACTTTTGTTATGTTTATATTTGCCAAAAAACTAATAGGAAACGAAATACCACTATATTTAATACCTGGCCTCCCTTACAACCCCCACTCCTGCACGTCCCTAGAAATGTTAGTATAGCTTATTATAATAAAGGCGTTAGTGCTAATACACATACCGAGTTTTATTTATTTTGGTTGGGTCTTTTGTCCCAAATAGAATTGTTCACTTCCGCTATAGGTTTTAGCGTATATCTCGTTTATAATTCGGTATACGAAAAAAGTGTATATAACAAAAGTTACTCTAAATAACAAAATAAACAACTTTTGTTATGCTCATATTTGCCAAAAAACTAATAGGAAACGAAATACCGCTATATTTAATACCTGGCCTCCCTTACAAACCCTACTCCTGCACGTCCCTAGAAATGTTAGTATAGCTTATTATAATAGAGGCGTTAGTGCTAATACATATACCAAGTTTTATTTATTTTGGTTGGGTCTTTTTGTCCCAAATAAAATTGTTCACTTCCCCTATAGGTTTTAGCGTATATCTCGTTTATAATTCGGTATACGAAAAAAGTGTATATAACAAGAGTTACTCTAAATAACAAAATAAACACCTTTTTTTATGTTTATATTTGCGGAAAAACTAATAGGAAACGAAATACCGCTATATTTAATACCTGGCCTCCCTTACAACCCCTACTCCTGCCCGTCCCTAGAAATGTTGGTATAGCTTATTATAATGAAAGCGTTAGTGCTAATACACATACTTTATTTCGGTTGGGTCTTTTGTCCCAAATAAAATTGTTCACTTCCGCTATTGGTTTTGGCGTATATAACGTTTATAATTCAGTATACGAAAAAAGTTTATATAACAAAAGTTACTCTAAATAACAAAATAAACAACTTGTGTCATGTGCATATATGCAGAAAAACCAATTTGAAATGAAATATCGCTATTTTTAATTTCAGGCCTTCCTTATAACCCCCACTCCTGCCCGTCCCTAGAAATGTTAGTATAGCTTATTATAATAAAGGCGTTAGTGCTAATACACATACCGAGTTTTATTTATTTTGGTTGGGTCTTTTGTCCCAAATAGAATTGTTCACTCCCACTATAGGTTTTAGCGTATATCTCGTTTATCATTCAGTATACGAAAAAAGTGTATATAACAAAAGTTACTCTAAATAACAAAATAAACAACTTTTGTTATGTTTATATTTGCCAAAAAACTAATAGGAAACGAAATACCGCTATATTTAATACCTATACCTGGCCTCCCTTACAACCCCCACTCCTGCCCGTCCCTAGAAATGATGGTATGGCTTGCTATAATGAAGGCGTTAGTCCTAATACACGTACCGAGTTTTATTTAGTTCGGTTGATTCTTTTGTGCCAAATAAAATTGTTGACTCCCGCTATAATTTTTAGCATATAACTCATTTATATTTAGGTATACGACGAAAGTGTATATAACAAAAGTTACTCTAAATAATAAAATAAATAACTTTTGTTATGTTCATATTGGCGGAAAAACCAATAGGAAACGAAATATCGCTCTAAATAATTTCAGGCCTCCCTTATAACCCCCACTCCTGTTTTTCTCAGAGAATATTAGTATAGCCTAAAGTCTAAGTTGGGCTAGTAGTAATATACATACCAAGTTTCATAAAATTCGATTCAGCCGTTTATGCGTGAAAAGGTAACAAACAAACAAACATACACGAAAGAAACAAAATGCAGTTATGGTGTCTATGACATGTGAAACGAAAAGTTATCGTGAAATTTCGCGAAAAAAATCAATGTACAGACAGAGGTTACAATTTTATATATATATATATATATATATATATATATATATATATATATATATATATATATATATATATATATAGGGTATGGGAATAAGTTTTAATTTTTTTTATGGTGAAAAAAAAAACAAATTGGAATAGAGAAATAAAAAAGTACTTTATTCAAAATAATTTCCATTTGAAGCGACAACCTGGGCCCATCTTTCAGGCAGTAAACGGATTCCTCGAGCGAAGAATTCTATATCTTTCGACGCAATCCAGTCATCGACCCATTTTTTAACATCCTCGTATGTGGTAAAGCGCTGCCTAGTAAGTGCTGACTGCATAGACCGGAACAAATGATAATCTGAAGGGGCAATGTCTGGTGAATACGGCGGGTGGGGTAGGACCTCCCAGTTGACCTGTTCTAGGTATGTCCGGATGGGATGACCAATATGGGGCCTAGCATTGTCATGCTGCAAAATCAGTTTTTCATGTCTATCACACCATTCAGGTCGTTTTTCTTGAATAGCTCATTTCAAACGTATTAACTGAAGTCGGTAAAGTTGGGAATTAATAGTTTCAGACTGTTTCAGCAGCTCATAGTAGACCACACCCCGCATGTCCACCAGATACAGAGCATCACCTTTAAGCCATGAATATTGCGCTTGGGTGTTGATGGACCTGGTTCACCTGGCTTCACCCATGCAAGTTTACGTTTAGGATTGTCATAGTGAATCCATTTTTCATCGCCAGTGATGATCCGATGCAAAAAACTCTTTCTTCTTTGTCGATCAAGCAACATTTCGCAAGTGACCAAACGTCTTTCAATATCCCTTTCCTTCAAATCATATGGCGTCCAATTTCCTGCCTTCTGAACCATTCCCAGAGCATGTAGCCGTTTTCCAATGGTGGATCGAACAACACCTAATGCTGTAGCCAACTCTTCAAGGGTCTGACAAGGATCAATGTCAAGCAATTCCTGAAGTTCCTCGTCTTGAAACTTTTTTGGGGCACCATCGCGTTCTTTGTCATCTACATTAAAGTCATCACTTTTGAAGCGCTTGAACACCGCACTTTTGAATCTGCAAGTCGCCTCCGATGGAGCATGGTCACCATAAACATCCACAAACAAGCACTGCGTTCATCACCTTACTAACACCCTTTCTTAATCCATGTATGGAAGATTAGATAAGATGTAAGAGATAACAATTTCAACATTAAAAAAAATAAAAAAATTAAAACTTATTCCCATACCCTATATATGAATGGACCTCATTTTCGTCATCTTCTGAGTAGGATTGATGGACATTTAAAGAAATTTTTCAAAAATCGTGTCATGGGTACGACCACAATAGCTGATTTCCCTTAATGGAAATCTGCTAAAAACAGGAATGTCGAGAACAGATTTTTATTTGTGTATTAATCTGACAGGGAATAATCTTAAAGCATAGATAATAAAGAACCGACCAAGCATGCTGAAAAAATGTCATTGTGAAATTCACCTTAATTATGGAACCCACAGTGTTATATGTGTTAGAATTATTCAATGAAAATTGCTAAAGAGAACAATTCAATTTATTAGACAGTTTTTCCTTTAATACAGAAAAATACATTAAAGGGAATAGAAAGCCTACCCCCTATAGCTTGAAACAGGACATTTTTGAAAGAAATATATTGGCTGACCCGAAATATCTGTCATCTCATTGAATGAATATAAATAGTTATAATGGGAATACTAAGCCAACCGATTCATTTATTCATATAAATGAAATTCATTTATTATTAGGGGCTCAGGTTGGCCGAGTGGAGCGTTGGTCTTAATATCATATGGTAAATGTAGAGTGGTGGGTTCGATTCCTGTCTTGGGACAGTAGAAATTTACTTAGTGACGGACTCATTAAATAAATTCCTTAGTCCCACCCTGGCTAGAAAAGGGTGGTAACCTGTAGATTACCCGTCTCAATTAGCCAATGTAGCATAAAGTGGATGTAAATAAATAAATAAAATCATTTATTATTATTTTTGTATATTACATTAAATATACTAAATTTTGCATATTAATCTGATTGTATGATGGATATTAGTTTTATCATTACATTCTCAAGTTGTGTTCTATTTTGTTGTTTCATTCAGCTTCCTGCTTTTGATACATTTTTCTTTATATCAAAATATAAAATGGTAATTTCAATGATGAACTTGAATGTATGAAATAGATAAATTTCCCCCCATAGGTAAATAATAATGAGAAACACCATCTGATTGATGAAATTCTCTCTGTAAAGCGGCCATCACACTGATATTTAAATAGTTGAATGAAATTTAGTAGGCATTTTATACATTCATATCATTGAAACAGTATTTTTATATGACAGAAAAGAAAACATAGCACTGCTTCATTTTATCTGGAGCAATGTTGTGAATCCTAATTAAGCTCTTCAGTTCACCTTGTTTAAAAAGAAAGTAATGATCAACTATTTCAGGCGCAGGATTCAAAATAAAATTAGCTAATGGTTGGCAGTCAAATATTTCAAAGGAATGTGACCCATTAATTAAGAATCTTGCAAAGTTCCATTGCAATTAAACAGCTTTTATCGATATCTTTTTCATAATATCACAAATTTGTTAATTTAAAAATAACTGTCGAATTATTTATATGTTTAAGTATAAGAGAAAGTAAGAGAAGAGATAAAGAAGCAAAAGAAAGAGATATTTACTTATGTCTATCAATAAACATTATAGAGTGCTATAAACAATTTTTGTACTAGTTTCAAAATGAAAGCAAATCAATAGAATGGGGCATTAAATAATACATTAGAAAGAACATGGAATTAGTACAATGTTACCAAGCATAGATAATGACAACCCTCTATAAGTTTACTTATCAATTTAAAAGATAATGATATATTTCTTAATTTTGGTTGCAGTAAGGCCTCTTTCATGGTAGTTCAGGTAAAAACGAGGAAATGCATACTTATGTGGCACTCATTTTTCAAACAGGAACCTTCAAACCCTTTAACACTAGCTATATCAAAATATAAACAACAAGTGATGTATCAGTATAAATTCCTCAAGTCACAAAGTTTCATAATTCTGATACAATAGCTAAAACTACTCAAGTATAATACACACAAGGAGGGAAAATATAAACTAATATCACTTACAAACTGGGAGTCGTTAATTTCATTTTGTTTCTGACACTTTAAAGCCTATATATAGTGTAAAGACTAAAAACACAAGAATTAAAAACCCAAATAACACATTGACCATCAATCACGAATGAAATTCATTTATCGTATTGATATTTAATCCAAATAAGACAAAAACTTAGTTCAACAATTTGATGAGTACAAATGGAAGGTGAAATACTATAAATTCTGGCACAAGTTTAAACTGTATCATGGCTAATATTTCATAAAACACTCTCACCTTACGAGGCAATGTTAAAGTTCCATCAACGTCGAATAGTGCAATCATATTTTTACGAATTAATTCCATCTTCTTAGTAGTTGCTCGGAGTAAAGATGACACGTAAGCTTATATTTGAGACTGAGACGTCAAACTGTTTCCTCCCCGGTTTTTCCAATCACCTGCCACCTGGAAGAGCAGAGCGTTTAACTCCATGATGCAATATTTCATTGGAAGAAAATAATTCGAAGGCTCATAAACAGATTACGAGCTACGTGCCTCAAATTTTGATTTAAATTTTCCACTAAGCAGCGCACAATATTTGTTTTAGAGATCGCAATTACATCATTAAGTGCCAGCATCATTAATTAACGTTTAAATACAGTAATTCCCGAGTTCAATAGTAGAGTAATGTTTATTAGTGAAATTCTCTTATTCCTTCATTTAAACAAATTTGGAAATATTGAAAAACTAAATTAGAAGTATAAATCCTAGAGTGAGGCGCCACTTACGACTGACGTCACAAAATAATCGTTACTCTATGGCGTGACCGGCAAAGGGATTTCAAATAAAATACTTCGGCCTTCCAACCTTATGAAAAAAGGAAATTAAATAGTAGAAAAACCAAGGAATTATTTATTAATGTACAGGTTATACACTCAAACAAATAAATAAACAAACAGACAAGACACCAAAGCCAAAAAGTTTACATTTCTTTTAAATTCCATGTAAACTGAAAGAGTTATAAATAAAGTTTATCAAAAGTATAGATATGGATGTGGCAAAAATACATTAGAATTTAAAGTTGATTGTGAGAAATGGGAATTATAATTCAACTTAGACTCGCAAATTAAACTTCCGTTGAGTTTAACTTTAATTGATTTGTTTTTATTTTATTTATTTTTATATTTTTCATATCATTTATTAATTTTATTTGTAATTATCTTACTATTTTTAATATTTTATTTTATTATTATTTTTTTGTTATATTATATTTGATTAGATGGTATTGTGAAATAAAAATGTATTTAAACATAATCATACATGTAATAAGCCATGTAGCAATGGAACATGAATTAAAATAAATAACTCCTCATAGGGTTACTATGAGAGGGGGGAAAAATGCTATAGACATGATATCTGAAATTTGCGGCTTTGGCATCTGTTTGTTTGTTACCTTTTCACGCATAAACGGCTCAACCGAATTTTATGAAACTCAATACGTATATTACCATTATCCTAACTTAGACTATATAAGCTATTTTCTATATACTATGAAACGAACAGGGGTGGAGGTTATAAGGGAGGCCTGAAATTAAAAAAAGCGATTTTTCGTTTCCCATTGGCTTTTCGGCAAATATGCACATAACAAGAGTTGTTTATTTTGTTATTTAGAGTAACTTTTGTCATGTACACTTTTGTCTTATAACAAAGTTTAAATGAGATATGCACTAAAAACTAAAGCGGAAGTCAATAATTTTAAAGGGCAAAAAAGACTGAACCGAATTCAACGAAACTCAGTATAAGTGTTAGTATTAGAAATTCTTTAATTATAAGATTTATAAACATTTTTATAAATGCACAGGATTGGGGGTTATAACCAAGGCCTGAAATGAAAAATAGCGCTATTTTGTTTTCTATTGTTTTTTTGGCAAACGTGCACATACCCAATGTTGTTTAGTTTGTTATTTAGAGTAACATTAGTTATATACAATTATTTCGTATAAAGAAGTAAAAACGTGCGATAAAAATTAAAGAGGCAGTCAACTCCCTTCCTGCCAAAAGCACACATAACAGGGAAGGGGAAATATTCTATGAAACATTAAGAATACTAAGTTTCTTCGTCGGGAATACAATAGAATATGTTCAAGATTGGCTATTAAATACGTAAAATAGGTACATTGGGTGTGTTTGGGGCTGCTTTAGGGAATCGAAATCGTGAATATTACGTAGTTTATAATACAAAAATGCTATCCACTATTATTATTATATTTATAACCAATAATCGTTTGAACAACGAATTGGGATTGAATAATAACCACTTAACGTTTCGTCTGACAAACTCAGCAATAGTTGAACGTTTACCCAGAAAGCTGTAACATTTTATAAAATTATAAACTCAGACAGCTTTGCATTGAATAACATTCTCACTCATTATTCGGTCTAAATATTTCCCTAACAAAGCTTCCTTAGTAATAGTTCTTAATGACTATGAATGAATGCAATCCAATATTATGATTAATATTGTCAACGATATTTTCAAGAGTGCAGAAGGGTTGATTAGGATATATATATATATATATATATATATATATATATATATATATATATATATATATATATATATATGTATATTTTAAACTTGAGGCCTAAAAAATTCTATAAGTTTGCTTTTGTTACCCAATATACAGGCATATGTCTTAAACTCGGATACGGGGAATTGTAAAAATATTTTGCACATAAATGCCTTGCCAAAAAAAAACAATACCTTCATCATTCTGCCTCTAATGATTTCCCGAGCGAAGCCGGGTACCTTAGCTTATATGTATATATATATATATATATATATATGTTAGTTCTATACTACACATCCGTTCTAGGCGTATTATTTTCCCGTAAGGGTAAACGAGTGGACCTATAGAAGAGAAATGAAATTTTATTCTAAAAGCTGGATGAGGGAAGGAGATTGTAGCCCTCCCCGAAACCTCAAATCATATTGAGTTTAAACGCACATTGTCTTACGCTATAATGACATTACCAAGTAACGTGTAATAGTTGTCATTTCAATAACGAAATTCTAAATGACTATGATAGTACATAGTAATGTCAATAACGTTAACATATCGGAGGAAATAAGATAATATATACAACAATTAAAGAGTTTGATTTCGCACAACTATCGCTATCGCACGTTGTGCAAATTCAGCATGACTTTATTTAAATAATACATAATATAAATTAAATTATTGAAATACTTTTATGGTTTAAATTTTTATTGGAAATAAATAACGAAGTATTTTTCTACTTAAAATAAATAACAAATTTATAACCTCCCTAATTTTAATCATACACAGAACTATCATATAAATCTAATAAGGGAAATCTGCTAAAAATGTAACATCATTTGTCATAATATGCCTACACACTGGTTTAACAACAATATGCTAACCTCTCCCGACCAATGCCTGAGGCAGAATGTGAAGTTTTCCAGGCTGCCGGTAGAGAGCGGCTGGCTCAGGAACTCCCTAGACCGCAAGATCGGCGCCAAATTCAAATTTGCATTATGGACACGTAACTAGGAATCTATTTGATTGCCTCTTACAAAAATATACCCTTCATAATTTGTAAAAATAAAAAAAATTATATTAATTAGCAAAAATAACGAACAACCTATGTTGTACCTTGGGATAGTTGATTCAGAAATATAAAATTCCATAGAAATCATCTTAGCCAAATTTTTAGTGATTGAGTAGCAAACGGGTGGACAGATAGACAGACGGTCTGCCCCTGTGTTACTCCGTCACTTAAAAAGAGGATTTCTACGAATTTTTGTATGTGTGGGTCAACTATTTCAAGGCACAGCATAGGCTATATGAAAATTCAAATTTTCAACTAGGAGGAAGGGGGTGGGTTACATTGACATCAGGACGCATATTCGTTAATATTGATTTGACAGAAGAAGGGTTAATAAGAAATTGCGTTTACAACACAGTTTTCGTGTTTAGTTTTAGTTTAGCATAAGAGTGCTTCGAAGGATAACCCACCTACCCTCTCATTGAACAGGTTACCTTGTTGGGTATGCCGGAATACAGTCTGTTGACAGAAATCCTGTCGGAGCCATTTAACACTCTTGAAGAACTTAAGGGTATCTTTTGCCTGCAAATGCTGCCTTGCACTTCTTCCTTGTTTTATAGCTTTATAAATTATTTTCTTTTTACTCAACTACCATTTTGCGTTTCTCCTCTTTTGGGAATATGTATTCTTTCTCCCAAGTTCTGCTTTGGAGTATTTTCAGCAACGCCCTGTTCCTTTTAGCAGATTTCCCTTAGGGGAAATCAGCTATTGAGGTCGTACTCATGACGCGATTTTCGAAAAATTTCTTCAAATGTCCATCGATCCTACCCAGGAGATGACGAAAATGAGGTCCGTTCAAAACTATATATATATATATATATATATATTATATATATATATATATATATATATATATATATATATTTGTCTGTTAACACTCTAGCGGTCGCAATTTTTGTTTAATCGTCACCAAAATCGGCATTTAATCGTTTCATGTAAAAAGGAAGATCAAGTTCGTTAACGGCTGAAATCGGACCAGTGGGAGGGGCGGTTTAGAGGGGGGGCATTTTCAAAAATTCGAAATATCTCCGCTATTATGCATCGGATCGAAAATTTGTATAGAACCAATCTTATTGCAAATTAAATTTACTATAAATATTGTTCTATACATTTATTCTGTATCTCGAATATTAACCGAGATATTTGCATTTGTATTCTACGTGTGGTCACCAGTAGGCTATGATCGGACTTTCCGCCGAGAGCTCTGGCGGCCGTTTCTATAACTATTCGTCCCTCGTGAATAGGTTCAGAGGTTAGGTTAACTGTTTTTTAGGGCTAGAAACTACTGGGTTATTACGCCCTAAATAATGTTTTAGGTTTAGAGGTTTCTTACTACTACAGTTGTTATTAGGCAGATTTCTCTATTGTAAAACTTCTCGTGGGAAATCTGCTTAATTTACGCAGCCCCTGCGTGACGGACTTTCTTTAATTACCGCCTCACATTCCCTATCAAACCAATTGATCTTTTTAGCAGATTTCCCTTCAGGGAAATCAGCTATTGAGGTTGTACTCATGACGCGATTTTCGAAATTTTTCTTCAAATGTCCATCGATCCTACCCAGGAGATGACGAAAATGAGGTCCGTTCAAAACTGTATATATATATATATATATATATATATATATGTCTATATATCGTATACCTAAATATAAATGAGTTATACGCTAAAAATGATAGCGGGAGTCAACAATTTTATTTGGCACAAAAGAATCACCTAAACTAAATAAAACTCTGTACGTGTATTAGGACTAACGCCTTCATTATAACAAGCCATATCATCATTTCTAGGGACGGGCAGGAGTGGGGGTTGTAAGGGATGCCTGAATTTAAAAATAGCAGTATTTCGTTTTCTATTCGTTTTTCGGCAAATACGAACATAACAAAAGTTGTTTATTTTATTATTTAGATTAACTTTTGTCATATTCATTTTTGTCTTTTAACAAAGAATAAACGAGATATACACTATAAGCTAAAGCGGGAGTCAACTATTTCATTGGGCGCTAACGATCAAACCGAACTTAAAAAAACTTGGTATGTCAATTAGCATTAATTCTTCCATGATTATTAGCTATATTAAAATGTTTAGGTTAGAACGGGAGTGGGGGTTATAAGGGAGGCCTGAAATAAAAATTCGCGATATTTCGTTGTCTATTTGATTTTCGACAAACATTCACATAACAGATGTTGTTTACTTTGATATTTAGATTAACTTTGGTTTTATACATTTCTCCAGGAACAATGTGTGGAGAAAGTATTTTGCGTAGAAATATTATATTATAGAAAAATTAATTCAATCTATTTTAATATTTTGTCCTTAATAACTGAAATATATGCATAATGCACAGGAGACGGGAAATAGGTATGACAATTTGGAGGACAGTGAAGACTTACATAAAAAATTTTCTTATTAACAAATGCCGGGGGTATTAACCCTAAATACTGGGACGGGTAAATGTCAAAATATTGTGCAAAGTAAAGCCTTGCCAAAAAAATACCATCACCATTCAGCCTCAAATAAATTCCCGAGCGAAGCCGGGTATCTGAGGTAGTCTATCTATACATTTGTCTGTTGCCGCTCTAGCGGTTGCAATTTTTGTCTTATCGTTACCAAACTTGATATATAATCGTTTTATACAAAAAGAATGAGCAAGTCGTTAAAGGCTGAAATCGAACCAGGGGGAGGGGGAGGGGGTTTAGAGGGGGAGGATTTCGAAAATTCTTAATATCTCCGTTATTATGCGTCGGATCGAAAAATTGTGTAGAACCAATCTATAAATGTTGTTATGAAGCACTTTATTTGAAGCTCAAATATCAAATATTGTTCTCATTGAACTTTTAAGTTTTGAGATAAATCCAAATACGTGGTGCACGTGGGGAATCTGCTTAGTTAACGCAGCCCCTGCGTGACGGACTTTTATTCAGTTTACCTTTTCCCAATACCTCACGCGACACCTTTTTTATTGTGCCTTTTTGCCTGACGCACTTTTTTTTTTTTTTTTTGCAAGCAGGTCTTCGTCATATTACCTATCCCCTTATTAGCGTAATGTTCTAAAATTGTTGTTGTCTACATTTATCCCTAATGCAAATATCTTGGGTTTTATTTGAAAGAAATACAGAATATAATGAGTTGATGACGTACTCAATGCTTGTATGAACACTATGTGATCATAGGTTTGTTATTACAGTACAGGTGTGCAAACCTATTTTTTTTTACCCAGTCCCTACGTGACTATTTTCATTTCATACAACATCTTAAGACGGTCTAATGTTGTGGCGCTAACTTGATATATGCTTGGGTAGTATAGCACTAGCCTAGATACCCACAATCCCCAGGTTTGATTCCGCGAGATAGCATACATTTTTCTCACATGTAAAATTATTAAAATAGTAAACTGCATCATATATATATAATACTATTCCTACAAAAAGTTTAACTCACAATTTTCTTTTATATCTAAAATTCGATCCACTACATTGGTACAAGAGTTACATTCCTTTTAAACATTTAAAGTGTTAAATGAAGTAGAAAATTCACTGAGTGTTATGTTAAGACGTGAAATTATTCTAATCTATTACGCACTACACATGACGTTAATGTAATGTCGTATATGTATAAAATCCTTACGAAAATTTTGTCAGCTTGATTTAAGCTAACATTCAATCTCGGCGAATCAAACAATGAGTGGGCACAGATAAAGTAGTAATACTGTCAATATCTATCACTCGATTGGGCTTTTTACGGAAAGGATAGATAACAAATGTTTAAGATAAGATAAAACCCAAAACAACTTAGTATACGCGTGTAAAAGAGAAAAAGATCATTTATTTAGTGTTGTGTAGACTAATTTTACAATTAACCGTCGTAAGGTCAATAGGGGAATAGAAGAAAAATACAATTTTCAAGGAAAGGAAAGGTATGTTCAGTTAATAATTAATTAGCTATGCTTAGCGAGCCTCGAATGCTATGTTTGATCTAGTTCAAACATAATGTACAACGTGTACCCCAATCTATTTTTCTATTCTTTAGTGCACACTTCTTTTATTAATTACATAACATAAAAAACTGGCTGCACTTTAACATCGAGATCAGATTAGTGGTACGTCAAATGATAAAATATACTGACTTATTGAATTTTAATCTCAAGACCTTAGATATTATCCGTTCGGAATTACGTGAATCACAAAAATGGCTAGTGCTGCGAGCATCATTTTAGTTAGTTAGTGTGAATTCATTGTCTTAGGTCAGAGGCAAAACAGTCTACCGCGTAACAAGACTATCAGTACACTTGCGAATAGATAAATAGGCTATCATAAGACCTTATACGCTTCATTACATGCGTCTAGTAAGAATTGACTGGATTTTTAAACCGGTTGTCATAATATTCTGCTAATCCACTCAGCAGCCAGACTGCAATTTTGAAGTGTGATTAAATCTGTATAATTTTTAACAGTATATGAATATGAAAATATATTTCCTGTCATGTGGGAGGCAAGTTCGCCCATGGTAGGTCCCGTACAGTATTTTCAATCAGGAATTCGTTGGTCAAGTCAAATTTAATCCAGCTATTTATAGCAAAAATGCCTCGTTTACCTCTTTTTCCAAGACAGCCTTCTTTGTTCATTTGTCTCTGAATTACGTAAATATTACTTAAAAATATAAATGAAAGTTTATAGGGGTTATAATGCAAATACAAAAACATTTATTTAATTCAGAAAATTTTAATAATTTATTTAAAATGACAAATTGGTGTAGGACCATGACTTATTTGTTACATATAAGTATAACCACAGGAAAATCTGAAGTAATTAGACACAGAAATATTCCTAACAAGCACAGCTATTAACTACATAAATCTATACAGTAATACAAAATGATATTACACAATTGTCGTTATTACTGAAATCACTTGACCAGTAGTAGTCGTCACAAAATTGCTATTAATATTTAAATCAAATCAGAATTTTCAATCTTCACAATTTTCCTCAAACATCATTATGTTATTACCCAAACATCATGAAGATTTTAAACCTTGTCCTCTTAATTTGTATTAGTTGTAATGAATATCAGCCTTATGTGTTAAATCACAGACGTAATATACGTATACTTTAACCTCGATCATTAATTATTTATTAAAACTGGAACATGAACTAATTGGAACATTACGTCGTTTTTTTTTGACAGCTACAAATTTTATAATACTTGAAATATTTTATGCCACTAAAAGAATATTTACTGTAAAAAAAAATTAGGAAAAGTACTCAGACTAAATATATATCTTTAGATAATAACCACTATCCTTAAAAATCCCATGATATAATTTAATAAGTCTCGGGAAGAGGTGAAATGTCCCTGAAGCGGAAACACTGGTTCAGCGACACGGTTTTCAATGAAATTAGAGTAATGAAATTTGTGTGTACGTGTGAGGTAACAAATAAAAACGTTCGTCTAGCAGGGGTTGCGTAAACTAAACAGAACTCCCTTGTGAAGAATTTCAATAACATACAGGCAACACTTAACACCATCGTGAATAAATACAAATGGCCATGAGAAATCTTTCAGTCAATTTTAATAACCTCCCAACGGAAAGCGTCTAAACAATAGGTCTGCCAACGTCTCAGAGCTGAACAGAGAGAAAGAAATATTCTTCACAGGAAAGAAAATCAATTACAGAAATATATCTGAATATAACATATTAATTTTATTGAAAACTATTTACTATATCTAGTACTGTAATTTAAAATGAACCAGAATAATTTTATCTCAACCACTCAAAGCTTAGTAGTCCAAGAACTTAAGACGGGGGGGGGGGGGGGCATATTTGAATGTATCTCGTATAATAAAGGTCTCTTGAAAGCAATATTTGGTATTTAAGCTTAGAATAAATTGGTTTATTATATAACAGAGTATTGTTTATGTAACATGAATAGAAGTGGGGATTTACTAAAGGCTGAAAACAAAAAATTCAAATATCTCGGTTAATATTCAAGATAAAGAATAAATGTATATAACCATTTTTATAGTACATTTAATTTGAAATAAGATTAGTTCTATACAGTTTTTCAATCTGACGTTTAATAACGGAGATATTTAGAATTTTAAAAATTCCCGTAAACCCCCTCCTCACACTTGTCCGATTTCAGCAGGTAACGAACTTGATCCTAAGTTTTTCAAAAAAGTTTAAATATCGAGATATAGATCGAACAAAAATTGCGACCGCTAGAGCGTTAATATATATATATATATATATATATATATATATATATATATATATATATATATATATATATAAATATAAAAATACTGCTAAATAGTTGTAACAGTAATTAAAAATAGCTGTGAGACCATACGCCGTGACGTGTGAAGCGTGAAATATGTCAGTTATCTCCTTACACGTGCCGTAGCCTCCATATTAGCAAAATAATATTTCTTGACCAGAAAAAGTCCGTCACGCAGAGGCTGCGTAAACTAAGCAGATTTCCCACGTGAAGTTTTACAATAGAGAAATTTCACGAGAGCCGAGCAGTTAAGGAAACGGCCGAACTAGCTTTTGGCGGGAAAGTCACTGGTCCGTTAGCCGCCCAGATTTAATAAAAAGTCCGTCACTCAGGTGCTGCGTAAACTAAGCAGATTTCCCACGTGAAGTTTTACAATAGAGAAATCTGCCTTATAATAAAAGTAGTAGGAAGGTATCTATAGACCTATTCACGAGGGACGAATAGTTATGGAAACGGCCGCACTAGCTCTCGACGGATAGTCCCGAACATAGCCGCCTCCTGCCGGCCACACACAATACAAATACAAATATCTCGGTTAATATTCAAGATACAGAATAAATGTATAGAACAATATTTATAGTAAATTTAATTTGCAATAAGATTGACTCTATACAATTTTTCGATCCGACGCATAATAACGGAGATATTTCGAATTTTCAGAAATCCCCCCCTCCCACTGGTTAGTTTATTACTATACTTAGCTGCATAGTTTATAAAAATCCAATTTTATTCAATCAATCTTATATAAACAAACAAAAATAAATAATAATCATAAAACCCTTCACGCTTTTCAGATTCACCTCTCAAAAATTTAATAAATGGTTATTTTTTTAGGTACCCGAGTATAAGGAAAATAAATAATATTTCGTAGACAAATATAACATATCAGCAGATTTCCCATTAGGGTAATTAGCTATTGAGGTCGTACTCATGACCCGATTTTCGAAATTTTTCTTCAAATTTCCATCAAGTTCATCCAACCTAGTAGATGACGGAAATGAGGTCGTTCAAAGTATATATATATATATATATATATTGTTTTATCGTTACCAAACTCAATATTTAGTCGTTTTATGTACAAAGAAAGATCAAGTTCGTTAACGGTTGAAATTGGACCAGGTGTGGGGAGGGGTTTAGAGGGGAGGAATTTCGAAAATTCGAAATATCTCTGTTACTATATGTCTAATCGAAAAATTGTAAAGAAATAATCTTATAGTAAATTAAGTGTACTATAAATATTGTTCTATGCACTTTTTCCATATAATGAGTATTAACTGATATATTTGGATTTTATAGTTTTACGCTATTCGTCTTTCCGGTCCAGAATAATTCTATATATTCAGTGCTGCGAAGTTGGCTGCCCTGTTTGATTACATTTCAGACGCTTTCCGTTGTATATATTATTAACTTGTGAATTGACTGAATGATGTCTTATTACCGTTTGTATTTATTCCCTTATCATTCACGATGGTGTTACCAGTATGTAGATTTATCTGTTGTAAACCTTCCCGTGAGAAATCTGCTTAGTTTATGCAGCCCCTGGTGACGGACTTTTAGGTTTTAAAATGGCCTATAGAAGTAAGGAAATCTGATAAGACATTATATCTACAAATCATAGTATTGCATGTGTGGCAGAAAGTTATTATGTAACTTATCAATGGTTCTAGTTGCGTATAATTATGAATGAATAATTTGTTATCTAGTAATTGTAAAGATTAATTTGAACTCTGATTTTATAAGAAACCGCTGATGCAATCTGTATAAAAGTGCATTTCTGTGTGCGTGTGTGTGATTGAGTCCCCCCCTCCCCTTAAGGTAAATCAGCTGTTGAGGTTGTACTCTTGACGCGATTCTCAAAAAGTCCGTCACGCAGGGGCTGCGTTACCTGAGCAGATTTCCTACGTACGTTACGTATTTGCAGTTATCTCAAAACGTAAAAGTCCAATAAGAACAATATTTGGTATTTAGGCTTCAAATAAAGTGTTTTTAACATAATAACATTAACAATTAATATGGGGAGTGGGGGTTTACTGAAGACCGAAAACTAAAAAAATCAAATATCTCGGTTAATAATCAAGATCAAGAAAAAAATGTATATAACAACATTTATAGATTGGTTCTACACAATTTTTCGATCCGACGCATAATAACGGAGATATTAAGAATTTTCGAAATTCTCCCTCTCTAAACCCCACCCCTCCCCCTTGTCCGATTTCAGCCATTAACGAACTTGATCTATCTTTTTATATGAAATGATTATATATCAATTTTGGTAACAATAAGACAAAAATTGCGACCGCTAGAGCGGTAACTATACACACACACACACACGACCTCATTTTCGTCATCTACTAGGTAGGATCGATGGGCATTTGAAGAAAAATTTCGAAAATCGCGTCATGAGTACTACAACCTCAATAGCTGATTTTCCTTAAGGTAAATCTGCTAAAACATTCCTCAAATGTGCATCGATCTTACCAGGAGATTTATCGGTTGACGCTCTAGCGGGCACAATATTTGTTTGAGGGTTACCAAACTCGAGAACAGCACGTTTTATGCAAAAATTAAGATCAAGTTGGTTAATGGCTGAAATCGGACGAGAGGGAGGGGCAAGGTTTAAAGGGGGGAAATTTGTATAAAACCAATCTTACTGTAAATTTATTGTACTGTAGATGTCATTATAAACATTGTTTTTCTATCTTAAATATTGACCGAGATATTTGGATTTTTTGTTTTCAGCCTTCAGTAAACCCCCACTTCGAATTACAAAAATTCGATATGTATTCGTCATTACGTCTGATCGGAAATTTTTTTAGAACTAATATTATAGAAAATTTAAGTGACTATAGTTATCAATATATATATATATATATATATATATATTATAGAAAATTTAAGTGACTATAGTTATCAATATATATATATATATATATATATATATATATATATATATATATATATAAAATTGTAACCTCTGTCTGTACATTGATTTTTTTCGCGAAATTTCACGATAACTTTTCGTTTCACATGTCCTAGACACCATAACTGCATTTTGTTTCTTTGGTGTCTGTTTGTTTGTTTATTTGTTTGTTAATTTGTTTGTTTATTTGTTTGTTTGTTTGTTACCTTTTCACGCATAAACGGTTGAACCGAATTTTATGAAACTTGGTATGTATATTACTACTAACCCAACATAGACTTTAGGCTATGTCAAAATTCTCTGAGACGAACAGGAGTGGGGGTTGTGAGGGAGGCCTGAATTTAAAAATAGTGGTATTTCGTTTTCTATTGGTTTTTCTGCAAATATGCACATAACAAAAGATGTTTATTTTGTTATTTAAAGTAACTTTTGTTATATACACTTTTTTCGTATACCAACTTATAAACGAGATATACAGTAAAACTAAAGTAATTTGCGTAGAAATATTGATATGCTCAACAATTCTGTCCAATATGAAATACCAAGTACCTCACCGGGAAAAATCAATTCAAATTTATGTTAATATTTTGTCCTTAATAGCTGAAATCTATGCATAATGCACAGGAGACGGGAAATATGACAATTTGGAGGACAGTGAAGTCTTACAAAAAAAAAAACGACGGGTATAAACCCTAAACACTGGGACGGGGAAATGTCAAAATATTATGCAAAGTAAAGCCTTGCCAAAAAAATACCATCACCATTCAGCCTCAAATTAATTCCCAGGCGAAGCCGGGTATCTGAGCTAGTATACGTATATTTTAGTTATCAGCCTCCAGTAAACTCCCACTCCGACTCATGTCGTATTAACAATAAGCTGTTATATCATGAACCACTTTATTTGAAGCTTAAATGCCAAATAGAGTTTTCATTGAACTTTCGGTGATTGAGATAAATGTATTTGTGGGAGGGGGGGGGTATTTGAAAACTCAACATATTTCCTGGATTATGAGTGGGACCGAAAAATGTTATAAAACCACTCTTGATAAACTACTAATACTCTATAATGGTTGTTCTACACATTGTTTCTTACCTCAAATATTCAGCAAGCCATTCTTTCTTGGTTTCAGCCGCTTAGTTTACGATGCCCTTTGCATATTTAAATTCAGAAATATAAACCGGGTAACCGGGGTTAATCTCAAATGTGAATAAATTCTATTATAAAAAAAGGTATTTTCTATTACAAATGAGTAGTGAAGGTATTTTTTATAATGACTGCTTATGGCTCGTTCAAAGCATGAATATAAAAGGTCGTGGAAAATTTACATTCAAAAAGTAAGAGAGGAAGGAGTCTAACGATATATCTCTATAGCTTTCCAACGAAGTTGGATTATAAAATATGTATTGTTTGAGACTCCTCTGAGAATGTTACTGAGCGAGGTTTGTAAGAGTAATCCAGCCAGCATGATAAAAATATTCTTCTCTTGCACACCTTTCTGTAGAGCTCTGAAATAAAACACTCTAGCCTTGTAATTTAATTTTAATTACTTAAATATTTAATTCTCTGAAAGGACGGGTCTTTTTATGTGTCCACTTATCCTCCCCCCCCCTTACTCCTTTTATATTTGCCCACACTTTATATCTCAATTCCCCTTTTCCCCCTCTCTACTTCTTTCGGTTTCAAGCCAAATCGTATAAAATATTGGTGATTGAATTAAATTGTATCTATATATAATTGTTTAATAAGCTATAAATGTACAGTCGACTCTCGCTATCACGATATTCCACGGGACTGCCATTTTTGTTCGTGTTATGTATAGTTCGTCTTAGGCATAGTTCGAGTTATAGAGGTGAACTAAATGAAAATTCGTGTTACAGAGGTAAAAAAATGTACTGTGATTTATTCCCTACATCTTCTACAAATCTGCATAATCTTAATATTTAAATGAATTAAAATATGTATATATACATAATTTAAAAAAAAACGGTAAAACACAGAAAACCGAAAATATAATATTAATTCCACTGATTAATAAGTCCTTAATCTTCCTTTGCTTAAAACTGAAAAACACTATCAGTCATAATGTTGATTAAAATAAAAAAAAACTTTGCTGTATCCCTTCAAAATTAAACATTTAACTTGGTACAGTATAATAAAAAATACCCGAGACGAGACTGCAAACAGACTAAAGGCTCTTGTCCCCGGTTATGTCTCACCGACAGGTTGCAACCTGAACGCCGGGATTTCGTGTTAAACAAATCCATTCTGAGAACATCGTGATATAGAGGTAATGCGCTAATCAAATTCGTCTTATCTACTGAACTTCGAGTTACAGAAGTAATTTTTGTCTCTCTTCGTGTTATAGAGGTAAAATATAACCGGAAAATTAGTTCGTGTTACGTATGGTAATTTCTTCGTGTTAAGACAGGGGATTAAAAATAATTCGTTATATCAAGGATTTCGTGTTATCGAGGTTCGTGTTAGCGAGAGTTGACTGTATATATATCAAGAACTGCGGATCTTCATAAACTTGGAGTGGAATCTAATTCTTCTAATTTTAAATTCTTTTGGTGGCCCCTGCTCTTAGCCGGGGTGGTATTTCCAGTATTGAACCTACAGAAGCCAAAATCCTGCATTGTTTAGATATATCCTACCTTTAACTATTACTGCACGGATTTGATTTGCTATTGACTTAAGCTTGTTACTATTAGTGTCTGCAAAGTAGGCCAATCATTATTTTTAAGCCTGTGTAGTTACTGATTTCATTGAAATTATAGGTAAGGCTGAGATGGTAGTGAGACCTTATTAAAATAAATAATATAAACTTCACAGGTGAAGAGTAGTTAAATAATGAACCTCAAACGGATAAAAAATGTGCCTCGTGTGCCAACTGACTCAAAATTACTTTTGCCCATGTGACGAACTAACTATTCAAATTTACAGACACCTCCTTTATGACTGCCCTTTACTCAATAACGCCAGGAAAGTTCTTTGGATGAATATACATTACTGGCCTTTAGACATAAAACAAACTTTGTTCTCTAAAGTTTTAAAAGAACTTGACCAATTCGCTAAGATAATCAACTTCTCAGAATTTATCTTATCTCCACGTGCTATTCCATTATTATTAATTTCACTACAATTATCTTAGTTGTTTTCATTTATTTATTTTTAGACAATTTTCCTTAAGGAAATCAGCTTGTACTCATAACACTATTTTGTAAAACTTTCTTCAAATGCCCATCCATCCTACCTAGTAGATGGCGAAAATGAGGTCCGTTCAAAATTATATATATGTGGAACTCCATGCATGAGAAAACTCTACCAAATAATTCAAGTACCCAAAATGTTCAAACTTTGATTTATTAGCAGATTTCCCTTAAGGGATTTGTCTGTTACCGTAGTTGCAATTTTTGTTTTACCGTTACCAAACTCTATATTTATTCCTTTTATGTAAAAATAAAGATCAAGATCGTTAATGGCAAAAATCAGACAGGGGAGAGGGAGGGGTTTAGAGACAGAGAAATTCGAAATATCTCCGTTATTATACGTCGCATCGATAAAGTGCATAGAACCAATCGTATTGAATATGTAAGTGTCTATAAATGTTATTATATACAAATTTTCTCGAATATGAATATTAACCGAGATATTTGGAATTTGTAGTTTTCCTCCTTCAGTAAACCCCCGCTTCTACTGATGCCATATTAACATAGCATTAACCACTATATTGGAAGCTTAAAAACCACCAACAATTGTTTTCATTGAACTTTTCCTGTGTGAGGTACATGCAAATACGTTGTGTGATGGGGTTACTATTTAAGTTGTTACGATCTTCATTTGAAAATGTTTATTTGCTCTACACCATACTCGATATTTAACTGTTTCGTTCAACACTAAAGATCATATTAGTTAATGGAAACTGACCCGGAATAGGGGTCTTAAATATTAAATGCTCAATCAATGTATGACTTAATTCACAGATGGAAAAATTAACATACAATTTTTGATACAAGCCTTTAATGAATATGTTTTTTTTTTAATTTTTATTATTTTTTATTGTTTTATAATGTTTATAGTTAATTATTGTATACGCAATACTATAATGCAATCATTGAAATGTGTGTAGTTTCCAAAGGATGGAGCACACAAAATTTAAATAAATTCCCACGTTAGAGGGATACTCTGCATGGAAAACAGGAAGCGTTTAATGAGTCAGTACACAAATTTATTAAAGCTCCTCTTCTTTAAGTAATTATCCGATTCCACCAACACAATTTAAAAGCCAGTTTTGGGTTAGCACGGAGAGTTCAAAACATTTCCCTCACAGATTTGTATGATTTTATTTTTTATTTTTCTCTCTAATAAAGAACATTAAGATGACAATAAGTCGTTTTAGGAATGTGTTTTAATGAAATTGGAATTATATATGAGAATTCCGTATATTATATTTAATTAAAACAACAATCAGTTAAATTGTAATAAATGTAACTTACTATAAATTATTTAATTTCTGGTATTCCTTTTAGCAGATTTCCCTTAAGGGAAATCAGCTATTGAGGTTGTACTCATGACGGAATTTTCGACATTTTTCTTCAAATGTCCATCGATCCTACCTAGTAGATGAAGAAAATGAGGTCCGTTCAAAACTGTATATATATATATATATATCTATATATACAGTATATATATCTATATATACAGTATATGTATCTATATATATATATATATATTTGTCTGTTTCATTTCTAACCTAACGCTTCCTGTCGGCAGGCTATTGAAATTGGATGAAACATTTCTTATTTCCGTTTGTATTTATTCACGGTGTTGTGTTAGCAGTATGTATATTTATCTATTATTAAACTTTACGAGGGAAATCTGCTTAGTTTACGCAGCCCCTGCGTGACGGACTTTTTTATCTATATGCCAAACTGCGTTCATACCTAGGAGCCAGTCACCTACTTACAGCTGAGATTTCCGCTACACAGGAATGACACACAAATGATTTCGTCTGTACTTTCTATTCACCCGCTGTGTAGCTGCTGGGTAGGGGAACCGTAGGGACAGTAGGTCCTTAGTTGGCTTTGCTGGCGCGGCGCCTGCGACCATTCCGGCCTTAGGGGGTAAGTCGCTTGCGGCTTACTCAAAAATGGTACTACGGGCTGGGAGGTGTCCGGCTTGCCTCCATCTGCCGGTCATAGACGTAGTGGTCGTGTGTTCAAAGCACGAAGACGACAGGCCAGGAAACTGGTACATGTGTCCTTCGTGTGGGAGCTGGTTAGTAGTATTTGTCCCTTCCATAGGATCGCTATTCCATCTTTGCGACTCCTCAGTTCCAGAGAGGTGTTGGATAGGTGTAGGCTGGATTAAGGCCGTAAAGGCTAGGTGCCTCCTGTATTGTTGCCACATTTCGGATGGCTACACGATGTACTTTCTATTCTCTATTTCTTCCTTAGTAGTCTATGTTAAGAAAATTAGAATCTTAAGCTGCACGACTCGTGTTATGTGATATTACGGAATAAATTAAAAATGTTCTTCATATTTTCATGTCAAGGGTCACCAATACATTAGTAGTGGCATAATATTGTAATTTATAAATTTTGATTTATCTTTTTTCAATATAAAATTATTTTTTATCAATTAGTCCACATACTTTATGACTTTATTTTGAATGCTGTTTGTCGGATCATAGTCTATCTCTTTGAACATTTGTTTATCATTTAAAATATTTTGCATTTTCATAGTGTAATCATTCCTATTCATTCATCCTATTAAAATTTCTTTATTTTCCTTAACAAAATTTGTAGTAATTTATTCATACTGCTTTAAATTTTTGGCTAAACAAATATCTATATCAGTTGGAATATTTTTAAAACTTTTTTTATTTTTGGCTTCATTAATTAAATTTACAGTTTTATGTCTAATTTTATTTTTTCCCCTGTTTGAAATAGGAACGTTTTCAAGCATATATTCTACGTCCGGTACTAAATTTACTACGTCGTTATCATGAATTGTTTTAAGATATTAAATTTATCTCTGAAAGTTAAAAAATTCATAACATCCTTCGGGATCATTTTGTTGGATAAATTAACCAGCCAATTTTCATTTGTAGAAAATATTTGGAGAGAGAGTTTATTCTCGAAATACGACCTTTTTTTAATAATGGTTTTTGATTTTTTTTGAATAAAATTATTATAATAAACGTTTATCCTGTTTGTATAAAAAGAGATAAATGTATCTACGACTAATTTATTTTTGGAATCTTTTATAGGGTTAACGAGCATTTCAGTACATTTCAGTAATTCACAATTTAATTTTTTTGGTTACACTTGCCATGAAATATGAAGAACATATCAAAAATATATTGCCCAGAATAGGAAGAAAGTTAAAACTGTATATGTAGGTGTACGGATTTACTGAGTGAACGAAAAAATCAAATGCACAAAAATAACTCCAGTTATTTTTATATGACGATTATAAAATTAAAACGAAACAAGTTAATTTTCGACTTAGATAAAAATTAATATAGCAACAATTTTAGGATATTAGTTTTTCAATGTAACTGCTATTTTTTGATTGGTCGCAACATATGGGGATATTTACAGACGATTTTAGCAGATTTCCCTTAAGGGATCTTTGTTTTTTATTGAACAACATACATAATTCAATGAGTTATTTTAATGAAAACAACAAAAGACTATTATAATTATTACAATTCTATCAATTTGAGTACGTTATATTACGGGTAATAAGAGTTACTCAACTAATTACAGAATAAAAGATAGTATTATCTATAATAATATTTAATTTATTTGTTGCTAATGATTTGTAGCTCAATAGATTTTTAATTTAAAAAAATTAGTTCGTTCCTCTTAAGAAAAGAGCCGTCCTAAATGTCGTGCCTAAAAGATTGTTAGATGTAAATTAAACTTACCAGAGCTTCTAATTTGAGCCCATTGAATATCTTACAGCAAAAATATATTAATAACACTTAACATTTAATATGACTAATAAGAATTACTTCCCCTAATTATTATTGTTTCTCGTTATTAAGCCATAAAATGTTTATTGGTAACAGGCAATTTATACTCAATATTTTAGAGGCTTGTTGTTTTTCTAACGGTGACAGAATAAAATAAAATTTTCATGATTGTTGGTATCCATTTTTATTCATAGTATAAATGAACTTGCGTAACTATATTAGTATTTTCCTAAATAAATTCTGAGCAATGTAATAATTTGTTTATGAGAAAATATTATAGGTCAATTAAATAAAAATGTGGAATATATCATTCTTTTTTATAATTCTGAAACAATAACATTCCAAAAAGCAACTCTTTCCTTTTTTATAATATGTGATCATTCCTTACTTCTTTTTCTTTTTCTTCTTTTTCTGTAGTTCTGGCCAAGGAAATCCTCTTGTTTTTAGCAAGTCTTGAACATTGTGGCAAGTGAAGTATGCGTTCTCCATTGCGGCATCGTTGAAAACATCCACTTGACATTTAGAGCGAGATTTACCTTCTTTTCTAGCCATTCCTGGTTTTTTAGCTTTCTTCTTTTTTTCACCATTTTTCTTTTCTTTTTTCTTCTTTCCTTTCAGAGCCATGGCATCCTTTGCAGGTGTCGGTTCGAACTAATCTGTTAGATCAATACACGTTAGGTTGCTACGGGTTCTCATAGGAAATACTTTGAGCGATTTCCTCATATTGACTTCCCTCGGTTAACTTAATTGTTATAAAAATAAGAATCATTAAAATAAATCCGTTGAAATAAATGGAATTTTTTTCTTCGTCAACAGTCTGGCCTTTAACTATAATATCTTAATGTTTAATTTTTCTCATGTTTAACATTTTTCTGTTTGAATGTCTAATAATTATTATCAAGAATTGCAATTCCTAAATCAATATATATTATTTCTATGTATAGCTCGTACTGTATCCATTAAGAGCTATTCCATATTTAATTAAATTATTTATCAACGTCCACTTTTTGCAACTAAGGCTAATTGGGACGGGTTATCTACAGCCAAGGTGGGACTAAGGATTTTATTTAGTGATTTCCGTTAAAATATCGAGTTTGGTAACGATAATACAAACATTGCGACCACTAGGGTGTTAACACACACACGCACGCTATATTCATTTTTGTCGTATACCTAAGTATAAATGAGTTCTACGTTAAAACTTTAGCGGGAGCCAACAATTTTATTGGGCACTAACGGCTGAACCGAACTTAACAAAACTCGGTATGTCAATTAGCATTACTTCTTCCATGATTATAAATTATATTAACATTTTTAGGTTCGAACGGGAGGGGGGTTATAAGGGAAGCCTGAAATAAAAATTCACCATATTTACATGTATAAGAGACGGGAAATATAAAAATATTGAAGAAGCCTTATCTAACAAATAATTCTATTATTAGCAAATCCACGCCAACGACGGGTATCAATCCTAAACACTGGGACGGGTAAATGTCAAAATATTGTGCAATGTAAAGCCTGCTAAAAAATACCATCACCATTCAGTCTCAAATGAATTCCCGGGCGGAGCCGGGTATCTGAGCTAGTATATATATATATATATATATATATATATATATATATATATATATATATATATATATATATATAGTTTAAACGGATCTCATTTTCGTCATGTCCTGGGTAGGATCGATGGACGCTTGAAGAAACGTTTCAAAAATCGCGTCATGAGTACAACCTTATTAGTTGATTTTCCTTAATAATCTGACTACTTATAGCGAAAAACACTGAAAACGGGACAAGGGAAGAATTATTATTATTTATTAACGTCCAATTTTTGCAACTAAGGCTAATTGGGATGGGCTATCTACAGGTTACCACCCTTTTCTAGCCAGGGTTTTATTTAATGGATTCCGTCACTAAATAAATTCCTTTTCCCAGGCGGGATTGAACATATTTGTCCATTAAATCAATAGAAATGATTCATTCAACAAGAGAATTTGGCTTTTCTAGCCAGGGTGGGACTAAGGATTTTATTTAATCGGTTCGTCACTAAATAAATTCCTATTGCCAAAGCGGGTTGAAAAGAATTAATAGCTCTTTAATTTTTCAACGTTATCGAGCATTGAAAACGCATTAAAGTGGTGAGTACAACCTCATTTGCTGATTTCGAAACCGCTAAGAGAAATTGGCAGAGTCATCAAGTTACACACGGTATGAATACTGATGAGGACACTCATGACTGGCCTTTAAAGATATTTACCTTTGAATAGAATGTCTTGTAGTGATCATTGCAGGCTTAGTTATTTTCTCATCACTTGGGCGCTGTGCATCGTTAAGGACTCAGAACCGCAAAACAAGGTATGTTTTGACAAATTTTTCTTAAACAGATTTATTCCGTATCAGCTAGAAAAAAGCTTCGATTTGAGACCGAAAACGTAAATGATATTTATTTTAAATTAAATTACTTGATATCTAAGTAATATAAAATTTTGGAGAACTCTTATAATGCTAAGAAGCAATAGTTTCACAAATGAAATCTGAAGTAACTCCGTAGGTAGGCAAAGATATAAATAAAAGTCCGTCAAGCAGGGGCTGCGTAAACTAAGCAGATTTCCCACGTGAAATTTTAGAGAATAGAGAAATTTCACGAGAGCCGACCAATCAAGGAAACGGCCGAACTAGTTTTTGGCGGGAAAGTCACTCACGTCCGTTAGCCGCCCAGATTTAATAAAATGCAAATATCTCAGTTAATATTCAAGATAGAGAATAAATGTATATAACAATATTTATAGTACATTTAATTTGCAATAAGATTGATTCTGTACAAATTTTCGATCTGACGTGCAGTAACGGAGATATTTCGATTTTTCGAAACTCCTCCCCTCTAAACCCCTCCCTCCCCGTGGTCCGATTTCAGCCGTTAACGAACTTGATCTTTCTTTTTACATAAAACGACTAAATATCGAGTTTGGTAACGATTAAACAATAATTGCGACCACTAGAGCGGTAACAGACAAATATATATATATATATATATATATATATATATATATATATATATATATATATAGATAGATAGATAGATTTATATATATATATATATATATATACAGTTTTGAATGGACCTCATTTTCGTCATCTCCTAGGTAGCATCGATGGACATTAAAAGGAAAAAGTCGAAAATTCCGTCATGAGTACAACCTCAATAGCTGATTTCCCTTAGGGGAAATCTGCTAAAATGGAAAATATGAGAGGGAGAGCTTTAATTGTCATGGACCAATGGTCCTTTCCTGTAGTTATTTGTATGTAAAGGCTCTATACAGCCACTATTTTTTGTAAGAATATATGACCATAAATTAAATGAAAATCGAAAAACAAAATAATTAAAACTCTTTTCATTTATCTCATATCGCGCACAAACGCCTAAATTTTATTTTTACTGAGTTATGCAAAGCGTTCAAGGACCATGGTACAATGAAGGAGCCACATATGTATATAGTTCTGTTAGCCCGCAATAACCTGTAGATACAATAACAATAATAAACAAATAATATGCACAACTACAGCAGCATTTATTGTTATTTAAAGCCTGTTTTTAGCAGATTTCCCTTTAGGGAAATCAACTATTGAGGTCGTACCCATGACGCGATTTTCGAAAAATTTCTTCAAATGTCCATCGATCCTATCCAGGAGATGACGAAAATGAGGTCCGTTCAAAATTATATATATATATATATATATATATATATATATATATATATATATATATATATGTCTGTTAACGCTCTAGCGGTAGCGATTTTTGTTTGATCGTTACCAAACTCGATATTTAAAAGTTTTATGCAAAACGACAGATCAAGTTCATTAATGGCTGAAATCGGACCAGTGGGAGGGGGGAGTTTAGAGAGAGGGATTTTCGAAAATTCGAAATATCTCCGTTACCATACGTCGAATCAAAACATTGTATAGAACCAATCTTATTGAAAATTAAATTTACTATAAATAATGTTCTGTACATTTATTCTCTATCTTGAATATTAACCGAGATATTTGCATTTTAATTAAGTGTAACAGACGAGTGAGTTTCCCGCCAAAAGCTAGTTCGGCCGTAACTGTTGGGCTCCCGTATGGAGATTTCTCTATTGTATAACTTCAAGTGGGAAATCTGCTTAGTTTAAGCAGCCCCTGAGTGACGGACTTTTTTTCCCTGAGGAAAGTACGTTATTATTGTTTGTTGAAAATATCATCAACCTAGACAGCGATAATTTGTCATTCTGGAGACCTTAGAATATAAAAACATCTTTCTCTTCTTGAGAGCTCCGAAATTGTTCTATCTTGAAAAGTGCGGTGGGTACCAACTGTATCAGAATTAATTTGACTATGTTGGTGTTGCATTCCCAGAGAAACAACTGAGAACTGTGTAGAAAATATAAATGTACAATCGACTCATTTACTAGTGAAAGAAGTAGGGGTTTAGACAATTGGCAATGTTTGCATATATAGTTTTAGCAGATTTCCCTTAAGGGAAATCAGCTATTGAGGTCGTACTCATGACGCGATTTTCGACAAATTTCTTCAAATGTCCATAGATCCTACCCAGGAGAGGACGAAAATGAGGTCCGTCCAAAATTATATATATATCGTAGATAGAGAATAAATGTATATAACAATATTTATAGTACATTTAATTTGCAATAAGATTGATTCTGTACAATTTTTCGATCTGACGTGCAGTAACGGAGATATTTCGATTTTTCGAAACTCCTCCCCTCTAAACCCCTCCCTCCCCGTGGTACGATTTTAGCCGTTAACGAACTTGATTTTTATTTTTACATAAAACGACTAAATATCGCGTTTGGTAACGATCAAACAAAAATTGCGACCACTAGAGCGGTAACAGACAAATATATATATATATAGATACATAGATTTATATATATATATATTTATATATATATATATATATATATATATATATATATATATATATATACAGTTTTGAATGGACCTCATTTTCGTCATCTCCTAGGTACATACACGGGGGGTAAGACCATTTTATTTATTCATGAAAAAACCAAATGACTACATTTTGTAACTGTTATTTGGTTGTGACATTGCTTTTTGATCCGAAACGATAGATTGAAACAGGTATTTATCCATTGAGCCAACCACTACTTGGAAAAGCACTTATGAACTCCAAACTGCATATATTTTGATACTTCATAATAAGCACAGCTTTACACTATTTATTGCTATATCCCAATTACTGAATGTGGTACATGTACTCAGGTTTCTCCGATAATAGTGGTATCACCACCCTAGGAACTACATTACTGGAGTAGATGTACTTGATACTTTAATCAAGGGCAACGGAGATGAACTACACTAAGTAGATCGCTAAACAATAGTGTTGCGAAAATTAAATGGCTCTACTATTCAAGGCGTGATTGGGGAGTGCGGAGGGGTTCAAAGAAGTACCGCTAATTTGTCGCTAATTGGTGGAAGGCACTAGCCCCTTCCAGACCTGCTTGGAAGAGCCTCGGTCTCATCCTGCTTCTCTATTTAAGCCTGTACAGCTCGACCTAGTGGAGCCAGCAGAATCTAATTAGGGCCCGTCGTGCCTATCTTCCTGGAACTTCTGGACCTTTCCTTGGCTAGCCCCTTCTACAGGCATTTATAAGAGACCCTGCCAGTACCTCAGCTCTCAGTTTTATGGTCAGATGTCTTGATGGTCACATCAGTGCGCCAGTGCGACTTAGTGCAGTGCGGTAAAGTGTTTTTATAAGAAGAACAGTGTTGTGCCGTGACTGTAAGTAACAGTTTAGTGCCGTGTTTAAGACAGTGCAGTGCCGCGAAGTAAAGGACAGTGCAGTGCCGTTTTTTTGTGAATTTCAGTGATCGTGAGTGAATTATTGGACTGTGTAATCTGAAGAACAGTGACACTATCAGTGTAATACTGTGAGTAGTAAAAATTAACCAGGAGTATTGTGCATTCTGAAATAAATCGTGCAGTGAAAAACTGTGAAACCTGTATGTGTTTAATTTTGCAATCCAAAAGAACTCTTATTAACAACGTTTATTACTGGTTTTGTAATAAAACGTAACAATATGGTGATAAAGAGAGAAATCGCGGGCAGGTTATGAACCCCCCAGTAGATATTGACCTTCACTATTCAATTATTATCTACTACTATAGATAACCTGTAGGTATCTGCTTGTCTTGTCTTGTAATTTACTCCTTATAATGGATCCTTCAAATAGATTCGGGTTTCATTTGTAAAACTATTGCTTCTTAGCATTATAAGAGTTCTCCAAAATTTAATATTACTTAGATATTAATTAATTTAATTTAAAATAAATATTATTTTGAATGATACTCAATTCATGGCAGAAATTTTGGTTTGACCACTGACAACAAATTTCGAGAACTGAAACAAATACTTGGTGAATTGCCTTCCTCAAAAAGGCTAATTAGAAGAGAATAAGTAGTTTTATCGAGGTTAAGAATTGGCCATTCACAACTGACTCACACTTACTGGAGAAGATGTACCCTACTGCCAACACTGCAACTGTAGACTTACTATAAAACATATACTAACTGACTGCTACCTAAGGACTCACATAGACCTACCATACACTTTGACTGAATTACTACATGACCGTAGCCTTTATTTAGACCGCGTATCACACTGCTTGAAACATAACAACATTTTCAAAAATTTATAATGTAGGACAATACTGAATATATTTGCAGAAATGACCTTACTTCCGTAAATATAATAAAGTGATTATAGGAATTTAACTGATTCGTCGCTAAATCGCCCCAGTCGCTAAATGCGATTATTGTAAGAATATATATAAGCAAATTGATTCCTTGCTACACTAAAATCGAGAGCTTTGTTGTAAGGCATAGTTTAATAGATCCCTATATTTCTTAAAAGTGGGGAATGCATAGAAGTACTGAATAAAAAGAGCAATGCTTATGGCATTGAATATGTATTTTATGGCTGAAATATAAAGTGTCGCTATTTTAATATAATCTGTATGAGTGATTCGGGGGGGGGGAAGTGTCCGTGTGTGTGTGTGTGTGTGTGTGTGTGTGTGTGAGAGAGAGAGAGAGTGAGAGAGAGAGGAGAGTGAGAGTGAGAGTGAGAGAGAGAGGAGAGAGAGGAGAGAGAGAGGGAGAGAGAGAGGAGAGAGAGAGGGAGAGAGGGAGAGAGGGAGAGAGGGAGAGAGGGAGAGGGAGAGAGAGAGAGAGAAGAGAGAGAGAGAGAGAGAGAGAGAGAGAGAGAGAGAGAGATATCAATGAGTACGAATCAAATAAACATCAAATAAACAATCGTGATTCATATCACCAAATTTGCTTTATCAAGGAGATCATGGATAATGTACACACATATAACTCTTAAATTCGCAAGTGATTTTTAAAGACGGGTGATTATAGTAGGGCATCGGTCTCTTATCTCCATTTGTTCTAATAGGTTTTGATATCTTAACAAACTCATTGAGATAATAATATCAGTCACACTATGCGAGTGATCAGTGAGTAGATCTAGCAGAATTTACAGGTAATATTAAAAAATATACAGATATATACACGCTTAGATTTATTTTATGTGGATGAAAACAGGATAACACAAGTGATTCAGGTTTCTGGGAAAACCTTGGCCTTAACATTGTATACGGCTAAATATTTTTAAACATTCTAAAAGGCATATTAGCGACAGAGGGATTGATCGCCTAAATACAATAGCCAACATTCTCAGGACGATGATAATTAAGAAAATAGAACCATGAATCAAACAGAAAGAGTTTCCAGAAGAAAAGGCATGTTTTATTAAAGGAAGAGCCACCCTGGACAACCCATTCACACTAAATTCTGTTATATCTGCAAAGGTAAAAAAAAGAGAGGCAACTTATTGACTATTTTATGGACTTTTTATTTTCATCGTGCATAACACCAATAAATATTTACTAAAACTATTTAGTGCTGGGTTTAACAAAAAATGTAAATATATATATATATATATATATATATATATATATATATATTATGAACCCCCCAGTAGATATTGACCTTCACTATTCAATTATTATCTACTACTATAGATAACCTGTAGGTATCTGCTTGTCTTGTCTTGTAATTTACTCCTTATAATGGATCCTTCAAATAGATTCGGGTTTCATTTGTAAAACTATTGCTTCTTAGCATTATAAGAGTTCTCCAAAATTTAATATTACTTAGATATTAATTAATTTAATTTAAAATAAATATTATTTTGAATGATACTCAATTCATGGCAGAAATTTTGGTTTGACCACTGACAACAAATTTCGAGAACTGAAACAAATACTTGGTGAATTGCCTTCCTCAAAAAGGCTAATTAGAAGAGAATAAGTAGTTTTATCGAGGTTAAGAATTGGCCATTCACAACTGACTCACACTTACTGGAGAAGATGTACCCTACTGCCAACACTGCAACTGTAGACTTACTATAAAACATATACTAACTGACTGCTACCTAAGGACTCACATAGACCTACCATACACTTTGACTGAATTACTACATGACCGTAGCCTTTATTTAGACCGCGTATCACACTGCTTGAAACATAACAACATTTTCAAAAATTTATAATGTAGGACAATACTGAATATATTTGCAGAAATGACCTTACTTCCGTAAATATAATAAAGTGATTATAGGAATTTAACTGATTCGTCGCTAAATCGCCCCAGTCGCTAAATGCGATTATTGTAAGAATATATAAAAGCAAATTGATTCCTTGCTACACTAAAATCGAGAGCTTTGTTGTAAGGCATAGTTTAATAGATCCCTATATTTCTTAAAAGTGGGGAATGCATAGAAGTACTGAATAAAAAGAGCAATGCTTATGGCATTGAATATGTATTTTATGGCTGAAATATAAAGTGTCGGTATTTTAATATAATCTGTATGAGTGATTCGGGGGGGGGGGGAAGTGTCCGTGTGTGTGTGTGTGTGTGTGTGTGTGTGTGTGTGTGTGTGTGTGTGAGAGAGAGAGAGAGAGAGAGAGAGAGAGAGAGAGAGAGAGAGAGAGAGAGAGAGAGAGAGAGAGAGAGAGAGAGAGACAGATAGAGAGAGAGAGAGAGAGAGAGAGAGAGAGAGAGAGAGAGAGAGAGAGAGAGAGCGGGGGGGAGAGAGAGAGAGAGAGAGAGAGAGAGAGAGAGAGAGAGAGAGAGAGAGAGAGAGAGAGAGATCTCAATGAGTACGAATCAAATAAACATCAAATAAACAATCGTGATTCATATCACCAAATTTGCTTTATCAAGGAGATCATGGATAATGTACACACATATAACTCTTAAATTCGCAAGTGATTTTTAAAGACGGGCGATTATAGTAGGGCATCGGTCTCTTATCTCCATTTGTTCTAATAGGTTTTGATATCTTAACAAACTCATTGAGATAATAATATCAGTCACACTATGCGAGTGATCAGTGAGTAGATCTAGCAGAATTTACAGGTAATATTAAAAAATATACAGATATATACACGCTTAGATTTATTTTATGTGGATGAAAACAGGATAACACAAGTGATTCAGGTGTTCTGGGAAAACCTTGGCCTTAACATTGTATACGGCTAAATATTTTTAAACATTCTAAAAGGCATATTAGCGACAGAGGGATTGATCGCCTAAATAAAATAGCCAACATTCTCAGGACGATGATAATTAAGAAAATAGAACCATGAATCAAACAGAAAGAGTTTCCAGAAGAAAAGGCATGTTTTATTAAAGGAAGAGCCACCCTGGACAACCCATTCACACTAAATTCTGTTATATCTGCAAAGGTAAAAAAAAGAGAGGCAACTTATATACTATTTTATGGACTTTTTATTTTCATCGTGCTTTTGACTCGATAAACACCAATAAATATTTACTAAAACTATTTAGTGCTGGGTTTAACAAAAAATGTATATATATTTATATAAATATATATATATATATATATATATATATATATATATATATATATAGTTTGTTGTTGTTTTTTGGAGTTTTGGTCAATATTTGTGGAAAGCACGAGAATATATCTTCAGGGCTGTAAAAATTCAGGTTCTACTTAATATATATTGCACATTGTTATTAAACTAGAGAGTAATAGATGGTGTTTATGTTATTTCTACTTACCAAGACTTGAAATACTTCAAAACTATTGTACATTATGTATTGTACTTGTGGTTACATTAGCAACACTGGTTGTAATCCTCCTTGGCCTGTTTACACTGACCAATACTCCAAGAAAGAATAACAACACCATTCATAATTATAACCTGGTCGAAAACATCCACACAATTATATATATATATATATATATATATATATATATATATATATATATATATATATATATATACAGGCGTTTTAAAGCAAAAAAATGTATCATATGCAAAAATATCAGAAACCAAAAAACAAAAAAACAGGAATATTACATCAAGGATAGTTAGCTTGTTATGTCCGTGAAGAAGCGACAAATTAGCCAGCAAAAAGAAGTTGCCGAAGATCAGATTTTCTGAATGGACCAGAGCTTTACTCAGAGAACCTAGAACTTTCACGAGAAGCTTAGAACTTTCACGAGAACTTTCAATGGCTATATCATACAAATCGTTATGAGCGTATTCAGGTATCCGTATTAAAAATAATTCAAAATTGGTGGAAGCAAATACTACTGATGTCGGAGGGAGAATTAAAAGAAATGCTTTAATCAAACGTTAATGTTTGCATGTACAAAACCATTCCAATTCCAATTCAACTGGGTTTCAGGAGGTGCAACAAATGACGCGATTAGAGATGAATACATAACAGGGCTCATGTATCGTAAATAAATTCTTGGAAGATATGGTGATTAAATATCATTACCACTGACTATTTATCCTTCATTCATTTAATCATGACAGCATTTGGGTACTAGGTCTTCTAAACAGACTTGACGAGGCTAGTCTAGAGAAGGGATGCCTCTATGCCATGGGTTGTCTCCTTTGTTAGTAGGAAGGGTATTGTACGCCTGATGACACATTTAACTGAAAAATAATCTTGATTGAAAGAAAAATAATGTGGCACACTTTCGGCTTAGCTAAGGTATAGTGGCCCTATCGATTAGGTAAGATACAGTGCGGCTGTAAACTGATGGATTAGCTAAGGTAAAGTTCAGTTGCACAGCAATCTATTAGGTAAGGTATAGATGCAGTCACACACTGGCGGATTAGCTAAGGTACAGTGCAGTTGCACACTGATATATTAGGTAAGGTATAAATGCAGTCACACACTGGCGGATTAGCTAAGGTAAAGTTCAGTTGCACACTGATATATTAGGTGAGGTATACGAGTATACGAAGTCACACACTGGCGGATTAGCTAAGGTACAGAGAAGTAGCCCACCTATCTATTAGGTAAGGTATAGACGCAGTTACACACTGTCGGATTAGCTAAGGTAAAGTTCAGTTGCACACTGATATATTAGGTAAGGCATAAATGCAGTCACACACTGGCGGATTAGCTAAGGTACAGAGAAGTAGCCCACCTATCTATTAGGTAAGGTATAAATGCAGTCACACACTGGGGGATTAGCTAAGGTATAGTGCAGTTGCACACCAATCTATTAGGTAAGGTATATACGCAGTCACACACTGGCGGATATGCTAAGGTAAAGTTCAGTTGCACACTGATATATTAGGTAAGGTATAGACGCAGTTACACACTGGCGGATTAGCTAAGGTACAGAGAAGTAGCGCACCTATCTATTAGGTAAGGTATAGACGCAGTCACACACTGGCGGATTAGCTAAGGTACAGAGAAGTAGCGACACCTAAACTATTAGGTAAGGTATCAAATGCACAGTCACACACTGGTAGCTGGATAAGCGCATCCCTGCAATTTAGGTAAGTAAATGCAGTCACACACTGGCGGATTAGCTAAGGCACAGAGAAGTACCCGCACCTATCTATTAGGTAACGGTAGTCACACACTGCGGTCTCACACTGGCGGATTACCAGTTGCACACAATCTATTAGGTAAAGGTATATACGCAGTCACACACTGGCGGGATATGCTAAGGTAAATGAGTTCAGTTGCACTATCTGATATATTAGGTAAGGTATAGACGCAGTTACACACTGGCGATTAGCTAAGGTACAAGAGAGAATGTAGCACCTATCTATTAGGTAATGTAAAGACGCAGATACACACTGGCGGAGGGGTAGCAGACCCAGCCGCACCTATCTATTAGTAATCGTATATAGACGCAGTTACACACTGGCGGATTAGCTAAGTACAGAGAAGTAGCGCACCTATCAATTAGTAAGGTATGAGACGCAGTGTACACACTGGCGGATTAGCTAAGGTACAGAGAAGTATGCGCACCTATCTATTAGGTAAGGTATAGACGCAGTTACACACTGGCGGATTAGCTAAGGTACAGAGAAGTAGCGCACCTATCTATTAGGTAATGTATAGACGCAGTTACACACTGGCGGATTAGCTAAGGTACAGAGAAGTAGCGCACCTATCTATTAGGTAATGTATAGACGCAGTTACACACTGGCGGATTAGCTAAGGTACAGAGAAGTAGCGCACCTATCTATTAGGTAAGGTATAGACGCAGTCACACACTGGCGGATTAGCTAAGGTAAAGTTCAGTTGCACACTGTTATATTAGGTAAGGTATATACGCAGTTACACACTGGCGGATTAGCTAAGGTACAGAGAAGTAGCGCACCTATCTATTAGGTAAGGTATAGACGCAGTCACACACTGGCGGATTAGCTAAGGTACAGAGAAGTAGCGCACCGATCTATTAGGTAATGTATAGACGCAGTTACACACTGGCGGATTAGCTAAGGTACAGAGAAGTAGCCCACCTATCTATTAGGTAAGGTATAGACGCAGTCACACACTGGTGGATTAGCTAAGGTATAGTGCAGTTGCACACTAATCTATTAGGTAAGGTATAAATGCAGTCACACACTGGGGGATTAGCTAAGGTACAGAGAAGTAGCCCTCCTATCTATTAGGTAAGGTATAAATGCAGTCACACACTGGGGGATTAGCTAAGGTACAGAGAAGTAGCGCACCTATCTATTAGGTAATGTATATACGAAGTTACACACTGGTGGATTAGCTAAGGTACAGAGAAGGAGCCCTCCTATCTATTAGGTAAGGTATAGACGTAGTTACACACTGGCGGATTAGCTAAGGTACAGAGAAGTAGCGCACCTATCTATTAGGTAATGTATAGACGCAGTTACACACTGGCGGATTAGCTAAGGTACAGAGAAGTAGCGCACCGATCTATTAGGTAAGGTATATACGCAGTCACACACTGGCGGATTAGCTAAGGTACAGAGAAGCAGCGCACCTATCTATTAGGTAAGGTATAGACGCAGTCACACACTGGCAGATTAGCTAAGGTACAGATAAGTAGCGCACCGATCTATTAGGTAAGGTATAGACGCAGTCACACACTGGCGGATTAGCTAAGGTACAGAGAAGTAGCGCACCGATCTATTAGGTAAGGTATAGACGCAGTTACACACTGGCGGATTAGCTAAGGTACAGAGAAGTAGCGCACCTATCTATTAGGTAATGTATAGACGCAGTTACACACTGGCGGATTAGCTAAGGTACAGAGAAGTAGCGCACCTATCTATTAGGTAATGTATAGACGCAGTTACACACTGGCGGATTAGCTAAGGTACAGAGAAGTAGCGCACCTATCTATTAGGTAATGTATAGACGCAGTTACACACTGGCGGATTAGCTAAGGATACAGAGAAGTAGCGCACCTATCTAATTAGGTAATGTCAATAGACCGCAGTTACACACTGGCGGATTAGCTAAGGTACAGAGAAGTAGCGCACCTATCTATTTCTAGGTAATGTATAGACGCAGTCACACACTAGCGGATTAGCTAAGGTACAGAGAAGAAGTGTCACCTATCTATTAGGTAATGGTAATAGACGCAGTCACACACTAGCGGATTAGCTAAGGTACAGAGAAGTAGTGCACCTATCTATTAGGTAATGTATAGACGCAGTTACACACTGGCGGATTAGCTAAGGTACAGAGAAGTAGCGCACCTATCTATTAGGTAATGTATAGACGCAGTCACACACTAGCGGATTAGCTAAGGTACAGAGAAGTAGTGCACCTATCTATTAGGTAATGTATAGACGCAGTTACACACTGGCGGATTAGCTAAGGTACAGAGAAGTAGCGCACCTATCTATTAGGTAATGTATAGACGCAGTCACACACTAGCGGATTAGCTAAGGTACAGAGAAGTAGTGCACCTATCTATTAGGTAATGTATAGAAATGCAGTTACACACTGGCGGATTAGCTAAGGTATAGGGGCAGAGAGAGTAGCGCACCTATCTATTAGGTAATGTATAGACGCAGTCACACACTAGCGGATTAGCTAAGGTACAGAGAAGTAGTGCACCTATCTATTAGGTAATGTATAGACGCAGTTACACACTGGCGGATTAGCTAATCCGCTTATTCTACGAAGCCCCTGCGTCTTTAAATTGAGACTCAGTGTTACTGAAACCTGTGCGTCTACACGAAAACAAAAACATTCCTCAGGAAGTAGGTTGATCCCATTTAAAGTATTATTTCCTTCAAGATCACCAAGATAAATATGTCGTAGAGATAAGGTAAATAAAATTCGATTGCCTCATAAATGCATATCCAAACGATGAGATTATCACATTCTTCCTGTTGCACAAGAGACCTCGCACACTCTCCTCACGATACCAGTAAATATAACCACATTCATGAAGATAAGAATATTTGTATGAACACCTGCGTTTCGTGCAATTCTCTATACTAGTACTGAATGTATCGACATAAAATGCCCACAACTTGCTATTGAATCCACAATATAATATTTAACAGAATAAATGACTTAAAGAAAATTAGATTTTTCCTGAAGGTGGTTATACAATTTTGAAACAAATACATTTATGCCGAATATTATTCGGTGATAGTTAGTGTTTGGAAAAAAATAGTTCAAATTGGAATGCCTCATTTCCCTAAAAAAACCGATGTTACCGAGTATATGACAAAAATGAGTATCGTTCTTCTTTAATAATACAATTTTATTTATTTATTTATATATATATATATATATATGATTTTGACATTGATTTTGTTTCTCGAAATTTCATGATTCATCTTGGTTTTTCACATGGAATGGAAACGTTATCAACAATTTTTGGCATTGGTGTTGGTTTTTTTTTCATGCCTAAACTACTGAGCCGAATTTTATGAAACTTAGAACGTGAATTAATACTAACTCAATTTAGACTTTAGTGTATACTAATATTCTTAGAGACAAACAAGGATGGGGGTTATAAGGTAGGCCTGTAATAAGAAATCGCGATATTTCGTTTTCTATGGTATATATTTTTTTTTTTTGGTAAACAACCACATAACAAAGTAACTTATTTTGTTATTTAAAGTTACTTTTGCCATATATGCTTTTGGCGTCTAACGAAGTGTATATACGATATAAACTATAGCGGGAGTGAACAATTTTATTAGTCGCTAATGACGAAACCGAACTAAACAGAACTCTTTATGTGAAGTAGCATTAACGTTTCACTGATTATGAGCTATATTAACAATTCTAGGAACGAACAAGAGTAGGGGTTATAAGGGACGTCAGAAATGAAAAATTCCAATATTACGTTTTCCATTGTTTTTTTTTTGGCAAGCGTCGTTATAAAAAAAAAAGTTGTTTATTTTATTATTTAAAGTAACTTCTGTTATATACACTTTTGTCGTTTAATTAAGTGTAAACGAGATATACGCAAAACATTGAAGCCGGGGTCAACAAATTCATTGGACACTAACGGTTTTTGCAGGAAAGCATGACTGCAACCAATAAACACTGAGATTTAGAGTAATTTTTCTCATATACACTTTTGTCACTCTACTAAAGTAATGATGAATTACTTTTATATTACAACTAAACATTAAATGGTTTGCAATGTTAAAACGAATAGAAAGTAACTAAGTACTCATTAAACTTTGCATGATAATGACTTACACTACATTAAAAGCTTACTCTTTTCATGATGTATTATCTTCAGCAATTGTAAATATGTTTAAATATTTATTTATTTAATCAAAACAATGTTTAAGAGATTGTTAATATTAATTAATTATGATTAAAAAATGTTATCCACTATTATGATTTTCATGGCCCATAATGATTTGAACAATAAATGGGGGTTGAATAGTAAGCACTTAACGTTTCGTCTGAAAGACTAAACGATAGTATTTATATTGTCCATATCCCCAAAAAGCTGTTGAATTTAATAAAAGTATATACTCACCTAGGAAAGTTGAATAGAAAGAGCTTATTATTGCAATGAATAACATTCTCACTCATTATCCAAATAATGTGGGCTAAATATTTTCCGAGAAAATCTACCACAGTAATGGTACTTAATAATGATGAATGAATGCTACCAGTGATTATAATTAATATTGTTCATAACCATTGATTGATCAAGAAACCATTTTATTTATTTCTTCGAGAGTAAAATATTATATAAATTCACTTTAGTTACTAGATATTCAGGTATGAGCACTGAGCTAGGGGAATATAAAAATATTTTGCATAGTAAATCCTTACCAAAAAAAAAAATACCGTCATCATTCAGCCTCTAATGATAAGGCAGGTGCCTTATATATATATATATATATATATTAATTTCCTTTAAGGTTTAAGCTCCTCTTTTTAATAACTATAGACAACAATTTTTTTTATTTAATTAGCCCTGCTCAAATGACAAGGAGCTTGGCCTACATGGGAAACAGCATATACACACACACACACACACAGACAGACGTATATATATAATTGTAACTTCTATCTGTACATTGATTTTTTTCACGAAATTTCACGAAACTTTTTCGTTTCCTATGTCATAGATACTATATCTGCAATTTGTTTCTTTCGTGTCTGTATGTTTGTTTGTTACCTTTTCACGCATAAATGGCTGTACCGAATTTTATGAAACTTGTTATGTACATTACTACTGACCCAACTTAGTCTTCAGGCTATATTAATATTCTCTGAGACGAATTGGAGTGGGGGTTATAAGGGAGGCCTGAAATTAAAAATAGCAATATTTCGTTTCGTATTGATTTTTCGGCAAATATGCGCATAACAAAAGTTGTTTATTTTGTTATTTAAAGTAAATTTTGTCGTATACCGAAGTATAAATGAGTTATACGCTAAAAACTATAGCGGGAGTCAACAATTTTATTTGGCACAAAAGATTCAACCAACTAAACTCTGTCTGTGAATTAGTACTAACATCTCCATGATAATAAGCTGTACCAACATTTATAGGAACGAGCAGGAGTGGGGGTTGTAAGGGGGTTCTGAAATTAAAATAACGATATTTCGTTTCCTATTGGTTATCGGCAAATATACACATGACAAAAGTTTTTTATTTTGTTATATAAAGTAACTTTTTTTATATACACTTTTGTCGTATAACAAAATATAAACGAGATATACATTAAAAACTAAACCGGGAGCCAACAATTTTATTGGGCATAAAAGACTCACTGGAACTAAACGAAATTCGGTAAGTGAATTAGTAATAACTACCCCATGGTCTTAAGCTTTACGAAAATTGTTTGGAACAAGGAGGAGTGGGGGTTGTAAGAGAAGCCTGAAATGAGAAACTGGAATATTCAGTTTCCTATTGGTTTTTCAACAATGGTATACATAACAAACGTTATTTATTTTGTTATTTGAAGTAACTTTTGTTGTATACTCTTTTCTTCTATACCGAAGATTAAATGAGATGTACGCTAAAAACTATAGCAGGAGTCAACAACTTCATTATTACTCATTAAAGTGTTTGTGTTATAGGCATCTTATGTCGAATTTATGTTTTATGACTTATATGATAGTTCTAAATATGATTTAGATTGGGGAGGTAACAAATCTCCGCCCCCTCCCCATCTCAATTGTTATTTATTTTAATTAGAAAATAACCTCGTTATTTATTTTCAAAATAAATTTTAACTATAAGAGCATTTCGATTATTTAATTTGTATAATATATGATTTAAACAATATCACGTTGAATTCTAACAACGTGTGATAGCGAAAGTTGCGCAGAATCAAATTTTTTATTTGTGGTATAAATTATCTTTTTTTCTCTGATATGTAGACGTTATTGAAATGACTATGTGCTATCTATAACTATTAAGCGTTGCTTGGTAATGTCATTATAACAAAAATGTTTTAATGTTATAAGTAAATAATTTAAGTAAAGCAATATTGCAGCCAAAGTGGGGCCGGAAGTTGTTAGGAGGCTAACACAGTTAATCGTGTTAACTTATTTCCTGTGAAGTGATGGAATTGCTTTCTACCCAAATTTACTATTATGTAAATACCTGACAATCTCGGATTGGTTTCAGACAGAAAATATGTACATTATTGATAATATTTAATTATAATAAATGCTATCCATGATTATTCACGGTGTGTTAAAAAGTGGAGTGGGATTGATTAGGGACTTAATTGCATTTATTCTTTAAAACTAAAATTTCTATTGTATAAGTCTCCTATCTGACCCTTATGGGGAAACAAAATACCCAGACGGGAAGTGTAGTTGTACACATTGAAGAATTTCCAAATAAAAATGACCATCATCATTCAGCCTCTAATGATTTCCCGAGCGAAGCCGGGTACCTTAGCTAGTATATATATATATAAATAACAAAATAAATAACGTTTGTTATGTATACCATTGTTGAAAAACCAATAGGAAACTGAATATTCCAGTTTCCAATTCAGGCTTCTCTTACAACCCCCACTCCTGCTTGTTCCAAACAATTTTCGTACAGCTTAAGTCCATGGGGTAGTTATTACTAATTCACTTACCGAATTTCGTTTAGTTCCAGTGAGTCTTTTATGCCCAATAAAATTGTTGGCTCCCGGTGTAGTTTTTAATGTATATCTCGTTTATATTTTGTTATACGACAAAAGTGTATATAAAAAAATTTACTTTATATAACAAAATAAAAAACTTTTGTCATGTGTATATTTGCCGAAAAACCAATAGGAAACGAAATATCGTTATTTTAATTTCAGAACTCCCTTACAACCCCCACTCCTGCTCGTTCCTATAAATGTTGGTACATCTTATTATCATGGAGATGTTAGTACTAATTCACAGACAGAGTTTCGTTGGTTGATTCTCTTGTGCCAAATAAAATTGGTGACTCCCGCTATAGTTTTTAGCGTATAACTCATTTATACTTCGGTATACGACAAAATTTACTTTAAATAACAAAATAAACAACTTTTGTTATGCGAATATTTGCCGAAAAACCAATACGAAACGAAATATTGCTATTTTTAATTTCAGGCCTCCCTTATAACCCCCACTCCAATTCGTCTCAGAGAATATTAATATAGCCTGAAGACTAAGTTGGGTCAGTAGTAATGTACATAACAAGTTTCATAAAATTCGGTACAGCCATTTATGCGTGAAAAGGTAACAAACAAACATACAGACACGAAAGAAACAAATTGCAGATATAGTGTCTATGACATGTGAAACGAAAAAGTATCGTGAAATTTCGAGAAAAAAATCAATGTACAGATAGAAGTTACAATTATATATATATATATATATATATATATATATATATATATATATATATATATAGTAGCTCAGATACCCCGCTTCGCCCCGGGAAATTCATTTTGAGGCGCTGAATGGCGATGGTATTTTTTCGGCGAGGCATTACTTTGCACACTATTTTGAACATTTACCCGTCCCCAGGTGTTTAGAGTTAATACCCGTGATCGTTATTTAGTGGATTTTTTTTTTTTTTAATAATAAAAATGTATGTAAATTCCAGGCCTCCTTATAACCGCCACTCCTGCCCGTTCCTAAGTAATGTTAGTTATGGCTTATTATAAGGAAGGTGTTAGTGCTAATGCACATACCGCGAGTGTTTTATTTAGTTCGGTTTGAGAGTCTTTTGTGCCAAATAAAATTGTTGTCTCCCGCTATAATTTTTTAGCGTATAACGCCTTCTATACTTCGGTATACGAATATAATGTATATAACAAAAGTTTTCTCTAAATAGACAAAATAAACAACTTTTGTTATGTACATATTTGCCGAAAACCCTAATAGGGAAACGAAATATCACTATTTTTAATTTCAGACCTCCCTTATAACCCCCACTCCTGCCCGTCCCTATAAATGTTTAGTATAGCTTATTATAAGGTAGGCGCTAGTGCTAACTCACATGGTTTAGTTTCGGTTTAGTTTTTTGGCCAAATAAACATTGTTGACTTCCGCAGTAAGTTTTTAACGTATAACTCATTTATGCTTAGGTATACGACAAAAGTTTATAAAACAAAAGTTACTTTAAATAACAAAATAAACAACTTTTGTTGTGTGCATAATTGCTGAAAAGCCAATAGGAAACGAAATATCGCTATTTTTAATTTCAGCCCTCCCTCATAACCCCCACTCTTGTTCATCTCATAGAATATTAACATATGCCTAAAGTTCTAAGTTGGGTCTAGTAGTAATATACTTACCAAGTTTCATAAAATTTCGATCAGCCGTTTATGCGTTGAAAAGGTAAAGTCAAACAAACAAACAAATAAACAAACAAACAGACACGAAAGAAACAAAATGCAGTTATGGTGTCTAAAGGCATGTGAAACGAAAAGTTAAATTTCGAAGTCGTTAGAAATTTCGCGAAAAAAATCAATGATGTACAGACAGAGGTTACAATTTTAATATATAATAATAACTATAAATATATATATATATATATATATATATATATATATATATATACGTCTGTCTGTGTGTGTGTGTGTGTGTGTGTGTGTGTGTGAGCATGCTGTTTCCCATGTAGGCCAAGCTCCTTGTCATTTGAGCAGGGCTAATTTAAAAAAAATGTTGTCTATAGTTATTAAAAAGAGGAGTTTAAACCAGCTTTATTTTTATAACAGGATAACTCACCTATATAAAAGGATTGTTGCTATGGATGCAGGTATGACTACTCTTAATCTTAATAATAATCCCTTGACAGTCCATTTATCTAATTTATTCTTTTGCTCGGTCGTAGAGCCAGTCTTACTTTTCAGATTTTACTGTCTCCGCCAGAGTTTTTTTTATCTGCGACAGTAATATTTGATCCAGGATTATTCCTCAATTATCCTTAGGGTGAATGAATCCTCATTATACAGGGAGTATCGCAAGTAGTTGACAATCCATAAAACGGTAAAACTACACCAAAAATGTAGTTAAACGCCACCAACCGCAGGTTTCTATCTCATTCCGTTCCGGAAATACAGTTATGTCGTTCTAAAGGTTATTTCGAGAAAATCATGTTTTTTGTAGGAAGTAAGGGCTACTTTCAATTACATTAATTATTCTTTTTAATTTATATAAAAAATAATTTGAATTTATTTTTGATATGATCATAAAAATAAATATGTCAGTTTTATTTATTAGTTGTTTTTTTCCACTCCCATTCCAATTACATTATGAAGTTGAGAGATAATTGGAGTTCTTAGTACACCGTTGGAAAGGTAATTAAATTTTACAACTTTTTAGAGATTCGGCAGTTTTTAGGATCTTTTTTGGAAGAGTACTGATCCTCGAAACATTGTCGCTAACTAGACTTTTTTTAAATTTCTATTTTTTGATCTGTAATTGAGGTGTGAAAAAGTTACTTGTGAACATTGAAAGTGCATAAGCCTTAAAGTAAATTTAATGCTGATTCCAAATATGTAATGAAATATTGAAAAAAAAAAGGTGTAAAAGTAGAGGCAATTGGGGTTTTCCTACAAAAAACAAGGTTTTTCGAAATAACCTTTAGAACAACATATTTCCGGAACGGAATGAGATAGAAACCTGAGGTTGGTGGCGTTTAACATTTGGTGGTTTTACCGTTTTAAGGATTGTCAACTACTTGCGATACACCCTGTATAGTAAGTTATTTCTTGATAACGTCTACGTTGAATGTCTTCTGTTTTCATTTTTCTGTTTTTATGTAGCCTGTATTTTGTGAGCTAATGTAAAAGTTGCCCTCTTTAATGATTAAACAGACTTGGCAGTTATCTTTTAAATATTTTAGGAAATGGGGCTCGTTTATTTAACCAGAAGCATTCAAAATGTTCGTGGCATCTGAATAGAATCTCTTTCCTGTTTGTCCTATGCATGCAATTATTAATTATTGTATTACCATACTACAATCATTTCGTATATTTCCACACTTAATGTTGCTTGTAACACATTCTTTGAGTGTATTGTTTCTTTTGAGGTTTTAGCAGATTTCCCTTAAGGGAAATAGGCTATTGAGGTTGTACTCATGACGGAATTTTCGAAATTTTTCTTCAAATGTCCATCGATCCTACCTAGTAGATGACGAAAATGAGGTCCGTTCAAAACTGTAATATATATATATATATATAATATATATATATATATATAAATATATAAATATATCTATAATATATATATAATTGTAATATCTGGTCTGTACACATTGATTTTTTTTCTTTTTTCGCGAAATTTCACGATAACTTTTCGTTTCACAATTCATAGACACCATAACTAACATTTTGTTTCTTTCGTGTCTGTTTTTTTGTTTGTTTGTTTATTGTTTGTTTGTTTGTTACCTTTTCCACCGCATAAACGGCTGAACCGAAATTTTATAAAACTTGTGGTATGTATATTACACTACTTAGCCCAACATAGACTTTAGGCTATATTAATATTCTCTAAGAACGAACAGGAGTGGGTGTTATAAGGGAGGCCTGAAATTACAAATAGCGAGATATTTCGTTTCCTACGTGGTTTTCAGGAAATATGAACACATAACAAAAGTTGTTTTATTTTGTTATTTAAGAGTAACTTTTGTTATATAAACACTTTTGCATGTATACGGAAGTATAATGAGTTAAAACGCTGAAAAACAATAGCTATAGCGGGAGTCCACAATTTTATTTTGGTACTAAAGACTCACCGAACTAAACCAAACTCGCTATGTTGAAATTAACAACTAACAATTTCCTTATATAATAAGCCATACTAACATTTCTAGGGAATGGGCAGGAAAGTGGGGGTTATAAGGGAGGCCTGAAATTAAAAATAGGGATATTTCGTTTCCTATTGCTTTTTCAGCAAATATGCACAGAACAAAAGTTGTTTATTTTGTTATGTAGAGTAACTTTTGTTATATGCACCTTTGCCGTATACGGAAGCATAAAGGCGTTATACACTAAAAATTATAGCGGGAGACAACAATTTTATTTGGCACAAAAGATTCACCCAACTAAATAAAACTCGGTATGTGTATTAGAAATAACGCCTTAATTATAATAAGGCATACCAACATTTCTAGGGACGGGCAGGAGTGGGGGTTATAAGGGAGGCCTGAAATTAAAAATAGCGATTTTTAGTTTCCTATTGATTTTCGGCAAATATGAACATAACAAAAGTGGTTTATTTTGTTATTTAGAGTTACTTTTGTATATACATGTTTTTCGTATACCGATTAATAAACGAGATATACGCTAAAACCTAAAGCGGAAGTAAACAATTTTATTTGGGACAAAAGACCCAACCGAAATAAATAAAACTTGGTATGTGTATTAGCACTAACACTTTCATTTTAACAAGCCATACCAACATTTCTAGGGACGGGGAGGAGTGGGGATTGTAAGGGTGGCCTGAATTTAAAAATAGCTGTATTTAGTTTTCTATGAAATCTATGCATAATGGACACGAGACGGGAAATATGACAATATGGAGGACAGTGTAGTCTTACATAAAAACATAATTTTATTATTAACAGATGCTAACAATGGGTATAACCCCTAAACACTGGGACGGGTACATGCCAAATATTGTGCAAAGTAAAGCCTTGCCAAAAAAATACCATCACCATTCAGCCTCAAATCAATTCCCGGGCGAAGCCGGGTATCTGAGTTAGTATATATATATTTGTCTGTTACCGCTCTAGCGGTCGCAATTGTTGTTTGATCGTTACCAAACTCTATATTTAGTAGTTTTATGTAAAAAAAGAAAAATAAATCAAGTTCGTTAATGGCTGAAATTGGACCAGTGGGAGGGGGGATTAGAGGGGAGGATTTTCTAAAATTCGACATATTTCCGTTACTATGCGTCGGATCGAAAAATTGCATAGCATCAATCTTATTGCAAATGACATTTACTATAAATATTGTTATATACATTTATTCTCTATCTTGAATATTAATATTTGCATGTTTATGAAATCGGGGCGGATAACGGATGAGTGAGTTTCCCGCCAAAAGCTAGTTCGGCCGTTTCCTTAATTGCTCGACTCTCGTGAAATTTCTCTATTGTAAAACTTCACGTGGGAAATCTGCTTAGTTTACGCAGCCCCTGCGTGACGGACTTTTTGTTTCTATTGTAAGTTTGAGACCTTGTATATTATTTTCCGTTCTTTGCAGATTCGGTCATTCTATGTTCGTAGAGTTGAGAAAGATGGTTTAAAATATTGAGAAACCTGGAGTAACGTTTACTTGATTTGAAGGAATGTCTATGTGTATGAAATAGAAATGTGTAGTTTCATTTATTTTCATTTCTTCGATATTACTCGTAAAGTATTCCCATAACGGCAACCATCGATAGATATGACAATAATAAATCACCGTAAACAAAAGGTCTTTATTTATTTTAAACATTCTAGAGACAATTCGTTGGTGCTGCTGACTATTTTACTACTTGACATTGACTGTTTTACTCACATATTTTACTATAAAGCAAATATTTAACTTTTAATTGGAGGTTTTCCAATTTTAGGCTTTTAAAAAACCACGCTTGTGCCATATTTCACTGGTCCTATAACATACATATAGTTTAGTTATGTTATATATTTAGTTTAGTCTAATATATGTATGATTATTCAATAATACATTTTTATTATTATACCTTACTTAGTCCCAATCTTTCAGTAACTCCACTATACCTTAGCTAAGCCGAGTGATGTGCATCGATACTATACCTTAGCTAAGCTGAGTGGTGTGCATCGGCACTATACCTTAGCTATCCTGAGTGGTGTGCATCGGCACTATACCTTAGCTAAGCCGAGTGGTGTGCATCGGCACTATACCTTAGCTAAGCCGAGTGGTGTGCATCGGCACTATACCTTAGCTATCCTGAGTGGTGTGCATCGGCACTATACCTTAGCTAAGCCGAGTGGTGTGCATCTGCACTATACCTTAGCTAAGCCGAGCCCTGTGCATCTGCACTATACCTTAGCTAAGCCGAGTGGTGTGCATCGGCACTATACCTTAGCTAAGCCGAGCCCTGTGCATCTGCACTATACCTTAGCTAAGCCGAGCCCTGTGCATCGGCACTATACCTTAGCTAAGCCGAGTGGTGTGCATCTGCACTATACCTTAGCTAAGCCGAGCCCTGTGCATCTGCACTATACCTTAGCTATCCTGAGTGGTGTGCATCGGCACTATACCTTAGCTAAGCCGAGTGGTGTGCATCTGCACTATACCTTAGCTAAGCCGAGCCCTGTGCATCTGCACTATACCTTAGCTAAGCCGAGCCCTGTGCATCTGCACTATACCTTAGCTAAGCCGAGTGGTGTGCATCTGCACTATACCTTAGCTAAGCCGAGTGGTGTGCATCTGCACTATACCTTAGCTAAGCCGAGTGGTGTGCATCGGCACTATACCTTAGCTAAGCTGAGTGGTGTGCATCTGCACTATACCTTAGCTAAGCCGAGCCCTGTGCATCTGCACTATACCTTAGCTAAGCCGAGTGGTGTGCATCTGCACTATACCTTAGCTAAGCCGAGCCCTGTGCATCTGCACTATACCTTAGCTAAGCCGAGCCCTGTGCATCTGCACTATACCTTAGCTAAGCCGAGTGGTGTGCATCGGCACTATACCTTAGCTAAGCCGAGTGGTGTGCATCTGCACTATACCTTAGCTAAGCCGAGCCCTGTGCATCTGCACTATACCTTAGCTAAGCCGAGTGGTGTGCATCGGCACTATACCTTAGCTAAGCCGAGCCCTGTGCATCTGCACTATACCTTAGCTAAGCCGAGCCCTGTGCATCGGCACTATACCTTAGCTATCCTGAGTGGTGTGCATCGGCACTATACCTTAGCTAAGCCGAGCCCTGTGCATCTGCACTATACCTTAGCTAAGCCGAGCCCTGTGCATCTGCCCTATACCTTAGCTAAGCCGAGCCCTGTGCATCTGCACTATACCTTAGCTAAGCCGAGCCCTGTGCATCTGCACTATACCTTAGCTAAGCCGAGCCCTGTGCATCTGCACTATACCTTAGCTAAGCCGAGCCCTGTGCATCTGCACTATACCTTAGCTAAGCCGAGCCCTGTGCATCTGCACTATACCTTAGCTAAGCCGAGCCCTGTGCATCTGCACTATACCTTAGCTAAGCTGAGTGGTGTACATCGGCACTATACCTTAGCTATGCTGAGTGGTGTACATCGGCACTATACCTTAGCTAAGCCGAGTGGTGTGCATCTGCACTATACCTTAGCTAAGCCGAGCCCTGTGCATCTGCACTATACCTTAGCTAAGCCGAGTGGTGTGCATCTGCACTATACCTTAGCTAAGCCGAGTGGTGTGCATCGGCACTATACCTTAGCTATGCTGAGTGGTGTGCATCTGCACTATACCTTAGCTAAGCCGAGCCCTGTGCATCTGCACTATACCTTAGCTAAGCCGAGCCCTGTGCATCTGCACTATACCTTAGCTAAGCCGAGTGGTGTGCATCTGCACTATACCTTAGCTAAGCCGAGCCCTGTGCATCGGCACTATACCTTAGCTAAGCCGAGCCCTGTGCATCTGCCCTATACCTTAGCTAAGCCGAGCCCTGTGCATCTGCACTATACCTTAGCTAAGCCGAGCCCTGTGCATCTGCACTATACCTTAGCTAAGCCGAGCCCTGTGCATCTGCACTATACCTTAGCTAAGCCGAGCCCTGTGCATCTGCACTATACCTTAGCTAAGCCGAGCCCTGTGCATGTTCTATATACCTTAGCTAATCCGAGCCCTGTGCATCTGCACTATACCTTAGCTAAGCCGAGCCCTGTGCATCTGCACTATACCTTAGCTAAGCCGAGCCCTGTGCATCTGCACTATACCTTAGCTAAGCCGAGCCCTGTGCATCTGCACTATACCTTAGCTAAGCCGAGCCCTGTGCATCTGCACTATACCTTAGCTAAGCCGAGCCCTGTGCATCTGCCCTATACCTTAGCTACACCGAGCCCTGTGCATCTGCCCTATACCTTAGCTCAGCCGAGCCCTGTGCATCTGCCCTATACCTTAGCTCAGCCGAGCCCTGTGCATCTGCCCTATACCTTAGCTCAGCCGAGCCCTGTGCATCTGCCCTATACCTTAGCTACACCGAGCCCTGTGCATCTGCCCTATACCTTAGCTCAGCCGAGCCCTGTGCATCTGCACAATACCTTAGCTAGATGACCCGATAGGATTGTAAGTGAGGGGGTAGCGAGTGTCAAGGTGAGAGGCCGGGGACGGCGCGCAGGGGCGGTAAGGCAAGCCTGCGCCCCGACACCCCAGCCTCTCCAGACCCCATCTGGATCAGCAAGGGACTGCGTCTCTCCTCCCACTTAGACGTAAGTTATCGCACTCATAATTATACGTTGAATTTTTGTTTACTCTTATTCATGAGAGGGAAACAATTGACGGTTAATTCTGCAATTGAACCATTATTTGTTAAATAATTCTCTCGAATGATTATGTTGTAAAATTTTATTACCTGTGCAGTTCTCCTGATATGCTTACTTATGCACAACTGAAATGCCGATTTCTCATTGGCTTATTATTCACATTTCAATGTAAGTTTTTATTTCTGCTTTCAAAATTATAATTTTAATATATATTTAAATTAAATTAATAAAGACAAAATACTATTTGTCGTTACTTACGACCAAAAACATTTTTTAAATTACGCTTTTAATAATACTTTTCCAAATCTAATAATTTGTACATATAAAAGAGAAATATTGCATTTTTAACTGTAAAATGATATTTTATTGTTCATAGGATTTTGTTTATTTCTTAGGGTTTTAGAGCGAAAAACTACTAGGTTATCATCGGCCGGTAATAAATTGTGTTTATGTGAATTGTAAATATTGCTATATCCTCATTTAAAATTTAACGATATAACGATATAATTGATGTTACAACAAATATCTATATAAATTTGTAATTTTAATAAAATTAAATAACTTATCTAGCTCTTTGGCGTTATCCCCAAGGGCTACTGCTATATTATTGGAAATATTGCATTCGTTTGGAATATTTGTATACCTATGACATTCCATTAATATATGGTAGATAGTTATATTTGTGTTACACTTCCCACATATCGGGGGTTGATCTTTTGTCATAAGATAACTATGCGTAAATCTTATGTGGGCTATTCAGAGTCTTCCTAGTACGTCTTCATTTCTTCTGCTGTCTCTTGTCGAATATTTACATATTGTTTATATGGAATTCGGCATAAATAAGATTTGTTGAATACAAAAAAAAGTTAAACTTAAAACAATGTAAACTCTAAAATTATCAAGGTAGTGTTAATAACGTCATCTCAAAAATGTAACAATAGAGTGCAGTTTTATTATAATTTTAGAATATGATATTTCTTCTTTCAAGCGTTTGTTCCTTGAGGAATAGTTTCACTTGCTACAAGCCCTCTGACAACGGCAATGTAGGTTGGTCTTATACCTGGATTCCTAGAAATGTTCAACAATTCCATTGGGCTTTATATTTAACGAAATCGTTTCTTGGAAAGCTAAACATAAACGTATTTATTTCCACAGTATACGAGAACTCTAAACTCGAATACAATACTTTTCATACAATTTTTATGATATTTTATCAATGTCGGAGAGGATATGAACATATAAATGCCATTAGGTATCTATTTTTACACTTTTCTGTAATATGATTAGTTTAATGGCGTCCATACAATGAATTTTACAAAAGTTACATACATTTGAAGGGTTTGATTTTTAGCTGATTTCCGTTTAGAGAAATCGTCTATTCAGCTTGTACTATTTTGAAAATAATCTTCAAACTGCCTAGTCGATGTTGAATGTCAGGACAGGGAAAATATATTTTAGTGTGTTGTTGCAATAATGGCGTCAATGTTTTCTTCATTTTACGAAACTAGATACTTAATCGTCTTGTGTAGAAATAAAGATAGAGTTCGTTAAAAGCCGAAAAAAGGACTTGGAGGAGTAGGGGTTTAGATTCGAGTAAACGGTCAATTCCTAAATATCTCCCTTGTTATTTGTTGGTTGAATAATTTAAATATAATCAACCAGGAGATGACAAATTATATATATATATATATATATATATATATATATATATTAGTAGTTTAACGCTTTAGGGGTCGCAATTTTTGTATGATTGATTCCAAATTCTACACATAAGCGTTTTATGTAAAACTAAAGGTCAAATTCATTGACGGCTGAAATTAGACCACAGGGAGGTCGGTTTAGAGGGGGAGGGATTTCGAAAGTTCAAAAATTATACGTCGGATCGAGATTGTATAGAACCAATCTTATTTCAAATGTAATGCCCTATATTGTTCTTATATATGTTTCTTCATTACTTTGATTATTAAACTGAGATATTTGTAGTTTTTAGTTTTCCTTCTTTAGTAAACATCTATTCCTTCTCATGTCATATTAACAATAAGCTGTTATATCATGAATCGCTTTGTTCGGAGGTTAAATACCAAATATTGTCTTCATTGAACTTATATTGTGTGAGATACATGCAAATACGAAGTGTGCTGACTTAATCAATTACGATTTTCCTATTATGACTCGAAAATGTTAACTTGATCTATACTATATTCAATATTTAATCGTATCTTTCAACTCTCATGCTCATATTGGTGAATGACTGAAATTTAAAAAGTCCGTCACGCAGGGGCTGCGTAAACTAAGCAAATTTCCCATGTAAAGTTATACAATAGAGAAATGTACATACCAGTGCCCAACAGTTACGGAAACGGCCGAACTAGCTTTCGGTGGGAACGAATAGAAGCGACCATAGCTCGTCCGTTACACTCAACAAAAATGCAAATATCTCGGTTAATATTCAAGATAGAGAATAAATGTATATAACAATATTTATAGTAAATGTGATTTGTAACAAGATTGGTTCTATACTATTTTCCGATCCAACTTACAGAAACGGAGATATTTCGAATTTTCGAAATTCCCCCCTCTAAACCCCCCCCCTCCCACTGGTCCGATTTCAGCCATTAACAAACTTGATCTGCCTTTTTACATAAAACGATTAAATATCTAGTTTGGTAACGACCAAACAAAAATTGCGACCGCTAGAGCGGTAACAGACAAATATATATATATATATATATATATATATATATATATATATATATATATACAGTTTTGAACGGAGCTCATTTTTGTTATCCCCTGGGTAGGATTGATGGACATTCGGAGAAATTTTTCGAAAATCGCATCATGAGTACAACCTCAATAGCTGATTTCCCTTGAGGGAAATATGCTAAAAGGAATATAGGGGGGTTAGAGAGGGGATTCAAAAATTTTAAATATCTACATGTTATGAGTCGGATCTAAAAATTGTATAGAATCAATCTTGTTAAAATATTGGCGCTCTACATTGTTGTTGTATACATTTTTTCGTAACATGAATATTAAGCCAGTTCTTAGTATTTTCTTGTTTTCAGCCTTCAGAAAACTCTCACTTCTATTAATTGATTTTGAATTAGAAATAAAGAATATATGGTGAGTGGAGATCCACAGTCTGTCATTTACCAGTGTGGGGGGTCAGCCCCACCGTGATGGCCTTTATTCGATAAAGTAATGCACCAATAAATGGTTGTTGCAAAAAGAAATATTCCAGAAAGGACCAAGATCTATATTGCACAGCATCATAAATGGTCATGTATGCAAGTTGTGATCTTACCTCAGCTCCAAAACTTTAAAGGCCTGTACTTGCAGAAAGCACCACTTTTCATTATGTTCAAAATATTCATAGTGGTCCATATACATAATCACTTCTGCAAGCATTGTTTCCTCCGTATTTTCATTATCTAAATTTGGAGGCCTTGTAAAATCATGTTTCGAGGAGCCCATATTAAAAATATATTTTTGTTTGACATTACAAAGCATTTGAATAATTAAATCCGTAAATGATGAAATTGAAACTGAGTACACCTTCCAAGCACTTTCAATTGTATTGTTTAAAAGATTTATGACATTTAAACAAATTTACATTTCTGAGCATGACACCAACTCAATAAAACTGTAATCATTAAATTGTGTGCAAGTGTTAACATGTAAGTTTTAATGAAAACACGGTTTTTACTTTTTTTAACATTAAACACAAAATATAGGAGCTGTAGTTTAAAGCATTTGAATAATTAAATCCGTAAATGATGAAATTACGGACGTCTGAATTTGACTCTTTGCTGCTCCTTTTTATCACATTAACGTTTGATTATAATATTTTTAACACGTTGAAACTAGTAGAATATTAACAATACTTACTGACAAAATATTTTTATTTATTTATTTATTCAGGCTTTGAAATAAAAATTTAGAATTGGCCTTGAATTTAACCAAGATATTGTTGTGTAAATATCTTTGAAGTTTGCCCTTGTAGCAAATTAAATATAAAAGGAACTGTTTGCCATATTTAAGCATTTTAGAAATTCGAAGTATTTTAAAGGGATTAGTAATCTCTGGAAGTAAAGTTCCGTGCCGGGAATTAGTTGTTACTTAAGGTTCCTAGGCAAGATGATGTAATTTTATCCTTCCCTTACGTCTCCAGGCAAACTTTTCATTGAGTATTCGACAGATGAAAGAATGAAACCATTTGTAAACTTTCAATTTCTTAATTAGATGATTATGAAAATACAATCAATGTATATGACGAAAACTGTGGGATTTTTAACAGATTTCCATTTAAGGAGAAATAAGCTAGTGCTGTGATACTCATTACTCGATTTTTTTTCAAAAAAATGCTTGAAATGTCCGTCGACCCTACTTGGAGCATGAGGAAAATGAGGTTCGTTCAAATTTGTGTGTGCACCTTTAAACGCTCTAGCAGTAGTAACTCGATATTGTGTGTGCGGATAAGAAACTTTGTATTCATAGTTGTATATACGCATGATGTTTTATGTGCAACTAGCTAAGATACCCGGCTTCGCCCGGAGGCTGAATGATGATGGTATTTTTTTCTTACTTTGTACAATATTTTTTACATTTTCCCGTCTCAATGCTGAGGATTTACATCTGAGTCCGGGGATGTGTCAATAATAAAGTATTTGTTATGTACTTAATTCTAAAAAATACACAATATTTTTATATTACCTATTTCCTGTACATTTTTATTTTTTATATATAACATAATCATAGATTATCATATTATTATAGTCAAAAATACGGAGTTTAGTTGATTTTGATTTAGTCTTTCGCGTCCTATAACATTGTTGACCCCTTCTGTAGTTTTTCGTGTATACCTCATTCAAACTTCGTTATACTGCAAACGTTTATATGACAAAAGTTACTTTTAATAACAAAAGTCCGTCACGCAGGGGCTGCGTAAACTAAGCAGATTTCCCACATAAAGTTGTACAATACAGAAATCTCCATACGAGTCCCGATCAGTTACGGAAACGGCTGAACTACCTTTGGGCGGGAACCATAGCTCGTCCGTTACACTTAATAAAAATGCAAATATCTCGGTTATATTCAAGATAGAGAATAAATGTATATAACAATATTTATGGTAAATTTAATTTGCAATAAGATTGGTTCTATACAATTATTTGATCCATCAGTATAGTAACGGAGATATTTCGAATTTTGGTATATCCACCCTCTAAACCCCCCCACTGGTCCGATTTCAGCCGTTAACGAACTTGATCTTCCTTTTTAGTTTGGTGACGATTAAACAAAAATTTCGACCGCTAGAGTGTTAACAGACAAACATATATATATATATATATATATATATATATATATATATATATATATATAGTTTTGAACGGACCTCATTTTCGTCATCTCCTGGGTAGGATCGATGGACATTTGAAGAAATTTTTCGAAAATCGCCTTATGAGTACGACCTCAATAGCTGATTTCCCTTAAGGGAACAAAACAACAAACTAAGAACGTAAACAAATAACAAAACGCAACTAAATAACAGAACGCAACAAAATAACAAAACGCAACTAAATAACAGAAAGCATCTAAATAAAACTCAACAGATAACAAGACGCAATCAAATAAAAAACTCAACTAAATAACAGAGTGCAATCAAATAACAAAACTCAACTAAAAAATAGAACGCAATCAATTAACATAACACAACTAAATAACAGAACGCAACCAAATAACAAAACGCAACCAAAGAGACAAAATAAACACGAATCAACAAATAAAAAAAATAAACAAAAACAAAACATTAAATTCAAAAACAAAAAATCTTGTAAGGAAACTAGATAATTAAAAGCTATAAAGACTAATAAAGTTACGTAAACAATTATATACTTTCAACGGTTAAAAACAAAACTAAAATCAAATAAATAAAAGTTAGTATGTACATTAATAAAGTGATATGCTCTCACTTTCTTTATCACACATACAAACACGCACACACACGCGCGCGCATGCAAATTACATACACGAGATTAATTACACTAAATCTGTGCTTATGTGCTTCGCATCCATAGCTTTCTGGTAACTATGGGAAGACCTACACTTTGTTTTCGTCTTACAAGATGAGTATGAATAACAATAAAAAAAACCCCTATGCAATCACTCTTCATTATTTATGGAAAACGTAAATAATAATCATTATTAATATTCGTCATTAATATGCATCCTTTCCCGCCAAAAGTATGCCCAAGCCAGCAGATGTGACCTGAACTTGCCTAGGGCTCACTATGTTTGTCTCCCCCTTGACTCTTCAGCTCCAGCATTTTGTGCAATTTCAGCATTATTTTGTTTAAATTATGTTAACTTGAATTATTCTAAAAATTAAACCATCGGAATATTTGTAATAATTTACTTCTGGGACAAATAAACAACTCTGATAAATCTTACGTAACCATGACATAATTTCGATTAAGAAAGTGAGTTGGGGGGAGGGGTGAAGATTCATTATTTCTTCTCTAACACGAATCATAATTGAATCAAATTTAATAAATCTAAAAATGTTTCGTCATTTGTCACAATATCTAAGAATGACCTAATATAGTTTAATGACTACATATAAATTGGTTCATACACAGATACCAACATTTAACAACTCGGCCTAAAGTAACATTTTCTTGGGAAGGTAACAGGAGACTAATTACCGATGAGCTTTATTAATAATGGTATTAATGCAGTCTGAAGACCAATCCGGCTTTCCTAAAATATAAGAATTAAATCCATTCAATTTGACTCAACTAGAAATGGTTGGTTCAATTGACGGAGGTGTATATTTATGATCATGTCTTGTTTATGTATTATTATTTCACAAAAAAATTATAAAACGACAGTAACTCTAAATAAAAAAATAAAAAACTTTTATTAGGCTCATTTCTACAGAAAAACAAAGACGGATTGAAATATGGCTATTTTTCATTTCATGCTTCCCCCACTCCTGTTCGTCTGTAGAATTGTTAATATATCCTATAATCATGGACGAGTTAATGCTAATTCACGTACCGAATTTAAGTCGTTTGTGCCCAATAATATTGTTGTCTCAGCTATAGTATTTAACGCATAGCGTATATATACTTCGTTATATGAGTGTGTGATACAAGTGTTACTTTAAATAAAAAATAAACAACTTTTTTTATGTGCATGTTTGCCTAAAACCCAATGGGAAGAGGAATATCGCGATTTTTCAAGTCTGTTCTCCCTTATGATCCCCACTCCTATTTGCCTCAGAGAATATTAATATAGCCTAAAGTCTAAGTTGGATAAGTAGTAATATACATGCCAAGTTTTGTTAAATTCGGTTCTGCCGTTTATGCGTGAAAATGTAACAAATAAACAAACAAACAGACACCACAGAAACAAAATGCAGTTATGGTGTCTATGACATGTTAAACGAAAAGTTATCGTGAAATTTCACGAAAAAAATCAATGCACAGTTCGTCTCTGAGAATATTAGTACACCCTAAAGACTATGTTACATTAGTTGTAGAGGCATCATGTTTAAAAAAATTAGGTTTTGCAGTTTAGGCGTGAAAAGGTAACGAACAAATAGACAGACACCAAAGCAAAAAATTGTTAATATCGTTTCAACTCCATGTGAAACAGAAATGTATCGTTTTTATATATATATATATATAGTGTGTGTGTATGTACCCGATACCCAGATATATTTGTTACCACTCTAGTGTACATAATTTTCGTTTTATTATAACCAAACTCGATATTCGAGAGTTTCTTGTAAAAAGAAAGATCAACATTATTAATGGCTCTTGAAATCGGGCCAGGAAAAGGGGCCGAAGGATGTTAAGGGGGGAGGGGAGTCACAAGCTCCAAATATTTCTTTTATTATGAGTCGGATCGAGAAATGTTATATAACCAAATCGTAATAGAAATTTGTTTGCTACGATTGTTGTCTTCAATTATTTGCTCAAACTCTAATATTAACCGAGATATTTACATTCCTTTTATTTTTTACCATTCTGTAAATGCCAGCTCATTTCACTTAAGCAATAAGTCAATATAATATAAAAAATCGTTTTATTTCAAGCTTAAATAAGAAGTATTATTTTCATCGGATAGAGTTTATAGAACAGATAAATTGAGTAATTCAAATTATCTTTGTTATTAGTACTCGGATCGATAAATATTATATCAGCCTAGTTAAATATTTAATACTCCACAATTATTTCACTATTTAGCTCTACTCTAACTTCTAACATAATTATTTGTATTAGCAGATTTACCTCAAGGGAAATAAAATATAGAGGTTGTACTCATGACGCAAAATTTCCTCAAAAGTCCATCCATTCTACCTAGTAGTTGACGAAAATGAGGGCCGTTCAAGAGAATCACTTTATTGTACAAATTTTTATACAGTTTGTGGGGCTGCTCAATTACATTGAGATTCTGAAGCACACAGCAACTTAAGTCAATCCCTAGGACAACAGTAAAACAATACATATTGTATTAGTCAGCTCAATAACTAAAATATTAACTAAAATAAACAGTCAGCAACCTAAAAGGTGAATGTCACTAGATATAAATTAGAAATATCATTATTGTACTAACATGATCCGTCGATCTATAATAAGATCACTGGCCAAAGCCAAATTAAAATATATGGTGGGAAATAATCCCTAACGTATCAATAATGATACCCTCGACCAAGGTTTGCAGAACCTTCTTATCTATTCCCACCTCATCAAAAAAGTCCGTCACGCAGGGCTGCGTAAACTAAGCAGATTTCCCACGTGAAGTTGTACATTAGAGAAATCTTCATACTGGTAACATAATACCACCGTGATTAAATACAAACGGTAATGAGAAATCTTTCAGTTAATTAAAATAAATTCCCAACTGAAACGGCTTCTGAATTGTAAGAATAGTATATATTTTAATAACTCAAATTTTAGTAGTCCAAGAACTAAAGAAGGAGGAGGCGCGGATGAACAAAACCTTATTTCCATAAATCTCACAAAGTAACAAAGGTAAGGTAAGGTTAGAAATTACAGGTAAGGTTAGAAGAAGCTTCCACCTGAGCCGAGCAATGACGGAAAGGGCCGACCTAATACGAACTATACCCGAGTACAGACTTAATAAAAATGCAAATATCTCGGTTAATATTCAAGATAGAGAAAAAATGTATATAACCATATTTATATTAAATTTAATTTGCTATGAGATTGGTAATATATAACTTTTCGATCCGATGCATAATAACGGAGATATTTTGAATTTTCGAAAATCCCCCCTCTAAACCCCTTCTTCCTCTAGTCCGATTTCAGCCATTAACGAACTTGATCTGTCTTTCTACATAAAACGGTTAAATATCGAGTTTCGTAACGATCAAACGAAAATCGCGCCCGCTAGAGCGTTGACAGATATATATATATATATATATATATATATATATATATATATATATATATATATAATTTTGAACGGACCTCATTTTCGTCATCTCCTGGGTAGGATCGATGGACCTTTAAAGATATTTTTTGAAAATCGCGTCATGAGTACGACCTCAATAGATGATTTCCCTGAAAGGAAATCTGCTAAAATGTCTGGGTACGTTTAGGAACCGTCCCTCGGGCACCGAACCACAAGCCTATCACCAGAAAATCCCGCTCACCAAATGATTCCCTCCTCATCATCAAATGATGATGATGATGATGATGATGATGATGATGATGATGATTATATATATATATATATATATATATATATATATATATATATATAAATTTGGTGATACAGGCTTTTTTTTAGGCTTCTCATGTGCATAACCTAATTGGTTCCTACTGATGGTAAATGTAGGAGAAAAAAAATTAACGAAAAGAACAAAAAAAATACCTGCTGGAAAACACTGTTAACGTTGTTCCATGTCACAGGATTTATACTGACAATTCTCAAGTGGGATAGCAATATACTTTCCTGCTGGAACACACCAATTAGTGCCTATTCGCGCCAGAATAATAGGCCTCGTTAGTTATAATTGCGATTCAGATTGCAGGGGTTTATTAAAAACAAAGCTTTACCCTTGGCTCCAATGGATGGTTTTATAAAGAGGAAAAATAAAGAATTAATAATAATAATCGATTTAAAAATTATACCATGAACCACTTTATTCGAAGTTAAAATACCATATATGGCATTCATTGAACTTTTACTGTACATGCAAATACGTTGTATAGAAACGACATCAATTATGGTTTTGCGTTCTTAACCCAACATATTTATTTGATCTATACCATACTTTTTATATTTAACCGTTTCATGCAACATTTAAGTTCATGGTCGTTAATGACTGAAATCAGCCTTGGAATGAGGGAGGTTTAAAGGGTGTGGGGAGTGATTCGGAAATGCAAAATATGTCCATTATTATGAGAAGAGATCAATAGAGTGTCATTCGAGCACGTGGGAAATCTGCTTAGTTAACGCAGCAACTAATTTTGCAATTCTAGCATGTTCATTATAAAACGTCTTTACAGTGAGATCAGCATAATACTTATTTAATGAATAATATTTATGTTATCCATCATGATGTCACCAGATAAATCCACTCAACAATGTGTTTACACATCTCAAACATATTTCTTTCATCAAGAAGAAGTTTCATTACTTTATTTCAGAGTTCTGTATGCATATATATAATTTTGAACGGACCTCATTTTTTCGTCATCTCCTGCGTAGGATTGATGGACATTTGAAGAAATATTTCGAAAATAATGACATATATATGTGTGTGTTGTGTATATTTTAGAGCGGACGGATTTGAACGGATTTAGTGGTCGTAAATTTTGTTTGATCGTTACCAAACTAGATATTTAATCGTTTTATGCAAAAATAAAGGTCAAGTTCGTTAATGGCTGAAATTGGACCAGTGGGAGGGGGGGGTTTAGAGGGGATTTTCGAAAATTCGAAATATCTCTGTTACTATACGTCGGATCGAAAACTTGTATAGAAACAATCTTGTTTTAAATTAAATGTATTCACTATCTTGAATATTAACCGAGATATTAGCATTTTTCATATTCAGCTATGGTCCGTTCAGTACGTGCGATTCCACTGAGTTATTTCGGCCGTTTCCTTAACTGTTCGACTCTCGTGAAATTGGTTTAGAGACAGGTGTTAAGCTTCTACTTTGTGAGATATATGCAAATACGTTCTGTTGCCCCCCCCCCACTTCTTTAGTTCATGGACTATTAAAATTAGAGTGATTGAGATAAAAATTATTCCGATTCATTATAAATTTCAGTTCTAGAGATAATAAATAGTTTTCAATGAAATTAATATATTATATTCAGATATATTTCAGTAATTGTTTTTCTGTCCGTTGAAGAATATGTCCATCTATCTGTTCAGCTCTGAGTGGTTGGTAGAACTGTTTGTTTACAATTCAGAAGCTTTCCGTTGGGCAGCTTATTAAAATTAGCTGAAGGATTTCTCATTACCGTTTGTATTTATTCACGGTGGTAAGTGTTACCAGTATGCAGATTTCTCTATTGTAAAACTTCACGTGGGAAATCTGCGTAGTTTACGCAGCCCCTGCGCGACGGACCTTTCGTTTTCTACTCATCTCATGTTAAGAATAAGTCAATATATCATGAAACGACTTATTCTAAGCATAAATACCGAATATTGTTTTGAATGGACGTGTATAAAATGTTTATATACAAGATCATCAGTTGTTAGGATTTTAAGTTCTAGACATAAACAATTTTTTTATCCATGACATACTTGATATTCAACCGATTCATCGAATACTAATGATATCATTCTTTAAAGGGTAAAGTCGGACCGGGAAGGGGGAGGGGGTGTGGTTTCGAATTTCACGAAAATTCTAAATATCTCAGTAAATACGGTTTGGATCGAAACATTTTATAGAATCAATGTTGTCAAACATGTAATGCTCTACAATCGAAATACGAGCGCTAAGAAAATTTTATTTGTAATATCGTTTCAATTTTGTATTCAGTCTGCTGTGAGTTCCCATTTCCACTCATCAGATTTTCACTTTGAGTAAACGAGTCACTAAACATCTTTCGTGAAGATTACAATTGAACTCCTCTTAAGAAAGGATTTCTCCTACTGGGAAGAAAAATAGAATAGAAGGTGAATCGAGATAATTCAGATATCGCTCCAGCAAGAGATCTGCTTAATTTACGCAGCCCCTGCGTGACTGACTTTCTACTTTTAGCCTTATTATGAAAATTTCTACCATCCTCTCCCAGTTCATTTATATTATTATTTGCTTAAACAAAAGATCAACATTATATAAGTGTTTTGTGTCGAAGAATATCTACTTTGAATGAAAACGTAGAAGTTTTTTTTCTTTTCTTTGAAAAAACAGAAATAAAATTGCATTACTACGTTTTATTTAATTGTATTAAACAACTGAAAAATACTGTATTGTCCCTTTCTCGGGAGTTGTCATTTAATTCTCTTACGGGCGAAATGTTTTTTGTAGCATTAGCGAAATGGACCACTTTGATGGTAGGGACGGACCGTCACAAGTAAAATAAACATTGTATTAGCTCTCCAGGTGTTTGACGTTCAAGATAAAATAACATCAATTTTCTTATTTATTTTTCTGTCATGACCACAATACATATGATGATGATATATGTAGTCATGATATAAATATGAACATATAGTCATACGATATGTACAGCTAATCTTATCAGGTATTGACAATGTGATGTTATTTAGGATTCTATAGCAAACTTTGTACTACCTAAAAAAAAAAATAACTCCTCGCATTATTACTGCTTCATTTCAATGAAATGGCTATTAAAATCTATTCTATATGGGTTAATCAGTAGTTCTGATATGAAAACTATTTATTAAAATCGACTGTCAATCTTTTCTATAAAGTTACCAATAGTTCATTAATAAAAATTAAATTTTTGATACTTGAAATTTCCCAGTATTTTTGTGTTTGGGTCAAGAAAAACACATTCACACGCAAACACGCAAGTACACCCCAATCCTTACAATTGCATTTTCATCTTCATTTAGATTTCCCTTAAGTGAAGACAGATATTAAGGTTGTTCATGACGCGATTTTCGAAAAATGGTCTCAAATGTCCATCGATCCTACCCAGAACGAACATAAGGTCAATTCAAAACTATATATATATATATATATATATATATATATATATATATATATATGTATATATATATATGTGGTGTGTGTGTGTGTGTGTGTGTGTGTGTGTGTGTGTGTGTGTGTGAGTGTGTGTCTATTAACGCTCTATCGGTCGCAATTTTTGTTCGATCGTTACCAAACTCCACATTTAAAAACTCTATGTAAAAATAAAGATCAAGTTAGATAATGGCTGGGTTTAGAAGTTGAATTCGAAAATTATTAATATCTCCGTTATTATGGGTCATACCGAAGAATGTTATAGAACCAATCTTGTTAAATTGTTGATGCCCTAGACTTTCTGTTCCATACAATTTTTTGTAGCGCAAATATTAAGCGCGATATTTGTACTTTCTTTTTTTCAGCCTTCAGCAAACTCCCACTCCTACTCATCGGAGTTTTTCTCTGAAATGAAAAATACATGGTGAGATGAGATCAATACTGTGTTATACCCGCACGTGGGAAATCTGCTTAGTTTACACAGCCCTGCGTGACGGACGTTTTAGCAGATATCCCTTAAGGGAAATCAGCTATTGAGGTTGTACTCATGACGGAATTTTCGAAATTTTTCTTCAAATGTCCATCGATCCTACCTAGTAGATGACGAAAATGAGGTCCGTTCAAAACTGTATATATATATCTATATATATATTTGTCTGTTACCACTCTAGCGGTCGGAATTTTTGTTAGATCGTTATTAAACTCTATATTTAGTCCTTTAATGTAAAAAAAAAGATCAAGTTCGTTAACGGCTGAAATCGGACCAGTGGGAGGGGGGGGGTTTAGAGGGGAGGATTTTCGAAAATTCGAAATATCTCCGTTACTATACGTCGGATCGAAAAATTGTACAGAATCAATCTTATGCAAATTAAATTTACTATAAATATTCATATATTCATTTATTCTCTATCTTGAATATTAACTGAGATATTTGCATTTGTATTAAATCTGGGCGGCTAACTTTCCCGCCAAAAGCTTGTTCGGCCGTTTCCTTAACTGTTGTAAAACTTCACGTGGGGAATCTGCTTAGTTTACGCACCCCCTGCGTGACGGACTTTTTTAAATTATAGGCAGGTTCATTGTAGTTTCAAAATACTTTGAACTTTCGCCGACACATGCTTCAAGCTTGGCGAGAGACTACGAGTATCACAGAATGTAAGAATGCGGTGTCACTTTCAATACCCGAAGACCTTAATAATACTAACTTGAAACGTTCTTATGTCAAAGGAAAAAAAAATCTGAGTAATGTCTCGACATGAACATATATAAAAGACTTCTTTAAACTGAATGACATAATTTTCCTCCATCTATTCTTCAGCAATCCGTTAGTTCAGCATCATGGATATAGTACAATTAATCCTTATATATCCTAATATGAATAATGACTAGGACTGTGGAAGTCCAGTATAGAGGCTTTAAGTATTAAAAACCTATTATAAAAGACGCCACGCAGGGGCTGCGTAAAATAAGCTGATTTTCCACTGCACTAGTAATTTCATCTCACACCTTTCTCTATTTCTAAGTAAAACGCCGACGAGGCATAGATAAACATAATAAACATTTTCGAACAAAGAACCTAAAATCATAATTTTGACGACGACTTCACATAACATATTTGAATGTATCACACAAGCTAAAATTTGAATTTAACTATATTTGGTATTTATACTTAGAATCAAGTGGTTCATGATATAACAGCTTATGGTTAATATGATATGAGTAGGAATGGGGGTTCACTAAAGGCTGAAAACTAAAATATGGAAATATTTCGCTTAATATTCAAGATAGACACAAAATGCACAAAATGATATCCTTTCAGAACTGTATATATATATATATATATATATATATATATATATATATATATGGACCTAATTCCCTTAAGATTCACAAAATTCCACAGCAGGCTATCCAATCATCCTAATCCAGAAGTCCTAGCCCTTTCCAGTACCACTCATCCATATTCCCCTCCACGAAGAGACAATGGCCCAGAGATCTCCTATAGAAGTGTATAGTGAAGTGATAGCAGTGGCTATTTCTTATCAAGTCCCATTCCTCCTTAGCTCTCGACTTCCTTGCCAGGCAGGGAGAGGCTGCTCCTCTCATAGTGGTGAAGGGGTGTAGCTTCTGTCGAAAGTGATGGAGGACGACTGTATTGTACATATCACATTAACAATGTTTTTAAATGCAGAATGTATTATTCTTAATAAAATAAAATAATATATATATATATATATATATATATATATATATATACATCCACTTGTCTGTTACCGCTCTAGCGGTCGCAGTCTTTGTTTAATCTCGATATAATCATTTAAACAAATACTCGATATATAAACCTTTTAAATGAAACTAAAGATCAAGTCGGTAACGGCTAAAATCGGGCTTTTCTGCAATATGTTTTTTTCTCTCTTTAGTTTTCTTATACCTAGGTGGTAGTTCTTTCATTCCCTTTACCATCACCAAAAGATTAGTTATTTGGAGGATTTAGAATAGTTATGTCCAATTTCCAAGTTCCGCCCAATTTAGGTATAAAAAATTATTTAAATGAGCCTATAACATTACTTGATGTGAAAATAAGGTTTTTAGGATAAAGCAATATTGCAAGAATGTGTTAAGCATTTGTTCTTGTTAAAGAAACTTTGGAGTAATAGTTTGAATTACACGTTTATTAAAAAAAAAAAAAATGTGTTTACTTATTTCCTTGTACAAAGTATAGGAAGTACTGTAATCGCAAAAATATTAGGTTTTAATATTTCAACAGAATCATCCCTTTTTGACCCCCCACCTGAACCTGATTTGATTAGCTTCAGTGTGGCGTCAGTACGTATCTCGCATAATTCTTAAAACAGCTAGTCTTAGAATGTTGAAATTTCTCTATTTGAGATTGTTGGAACGTCTATTATACACCTTTCTCCTTTGAAGGGAATTCCCTAAAAGGGAATGGGGGGGGGAAGAGGAAGGAGAAAATAAAAAGTTTCAAATTTCTCAGTACGATTTAGAGGTAAAAACCAATTGTAAAGGAGCTCTTTTGTTTTTCATTAAAACGTCTTTATATTATGTTCTATGGTATTTTTCGATCCGGCGTTTTGGAGAATCACTTTGAAATGAAATTTTAATAAGAGTACTAGGAAGTGATATGTTACCCTCATGAGATTCGGTTTTTAAAGAAAAAGTGTACGATTATCTATGTAATAACGCAAGGGGAAGTGGCAAATTTCTGGTATTTTTATATTTTCTGATTATAAAAACCCTCAGTACACCGATTAGAAAGTTGGTAAAAATATTCTATGTAGGTATCTTGCCAGTAAATGTTATTAAGATAATAAAGATTTCAATTCCATTACTAAGAAACAATTTCTTAATCCAATAAGGAATTTATGTTAAACTATGCAATACATTTCCATTTTAGCTGTAATTATATTTGATGTGTTATGTGCTGCATTTAATACAAAACCTAATTACTGTTATGGGGGAGTTAATAGTCGATAGTGTCTCTATTAATATCTATGTCAAATGTATCAGAAATCAATAAGCTCCTTCTTCGGAACTTCCATTTCACACTTCCAGCTCAATAAGTTGATAAACGTTCGCTGGTTAGAAGCCAGCGCTATTCCAAGGAATTTATAAGAGTGCCCGTCACGCAGGGGCTGCGTTAACTAAGCGGATTTCCCACGTGCTTCACGTATTTGTATTTATCTCAAAAAGGAAAGGTGGGAAGGAAGGGGGGAGAGGGAGAGAACAATATTTGGTATTTACGCTTCAAATAAACTGCATCATAATATAACAATTTTTTCGAAATACACACCCCTCTAAATCTCCCCCTCCAAATGGTTTGATTTCAGCAGTTAGAGAACTTGATCTTTAGTTTTACATAGAAGTTTAAATATCGAGATTGGCAACGGTAAAATATAAATTGTGACCTCAAGAGCGTTAACAGACAAATATATATTTATATATGTCCACAAATATTACACATAGATACATACAGTTTTGAACGGACCTCATTTTCGTCGTCTCCTGGGTAGGATCGATGGACATTTGAGGTAATGTTTCAAAAATTGCGTTATGAGTACGACCTCAATGGCTGATTTCCCTTAAGGGAAATCTGCTAAAAGATCAAAGGCACTAATTTGAATTTAATACTAATAATAACTTCCTAGCAGAAAGCCATTGGGCAGGATACTCAGTGACGTCCTGGAACACTCGTTTAGCTGATCTATTCTTTCTCTCTCTCTCTCTCTCTCTCTCTCTCTCTCTCTATATATATATATATATATATATATATATATATATATATATATATATATATTTCAGAGTCCCATTAACCAGAACCTCGGTAATCCAGGCATGGCAAAAAATTAGTCTAAGTATAAAAAATTGTAAAAGAATTAAGACCAAGTTCATGAAGATAATTAACTTCAACGTTCATTTAAATAATTAGTTTAGTCTTGAGTAAGAGCAGCCACTAATTAAACGCCAGTTAGGTTCTCCAAACTTGCACCATCCGCTGCCATCTATTAGTCTACGTTTGATTTATTGGCTTCTTCACATCCAGGAATTTACTTTACCAATTGTAGATTTTCAACTGGGTTGTACTCAAATTCAAGAGATGTCCACAGCTTTCTCCAAGATTTTCTTAAAGTGTTTGTTGACTGAAATAATCCGTCATGCCTCAGTGGCCCAATGAAAATTCATTTTAGCAGACTTCCCTTAAGGGAAATCAGCTAAAACTTTCCTCGAATGTCCATCGATTCCATCCAGGAGATGGCGAGATTGAGGTCCATTCAGTATATATATATATATATATATATATATATATATATATATATAATAACAATTATTCTGATTCATTATAAATTGCAGTACTAGATATGTTTTCATTAAAATTAGTATGTTATATTCTGATATATTTCAGTAGTTATTTTTCTTTCCGGTGATAAATATTTCTTTTTTGTTCAGCTCTGAGCGGTTGGCAAACTTTTACAATCCGACGCTTTCCGTTGGAGGGTTAATAAAATTGACTGAAAGATTTCTAATTACCGTTTGTATTTATTCACTTAATATTCACGGTGATGTTAAGTGTTGCCGATTTATCTAGTGTAACACTTCACGTGGAAAATCTGCTTAGTTTAAGCAGCCCTTGCGTGTCGGATTTTTTTTTTTTTTTTTTTTTTTTTTTTTTTTAGACTTGCCAACTAAAGAAAGAATGCTATCATCTTGGATCAGCGTTCTTAATTTCTTTTTTTCTGTAAATCAGTTTTAATTTTTGCAGTACGTCCAGGTCTTTTGGCTGTAGAAACATCGCCGCAATTTCTCCATCACCTAATTCCTCAGTGCTAGAGTGAGAGGAATATGTTAACTATGAAAAATAGTGATTGACAAAAGAAAATAAATATCTATAAAAATTAGATGTTATAGAGAATTTAAAGGCATAAATTACGGACTGCAAAAAAATGTATTGATTAATTAAAACAAAAGTTTAATGACGACGGAAGCCCAATAAGTACGATTAGTGACATTAAATATACTTTTTCAGATATTTTTAAAAGTATATCCAACTCCAAAATATTCCTCTAGGCAAGTTAAAAGTAATCCAAAGTTGTTATAAAACCCAAAAACCCTGAAGTTACAATCCTAAAATAACAATTTAAAAAGCATATGCACCCCATTAAACTCGAAATTAGCATTCTTATCTTTTGAGACAAATTACTCGTAACGACGTCCGAAAAAGGAATCGTTCAAAATACGAATATTATTAAGTTCGACTTAATTAATAACAAGCAAAAACTTATTACAGAAGATTTCACCAGATTAAAGCCCCCAAGGGATAATGGAAAATATTCCGGAGGAAACAAAGGAATATAAACTTCATTCCGTTAATTGGAGATCAGAATGAAATCACCGAATTATATTCTCACCAAAAGCTAATTAAAATATTTTCTGATCATAAGAAACGATTCAGACACGGTACAATTGGTTGTAACTCTCAATTAAGTGATTTATTAGTGCTTAGAGATGCTAGGGGCAGACACCCTTGCCGCTTGCATTTTAAACAATACTCACATTGGGAATAAAAATAAAAAGCTTTAGAAAAATAGAAGGCTGCTCAAACTAAGCAGATTTCCAACATGATGCTATGACACACTACTAATGTCATCCACCACTACCTCCCCATATGTACTCTAATTCTAAGTCAATATTCTATGAGTTTTTTACTGAAACATGGAAACAATAAGTGCTATTAACTCACTTAATATTTAAGCTAAGAGAAAATATATTATTATTATTTTATTTATTGCTTACAAGGATTTTCCTTATAGCAAGGAGTTGGCCTTATATAATGAGGTTAGTTTTTCTATGTTAGTAGCTTATATATAAACATATTTTTACAAACTAGAATTGATTATAATTGACAAGAATTTACTAATAAATAGGTATAACAGTACTAAATAAACAAAAAAAAAAACAATTAAGAGAAGAAGAGAAATTTAATAATGTTAACTCAAATAAGATTCCTGTTGTTTGAAACTATTTCTTAAATATTTAAAAATGTTATTTAGAATATTATGAAGTTGTGAATTATCTACTGGCTGTAGATGAATAGTAAATACTGTTCTCTGAAAGGGGAGTAAATAGGGCAATGAAGCATTATATGATAAATGTCCTCATTCATATTTAAATTACACAATGTACAAATTTCTTTTGGATTAATATTATAGAATAAATTTTTCATTGAAAGCTTTATACAATAGTTGCTAAGAGAAAATATATATAACAATAACTGTTCATATACACAACATCAATTGTTTAATAGGATTTTTTCCGTATATAATTAACACAACTCATATGAATGGAGATATTTTGAATCTTCAAATCTCTACTCTCTAAACCGTCCATATTCCGTGTCCGATTTCAACCGCTGTCTAATGTGATCTTTAGAATTCGAATGGAACAGTTAAATGTCGAGTGTGGCAATGAACATAGAAAAAATATTTGCGAGCTAAGAACGTAAAATACTAAATGATGACTTCATCACAGATTGTATTTGCATGTATCTCAAACAGTAAAAGTTCAGTGAAAACAATATTTGATTTTTTAGCTTCCAATAAAGTGTTTCACGATATAATAGCTTATTGTTATTATGACATGAGTAGGAGTGGGGGTTTAATGAAGGATGAAAACTAAAAAATACAAATATCTTTGTTTATATTCATGGTAAAGAAAGTTCGTCACGCAGGGGCTGCGTAAACTAAGCAGATTTCCCACGTGAAGTTTTACTCCCATCCGTTATCCGCCCCGATTTCATAAAAATGCAAATATCTCGGCTAATATTCAAGATAGAGAATAAATGTATATAACAATATTTATAGTAAATTTAATTTTCAATAACATTGAACCTATACAATTTTTCGATCCGACGTATAGTAACGGAAATATTTCGAATTTTAGAAAATCCTCCCCTCTACACTCCCCTCCCACCGGTCCGATTTCAGCCATTAACGAACTTGATCTTTCTTTTTACATAAAACGACTAAATATCGAGTTTGGTAACGATCAAACAAAAATTGCGACCGCTTGAGCGGTAACAGACAAACTGATATATATATATATATATATATATATATATATATATATATATATATATATATATATATATTTATTTATATATATATATATATATATATTTATTTATATATATATATATATTTATATATATAATATATATATATATATATTATATATACAGTTTTGAACGGACCTCATTTTCGTCATCTACTAGGTAGGATCCATGGACATTTGGAGAAAAATTTCGAAAATTCCGTCATGAGTACAACCTTAATAGCTGATTTCCCTTAAGGTAAATCTGCTAAAAATACGTACATGACAACATTGATAGGCAATTAATTGGCAATAGGATAAGTTCTTATTTTTTTACCCGACATATTATAACAGAGATATTTGATTTTTCGAAATCACTCCCTTCTCCCCTGTCCGAATTCGTCCTTTAGTTTTATTTATTATTTATTAACGTGCACTTTTTGCAACTAAGGCTAATCGGGACGGGTTATCTACAGGTTACAACCATTTTCTAGCCAGGGTGGGTGGGGTGTTATTTAATGAATTTCGTCACTAAATAATTTCTTTGCCCAGGCGAGAATCGAACTTGCCACTTTAGGTTTGCCATGTGAGATAAAGGTCAACGCTTTAACTCGCATGGCTAACCTGAGCCCCTTAATTTTATTTACCACTTATATAAGGACTATAAGACAAAAATTGTAACAGGTATAAATTTGTATTTATATATAAATTTGAACAGACTTCATTTTCGTAATATACTAGATAGAATCGATGGACATTTGAGGACATTTTTCGGAAATCCCGTCAAGAGTGCAACCTCAATAGCTGATTTTCATTAAGGAAAATCCCCTGAAATGCATAATGAAATGAAATATTTCTTATTAAAATTTAAAATTTTTCCTAACAACATCCACTTTGTGCTACTACCGCTAATTGGGATTATATTAATTAAATATGAAATGAATGAAATAACTCCGCTGTGCTCTCCATTGTCCCCGCTTCTATAAGTTGTCTGTATTGACTTCCATTCCCTGAGTCTTGCGTAATTGTAGAATACGCGGATGATGTTATTTTAATTACCAGCTCCAATTTACAGGCCCTTGAGGACTTGACCAATGTGTGCCTAAAAATAATTGTCGATTGGACCATAAAAAATAAAATGAACTTAAATATGGGAAAAACAAAAGCCATAATATTTTCTGGAAGAAGAGAAATTTAATATACAAGTTAATTTAGTCCAGCACAAATGCCTGCGAAGTTAAGGAATTTGGAAGTAATAATTAATCAGAAGCTTGTATAAAAGGACCACTTCTAATATAATAGGGTTACAAGTCTAATGTTAATAAATAATCTTTAATATAAAAAGGTGCCATGCTCTCCTGAATTTATTATGAAGTATGGCCTGACGCGCTTGATATTCAAAAGAAATATAAGAATATTGTAATAAATACCTAGACAGATTACAGTTAAAATAGTAAAAGGCTATCCTTCCTTATCATACGATGTTAGCGTTATAAATGCAGGTAAAAAGTCTATCACATTGGAGGTTTTGAAATACGATAAACTAAACAGAAAACACGAGGACGAAAATTGTATGCGCCCCCATAATGTTCAAGGCATAGAGTCTAAACCAACAGATTCATGAGTCCACCCGGCTCAATATCCTCAAATAGACTTGATAGCAATCGAAGACCATGTTCAGCCAATCAACGCTTCTGATGTAGTGTACTGTACAGTTGGGAGTAAACAAGATCAGGCCGTTAGCTGTGCACTTATTAAAGATGAAATGAAATGTAGTTTATTTCCATTAAATGTTAACATAACATATTAGGATACATCAAAAAGTTTTGTTTACTATAAACAATTTTTTAATATGTTCTTCATAGTTTCAAGGCAAGGGTGATCAATAAAAAAACATTTTTTCGGCGCAAACATTATTCACAATGCCTTACATGTTTCGTGGCTTACATACCACCTCTTCCAGGGCTGTCCCTTTTCAAAAAATAATAACATTAGTTTTGAAAAAATAAATACATTAACTGAACAAAACCCTATGATAATTCTTTGCTAGATATAGTTAGTTAAGAAGTGCCTACTTACTTGATATATTAATTAAATCCAATTACAGATTGCTACTTACATTTCTGAAGTGCTCGTTCCCTCTTACGGTCGTTGCGACTGTCCCTTCCTCACTGAGGAGGTCGTTGATACTGAGGTTCCCGAAGTAGTTTAAGTCAGCTGACTAAAGATCGATTATTTACACGTCAACCTTGAACTCGATTATTTCGCGTCATAATTTAAAATCGATTATCTTAAGATAAAATGTTATAGAATGTATGAATGAGGTATTTAATTTGTGTTTTTTTTTGTTCACTGTTTTTTTTTCTATATTTTATTATGTGAGTATTCTCTTTTATTTTTCGTTTAGTATTATTTATTTATTTCTAATCAACTAAATGAAACTATGAAGAACATATATAAATATTGGGTCTAGAGTAAGAAGACTTTTTTAATATGCCAGGTAATTTCTTTACATATTATTGAATAACATTTATACTTATGTAATACATTTGTTATGAAATTATATCAAATTGTATGAATACATATTATAGAGTCCATCAATTTAAATAATTATATACAATAAACTAATTTCGTTAACTATCTTAATACAACTCTAAATTTTATATTTTTTTAATATATTGACAATCAAATATATTAAAGGGTTATTTATTAAAGGATGAGAAACTTGTCCTACTTTAAAGAGACAATTTGCCTAATCACAAATCATTTGTTGGCCGATTTTTATGACAAATATTCTGTAGTTTTATTTAATAATTGAACATTTTTGATTGCATTCATCATCTGTATAAAAACATCCTTCAGACATGAAGTTTATTTATTTATTATTTTCCTTTTTTTTAAATATTTATTCGTTTATTTGCAACAGCATATATAATTATTACACGCAAATGATATGAATGGCATAACAATTGGCGTGATTATTTACTTGAGGTGGGAAGTTTTCCATTGACAATACCCACATTGGAGGGAACATTGGATTGTACTATATGGAGTTATACTGTGCACTATACAAGAAGATCTCTTGGCCACTTACGCTTCAGACGTCGTCTTGGGTTTTCTGGAATATGGGTAGATGAGAGTGATTCGAATAAGGACTAGGATGTGCGGGAAGGAGAGAGTGGAATTTCTGATATCGGGATTTGGCAATGGTATGGAAAAAGGTATATTGAGGTCGTCATGGAGAGTTAAATAGGATACGTAAAATGGGGAATCTGTAATTTTGCAGAGTATTCTGGATTGGAGGGTTTGGATTTTGTAGGAATTTGAAGGTTTAGTGGAACCCCAATTTATTTTTAAACAAAGAATATGTAGTAGTAGATTTAATACATTAGGACTGAGTTTTAGAAAATAACACGGCTTTCTCATGTTTGTGGTTGAGGAGTTCAATCATATTCTTGAACCTTGTTTTATGGTAATATAATGAAAGATGTATTCTATACGACTGTATGAAATACAGACTCCATGGAAACTGTATCAGGCCGAAATGTTCGCATTCCTAATGGGTACGTTAAAAGTGAAATAAGGTTTACATAACTCAAAAGATTACAATTGTCACCTATAGCTAATCATGTATTAGCACCATTATAAATTAAAACTCCAAGGAGAATATCTCTTGATATTGTTAAAAATGTTAATATCGTACTAAAACACCTAAAGCATTTTAAGATTATAAAAGTGAAAGGTCATTTTGGAGTGGATGAGAACGTAATTGCTGACGTCAAGTCCAAAGCACCATCTAGAAGCCAGATTCCAATCTGTTCCTCCTTCCTTCCATTTTAGCAGATTTTCCTTAAGGGAAATCAGCTAGTGAGGCCGTACTCATGACGCAATTTTCAAAAAAATTCTCCAAATGTCCATAGATCCTACCCAGGAGATGACGAAAATGAGGTCCGTTCAGAATTATATATATACATATACATTATACGACTGATCGAAAAATTGTATATTATTATTATTTATTAACGTCCACTTTTTGCAACTCAGGCTAATTGGGACGGGTTATCTACAGGTTACCACCCTTTTCTAGCCAGGGTGGGACTTAAGATGTTATTTAATGAATTTCGTCACTAAATAATTTCCTTTGCCCAGGCTGGAATTGAGCTCGCCACTCTAGGTTTACCATGTGAGATTAAGGTCAACGCTTTAACTCACATGGCTAACCTGAGCCCCGAAAAATTGTATAGAACCAATCTTATTGCAAATTAAATGTACTATAAATATTGTTTTATACATTTATTCTCTGCCTTGAATATTAACCGAGATATTTACATTTTTAAACCCCCACTTCTACTCATGTTGCATAAACAATACTCAGTTATGTAATAAACCACATTATGCGAAGCTTAAATACCATAAATTATTTTCAAGAGACCTTTATTATACGAGATAAATGCAAATATGTTATGGTGACCACCCCCCTCCCCTTTCTTAAGTTCTTGGACTACTCAAATTTGATTGATTGAGATAAAAATCATTCTGGTCCATTATAAATTACAGTACTAGATATAGTAAATAGTTTTCAATAAAATTAATATGTTATATTCTGATATATTTCAGTAATTGTTTTTCTTTTCTGTGGGAAGTTGGCACACCTGTTTGTTTACGTTTCAGGTGCTTCCAGTCTGGAGGTTTCTTATTATCGTTTGTATTTATTCACTTGATGTCTACGGTGCTATTGTGTTACCAGTATGTAGATTTATCTACTGTTAAACTTCACGAGGGAAATCTGCTTAGTTCACGTAGCCCTTGCGTGGCGGGCGTTTTTAGTTTTCAGTCGTCGGACACCCATTAATGTTTTAATCGGGAAATGGTCTTAATGAAGTTTGGGAGAAAACTAGAAGGCAGAATGTAGGAATGCTTGCGTATTGAAACTAATTTTTGCTCTTGTATAAATACTACAACTGTTTATTTTAAACTGGCTCTCCGGCAGCTGGGGCTTTCTTTAGCTATAGCCTCCGCTTTGATATTTTAACCAATTTCTTTTCTCAAATTACAAATGATTCAGTAATTGTTATTCATTTCTGAACATCCAGTTTATGATACTAAAGCTAAATTGGGTCGAGTTATCTAGAGATATTTTGTAATTATATTTAAAGTACAATTCACTTTAGGGTATTGATTAAAAACGCTTGCTTATCTATAAGCTGACTCAAAATTAATTACACCCTGTTACTAGGCGCTACCGTTCTAATAGTAGCTGGTCCTCTGCCAGCATCCTATACTACCCAGTGCGATCCAAAGCAAGAGCCCTCCAATTTCACACACCTAGTCTCTTCAAATCCTCTATCAGATCACACTTCTTTATGGGGCCGCATTTCTTTTTCGCCTCATCAGGTGAATTTCAAAATTCCCCCTCTATATTTTAGAGGAAATCCCCGGTCCGATTTTAGCTATTGAGTACGAACTCATGGAGCGATTTTCGAAAAATTTCTTCAAATGCCCCTCGATCCTACCCAGGAGATGACGAAAATGAGGTCCGTTCAAAATTATATATATAATAGCTCAGATACCCGGCATCACCCGGGAATTAATTTGAGGCTGAATGGTGTGGTATGTATTTGGCACGGCTTTATTTTGCACAATATTTTGACATTTACCCGTCCCAGTGATTAGGGTTTATATCTGTCGTTGCTGTGATTTTTTTATGAAAAACTTCACTGTCCTCCATATTGTCATATTTCCCGTCTCCTGTGCATTATGCAAAGCTATGAATTATTAATGTCAAAATATTAACATTATTAATGTTAAAATATTAACACATGAATTAATTTTTCGATGTGAGGTACCTGGTAGTTACAAACAACAAAAGTTACTCTAAATAACAAAGTAAACAACTTTTATTATGTTCATACGTGCCGAAAAACCAATAGGAAACGAAACATCTCTACTTTTAATTTCAGACCTCCCTTATAATCCCCACTCCTCTTCGTCTCAGAGAATATTAATATTGCCTAAAGTCTAAGTTGGGTTAGTAGTAATGAACATACCAACATTTATTTGTTTGTTTGTTACCTTTTCACGCATAAACGGCTGAACCGAATTTTATGAAACTTGGTATGTATATTACTATTAACCCAACTTAGATTATAGGCTATATTAATATCCTCTGAGACGAACAGGAGTGGGGGTTATAAGGGAAGCCTGAAATTAAAAATAGCGATATTTTGTTTCCTATTGGTTTTTCGGCAAATATGTACATAACAAAAGTTGTTTATTTTGTTATGTGGAGTAACTTTTGTTATATACACTTTTGTCGTTTAACGAAGTATAAATGCGTTATACGCTAAACATTATAGCGGGATGCAACAATTTTATTTGGCACAAAAAACTCAACCGAACTAAATAAAACACGGTATGCGTATTAGCACTAATCCCTTCATTATAATAAGCCATGACAAAAGTTGTGTCTTTTGTTATTTAGAGTAACGTTTGTTATATACACTTTCGTCGTATACCAAAGTATAAACCAGATTTACACAAAAACTTTAGCGGGAGCCAACAATTTTATTGGGCACTAAAGATTGGACCGAACTTAACAAAACTCGGTATGTAAATTAGCATTAATTCTTCCATGATTATAAGCTATATTAAAATTTTTAGATACGAACGGGAGCGGGGGTTATAAGGCAGATCTGAAATAAAAATTCGCGATATTTCATTGTCTATTTGTGTTTTCGATAAACGTGCACGTAACAAAAGTTGTTTACTTTGTTATTTAGAGTAACTTTTGTTTTATACATTTTTTCGGGAACAATGTATGAAACAAGTAATTTGCGTAGAAATATTGAGATGCTCAACAATTCTTTCCAATTTGAACTACAAGGTACCTCACCTGGAAAAATTAATTCAAAAGTATGTTAATATTTGGTCCTTAATAATTCAAATCATTGCATAATGCACAGGAAACGGGAAATATGACAATTTGGAGGACAGTGAAGTCTTACATAAAAAAATAATTTTATTATTAACAAATCCACAGAAACGACGGGTAATAACCTTAAACACTGGGACGGGTAAATGTCAAAATATTGTGCAAAGTAAAGCCTTGCCATAAAAATTCCATCACCATTCAGCCTCAAATGAAATCCCTGGCGAAGCCGGGTATCTGAGCTAGTATATATGTATATAAAATTGTATCCTCTGTCTGTACATTGATTTTTTTATATATATTTTTATTTTATATATATATATATATATATATATATATATATATATATATAGATATATTTGTCTTTAAGCGCTCTAGCGATTTAATGAAATATAACAATAATTGTAATAACACACAACGATAACTGTTGTAACATAATATAAATAACAATAACATAATAGCTTTAACAAAATATAACAATAATTGTAATAACACACAACAATAGCAGTTGTAACATAATAAAATAACAATAACATAAGAGGTTTCATACAACATCAAAATAGCTTTAATGAAATATAACAATAATTGTAATAACACACAACGATAACTGTTGTAACATAAAATAAATAACAATAACATAATAGCTTTAACAAAATATAACAATAATTGTAATAACACATAACAATAGCAGCTGTAACATAATAAAATAACAATAACATAAGAGGTTTCATACAACATCAAAATAGCTTTAATGAAATGTAACAATAATTGTAATAACACACAACAATAACTGTCGTAACATAAATATATAACAATAAAATAATAATTATAACAATAATTTAACATAACAATAACAACATAATAAATATAACAATAACATAAGAGGTTTCATACAACATCAAAATAGCTTTAATGAAATGTAACAATAATTGTAATAACACACAACAATAACTGTCGTAACATAACAAATATAACAATAAAATAATAGCTTTGATACAACATAAGAATAGCTTTAATAAAATATAACAATAATTGTAATAATACACAACAATAACTGTTGTAACATAATATAAATAACAATAACATACTAGCTTTAACAAAATATAACAATAATTGTAATAACACATAACAATAGCAGCTGTAACATAATAAAATAACAATAACATAAGAGGTTTCATACAACATCAAAATAGCTTTAATGAAATGTAACAATAATTGTAATAACACACAACAATAACTGTCGTAACATAACAAATATAACAATAAAATAATAGCTTTGATACAACATAAGAATAGCTTTAATAAAATATAACAATAATTGTAATAAAACACAACAATAACTGTTGTAACATAATATAAATAACAATAACATACTAGCTTTAACAAAATATAACAATAATTGTAATAACACATAACAATAGCAGCTGTAACATAATAAAATAACAATAACATAAGAGGTTTCATACAACATCAAAATAGCTTTAATGAAATGTAACAATAATTGTAATAACACACAACAATAACTGTCGTAACTTAACAAATATAACAATAAAATAATAGCTTTGATACAACATAAGAATAGCTTTAATAAAATATAACAATAATTGTAATAATACACAACAATAACTGTTGTAACATAATATAAATAACAATAACATACTAGCTTTAACAAAATATAACAATAATTGTAATAACACATAACAATAGCAGCTGTAACATAATAAAATAACAATAACATAAGAGGTTTCATACAACATCAAAATAGCTTTAATGAAATGTAACAATAATTGTAATAACACACAACAATAACTGTCGTAACATAACAAATATAACAATAAAATAATAGCTTTGATACAACATAAGAATAGCTTTAATAAAATATAACAATAATTGTAATAATACACAACAATAACTGTTGTAACATAATATAAATAACAATAACATACTAGCTTTAACAAAATATAACAATAATTGTAATAACACATAACAATAACAGTTGTAACACAATAATATAAAAATAACATAATAGGTTTTATACAACATGAAAATAGCTTTAATAAAATATAACAATAATTGTAATAACACATAACAATAGTTCTAACATAACATATTAACTGTAGTATAATAATTATAATATAGTTCAACAAACAAAAGACAATATACTATATATATACAAAAATATAAGACCCTGCTTAGTGAAAACTGACCAGGGAAGATTATTGTAACCAGTAGTCCTAAGTGCAATACAGAATATGCAATAGTTTTTAAGTATCTTTAGTCTTGCTAAATAAAAATAGCATAAACACCCCCTGTTACACTCTAGTTTAATAACAATGTGCAATATTATAAAGTAGTACATGTATTTTTACAGCCCTGAAGAAGAGAAAATAAATATTCTCGAAATATCGGCATAAACTAAGATTTTTTTCACCAGCATTGACCAAAAGTCCAAAAAACAACAACAACACCATAAATATATATATATATATATATATATATATATATATTTCGAAATATATATATATATATATATATATATATATTTCGAAATTTCGAAAATCGCGTAATGAGTACGACCTGAATAGCTGATTTTCCTTGAAGTAAATCTACTAAAAAAAAAACTCAAGGAAAAATCGTATAAATTGCTTGGCGTGAAGGAGGGCAGTAGGGGAGGAAAGCATAGTATCCAAAAGCGAGAGGGGTTGAGAGAAGGGTTGAAGGGGTACTGGGGAAGGAGGTTATCTCCATGGCAACCCCAGTACGCCGGCTGATGTATAACCCCCGATCCGATTGCCTTCACAATTCATTGTATAAGGTCATTTCCCCTTGCAAGTTATCGGCTTCCCCTCATAAGTTCAACGGGTTTTTCATTATCGTAGGTTTGGTTTGTAGGACTGGACCCATCGATACCTATCATCGAAAAGTTGAAGTTGTAGTTAATATTGTATTTAAAGATTTTAGAAGTTCTCCATATTGTAATTTTTATGACCGTCGACGAATAATTAAAGATACCTTTTCGCAGAAATCAGGTATTGAGGTCGTATTCAAACCACGATTTTCGAAAAATTTCCTCAAATGTCCATTTATACTACCCAGGAGATGATGAAAATGAGGTCCGTTCAAAATATATATATATATATATATATATATATATATATATATATATATATATATATATATATATTTGTCTGTTACCGCTCTAGCTGTCGCAATTATTGTTTGATCGTTAGCAAACTCGATATTTAGTCGTTTTATGTAAAAAGAAAGATCAAGTTCGTTAACAGCTGAAATCGGACTGGGGGAAACTTTTTGAAATTTCCAAATATCTCCGTTACTATACATCGGATCAAAAAAGTGTATAGAATCAATCTTATTGCAACTTAAATGTACTATTAATAATGTTATGAACATGTATTCTCTATCTTGAGTATTAACCGAGATATTTGCATTTTTGAGCCTTCAACAAACCCCCACTTCTACTCATTTTACATAAACAATACTCCGTTATATGATAAACCCCTTTATTGGAAACTTAAATGCCAAATATTGTTGTCAAGAGACCTTTAATATACGAGATACATGCAAATACAATTTGGTAACCTCCCCCCCCCAATCTTAAGTTCTTGGACTACTAAAATTTGATTGATTGAGATAAAAATTCGTTATAAATTACAGCACTAGATATAGTAAATAGTTTTCAATAAAATTAATATGTTATATTCTGACTTATTTCAGTAATTGTTTTTCTTTCAGGTGAAAGGTTGACAGACCTGTTAGTTTACATTCCAGGCGCTTCCCGTTGAGAAATTATTAAAATTTACTGAAAGATTTCTTATTACCGTTTGTATTTATTCATTTAATATTCACGGTGGTGGTGTGTTACCAGTATGTGCATGTATCTATTGTTAACTTCAAGAGGGAAATCTGCTTAGTTTACGCGGCTCTGCGACGGACTTTTAATAATTCGTTTTCGCACATTAGATTCTAATATTTAAATATATGACATCTATTCAATGGTGTAAACCTACCTACTTTCGGATTTGTACTATAAAACAATATATCCGAACTCTTTTATTATTTAAATATTTTAGGTCTAAGAACATAATTCGATGGAAGGATGGAATTATTTTTACACCACTCTGATCTGAAAGTAGTTACTTTCGCTACCATATGTAAGTATGGAAAGTGGGTCTTTTTATAATAACTTGAAACAGCTGTTCTCTTTCCCGGTCTAGGGAGGGAAAAACTTTTCCCTCCCTTTAAGCGAAAGGTTATGTTACTTGTATCAGGTTACTGCTCTAAATCAGCTGTTCAGAAATAATCTATACTACAGAATGCAAATAAATCATTTAATATGATAATACTTAATAATTACGAGTTTAAATTATATTTTGCATTTTTTGCCTCGTGATGTAAAGTATCGTTCATAACTCGGGCGGAAAGTGAGTTTCCATGCTCGATCTAATTTCCAGCCTCGGCTTCGCCTCGGCCGTAAAACACGATCTCGCATAGGAAACAGTCACTGTCCGTTCTTGTAATGAAATATACTATTGCACATTCTGTTTCACGACAATGATGTAATAAGACCATTAAGATATTTGTCTGAATGTTGTATAATCCAAAATGGCTACTGGCATTCTCTTTCCTCCCTTCGAGTGATAACAGGTCAGTACGAAACGACTAACTCATTAACTCTGAGGGAATAGTATTTTAATCTTCATAAATAAGTATCTAAGGGTTTTTTTTCAGAAATGGTATTTAAATTCATTCGAGATAAATTTATTCTAGTTCTTTAGGCCGAATGAGAATAATAAATTCTGAATTGGGAATCTGGCTTGTCTGGAATGACTTTATATTTTTTGTATTATCAAGCAGATTTCTCACTTGCAGGAACGACACAGGATGACGCCCCTGTGAGTCATACAAGCACAGACAGTGTGATCTGTACATTTTAATCTCTATTTCTCCCTTTCCAAAACTCCTATGTAACATGAATTAAGACTTGCAGCTAATGAGACGTTTAGCAGCACAGTCCCTTAATGTGTAATTCGCATGAATAGGATTGGAAATTAACTACCGACGAAACGGCAAAAAATTATTCAATTAATAGTCAAGTAAAGTAAACATGTTTAGAGCGAAAAGTGTATAGGATACATAATCGGCTTAGTTTATGCAAGTCTTACGTGAGGTTTTTTTAACAGATTTCCCTTAATGGAAATCAGCTATTGAGGTCCGTTCAATATTATCTATCTATCTATCTATCTATCTCCCTCTCTCTCTCTCTTCACGAATGTCACCATAATGACATTCGTATATTAGTTTTATTTATATTTTTAGTTTCTGTTTGTACATTAGTTTTATTTGTATTTTTAGTTTTATGTTTGTACATTAGTTTTATTTGTATTTTTAGTTTTATGTTTGTACATTAGTTTTATTTGTATTTTTAGTTTTATGTTTATACATTAGTTTTATATATATATATATAGTATCTTTATGTTTTTTGGATAAGTTTTAATTTAATTTATAAGTAGTTTAGTTTGATTTATAGTAGTAGTAACCAGTTTATAGTAAACATATTGTCTGTAAGAGAGGACCATTGATCCTATGACAATAAATGCATCTATCTATCTCTCTCTCTCTCTCTCTCTCTCTCTCTCTCTCTCTCTATATATATATATATATATATATATATATATATATATATATATATATACTTGGAGTTTTGGTCAATGTTGGTGAAATTCTCGAAATATCGGCATAAACTAAGATTGTTTCACCAACATTGACCAAAACTCCTCGAAACAATAACAACACCATACGTAAATATTACCTTGTCGACAACATCAACACAATTATATATATATATATATATATATATATATATATATATATATATATATTATTTTTATTTTTTTTTATTTTATTTGTTTCCTTCCTATAGTAACCCTATAAGAAGGCTGTTTATTTGTTTCTGCATGTCCCATGCAAGTTAGCATATCACATGCGTTTATACTGTGTTACAATTAATTTATATATATGATCAACACAATTATATATATATACACACACACACACACACACACACACACACACACACACACACATATATATATATATATATATATATATAAATATCCCAATTTCCCAATTTTTGTTTGATCGTTACCAAACTCGATATTTAATCATTTATTCAAACAGAATGATCAAGTTCGTTAATGGCTGAAATGGGGGGGGATTAGAGGGGAGGATTTTCGAAAATTCGGAACATCTCCGTTACTACACGTCGGACCGAAAAGTTGTATAGAGCAAATGAAATTTCCTATAAATATTGTTATATCCATTTATTCACTATCTTGAATATTAACCGAGATATTTGCAGTTTTATTAAGTGTGTGTGGATAACGGACGAGATGAGATCGGCTCTTGTCAGTTCTATTCGGCTCTTGTCGGTTGTGTCTGACATACCCGCCAACTGGTTCGGCCGTTTCCGTAACTGTTCGGCTCTCGTGAAATTGGTTTAGAGGCTTCTGTAAGCTTTTACTTTGTGAGATATATGCAAATAGGTTCTGTTGACCCCCCTCCCTTCTATAGTTCTTTGACTACTAAAATTTGAGTTATTAGAATATAAACTATTCTGATTCATTATAAATTGCAGTAATAGATATAGTAAATAGTTTGCAATAAAGTTAATATGTTATATTCAGATATACATCAGTAACTGTTTTTCATTCCGGTGAAGAATATGTCTAACTATCTGTTTAGCTCTGATTGGTTGGCAGACCTGTTTGTTTACAATTCAGAAGCCGTTTCCGTTGGGAGCTTATTAAAATTAACCGAAAGATTTCTCATTAACGTTTGTATATACTCACGGTGGTGTTAAGCGTTACCAGTATGCAGATTTCTCTATTGTTATACATCACGTGGGAAATCTGCTTAGTTTACGCAGCCTCTGCGTGACGGACTTTCATAATATTATACACATTACTGAATGTGAATTTCTCTATGCTTCCACAGATTAAGGCCTCTAGGAGATACAACTGGGTGTGTTAACATGGGTACGAGTTGTATTTTGAGTTTAGAATTGGTTGATCGTTTGGCATGGAACTTGGAGGGGAGGCTTGGAGTTAACTTCAGGACAATAGGGACATTCAATTCATCGTGTAGACCAGGATTTCTAAAGTACTATGGCGGTTTCACCTAAGATGTGGGGAAATTTAGACTGGGGTGTTGGAAGCGGTTACAGTTTCTGGGTAAGATCAATACTGTGTAGTCATTGTGATTCAATTAAGGTACCTTGGAGTTTAATAAAGAAAATTGTATTGTTGGCTCAGCCGTCGATTAAGTTGCCTTTGTTGGAAGTTGGTGGGGTGATTCTGAGTTTCCCATAGTCGTTATTAAAAGAATGTATCTTATGTGCGCACCACATGACTTCCAAGCACTCCTATTGAATTAAATTAACAGTTTCACTTTATTGAAAATTATTTCTTTCGAATGTGCCCGTTCCAATGCATTGGAGCGAAAAATCCTTGGAACATGATGTATTGACTTTCCAATGCAAGGGAAAAAGTCCGTCACGCAGGGGCTCCGTAAACTAAGCAGATTTCCCGCGTGAAGTTTAACAATAGATAAATCTAAATACCGGTAACACATCCGTGAATATTAAGTGAATAAATGTAAAGCATAATAAGAAACCTTCCGACGGAAAGCATCTGAAATGTAAACAAACAGTTCTGCCAACTTCTTACTGGAAAGAAAAACATTACTGTAATATATCTAAATATAACGGATTGAGATGATTGATAACTATTTACTGTATCCAGTACTGAAATTCATAGTGAATCAGAAAAATTATTATCTCAAGCAATCAAATTTAAGTAGTCCAAAAACATAAAAAGGGGGGGTGGGGTCACCAGAACATATTTGCATGTATCTCGTATAATAAATGTCTCTTGAAAACGATATTTGGTATTTAAGCTTTGAATGATGTGGTTTATTACATAACCGACTATTGTTTATGTAACATGATTAGAAGTAGTAGTTTGCTGAAGGCCGAAAACTTAAAAATGCAAATATCTCGGTTAATATTCAAGATAGGGAATAAGTGTATATAACAATATTTATAGTAAATGTAATTTCTTATATGATTACTTCTACACATTTTTTCGATCCGACTTTCAGTAACATAGATATATCGAATTTTCAAAATTCTCCTTCTCTAAACCCCTAAATAGCTGATTTCCCTTCAATTTATTACAATATTTTATTTTCGCCCTTCTCTAAACCCCCTACCTTTGCACATTTGCCGTTTGCACCAGAACTGCGTGTTATAGTTATAAAAAAGCCTACCTGGGGGTAGATGAAATAATAAATAATAAAAGAAAACAATAGGCCCTGGTGAGCTCAAACAAAAATAAAATCGACAGAGTTCAAATACTTAAACATATAAAAATATGCTAACTCTAAAACATTTACCCAGGGAGAAATGACACTCAAGGATGGGAGAGAGAAAGGAAAGGAATAAAGGGCAAGATATAAGGGAAATTAGGGGATTCTCACCAAATAAAGAAGTTAGAAAACATAATTCGGGAATGAATAGCACCAGCAAAATAAAGTTTGCGTCATCGAGGGAAACAGATCCCCAAAGAAAGAGAGATGGTCCCTTGGAACATAGCCGAGAACAAGATAGACGGAGCACATGGAACACTGATTGACAACGATAGGCCCACCTCTCAGAACCAACGCCAGTGGAAGAATGATGAAAGTCCGCCGATATCGGCCGCTAGAGAAGGGGGTAGTCGAAAAAACCGATAAATTCAAATTTAATTTATTCGACGCGTAACAGGGAATCCATTTGATTGCCTCTTAAAAATAATTATTTTCTGTAATCGTTGAATAATGGTAACATTACTAAACTGAAATGAGTGAAGAAAGTGAAACATTTTGCAATAGAGTGAAAAAAGTAATCACTTTCTTCACTTTTGAAGAAAGTGAATTGCCTTCTTAATTAGTAATAAGTATAAATTAAAAAATAATTTGAAGTTGGAAATTAAATGCTTTTAAATGTTTCTTAACATTGTAAGAATTTATTTTAACAAAATAAATTGAAATGTAAATGAATTATTGGTGGAAATAATCAATATATTTTAAAATTTAAATATAATAATAATTACCTTCCTTGTTATAACCTGCACTTGTTTATAACTGCACTACTTCACAATCATCACTAGTTGTTTTATAACTATGCTTATAACCTTTCACAACCATGCTTATAACCTACCAACAACATACCATCATCTTCACAACATCCTAATTTTGTTCATATTCTGGTTAGATCTGATCATGTATTACCCGATTACAGAAAAAATTTAATATTACACTCGTGACGAAAGTAGAATTTACAACTCTCGTGAAATTACTTCGCTCGTGTGGGTAAACGTTTCACTCGAGTTGTAAAATGATCTACTTTCGTCACTTGTATAATAAATAACTATTCTACATATCGATAATTATAAAGAATATTTTAAATCATTAAAAATAACGAAAAAGAACAGTATCATATAGATTGGTGAAACTAATGATTTATTTGAAATTAACCGTTAACAGTAATGTAGTGTACACCAAATTGATGAAGCAGTCGGAATTCTGAAGTCCTTCACAACAGGTTATATAATCTCCAGGAGTAACAAAAGACTACTAGAATTATGCAATAGCTGGTTATTCTCATTGAATCAATCTCTTTCAAACGATCTAACCGTAAAATCGGCGCGTTTACTCGAACTTGACGGGTTTCAACCAAGTCCGGCTTCAAGCTCATAAAAAAATATGTATCTATTAAGAATAACCTTCCAAAGGCAATAATTTATCAAGTAGCATTCGTTCTGTATTAGCAGATTTCCCTTAAGGGAAATCAGCTATTGAGGTCGTACTCATGACGCGAGTTTTGAAAAATTTCCTCAAATGTCCACCGATCCTACCCAGGAGATGACGAAAATGAGATCCGTTCAAAATTATATATATATATATATATATATATATATATATATATATATATATATATATATATATATATATATATATATTTGTCTGTTATCGCTCTTCCGGTCGCAGTTTTTGTTTGATCGTTACCAAACTTCATATTTAAGCGTTTTACGTAAAAAGAAAGATCAAGTTCGTTAATGGCTGAAATCGGACGAGTGGGAGGGGGGGGTTTAGAGGGGGGATTTTTGAAAATTCGAAATATCTCCATTATTATGCGTCGGATCGAAAAATTGTGGACAATCAATCTTATTGCAAATTAAATTTACTATAAATATTCTTCTATACATTTATTCTGTATCTTGAATATTAACCGAGATATTTGCATTTGTATGCGTGTGTGTGGTCGGCAGGAGTCGGCTATGTTCGGGACTCTCCGAGAGCTAGTGCGGACCGTTTCGGTAACTATTCGTCCCTCGTGAATAGGTTTAGAGATTCCTTACTACTACTGTTGTTATTAGGCGGATTTCTATATTGTAAAACTTGACGTGGGAAATCTGCTTAGTTTACGCAGCCCCTGCGTGACGGACTATTAGACATCAGAAGATTTTAAGTCTATTTCATAAGTAGTTGCAGTACAGTCATTATAGAAATAACTCAGTCACTCTGGTACATTGTAAGCTATGTAGATTTTTTAGGAGTTCTCACATTCTAACCCCTATTTCTCCTTTAGTAAGGATCTTATGCAGAATAAACCTCTAATTAAAGGTGGGCATAAGATATTTTGAGATTTAATAGCTTACTACGAACATATCTTGAGTTGATTCCTGAATCCTGAAAAGTGCAAAGTAAAAATAACTTCGTTAATATTCAAGTTACAACGAAAGTATAATGAAAAATAAATAGGCAAATCAACGAGGGAAATAACTTGATCAATAAAACTGTTTAACTAACATTTTTAGATTCAATAAATATTGAGGGAGATATTTACAAAATGAGAACACATTTTGAATGAAGGAATAGTTTACGTCAAATATATTTTTGGCTCCCTATTACAAAGTTTCTAATATTAAGTCAATTAACTTCTTTACATATTATTAATTTACAAACTTAAATAATAAATTCGTTGTAAAAATATATCAAATTCAATGAATCACTTTCTCAAATCAATCTGTCAGTTTAATTATTATATGTAATAAATTAATTTTGTGAACAATAGTAATAAAACTCTAAATATAAAACATGCATTATTACTTTATTCACATGATTTGGGTGACATGCTATAGACATGATAAGGAGCATGTCTCCATCTTAAAAAGTTCAATATACTTATCATAAATTACTTTTTGACCTATTCATGTTGCAGATAGACTGGAGTTATACCTTATAATCAAACATTTGAAAAGCATTCATATTGTGTATAAAACATCCTTCAGACATGAAGTTCTTTAATTTATTTTTATAAAAACATTGTTTTTATCAATGTGATACATTCAGAAAGTGCTTTAAAGAGTCCTGACGATGCACTTTCCACAATTGGAAGTTTCAATCATATTCTTATATCTTGTTTTTGAGTTATATTATTCTTTTTTATTTTTTTTTAAAAAAAAGCATAAGTTTTGGTTCACAAAGAGTATTATTTGGTATTTGTTTGTGTGTGTATATATAATATATCATAAATTTGGACTCAACACAAAGTTAGACTAGTTCATATGGCATTGGTATAAACTCTTTAAGCAAGTCCCAGTCACTTGTGGTTAAAAAACATATTATTTCTGTTTTTTAAGCCATTAAATTCTTTTTCACCACTGTGCATATGGAATATACCGTCCCATTGTAAAAAAAAATGTTTATACTATCCCTCAGGGACAGAGAAATTTGAGGCTTAGGTGTTCAACATATTTTCACAGCGAAAACGTTTGGAAATTTATTAATTAGCAAAAACAACAATATGAAGTCCATTAGAGTTATTTTGTAAAGTGAAATGTCTAATACGTTTTTGTGGCATGGATTAATAACCAAAGATCCCTAAAAAAACATCTCTTCTATGACTAGAATCATTCCCAATGGAAACTAAATACAGTTCTGTGTGAATAGATTTGCAGTTATGACTTACTGTAACATCATCATTTTGCAAACTTAGTTCAATACTGTTTGAAAACGTGCATTAGAAAGCAGGAGCTTAAGGCTGAATTTAAAAACAGTAAATTCATATTCGGCGTTGACAGAAATTTTGGCTGCAGAATCCTATTCCATCTTTTAGCAGATTTCCCTTAAGGGAAATCAGCTATTGAGGTCGTACTCATGACGCGAGTTTCGAAAAATTTCTTCAAATGTCCATCGATCCTACCCAGGAGATGACGAAAATGAGGTCCGTTCAAAATTATATATATATATATATATTTGTCTGTTAACGCTCTAGCTGTCGTAATTTTCGTTTGATCGTTACCAAACTCGATATTTAAACGTTTTATGCAAAAATAAAGATCAAGCTCGTTAATGGCTGAAATCGGATCAGTGGGCGGGGGGGTTTAAAGGGGGAGGATTTTCGAAAATTCAAAATATCTCCGTTACTATACGTCGGATCGAGAAATTATATAAAACCGATCTTATTGCAAATTAAATTTAATATAAATAATTTTATATACATTTATTATGTATCTTGAATATTAACCGAGATATTTGCATTTTTCGGTTTTCAGCTTCTGAGATGAGCCGTTCCCGTAACTGTTCGACTCTCTATTCTGAAAGTTCTTTATTGTATAACTTCACGTGGGAAATCTGCTTAGTTTACGCAGCCCCTGCGTGACGGACTTTTTTGACCTATCAATTGTCACAAGAAACTTTCCTAGGGGGGTAAACCACACATAGAATTATAATTTGAGGTTGAGATGACAATTTCTGTATTTTTCTTACATCATAAGAATCATCAGAGCATTTAGCATCACTTTGAATTAATGAACAGCTTCGGAATTGACATATTTCTTTACCATCAGTTCTAGCCATCATCAGAGTGATTGTGAATACTTAAGCTATATGGCATATCCTCTTGGAAGGTTCACATTATAAACTCTACATTCATGAGCTATTTAGTTTGCCCTAGTACATTTAAAATATGAATTATCAATTCTGAGAGCGTTGTAATCGACTTTGTTCTTCGTAGAAAAAGGACGAAATCGGGACGAAGATGGCCTTCGGCGAATATCGGAAGCCTTCTTCATAACCATCAATTTTTGAGCTCAGCATTTTTAAATTATCCTTCAACTTACTGCATAGCTAGCTAACTAAAAACTCAAAAAAGTCCGCCACGCAGGGGCTGCGTAAACTAAGCAGATTTCCCACGTGAAGGTTTACAATAGATAAATATACATACAGGTAACACTACCCTGAATGCTCAGTAAATGTACAATACAAGGCTGAATTGTAAACAAACAGGCAAGCCAACCTCGTAGTGCTGCATAGATAGACCGGAAAGACAAACAATTAATGGAATATATTTGAATATAACATATTAATTTTATTGAAAACAATTTACTAAAGCTAGTGGTGTAATTTGTAATGAATCAGAATCGGTTTTATCTCAGTCACTCAAATTTTAGTAATCCAAAAACAAAAGAAGGGGAGGTCAACAGAACGTATTTGCATATATCTCACAAAGTAAAAGTTCAATGAAAACAATATTTGGTATTTAGGCTTCAATTAATGTTTTTTATTATATAACTGAGCATTATTTTTGTAACACTAGTAGAAGTGGGGGTTTACTGAAGGCTGAAAACTGAAAAATGTAAATATCTCGGTTAATATTCAAGATAGAGAATAAATGTACAATATATAACATCATTTATAGTGTATTTAATTTTCAATAAGATTGATTCTAGACACTTTCTCGACCCGACTTATAGTAACGGAGATATTTCGAATTTTCAGAATTCTCCCCCTCTAAACCCCCCCTCCCCCTGGTCCGATTTTAGCCGTTAACGAACTTGATCTTTCTTTTTACATAAAACGACTAAATATCGAGTTTGGTAACGATTACACAAAAATTGCGACCGCTAGAGCGGTAACAGACAAATATATAGATAGATAGATAGATTGATATATATATATATATATATATATATATATATATATATATATATATATATATATGACCCCCTCCCCGTTTTAAGTTCTTGGACTGCTAAAATGTGATTGATTGAGATAAAAATGATTCTGATTCATTATAAATTACAGTACTAGATATAGTGTGTAATTTTCAATAAAATTAATATGTTATATTCTGATATAATTCAGTAATTGTTTTTCTTTCCGGTGTGAGGTAGACAGATCTATTTGTTTACATTTCAGGTCCCTCTGGAGGTTTCTTATTATCGTTTGTACTAATTCACGGTGGTGTCGTGTTACCAGTATGTACATTTATCTATTGTTAGACTTCACGAGGGAAATCTCCTCAGTTTAAGCAGCCCCTGCGTGACGGACTTTTTTATAATTTCATAAGACATAAATTAAAGCAATTAAATCACATATTTTTAAAAGTACCTTGGAAAAAAAGTAGCTTGAAATCATCCTTGGAGAAAGCGTAATAACAAGTAAAAATGCCAGGGCTAAAAAAGGAGTTGGGTTCTCCTGGCGAATGAAATTTGAATTGAGAATTTTCACAAGGATGAGATGAATGGAAGTTTTAAGAGAATAGAAACTCATGGACCTGCCTTTCTAATTGAATAGATCATTAATTCTTTTTAACTTGTGTCAGCCAAGCCTGTTCAAGTGGTATATTGTGGGGTGGACATTACTTATAATTGAAATTAAGCACACACACTGATATGCTTATGGGCACATTATATTTTGCGTAATATTTCATTTCCTTCTCCTCTTTTATTTGATGAATCATCCATATTCGTCGAATCAATATGAAAAAACGTCATAACCCAGATTTAGTTTTCCTTAAGCTGTTGGTTATGCAAGTAGCATTCATCCGGATGTCCGCAACAGATTTCCTACTTATCACTGAATACAGTGTTCAAAAAATGAAACCAGGTCCTCAACACGTCACGCAGCTATGACATAAACTAAGCAGATTTCCGACCTACAGGATTCACGCCATTGTCCCATTTCTGTAGAGACGACGTTATTTGCTCACTGTAATTTCTATTTCTAACAAGAATTAAAACTTAAGCTGGAACTGGAGACCTGTACTGATATATTCGCTGAAAGTAAAAATCGCCTTGTTATGAGCGTGGATTTACTAAATACAAAAATAATGAAAAAGCACAAATCACTGAGCGAAAATAGTTAGAGAAAAATTTATAGAACTTCAGTTGAAGGAGTTCAACAAAAAGTTGTTTATGAAAGAATTAATACTTATTTGTTTTTGGAGTTATTGTCAGACAATAGGGGTTGGTCACACATCCCATAGTAATCAAAAGTCCGTCACGTAGACTAAGCTACTGAGCTGCGTAAACTAAGCAGATTTCCCAAGTGGAGTATTGCACACAGATGATCTCATCCCACCCGTAATAAGAAGCCAATGGAAACAGGAATTCAAATGTTAGATGGTCATGAAATGTATAGTGAGATACCTAAACTGAAAATCGGACGAGTATAAGTGGACGTTAACCAAACACCGAAACTTTAATAAATACAAATAACTCGGTGTATAATCGAGTTATAGAAAACATTTATAGAACAATAGTTGTAGAAAATTAAAATTGCAACAAGATTTGATATATAAAAGTTTTCGATTCGGCTCGTAGTAACGGAGATATTTCAAATTTACGAAATTCCTTCTCTAGAAATCCCCTCCACTAGCCCGATTTCAGCCATTAATGAATATAAACGTTAGACTTAGATAAAACGTATAAATGTCGAGAATGCTTACGATAAAACAAAAATTACGACTGCTAGAGCGTTATCGGGCAATAATATATATACACATATAATTTATAAAATACTTATATAATTGAACCCCTTCTAAACCCTCCCCTTTCCAACTGGTCCAATTTCATCCATTAACGAACTTGATCTTTCTTTTTACAAAAAATGTTTAAACATTGAATTTGGTAACGATAAAAACTAAATTTTGACCACTAGAGTATTAAACACACACACACACAATATATATATATATATATATATATATATAATTTGGAAATTTTGAACGGACCTCATTTTCGTCATCTAGCTAGGATCGATGGTCATTTAAAGAACGCTTTCAATTTTTTTTTGCTTTTCCAAACTCGATATATAATCGTTTCATGCAAAACTAAAGATCAATCGGGCCAGGGAAAGTTCGATATGACGCCAAAATAAAAATCATAGTTTACAACGTGTAATCTTAACTATGATTTTTATTTTATCAATACCATTTGTTACAAACTTGTGACACGATTTTAATCTCTAATTTGATACCAGCTGCTAAATGTCCATTTAATTTTAAAATGTTCACCTTTTATTAAAAAAAAACATACATAATTTTAAAGAAAGCAGATTTTTGTATTTTTAATGGTGCAATAAAGTAAATTTGTACATAGGAACTATCTTTTTCTAAATCTTTTTCGGTGACTGTGACAGGATATAAATAGTCAGTATCAATATGGAAAAGATAAAAAAAAAGTCTAACAGTTTTATGGAGTTCGAATTTCGAATAATCTGTTAGAAAATGAAGCTGAAAAGTAACAGATATTCTGGGAGCTTTTGTTGTATTGACAATAAAAGGCTGACGAACTTGAAAATGTTGAAAAGCAAATATAAATTACATGCTAGAAGACGATAACCTACTGAAGAATATTTAGTGAGTGAGATATTCAGTGCAGATGAGCATTTTCGCTTAAAGTAGCAAAGATAAAAGTAGATAAAAGTACATGAGATTATTGAACCCTTCGTTATTATGAGCCAGATGGAAAAATATTATTTAATCAATCTTTTTAAAAATTTAATTTTCTATTGTCTTATATATGTTTTCTCGTAACCCGATCATTAATCGAGTTGATTGTATATTTTGGGCTTCAGCCTTAAGTAAACTACTTCCACTTTTTAGCAATTGTATCACAACCCACCTGATATCCAACTTGAATTTGGAGTGTTAGTTATATAAGCTTCTTAATATGGGAGAAATAGAAAATAAAGGATGAGATACGATCACCGGCTTGTCATATTCCAGTGCTTGAAAAATCAACTTATATTATTTTATTCAACGATAATAATGAGAAGAAAAACGAATTTCACCTGAAAACTAACTGGCCTTAAAAGATTACAGACTCAAGTTATAAAGATGACGAAAATGAGGTCCGTTCAAAACTGTATATATATATATATATATATATATATATATATATATATATATATATATATATATATATATTCAGTATATATAAAAAAGAAAAAAATTGAAAATTCCCTCATGAGTACAACCTCAATAGCTGATTTCCCTTAAGGGAAATCTGCTAAAACTAGTCCATCATTTCGAATACCACAAATAAACTGGTGTGCATTCAAAATAAAAGTTACACCAGAGACTCACTGTGCGTAACCTACTTAATCCGGAATAGATTATAGTAATGTTAAGAGTCTATCGATATGCATAATAATTATGCTTTTATAACTTGAGTCTGTAATCTTTTCAAGGCCAGTTAGTTTTCAGGTGAAATTCGTTTTTCTTCTCATTATTATCGTTGAATAAAATAATATAAGTCGATTTCTCAAGCGCTGGAATATGACAAGCCGGTGATCGTATCTCATCCTTTATTTTCTATTTCTCCCATATTAAGAAGCTTATATAACTAACACTCCAAATTCAAGTTGGACATCAGGTGGGTTGTGATACAATTGCTAAAAAGTGGAAGTAGTTTACTTAAGGCTGAAGCCCAAAATATACAATCAACTCGATAAATGATCGGGTTACGAGAAAACATATATAAGACAATAGAAAATTAAATTTTTAAAAAGATTGATTACATAATATTTTTCCATCTTGCTCATAATAACGAAGGGTTCAATAATCTTATGTACTTTTATCTACTTTTTTTTTATCTTTGCTACTTTAAGCAAAAATGCTCAACTGCATTGAATATCTCACTCACTAAATATTCTTCAGTAGGTTATCATCTTCTAGCATGTAATGTATACTTGCTTTTCAACATTTTCAAGTTCGTCGGCCTTTTATTGTCAATACAAAAGCTCCCAGAATATCTGTTACTTTTCAGCTTCATTTTCTAACAGATTATTCGAAATTCGAACTTCTTAAAACTGTTAGACTTTTTTTTTGTAGTTCTACGTTAATAATCAAGCATGTAGATAATATTACGCATATTATAAATGTACAGTTCTAATTATTAACGGACAGTCCGTATAAAAATTATAATACGTTGGATTTTCAATAAATTACTTTCATGGCTTTCTTAATCATAATATGTTTTAATTTTTATGAGTTTAGTTAAAGTAAATCCAAAACTTTACTCTTTTAATATTTAATGGAAGTAAATCAGATTCATTTCATTTTACGTCACCATCTTTTCATCTTTTATGGTCTTTAAATTGAAACTGGGAGCAAATATTTTTTTTTTATTTTCATTTTACACTTGTTGATTCTTTTTTTATAATTTATCTTTCACAGAAGAGTTCCAATTTATATTTCTTTCTTTGCTTTTAAAATAAAAATGGTAAAGTGAAAATTAATAGAAATTAAATTAGTTTGAATTACACTAATGGTTAAATATTCGTATAATTGAACATATTATATTTGGTTATCCAAATTGAATTGGGTCACGCAATTAAAATTACTCCTATATACGTATGGACGAGAAGAACTTTTTACGCTACAAGCACCACTAAAAGGTGGAGCACTGGAACATCTCTTGTGCAATATCAAGGAAGACTTGGAAAGAAGGAACTCTGATAGAGTAAAGTCTTCCACTTATAGTCACATATATCAATATATTTATGGTTATAATAAATATGTACGTACAATACAGAATAAATTGAGAAAACAAGAATGATCAGCCAACTAAGACTAGGAAGGGAGAATGCGATAAGACTAAAATGTATTAAAAAATTACACGTCATCGATGCCAAACATATAGCTTTAAAAAAAAGTATGCCATGAGGACTATGGAACCCTAGAACACTTCATATGCTTATGTCCACGATGCCAAGCTGTGAAGAAAGAGTTCAACATCTCATCACAAGGACGCTGCTGACTTCCTGCAGATCACATCCCTGGACAAACTAAATAATATCTGTAAGTACATTCACAAAGCAATAACACTAAGGGTGTCAGAGATAACTGAGAGCGCGCAGGAAGAAACACGATAAGAAGGATGTAATTACCCATATCAGCTCTTCACTAAATACTAATACATATAAAAGTCCGTCACGCCGGGGCTGCGTAAACTCACCAGATTTCCCACGTGAAATTTTACAATAGAGTAATTTCACGAGAGGCGAGCGGTTAAGAAAACGGCCGAACTAGCTTTTGGCGGGAAAGTCATCCGTCCGTTAGCCGCCCAGATTTAATAAAAATGCAAATATCTCGGGTAATATTCAAGATAGAGAATAAATGTATATACAATATCTATAGTACATTTAATTTGCAATAAGATTGATTCTGTACAATTTTTCGATCCGACGTATAGTAACGGAGATATATTGAATTTTCATATATATATATATATATATATATATATATATATATATATATATATAAATATATACTAGCTCAGATACCCGGCTTCGCCCGGGAATTGATTTGAGGCTGAATGGTGATGGTATTTTTTTGGCAAGGCGCAATATTTTGACATTTACCCGTCCCAGTATTTAGGGTTTCTACCCGTTGTTGGCATTTGTTAATAATAAAATTAATTTTTTATGTAAGACTTCACTGTCGTCCATATTGTCATATTTCCCGTCTCCTGTGCATTATGCATAGATTTCAGTTATTAAGGGCAAAATATTAACATAGATTTGAATTAATTTTTCCAGGTGAGGTAGTTCAAATTGGAATGAATTGATGAGCATATCAATATTATACGCAAATTATTTGCTTCATACATTGTTCCCGAAAAAATGTATAAAACATAAGTTACTCTAAATAACAAAGTAAACAACTTTTGTTATGTGCACGTTTGACGAAAATAAATAGACAACGAAATATCACGAATTTTTATTTCAGGCCTCCCTTATAACCCCCACTCCCGTTCTAACCTAAACATTTTAATATAGCTTATAATCATGGAAGTATTAATGCTAATTGACATACCGAGTTTTGTTAAGTTCGGTTCAATCGTTAGCGCCCAATAAAATACTTGACTCCCGCTTTAGTTTATAGTGTATATCTCATATATATAGTGTATACATTGTTAAAAGACAAAAATGAATATCACAAAAGCTAAGGTACCCGGCGATGCCCGGGAAATCATTCTCGACTGGTCTTTTGATAGTAAGACTTGTTTAGGGTTTATACCCGTCGTTGCATTGGATTTTTTTAATAATAAAAATAAGACTTCACTGTCCTCCATATTGTCATATTTCCCGTCTCCTGTGCATTATGCATAGCTTTGAATTATTAAGGTCAAAATATTAACATAGATTTGAATTCATTTTTCCATGTGAGGTACCTGGTAGTTCATATTGGAAAGAATTGATGAGCATATCAATATTATACGAAAATTATTTGCTTCATACATTGTTCCATACAATAAAATAGTTGACTCCCGCTTTAGTTTATAGTGTATATCTCATATATACAGTGTATACATTGTTAAAAGACAAAAATGAATATCACAAAAGCTAAGGTACCCGGCGATGCCCGGGAAATCATTCTCGACTGGTATTTTGATAGTAAGACTTCAATGTATACAATTACACTTCCCTCCACGACGTAATGATTTTCCGAAATCGCCAACACTGAAGGGTAACTTTTGGGGTTAATAGAATAGAAATTTTATTTTTGAAGGATAAATTAAAATGTGTTCCTAACTATCCCTCTACACTTTTTGACTCACTGTTTTTCAATAGTTCTAACCATAATCATGGGTAGCATTTATTACAATGCTTTTCAACATTTTTAAGTTCGTCAGCCTTTTATTGTCAATACAACAAAAGCTCCCAGAATATCTGTTAACTTTTCAGGCTCATTTTCTAACAGATTATTCGAAATTCGAACTTCTTAAAACTGTTAGACTTTTTTTTATCTTTTCCATATTGATACTGACTATTTATATCCTGTCACAGTCACCGAAAATATTACGAAATGTAAATGATTTAGAAAAAGATAGTTCCTATGTACAAATTTACTTTATTGCACTATTAAAAATACAAAAAACTGCGTTCTTTAAAATTATGTATTTTTTTTTTAATAAAAGGTGAACATTTTAAAATTAAATGGACATTTAGCAGCTGGTATCAAATTAGAGATTAAAATCGTATCACAAGTTTGTAACAAATGGTATTGATATAAAAATCATCATAATCATATAATAAAAATCATAGTTAAGATTAGACGTTGTAAACTATGATTTTTATTTTGGCGTCATATCGAAATTTCCCTGGCCTGATTGATCTTTAGTTTTGCATGAAACGATTATATATCGAGTTTGTGAAAACAAAAAAAATTGAAAGCGTTCTTTAAATGACCATCGATCCTAGCTAGATGACGAAAATGAGGTCCGTTCAAAATTTCCAAATTATATATATATATATATATATATATATATATATATATATATATTGTGTGTGTGTGTCTGTGTTTTAATACTCTAGTGGTCAAAATTTTGTTTTTATCGTTACCAAATTGAATGTTTAAACATTTTTTGTAAAAAGAAAGATCACGTTCGTTAATGGATGAAATTGGACCAGTGGGAAAGGGGAGGGTTTAGAAGGGGTTCAATTATCTTAGTATTTTAGAAATTATATGTGTATATATATTATTGCCCGATAACGCTCTAGCAGTCGTAATTTTAGCAGATTTTCCTTAAGGGAAATCAGCTATTGAGGTTGTACTCATGACGCGATTTTCGAAATTTTTCTTCAAATGTCCATCGATCCTACCCAGGAGATGACGAAAATGAGGTCCGTTCAAAACTGTATATATATATATATATATATATATATATATATATAGATATATATATATATATATATATATATATATATATATATATTTGTCTGTTACCGCTCCTGCGGTCGCAATTTTTGTTTAATCGTTGCCAAACTCGATATTTAGTCGTTTAATGTAAAAAGAAAGATCAAGTTCGTTAACGGCTGAAATCGGACCAGGGGGAGGGGGGGGGTTTAGAGGGGAGGTTTTTTGAAAATTCAAAATATCTCCGTTACCATACGTCGGATCAAAATATTTTATAGAACCAATCTTATTACAAATTAAAATTACTATAAATATCGTTTTACACATTATTCTCTATCTTGAATATTATCCGAGATATTTGTATTTTTATTAAATGTGGGCCGTTAACGAAGGTATAGAGAGGCGGCTCTCGTATAAAGATTTCTCTATTATATAGCTTCACGTGGGAAATCTGCTTATTTTACGCAGCCCCTGCGTGACGGACTTTTTGTTTTATCGTAAGCATACTCGACATTTATACGTTTTATCTAAGTCTAACGTTTATGTTCATTAATGGCTGAAATCGGGCTAGTGGAGGGGATGTCTAGAGAAGGAATTTCGTAAATTTGAAATATCTCCGTTACTACGAGCCGGATCGAAAACTTTTATATATCAATTCTTGTTGCAATTTTAATTTTCTACAACTATTGTTCTATAAATGTATTCTATAACACGACTATACACCGAGTTATTTGTATTTATTAAAGTTTCGGTGTTTGGTTAACGTCCACTTATATTCGTCCGATTTTCATTTTAGGTATCTCACTATACATTTCATGACCATCTAACATTTGAATACCTGTTTCCATTGCTTCTTACTACGGGTGGGATGAGATCATCTGTGTGCAATACTCCACTTGGGAAATCTGCTTAGTTTACGCAGCACCTACGTGACGGACTTTTGATTACTATGGGATGTGTGACCAATCCCTATTGTCTGACAATAACTCCAAAAACAAATAAGTATTAATTCTTTCATAAACAACTTTTTGTTGAACTCCTTCAACTGAAGTTCTATAAATTTTTCTCTAACTATTTTCGCTCAGTGATTTGTGCTTTTTCATTATTTTTGTATTTAGTAAATCCACGCTCATAACAAGGCGAGTTTTACTTTCAGCGAATATATCAGTACACGTCTCCAGTTCCAGCTTAAGTTTTAATTCTTGTTAGAAATAGAAATTACAGTGAGCAAATAACGTCGTCTCTACAGAAATGGGACAATGGCGTGAATCCTGTAGGTCGGAAATCTGCTTAGTTTATGTCATAGCTGCGTGACGTGTTGAGGACCTGGTTTCATTTTTTGAACACTGTATTCAGTGATAAGTAGGAAATCTGTTGCGGACATCCGGATGAATGCTACTTGCATAACCAACAGCTTAAGGAAAACTAAATCTGGGTTATGACGTTTTTTCATATCGATTCGACGAATATGGATGATTCATCATATAAAAGAGGAGAAGGAAATGAAATATTACGCAAAATATAATGTGCCCATAAGCATATCAGTGTGTGTGTGCTTAATTTCAATTATAAGTAATGTCCACCCCACAATATACCACTTGAACAGGCTTGGCTGACACAAGTTAAAAAGAATTAATGATCTATTCAATTAGAAAGGCAGGTCCATGAGTTTCTATTCTCTTAAAACTTCCATTCATCTCATCCTTGTGAAAATTCTCAATTCAAATTTCATTCGCCAGGAGAACCCAACTCCTTTTTTAGCCCTGGCATTTTTAATTGTTATTAGGCTTTCTCCAAGGATGATTTCAAGCTACTTTTTTTCCAAGGTACTTTTAAAAATATGTGATTTAATTGCTTTAATTTATGTCTTATGAAATTATAAAAAAGTCCGTCACGCAGGGGCTGCTTAAACTGAGGAGATTTCCCTCGTGAAGTCTAACAATAGATAAATGTACATATGTACTGGTAACACGACACCACCGTGAATTAGTACAAACGATAATAAGAAACCTCCAGAGGGGAAGCACCTGAAATGTAAACAAACAGATCTGTCTACCTCACACCGGAAAGAAAAACAATTACTGAATTATATCAGAATATAACATATTAATTTTATTGAAAATTACACACTATATCTAGTACTGTAATTTATAATGAATCAGAATCATTTTTATCTCAATCAATCACATTTTAGCAGTCCAAGAACTTAAAACGGGGAGGGGTCACCAAAACATATTTGCATGTATCTTGTATAATAAAGCACTCTTGAAAGCATTCTTTGGTATTTAAGCTAAGAATAACAGAGAATTGTTTGTGTAACATGGCTGGAAACTGAAAAATGCAAATATCTCGGTTAATATTCAAGATAGAAGATAAATGTATATAAAAATATTTATAGTACATTTTTTTGTGCAATAAGATTGGCTCTATACAACTTTTCGATCCGATGTATAATGACGGAGATACTTCGAATTTTAGGAAGTCCGTCACGGAGGGGCTGCGTAAACTAAGGAGATTTCCCATGTGAAGTTTTACAATAGAGAAATCTGCATACTGGTAACACAATGCCACCGTGATTAAATACAAACGGTAATGAGAAATCTTTCACTTAATTAAAATAAATTCCCAACTGAAACGGCTTCTGAATTGTAAGAATAATTTATATTTTAATAACTCAAATTTTAGTAGTCCAAGAACTAAAGAAGAGGGGGGGGGGTCGCGGATGAACCGAACGTATTTGCATACATCTCATAAAGTAACGAAGGTAAAGTAAGGTTAGAAACGAAAGTTAAGGTTAGAAGAAGCTTCCACACCTGAGCCGAGAAATGACGGAAATGGCCGCCATAATCCGAACTATACCCGACCACAGACTTCATAAAAGTGCAAATATCTCGGTTAATATTCAAGATAAAGAATAAATGTATATAACAACCTTTATAGTAAATAATTTAATTTTCAATAAGATTGGTTCTATATAATTTTTCGATCAGATGCATAATAACGGAGATATTTTGAATTTTCGAAATTCCCCCTCTAAACCCCCCCTCCCTCTAGGCCGATTTCAGCCATTAACGAACTTGATCTGTCTTTTTACATAAAAAGGTTAAATATCGACTTTCGTTACGATCAAACAAAAATTGCGACCGCTAGAGCGTTAACAGACAAATATATATATATATATATATATATATATATATATATATATAATTTTGAACGGACCTCATTTTCGTCATCTCCTGGGTAGGATCGATGGACATTTGAAGAAATTTTTCGAAAATCGCGTCATGAGTACGACCTCAATAGCTGATTTCCCTTAAGGGAAATCTGCTAAAATGACCCCTCTAAATGGCTAATGATCAAATCCATATAATGGCTGAAATCCAGGGGAAGGGGGACTATCAAAAATTCAAAATATCTCCATTATTATGAGTGATCAGGTATTACCAATTTTGTTTTAAATTTAATTGAATTCTCTCGAGTACAAGGGGGTATTTTGATTTTAGCAGATTTCCCTTAATGGAAATCAGCTATTGAGGCCGTACTCATGACGCGAGTTTCGAAAAACTTCTTCAAATGTCCATCGATCCTACCCAGGAGATGACGAAAATGAGGTCCGTTGAAAATTATATATATATATATCTATATATATATATATATATATATATATATATATATATATCTATATATATCTATATATCTATATATATATATATATATATATAGATATATATATATATATATATATCTTTATAAAATTTTTATTTTCAACACCACATTTATATATATATATATATATATATATATATATATAAATATATATATATATATATATATATATATGTCTGTTAACGCTCTAGTGGTCGCAATTTTTGTTTGATCGTCACCAAATTTGAAATTTAAACGTTTTATTACAAAATAAAGATCAAGTTTGTTAATGGCTGAAATCGGACCAGTGGGAGGGGGGGTTTAGAGGGGAGGATTTTCTAAAATTTGAAATATTTCCGTTACTATTCGTCAGATCGAGAAATTGTATATAACCAATCTTATTGAAAATTAAATTTACTATAAATATTGTTATATACGTTTATTCTCTATCTTGAATATTAACCGAGATATTTGCATTTTTCAGTTTTCAGCAAATCGCCACTTCTACTCATGTTACGTAAACAATACTCTGCTACATAATAAATCACATTATTGGAAGTTTAAATACCAAAAATTGTATTCAAGAGACCTTTATTATACGAGATACATGCAAATATGCCCTGGTGACCCCCCCCCCCCATCTTAAATTTTTGGACTACTAAAATTTTATTGATTGAGATAACAATTATTCTGGCTCATTATTAATTACAGTACTAGATATAGTAAATAGTTCTCAATAAAATAATGTGTTATATTCTGATATATTTCAGTAACTGTTTTTCTTTCCGGTGTGAGCCGGGCCGGGCCCGTTTGTTTACATTTCTACCCTAACGCTTCCTGTCGGCAGGTTATTGAAATTGGATGAAACATTTCTTATTTCCGTTTGTATTTATTCACGGTGTTGTTGTGTTAGCAGTATGTATATTTATCTATTACTAAACTTCACGAGGGAAATCTGCTTAGTTTACGCAGCCCCTGCGTGACGGACTTTTCAGTATTGTCTTCAGTAAGCCCCCTCTTATACTTACTTCATATCATCAATTAAGCTGATATATGTTGATACGTTTTATACTGAGCTAAGATGTAAAATATTCTTTTCACTGTACTTTTATTATGTGATATATATATATATATATATATATATACACAAATATGTTCGGAGTGACGTCAATTCAGTTTTTTCAATAATTATATTTCCTAGAACGTGACTACGTGTTTTTCTTTTATCAATACCATACTCGATGTATAACCTTCAGCGCAAAAATAAAGCTTATATCTGCTCATGACTGAAATCTGACAATGGAAAGGGGAATGGGGAATGGGGGTGGGCGTTAGTGTCAGGAAAAGGGGAAATTCTAATATCCCAGTTATTATGAAGTGTATCGAAACATTCTATATAGCCAATCTTATTGCATATGTAAGTTCCTATAAATTTTTTACGAATTTTTTCTGAATCTCAAACCAATTTTTCTGTATTCAGGAATTAATGGATATAGTATTTATCTGCCAGTTGGCCGTTGGTTAATATATGACAATCAAGAGTAGTTGAATATCGGCTTCAAAAATAGGTCAAATAGGTGACTTTTTTTTAAGAATGACCGTTTCTAAAAAAAAAACATAATATGAGAGCTTTGTGAACCAATTAAAACAATAACTTATTTAAAAAATAAAAAAGTCCGTCACGCAGGGGCTGCTAAACTAAGCAGATTTCCCATATGAAGTTTTACAATAGAGAAATCTGCATACTGGTAACACAATACCGCCGTGATTAAATACAAACGGTAATGAGAAATCTTTCAGTTACTTAATTAAAATAAATTCCCAACTGAAACGGCTTCTGAATAGTAAGAATAATTTATATTTTAATAACTCAAATTTTAGTAGTCCAAGAACTAAAGAAGGGGGGGGGGATGAACAAAACGTATTTGCATAAATCTCACAAAGTGAGGAAGGTAAGATAAGGTTAGAAACGACAGGAAAGGTTAGAAGAACCCTCCCACCTGAGCCGAGTAATGATGGAAATGACCGACCTAATCCGAACTATACCCGACCACAGACTTCATAAAAATGCAAATATCTCGGTTAATATTCAAGATAGGGAATACATGTATACAACAATATTTATAGTGAATTTAATTTGCAATAAGATTGGTTCTATACAATCTTTCGATCCAATGCATAATAACGGAGATATTTTGAATTTTCGAAAATCCCCCTCTAAACCCCCCCTCCCTCTAGTTTTCAGCCATTAACGAACTTGATCTGTCTTTTTACAGAAAACGGTTAAATATCGAGTTTCGTATCGATCAAAAAAAATTGCGACCGCTAGAGCGTTAACAGAAATATATATATATATATATATATATATATATATATATATATATAGATATATATATATATATATATATATATATAATTTTGACCGGACCTCATTTTCGTCATCTCCTTGGTAGGATCGATGGACATTTGAAGAAATTTCTCGAAAATCGCGTCATGAGTACGACCTCAATAGCCCCTTAAGGGAAATCTGCTAAAATAAAAATAAAAAAAAAACCTGAATGGATTTACAAATGAGGGAGTATGTAGGGAAACCAGACCTCCACACTGTGTAGTTATATTTTCCCCTGGTACTACTTTAAAACATTATTGGTATGCGGGGAGAGTAGGGTAAAAACGGGTAGTCGGGAGCAAGCCGGGTACCTCCTCTTAGCCATTGTGTGTACTGCAGCCTGGCTGATAACGGAGCAACTATGATCCACCTTTGAAGGAGAAGCAGCGGCCATTACGCCAAATCATTAGTCTTGCTTGTTTTGTGTCAGAGACAATAATTCAATTTTCGTGGAACCTGCTTATTATTTTGGAGGAAAAGGTTGTTGATTGTACTGCGCTCCTGTTCCAATTAGAATACAGGCATGTAGCTCCATTAGTACAAGATTTAATTGCCTTTATTTCAGCACCAAACTTTACGCGCGGGGTAAAACAGGGTAGCAGCTATGCCACGATTCTCGAAACATGAAAAGTATAATTTTACCTAATTTTGTTTAATTATTTCACTGTAAAAGCATGCATAATGACAAACAATATGATAAATCTTGCAACTATGAATTTGCTTTTTGAAATATATAATGTTTTGAAATAGCTAAAAAGATTAATGTTGTTTGTTCATATTTTTATTTTATTTTTTTGTATTGTCCCCAAAAGGGGGTTTGTTTTAATGCATCAAACAACATTTTTTTATTAACAAAAAATAATCAATTTGATTAAAAATCTGTACATTTTTATTTTCCTATAAGAAAAACATATGTACCCGGTTTTACCCTACTAGTGGGGTAAACCCGGGCAAAATGATTTTTTACAAAAAAAGTAGGGTAAAACTTCTTTAATTTTTTTTTTTTTTGAAACTGTAGTTACGTTAACAGATAAAAAGACTTTACTACAACAAAACTTTACTTATTTGTGGTAAAAATGTGGTTTCTGGGAGCCTTCAAACCTCAGCTACCCGGTTTTATCCCACTTTCCCCTACTATATCTATTAATTGTATTATAGTTTTATGCTCTCGCCAACCTGTGCTATGTGCCCATGTTCAATTACATAATATTCCGTCACGCAGGTATAACCTCCACAACGGAAAGTGTCTGGATTGTAAACCAGCAGGTCAGCCAACCCCTCAGAGCTGAAAGATAGAAATATTCTTGAACGGAAAGCATAACAATAACTGAAATAAAACTGAATAACTTTCATCTCACTCACTCTAATTTTAGTAATCCAAGAACAAAAGACGGGGATGGAGGGCATCAGAGTGTATTTGCATGTATCTCATCTATAAACGATTTGTTAAACCCAATATTTGGCATTTCAGCTTGAAATAAGACAATTCATGATATGTTGGCTTATTCATAACGTGCGATGGCAAAGAAGGGAGGGGGGCTATAGAAGGCGGAAAATTAAAACATGCAAGTATCGCGGTTAATATTTGAGATAGAGAACGAATGTCTATAACAACATTTATAGGTAAATTAATTTTCTATTTACTGGTTATGTAAACTTTTTCGATCCGGCTTATAGTAACGGAGATATTTCAAATTTTCGCAATTCTCCCCCCCCCCTAAACTCCAACCCCCAACTGGTCCTTACTAGTAGTGGACTCGTTAGCCCATATTGCCAATGGAAAAGTCTTACGACTACGTCCGTATACTATTTCTCATTTCCAATTATTTTTAAACGGCAGTTATGAGTCGAAGATGCAGTCAGCAAATGCTTAAATCGGAGCATAGATGGGTCCGCCAATGAAACGGGATGATTAAATAAAGTGATTAGTTGTTTAAATAAAAAAGTGTTTTTAACATTTTATTACCATGTAATTGAAAGTACAAGAATAGCCATTATGGGCAAAAAAGTTCGTCACGCAGGGGCTGCGTAAACTAAGAAGATTTCCCACGTGAATTTTACAATAGAGAAATTTGACGAGAGTCGAACGGTTACAGAAAGAACGGCCGAACTAGCTTTTGACGGAAACTCACGACTAGACCCGAAGTTAGCCAATCTCATTTCGTCCGTTCCAATTAATAATAATGCAAATACCTCGGTTAATATTCAAGATGGAGAATAAATGTATAGAACAATATTTGTAGTAAATTTAATGTGCAATAAGATTGGTTCTATACAATGTTTTGATCCGCCGTAAGGTAACGGATATTTTTCGAAAATCCCCCCTCTAACCCCTCCCCCTCCCACTAGCCCGATTTCAGCCATTAGCGAACTTGATCCGTATTTTTACATAAAACGTTTAAATATAGAGTTGGTAACTCTATCAAACAAAAATTTCAACCTCTGGAGCGTTAATATATATATACTAGCTAAGGTACCCGGCTTCGCTCGGGAAATCATTAGAGATTGAATATTGAAGGTATTTTTATAGCAAGGCTTCAATGTGTACAATTATACTTCCTGTCTGGGCGTATTATTTTTCCATAAGGGTAACTGTGGGGACTTATAGAATAGAAAATTTAATTAAAAAGAGTAAATGAAAATGAGTTCCCAATCAATCCCTCTCTACTGTTTGACACACCGTGAATAATTCAAATCATGATCATGGATAGCATTTATTATAATGAAATATGTAGTATCTATAATGCACATATTTTCTGTCAAACCCAATCCGAGCACAGATAGTTTAGAAATAGTCGGTTATAAGTAGAATGAAATTCCAATAGTGACAGCATTTTACAGGAAATAAGTTAATACAATTAACTGTGTGGGCGGGCCTCCGTGTGACTTCCCCTTCCGCTTGAGATTTATAACCTCACTAATAGGAATTATACATAGAATTGCCATAAAAGTCGAAAAACAACATTATTACGCTTATAACAAATAAACATTAATTAATACTAATACAATTGGTTACCCCCGCTATAGTTTTAGCGAATACCTCGTTTATAGTTTGTTAAACGACAAAAGTGGATACATCAAAAGTTAATCTAAATAACAAATAAAAACCTTCTGTAATGTGCATGAGATAACAGGCTTCCCGGATAACCCCCCCCCCCCCTCCCCCTGTGTCATCCACAGAAATGTTAACATAGTTTATTCTGATGGAGGAGAGGATGCTAATTCACATACCGAGTTTTGTTTAATTCGGTTGTTTTTTGCGCACAATAAAATTGTTGACTTCCGCTGTAGGTTTTAGCGTATATCTCGTTTATACTTATGTATACGACAAAAGTGTACATAACAAAAGTTACTCTAAATAACAAACTAAACAACTTTTGTTTTGTGCATATTTACCGAAAAATCAATGGGAAACGAAATATCGCTATTTTTAATTTCATGCCTCCCTTATAACCCCCCACTCCTGTTTGATCCTAAAAATTTTAATATGGCTAATAATCTTTGAAGAATTAATGCTAATTCACATACCCAGTTTTGTTAAATTCGGTTCAACTGTTAGTGCCCAATAAAATAGTTGGCTCCCGCTTAAGTTTTGGGTGAATACCTCGTTTATACTTTGTTATAAAACAAAAGTGAATATAACAAAAGTTACTCTAAATAACAAAATAAACAATGTTTGTTATGTTCATATTTGCCGAAAAACCAATAGGACACAAAATATCGTTATTTTAAATTCAGGCCTCCCTTATAACCCCCACTCCTGCCCGTTTCTAGAAATGTTGGTATGGCGTATTATAATGAAAACGATAGTGCTAATACACATACCGAGTTTTATTTAGTTCGGTTGAGTCTTTGTGCAAAATAAAATTGTTCACTTCCGCTATCGCCCTGCTGGCCCTCCCACTGTTCCGATTTTAGCCATTAACGAACTCGATCTGTCTTTATACAAAAACAGTTTAAATATCGAGTTTGGTAACGATCAAACAAAAATAGCGACAGCTATCGGGTTAACAGACAAATATATATATATATATATATATATATATATATATATACACACATAATTTTGAACGGACCTCATTTTCGTCATCTCCTGTGTAGGATCGATGGACATTTGAAGAAAATTTACGAAAATCGCGTCATGAGTACGACCTCAAGAGCTGATTTCCCTCGAGGGAAATCTACTAAAAACATTATTTTGGGAAACTACGCCTGCCAAATGACCACAATTGCAGTTAAAGCATTCTTATATGATGGCCTGGAAGTTTCAGCCGACCTCTGGCAGCATTTTGACAGGTATTGCAGCAATCTCGTCTACAATTCGTTGATTGAGGGCTTCAAAGGTTACGGGAGGATCTGATTGAGACACTTTGGTTTTCAGGTAGAAAACTAAACTTCCCCTAGAAGGTAACCGCAAGCACTTAAATATTATTTTGCATCCATAATGAATGGCTATTCTTATACTATCGTTACTTGGTAAGAAAATATTTAAATTTTGTTTTAACATCAACAATCCATTACTTTATTTTATCACCCCGTTTCCTTATCGGACCCTGAACTAATAATTCGAGGAAGTCAGTTTTTGAGGCTGGGTACGAGGTATATGGATATTATTGAGACGTTTCTATGAGCAACTTTGCTTCACCATCTTCCGTTCAACACCCTTGGATTGCCTTTCAAGATTAAAATATTATAGATTCCGCTGAAGGTAAAATACACAAACATATATTTATAGTGTTTACTGAATTCACCAAAATAGCTGAGGAATTTCAAAGCTTTCCTCTTCTAGGCTCCAGAAAATAAACCGGTTGCAATGTTTTGTCTTACATTTTAACTAGATATCCCAATTTAAAAAAGTCGGTCACGCTGGGGTTGGGGGGAGCTGAAGACAGAAAACAAAAGTCCGTCACGCAGGGGCTGCGTAAACTAAGCAGATTTCCCAAGTGAAAATCTGCATCTTCGTAATCTCCATACGAGAGCCGAACAGTTACGGGAAAGAGCCAAACTAGCTTTAGGCGGGAAACTAGTCATCCGTTATCGGCCCACAATTAAGAAAAATGCAAATATCTAGGTTAATATTCAAGATAGACAATAAATGCATAGAACAATATTTATAGTAAATTTAATTTACAATAAGATAGGTTCTATACAATTGATTGATCCGACGTATGGTAAGGGAGATATTTTGAATTTTCGAAAATTCCTCCCTCCCACTGGCTCGATTTCAGCCATTAACGAACTTGATCTGTCTTTTTGCATAAAACGTTTTAATGTCGAGTTTGGTGCAAACAAAAATTGCGACCACTAGAGCGTTAACAGACAAATATATAGATATATAATTTTGAACGGGCCTCATTTTCGTCATCTCCTGGGTAGGATCGATGGACATTTGAAGAAATTTTTCGAAAATCACGTCTTGAGTACGACCTCAATACCTGATTTCCCTTCAGGGAAATCTGCTAAAAAAATGTAGGAGTAATACTCGAGTTACAAAAAAAAATGCATAGAACAACAATTGTAGAGCATCAATAGTTTACTAACTTTGGTTCTATAATATTTTACGATACGACTCAATAAAATATTGTGATTTTTCTAACTATCCTCTCTCTCTAAATCCCTCCTATTCCTGGTCCGATATCTGCCAATCACAGATATGATCTTTAGTGTTGTCAGAAAAGGTTAAATATCGAATATGGTATAAATCGAATAAACATTTTCGAGTAAAGAACGAAGTCTTCTTGTTAATAGGACATGAATAGGAGTGGGGGGTTTACTGAAGACGTAAATGTCCGTCAAGCAGGGGCTGCGTTAACTACGTAGATTTCCAACGTGCGTCAAGTATTTACATTTATCTCAAAACTTAATAGTTCAATGAGAACAATAATTATTGGTTCGTTGGAAATACCAATTATAAGTGGTATTTAGTCTTCAAATAAAGTACTTCATAAGCCATGAGCTTATTGTTAATTTGACATGACTAGGTTTGGGGGTTTACTGAAGGCCGAAAACTAAAATATCTTGGTTAATATTGTATATAACAACATTTATAGAAAATTACATTTGCAATAAGATTGGTTCTATACAAGTTTTCGATCCGACGCATAATAACGGAGATATTAAGAATATTCAAAATTCATCCCTTCTAACCCCCCCCCCTCCCAATTCTTAAATTTCAGCCATTAACGAGCTTGATTTTTAGTTTTACATGGAACGTTTAAATTTCGAGTTTTGTAACTATCAAACAAAAACTGCGACTGCTAGAGCGTTAAAAGACACACACATATATATATATATATATATATATATATATATATATATATATATATATATATATATATATAAACACAAACACTCACAGTTTTGGATCAGATTCGTCATCTACTAGGTAGAATCAATGGATATTTGAGGAAATATTTCGAAAATCGCGTCAAGGCTACAATTTCAGTAGCTGATTTCCCAATCAAATGGAAATCTAGTAAAAGAAGAATGAATAATTAATTACACTTCAATTATCGAAGATTTAAAATGCATTAATATATAGTGTAAAACTATCGTTTTACACAAAGCATCCATTTCACGAGAATTATTATGCAGAGTGGTTTAGTTTTGTTTGAATGTAAATTTATCAAATATAAAAGCGAGTAACTGAATTCTAGACGATGATATGAAATTCACAACCGCTTTGTGTGCGGTGTCCAATCTAGACACATAAATTGAATCTCTTTATATCAAAGGAACATCATCAAAACTTAAACAAACTGTCTATGACGTTAATTAGACTACGTAACAATTGCACTAATCGTCTATGACGCATTGGACTACGTAACCCACCCCCTTCCATGAATACATGCTATTATAATGATTGATAAGAAACGAATAGCCAGGCAATAGACCTCTGCAGTATCTATTTATTTCATATTTCCTGTCACTAATTAACAGATTTCCCTGAAGGGAAATCTCGAGGTTGTAATCATGCAGTGATTTTCGAAAGTTTTCCTCATATAGTCCGTCGATCCTACCTTGGAGACAACGAACACGAGGTCTATTCAAAATTATACATATATATATATATATATATATATATATATATATATATATATATATATATATATATAGACACACACACACACACTTGTTTTGACGACACTAGCGGTAGCAATTTTTGTATGCCGTTAAAAACTAGGTATGTAAGCGTTTCATGTAAACTCTAGATTAAGTTCCTTATCGGCTGAATTCGGCTGGGCGGTTTAGAAGGAGAGAAAATTCAATATATCTCCGTTACTATGCGCCGGATCGAAAAATTGTATATAACACACCTAGTTGTAAATCTAAGATTCTATAAATGTTGTTATATACACTTTTTCTCTATCTTATATATTAACCGAGATTTCTGCGTTTTTAGCAGTTTCCCTTAAGGGAAATCAGCTATTGAGGTCGTACTCATGACGAATTTTTCTTCAAATGTCCATCGATCATACCTAGGGGATGACGAAAATGAGGTCCGTTCAAAACTGTATATATATATATATATATATATATATATATATATATATATATATATATATATATATATATATATTTGTCTGTTACCGCTCTAGCGGTCGCAATTATTGTTTAATCGTTACCAAACTCGATTTTTAGTCGTTTTATGTAAAAATAAAGATCAAGTTCGTTAACGGCTGAAATCGGGCGAGGGGGATGGGGGTTTATAGGGAAGTATTTTCGAAAATTCAAAATATCTCCGTTACCATGCGGCGGATCGAAAAATTGTATATAACCAATCTTATTGCAAATTACATGTACTATAATTATTTTTATATACATTTATTCACTATCTTGAATATTAACCGAGATATTTGCATTTTTCAGTTTTCAGCCTTCAGCAAACCGCCACTTCTACTCATGCTACATAAACAATACTCTGCTACATAATAAATAACACTATTCGAAGCTTAAATACCTAACGTTGTATTCAAGAGACCTTTATTATACGAGGTACAATCAATGTCCTGGTTAACTCCCCCCCCCCGTCTTAAGGTTTTGGACTACTAAAATTTGATTGATTGAGATAACAATTATTCTGACTCATTATTAATTACAGTACTAGATATAGTAAATAGTTCTCAATATGATTAATATGTTATAGGAGGAGGGGGCTATTAGAGATGGGGAATTTGAAATTTCAAAATATCCCCGTTATTTTGAGTGGGATCGAAAAACCAACTCTGTTGAACTATTGACGCCCTGAATTTTTTATATTTCTTCATAACTTAATATTATATTCGTACTTCCTTGTTTTAGTATTCAGTAAAGCCCCTGTCCTACTCACGGATCTTAGCAGATTTTATTTAAGGGAAATCAGCTATTGAGGTTGTACTCATGACGCCCTTATCGAAATATTTCCTCAAATTTCCATCGATCCTTTTTCGATTTGACTCATCGTTTAGCCATAAAATGCACAAATCTTTATTTCAGAAACGCTACATTTTATTGAAAAATGCTATGACATAAAAGTTGTAGTCGTCATAATTATCGTTGAAACAAAGCTACGGACAAAGGAATAGATTCTGAAATTAAAAAATGAAAAAAAAGAAATATTTAAAACGATTTTTTTTAAAATTTCAGAATCCATTACTTTTCCCTAGACTTGTTTCAAATATCATTTTGTTGACCACCGCATTTATGTAGCAGCATTCTTCATTAAAAGGTGCCGTTTCTCAAATAAAGATTTGTGCATTTTACGGATGAAGGATGGATTCAAATCGAAAATTTCACGGATATAAACTCGATTTACAATTTGATTTTCTACAAAAGAATCCGCCATAAAAAGTAGGGCATTTCATTGGAAATTCCGCAGTTATGATTGCTGGAAAAGTACTGGATAAGTTTACGAGGTTGAATATGGACTGAAAGAATTCTTCAGGGGTCCCAATTATGGCACACCAGGTCTCAGATTCTTATTAAAATGATTGGAGATTTTAAGATGTGTGGCACGGGAAGTTGGGACACCCTATATATATATATATATATATATATATATATATATATATATATATATGTGTGTGTGTGTGTGTGTGTGTGTGTGTGTGTGTGATAACGCACTAGTGCACGCAACATTTGTTTAATCGTTACCAAACTCGATATATAAGCGTTTTATGTAAAACTAAAGATTAAGTTCGTTAACGGCTGAAATCTGAGGGGGCAGAGAGGAATTTTGAAAATTCGAAATATCTTCGTTATGATACGTCAAAATGAAAAATAGTGTAGAACCAATTTAATTGTACAAATTTAATCTTGCCTAAATTTTGTTCTTTTGAAATTTTAATATTTAGATAGTAAGTAAGCAAATATTTATTTATTCTCTTTTAATTATAAATATGTTATCGTCGAAACATGTTATTGTTGTAATTTTCATAGTTTCATTGACTGTTTTCATATGCATGACCAATTTTGTACATTTTTTAAATAGTTTTAGACCAGACTCCTTATTTATTGTGCTTTATTGTCTGTAGCTCTGATGACGGGGATGTGAATTCCTGAAAGCGCTAAGCGTTTTTAAAAATAAATTGTGAGGAGCCACAAAACTGTGTTCTGAATAACCTGATTCATTGCCCTCACCACCAGCAGAAAGAAAAAAATCCGTAACGCAGGGGCTGCGTAAACTAAGCAGATTTCCCACGTGAATTTATACAATAGAGAAATCTCCAAACGAGAGCCGAGCAGTCACGGAAACGGTCGACCTAGCTTTTGGCGGGAAACTCACTCGGGCGTTACCCGCCTACATTTAATACAAATGCGAATATCGCGGTTAATATTCAAGATAGACCACAAAACCCCACCGCCTCATCGTCGGAGGGGAAAGATCCATCCATCTCTGACGGTTCTAATTTACCCATTTTAGCAGATTTCCCTTAAGGGAAATCAGCTATTGAGGTTGTACTCATGACGCGATTTTCGAAATTTTTCTTCAAATGTCCATCGATCTTACCCAGGAGTTGACGAAAATGAGGTCCGTTCAAAATTATATATATATATATATATATATATTCTATTTTTGAGGCTGCATCGCTGGGAAGTATCGTCATTATGAGCAGATAGCCGAAATCCTCATAATGACAATATATATATATATATATATATATATATATATATATATATATATATATATATGTATATATATATATATATTTGTCTGTTACCGCTCTAGTGGTCGCAATTATTGTTAAATTGTTACCAAACTGGATATTTAGTCGTTTTATGTATAAAGAAAGATCAAGTTCGTTAGCGGCTGAAATCGGGTCAGAGGGAGGGGGGTTTAGAGGGGAGGATTTTCGAAAATTCGAAATATCTCCATTACCATATGTCGGATCGAAAAATTGTATAGAACCAATCTTATTGAAAATTAAATGCACTATAATTATTGTTATATGCATTAATTCACTATCTTGAATATTAACCGAGATATTTGCATTTTTCAGCCCTCAGCAAACCGCCACTTCTACTCATGTTACATAAACAATACTCTGGTACATAATAAATCACATTATTTGAAGCTTAAATACCACAAATTGTATTCAAGAGACCTTTATTATACGAGATACATGCAAATATGACCTAGTGAGCCCCCCCCCCCCCGTCTTAAGGTTTTGGACAACTAAAATTTGATTGATTGAGATAACAATTATTCTGACTCATTATTAATTACAGTACGAAATATAGTCAGTAGTTCTCAATGCAATTAATATGTTATATTCTGATATATTTCAGTAACTGTTTTTCTTTCCGGTGTGAGGCGGGAAGACCCGTTTGTTTACATTTCTAACGCTTCCTGTCGGCAGGTTATTGTAATTGAATGAAACATTTCTTATTTCCGTTTGTATTTATTCACGGTGGTGTTGTGTTACCAGTATGTACCCGTAGATTTATCTATTACTAAACTTCACGAGGGAGATTTGCTTAGTTTACGCAGCCCCTGTGTGACGGACTTTTTTTGTGCTTCATATGGTATATTGTTCTCTTAAATAAGCATATTTTTGCACATGTACACACACAGGTACTTCAGATGTTAAATATTTTTCTGCTCATATTGTAGTGAGGATACTCCTAATAACACAGAAGGTTTCATTTCCCCTACTATAGTACTCTGTTATTACTAGGTGTGTAAATATGAAACCGGAATGTTTATAGAAAACTAGCTAAGGTAAACCCAGCTTCGCTTGGGAAATCATTGGAATCTGAATGATGATGGTTTTAGTTGTTTCTTTGGTAAGGCTTTACTATGCACAATATTTTTACATTCCCCTATCTTAGTGTTAAGGGTTTATACCTGAATATCTAGAAACTAAAGCGAGCTTATAGAATTTTTTAGACTTTAAGAATAAAATAAAATAAAATAAAAAATGTTCTGATTAATCTATAAAATGAGTGGCACGTCTATTCTATCCACAATAAGTAATGAGGACTTCAACATAAATTTGGTTAGGAATCTTTAACAAAGTTTTACTTTTGAACCAAAAATAGTTAAATGCTCCTTTTTTTTTAAATTCATCTTCCATCTTAGGTACGAATTATAGCAATTTATGATACTGAATAATCATACAGTTTTGTTGAGAGTTGCACATTGGTGAAGGTGTTATAATGCCGGTGACTATAATTATGTGACGTGATTTCTTGTACCCAAATATATACCCTATTAGAAATCAGTTCGTTTTAAGAGCTCTACTTGCATCGTGCCAAGTTCAAAATGCTATATATAGTATGGAAAGGCAGCTTTAAATTGGCTTAAAAGCTCCTAATGGGACGCCAATAAAGATAACAAGGAATGGAATACGTGAGCTTGAATTAATGAACTTTTACCTACACCACAAATATAAAAATTAATTTAACAAACTGATAAGTAATGATAGATTTCCTATTTAAAACCATATATATATATATATATATATATATATATATATATATATATAGACAGGTGTAATAAATTACAATGGGCATTTATTAAAACCATTTAAATTTGTTTATTTTAATTATGCAATTATTCCTAAAAAAATATTAGCTGCTGCATATCAGTTTATATCTGTTACACATCTAAAAGTATTTGAAGAGGTTTTAATTAAAATTTATCTGGCTCAAAGGTGATTAGTAGTAGTATACTGTGATTTAGAGATTCATAAAGATGAATTAATCAAGTGGAAATGTGTATTCATTAATAGGATAGGGCTTAGTAATATACTAATTAAACAATGGAGCTAAATTAATATTTGTTTTCTCTTTCGTTATAGGCACCTTGCGTATCGATTACAGAGGAGAATGCAAAAATACATGCTATTAAGGAGCTAGAGGGCAGTCTATTTATCCCTCACAGGTGAAAAATTCAAACGTCTTCTTCATCATGTATTATGTAATTGTTATGGTTTTAACGACTATGTTATATTAAACCGCCTACAGAGAGCAGAGCTTTTTGTTTCTGAGAGCTAAGGTCCTATTTTTTCTGAGAGAAGAAAAGTGAAAAAAAAAATAAGTTCATTATCCAGACATGACAGACATAATGTCCGCCACTCAAGTTCAGCGTCAAAATAGACCTTAAGGGAAATCTGTTAAAAATGGATGAGTAGGAGTAGAGTTTTCTTGATACATTTGCTTAATTCTGAATTGAGAGCGCTAGAAATGCAAATAAAAAATAAATCTGTTAATTTTCGAGTTAGAAAAAAATGATTAAGCAACTATTGCAGTGAAATCGCGAAGGTTATCAAAATTAACGAGTCAAATTAATTTCACTGTCGAAACAGTTCGCGTCTAATTAGCCTTTCATCGTGCCCGCTCTACAAATCTATATATATATATATATATATATATATATATATATATATATATATATATATATATATATATATATATATATATATATATATATAAAATTGTAACCTCTGTCTGTACATGGATTTTTTTTTCGCGAAATTTCACGATAACTTTTCGTTTCACATGTCATAGACACCATAACTGCATTTTGTTTCTGTCGCGTCTGTTTATTTGTTTGTTACCTTTTCACGCATAAAGGTACCAAATTATAAACGAGATATACGCTAAAACCTATAGCGGAAGTGAACAATTTTATTTGGCACAAAAGACTCAACCGAACTAAATAAAACTTGGTATGTGTATTAGCACTAACGCCTCCCTTATAATAAGCCATACTAACATTTCTAGGGACCTTCAGGAGTGGGGGTTATAAGGGAGGCCTGAAATTAAAAAACGTCCGTTACGCAGGGGCTGCGTAAACTAAGCAGATTTCCCACGTGAAGTTTTACAATAGAGAAATCTGCCTAATAACAACAGTAGTTGTAAGAAACCTATAAACCTATTCACGAGGGACGAATAGTTACGAAACGGCCGCCAGAGCTCTCGGCGGAAAGTCCGAACATAGCCGACTCCTGCCAACCACAGAGTACAAATGCCAATATGGAGGACAGTGAAGTCTTACATAAAAAATTAATTTTATTATTAACAAATCGACGGGTATTAACCCTAAACACTGGGACGGGTAAATGTCAAAATATCGTGCAAAGTAAAGCCTTGCCAAAAAAATACCATCACCATTCAGCCGCAAATGAATTCCCGGGCGAAGTGGGTATCTGAGCTAGAATAATATAAAACTAAACTACTGCACTTTGAAGCACGGCTTTACGACTGTATAATTACACTTCCCGTTTGGGCGTAAAGTTTTTCTGTATGAGCCATGTAACTGTAGGGGACATATAGTTTGAAAATTTTAGTTTAGAAGAATTTATCTCGAGAAGTAAAAGTTCAATGAGAATAAAATTTGTTATTTAGGCTTCAAAAAATATGCTCCATAGTATAAAAGCTTATTGTTAATATGACATAAGTAGTCGGGATTTACTGAATGCTGAAAACTAAAAAAAATGCACTTATCTCGGTTAATATTAAAGTTAATGAAAAAAAAAATACATAACAGCATTTATGGAACATTACATTTTCAATAAGATTCGTTCTATAGAACCTTTCGATCAGACGCATAGTAACGGAGATATTATGAGTTTTCAGAAATTCCTACCATCTAACCCCCCCCTCCCCCAGTTCGATTTCAGCCGGTAACGAACTTGATCTTTCTTTTTACATAAAATACTTATATATCGAGTTTTGTAACGGTTAAACAGAAATTGCGGCCGCTAGAGCGATAACAGGTAAATTTATATATACATACATATATATATATATATATATATATATATATATATTTTAACGGACCTCATTTTTGACATCTACTAGATAGGATAGATGGACATCGGAAGAAAAATTTCGAAAATCGTGTCATGAGTACGACCTGAATAGCAGATTTCCTTTAAGAGAAATTCCCTTAAAGGAAATCTGCTAATAAACATAAGAAAATCATGGCGTCGGAATTGTTTTGGAGTTAATATGGCATTCCTGGAACCGCAACTGCTCCAATTACACAACGCTACAAAGAGTTCCGAGAATTTGTCCCATACTGATGTAAGCCTGGCTTGTTTGCAAGTGACAATAAAAGGGTAGCTTAATTATGCGAAGATTAGGGGAGGCGCTGAACTACGTGTTCATTAGTATAATCTACCATGAATTCAATAACAGTCACGAACTTTACCACTGAGAGTCAGTCAAAGGACATGAATTAGCTAGAATTGTTAGCGACAATATTTGAATAATGTTAACAATTATCTTGCCAAAGTCGAGCTCTGTAAGCAGTGCTATATACATTCTGCTCCGCCGTAAATAACAACGAACTTCCATGAATCTATTGATTTTTGGCCTTTAGTTAATATCACCCCCACCCACCCTTACTCTATCACGTTCCATTTTCATAACAAGCTAATACATCACGAAATGTGTTGTGTCTAACTAAATACCAGTATCATTTTGAACTCTTAAAAAGTTCGCCACACAGGGGCTGCGTAAACTAAGCATATTGGCAGATGACACACTGGTGCTCTCATCTCATCGTATATTAGTAAAAATCCGATGAGTAGAAGTGGCGTTTTAGTGAAGTCTGAAAACACGAAAATAGGAATAATGTTCTTATTATTATGTCTTCAAAAAGTTTATGGAACCGCAATTGTGGAGCATCAATATTTTAACAAAATCGGTCCTATAAAATGTATTGATCCGACTCATAATAATTAAAATATTTCCAGCAATATTTTCACCCTTCTTAAGCCCTCTTTACCTGGTCCGATTTGAGCCCATAAACTAAACTGCTCAAAAATGAATAGGGATATTGGTAGGTTGGTAGGTTTTGTGGTATTTATGGGGCCTAGCATTTTTTATTTTTTTTAATTATAAATATCATTAATATTTAATAGAAATTATTGTCTTCCCCCCCATAAAAAAGTTATTTAATTAAGGTAGATTTAATTAAAATTAATAGGATAAGAAAAAAATAACCAATATCCCTATTCATTTTTGAGCAGTATATATGACTATTGGTGTTGAAATAAACACCATCATATATGGAGTATAATATAGATAAAACATTTATTTTTGAGTCAATACAGGAAAGTCTTAATTGATTTGCCAGACTGCATATTTGCATGTATCAGTGAAAATCCAATGAGAACAATATTTGGTATTTAAGCTTTGAATAAAGAGATTCATGATATAACAGCTGTTTTTACCAGATTTCCCTTAAGGGAAATCAGCTATTGAGGTTGTACTCAGGACGCGATTTTCGAAATATTTCTTAAAATGTCCATCGATCCAACCTAGGAGATGACGAAAATGACATCTGTTCAAAACTGTATATCTATATATATATATATTTGTCTGTTACCGCTCTAGCGGTCGCAATTATTGTTTAATCGTTAACAAACCCGACATTTAGTTGGTTTTGAAAATTCGAAATATTTCCGTTAATATAAGTGTGATCGAAAAATTATTATTATTATAGAGTCAATATTAAATTATCTATAAATATTGTTCTATACATATTTTCTGTATCATGAATATTAACCGGGATATTTGAATTTTCCAGTTTTCCGCTTTCAGTAAACCCCCACTCTTACTCATGTTATATTAATAATAAGCTCATGAACCACTTCATTACAAGATTAAATAAGGAATTTTGTTTTCATTGAACTTTTACTTTGTGAGATATATGCAAATACGTACTGTGTGTGTGGGGGGGGGTACCCCCCTTCTTTTGTTCTTGGATTACTAAAATTTAAGTAATTGAGATTAAAATTATTCTGAATCATTACAAATCACAGAACTAGCATTAGTAAAAGTTTTGAATTAAATTAATATGTTATATATATATATATATATATATATATATATATATATATATATATATGATATATATTTCATTAATGGTTTTTCTTTCCGGTGTAGAATTCAGGTTGGCTGGCCTGTTTGTTTACAATTCAGACGTTTTCTGTTGTAGAGTTATCAACTTGTAACTGAAAGTTTTGTCATTACCGTTTGTATTAATTCTCTTATACGCGGTGGTGATACCAGTATGCATATTTATCTATTGTAAAAATTCGTGTGGGAAATCTGCTTCGTTTACGCAACCCAAGCGTGACGGTCTTTTGATAATAGTACATGAGTAGGTGTGGGGGTTTACTGAACGCTGAAAACTGCATATATCTCGGTTAATAATCAAGAGAGTGAAAATATACATTATAACATTTATAGAACATTACATTTCCAATAAGATTGGTTCTATACAATTTTTCGGCCAGACGTATAATAACGGAGAATTTTCGAAATTCTCACTAGCCCGATTTCAGCCGTGAGCGAATGTGGTCTTTAGTTTTACATAAAACAATCAAGTAGTAAATCGTTCCCATATAACCAATTTGACACCGCTAAAGCGTTAACAAACATATAAATATACTAGATAAGGTACCGGGCTTCGCTCGGGAAATCATATAGGCAGAATGAAGACGGTATTTATTTTTGACAAGGCTATTGTGTGCACAATATTTTTACAATTCCCCATCTCCGTGTTTAGGTCATATAACCTGAATATTTGGCAAATAAAGCGAAATTAAAGAATTTTATGTAAGACTTCACTGTCCTCCAAATTGTCATTTTTCCCGTCTCCTGTGTAGTTCATATTGGAAAGAATTGATGAGCATATCAATATTTCTACGCAAATTACTTGCTTCATACATTGTTTCCGAAAAAATGTATAAAACAAAAGTTACTCTAAATAACAAAGTAAACAACTTTTGTTATGTGCACGTTTGTCGAAAAACAAATAGACAACGAAATATCACGAATTTTTATTTCAGGCCTCCCTTATAACCCCCACTCCCGTTTGAACCTAAAAATTTTAATATAGCTTATAATCATTGAAGAATTAATGCTAATTGACATACCGAGTTTTGTTAAGTTCGGTACAATCGTTAGTGCCCAATAAAATAATTGGCTCTCGCTAAGGTTTTAGTGTATATCTCGTTTATACATTGTTATAAGGCAAAATATCACAAAAGTTACTTCAAATAAAAAAATAAAAGACTTGTCATGTGCATATTCGCAGAAAAACGAATAGAAAACGAAATACTCCTTCTGGTCCCTAGAAATGTTGGTATGGCTTATTAGAATGAAGGCATTAGTGCTAATACACATACCGAGTTTTATTTAGTTCGGTTGAGTCTTTTGTGCCAAATAAAATTGATCACTTCCGCTATAGGTTTTAGCGTATATCTCGTTTATAATTCGGTTTACGAAAAAAGTGTATATAAAAAAAGTTACTCTAAATAACAAAATAAACCACTTTTGTTAGGTTCATATTTGCCGAAAACCCAATAGGAAACGAAATATCGCTAATTTTAATTTCAAGCTTCCCTTATAACCCCCACTCCTGTTCGTCTCAGTTAATATTAATATAGCCTAAAGTCTAAGTTGGGTTAGTAGTAATATACATACCAAGTTTCATAAAATTCGGTTCAGCTGTTTATGCGTGAAAAGGTAACAAATAAACATACACGAAAGAAACAAATTGGAGATATTGTGTCTATGACATGTGAAATGAAAAAGTATCGTGAAATTTCGAGAAAAAAAATCAATGTACAGACAGAGATTAAAATTTTAAATAATACATATATATATAGTTTTTAGAACGGACCTCATTTTCTTCATCAACTGGGCATGTTCCGAGGGACATACAAGAAAATTACGAACTCAATAACTGATTTCCCTTAAGGGAAATCAGCTAAGAAAAATAATGACTCAGATTGATTATTGTTATTTTCTAACATTTAGTATATAAGTGGCAATATTTCGTCGTGTACTCCACTTTTGTAAATATATCAAGGATGCCTATTATAGAATTACACGTGGGAAATCTAATTTCTCAGTCTTCACAGCACTTGATATTTTGAAAAATAATAGGCTAAATACGGTTATTTATTTAAATAACAAGCTGTAGCTAAATACCATCATTTACCTCTTAAATACATATTTACATTTATTGTTTAGGATAAATAATAACTCGCTCAAAGGGTTTACATTTCTCCTGGATAAATACCCAGCTGTTAAGCATTCCAAGTACGGAAAGCTAAACAATTCAATTTTATGGAAAGACTAGCTGAGATACCCGGCTTCGCCCGTGAATTCATTTGAGGCTGGATGGAGATGGTATTTTTTTGGAAAGGCTTTATTCTGCACAATATTTTGACATTTAGCCGTCCTAGTGTTTAGGGATAATACCCGTCGTTTCTGTGGATTTGTTAATAATAAAATTTGTAAATTCAGGCCTCCCTTATAACCCCCACTCCTGCCGGTCCCTAGAAATGTTAGTATGGCTTATTATAAGGATGGCGTTAGTGCTAATACACATACCGAGTGTTTTATTTAGTTTGGTTGAGTCTTTTGTGCCAAATAAAATTGTTGACTCCCGCTATAATTTTTAGCGTATAACGCCTTTATATTTCGGTATACGACGATATTGTATATAACAAAAGTTTCTCTATATAACAAAATAAACAACTTTTGTTATGTGCATATTTGCCGAAACCCCAATAGGAAACGAAATAGCACTATTTTTAATTTCAGGCCTCTCTTATAACCCCCACTTCTGCCCGTCCCTAGAAATGGTAGTATGGCTTATTATAAGGATGGCGTTTGTGCTAACTCACATACCGAGATTGGTTTACTTCGGTTGAGTTTTTTGTGCCAAATAAAATTGTTGACTTCCACAGTAGCTCTATAACGTATAAGTCATTTATACTTAGGTATACGACAAAAGTGTATATAACAAAAGTTACTCCAAATAACAAAATAAACAACTTTTGTTATGTGCATAATTGCCGAAAATGCAATAGGGAACGAAATACCGCTATTTTTAATTTCAGCCCTCCCTTATAACCCCCACTCCTGTTCGTCTCAGAGAATCTTAACATAAGCTAAAGTCTAAGTTGGTTTAGTAGTAATAAACATACCATGTTTCATAAAATTCGGTTCAGCCGTTTATGCGTGAAAAGTTAACAAACACACACGAAAGAAACAAAATGCAGATATGGTGTCTATGACCTGTGAAACTAAAATTTATCGTGAAATTTCGAGAAAAAAAATCAATGACGTTACAAATTTATATATATATATATATATATATATATATATATATATATAATAGATATATATATATATACTAGCTCAGATACCCGGCTTCGCCTGGGAATTGATTTGAGGCTGAATGGTGATGGTATGTTTTTGGCAAGGCTTTACTCTGCACAATATTTTGACATTTACCCGCCCCAGTGTTTAGGGTTAATACCCGTTTTTGGCATTCGTTAATAATAAAATTAATTTTTTATGTAAGTCTTCACTGTCCTCCAAATTGTCATATTTCCCGTCTCCTGTGCATTATGCATAGATTTCAGTTATTAAGGACAAAATATTAAAATAGATTTGAATTAATTTTTCCAGGTGAGGTACCTCATAGTTCAAATTGGAATGAATTTTTAAGTATATCAATATTTCTACGAAATTTACTTGCTCCACACATTGTTCCTGGAGAAACGTATAAAATAAAAGTTAATCTAAATAACAAAGTAAACAACTTTCGTTATGTGTATGTTTGTCGAAAAACAAATAGGCAATGAAATATCGCGAATTTTTTTTTCAGGCCTCCCTATAATCCCCACTCCCATTCTAATCTAAAAATTTTAATATAGCTTATAATCATGGACGAATTATTGCTCATTGACATACCGAGTTTTTTTAAGTTCGGTTTAATCGTTAGCGCCAATAAAAATAGTAGACTCCCGCTTTAATAGAAATTTCGAGAAAAAAATCAATGTACAGACAGAGGTTAATATTTTTATATATATATATATATAAACATATACGAACTTATTTATTACCTCCACTTCATCACATGTAATGACTGTAATGAAGAAAAACATATAACTATAATATAAATATTGAAAAGGTTATAAATGCCAGGTATTAATAACCCTAGCGGTAGAAATGTCTTTAAAGGTGGAAAAACAGCCACCATTATTTACTCTATAGAAATGGACAAGCTAAAATTAATTACAGAAGTTAAGAAAATTAATTTCCTCAGAATTAAGGAATATATCTTTCCACGAACTTTAATCGGTGTTTAATAATTAACTTAATTCTTTTTATACATAAAAAAACCGGAGGAAAAAAAAACAATCACCGCATAAGCCAAGAAACGCGGAAATAGAGAAGAAATATATATATTTTTTTTTTACAAATCAAAGACACATTTTATTAAAAAAGAATTTCAAGTTTCATCATTTCTACGATTTAATTACTTTTAGGCGTCTCCCCCAATTTCAGATCCCTGCTCCTACCTCGCCCTTTCACTACCGCCTGGAACTCCTTCTCACCCACCCCACTTGGTGAACCATACCAAATCTTAAATCTGTTGGGGCCCAATATTTATGGAGGTCATTCTAACTTTTATAATCTGCTCCCACTTATAATAATTGATTCCGAGAACTAATCTCATCTACAAAAATTTCTTCTTGGCTACAATTTCATTTCTGATTTTTTATTCTTCAATCTGTAATTTCTCGAACAAATGAAATATTCTTCGCTCTGAATATATCCTTGAAACGCGCATTGTAATTGTTCACATCATTGGAATATATATCACTGGCAAGCTGTCTCTACGAATATTTTTTTTTTTTTAAATTTCCGAGACGAACTCAAAGACCATCAGAAAACAAACAGGGAGACCCAAGAAGAGTCCTTAAGGCAGAAAATAGCGGAAGCCCGTCCAGGTGACGGCCAGGAGCACAAGTCAATAATTGTGCTCACAGAAGCCCAGGACTTTCAATTTTATACGTATAATTAAAAGTCCGTCACGCAGGGGCTGCGTAAACTAAGCAGATTTCCCACGTGAAGTTTCACAGTCGAGAAATCTGCCCAATAACAACTGTAGTGTAAGGGATCTCTAAACCTATTCACGAGGGACGAATAGTTTACGGAAACGGCCGCCAGAGTTCTCGGCGGAATGTCCCGAACATAGCCGACTCCTGCCGACGACGCACAGAATACAAATGCAAATATCTCGGTTAATATTCAAGATAGAGAATAAGTGTATATAACAATTTGAAATAAAATTGGTTCTCTCCACTTTTTCGATCCGATGCATAATAACGGAGATATTTTGAATTTTCGAAAATCCCCCCTCTAAACCCCCCCTCCCTCTGGCACGATTTCAGCCATTAACGAACTTGATCTGTCTTTTTACATAAAACGGTTAAATATCGAGTTTCGTAACGATCAAACAAAAATTGCGACCGCTAGAGCGTTAACAGACAAATATATCTATATATATAAAATTGTAACCTCTGTCTGTACATTGATTTTTTTCGCGAAATTTCACGATAACTTTTCGTTTCACATGTCATAGACACCATAACTGCATTTTGTTTCTTTGGTGTCTGTTTGTTTGTTTGTTTGTTTATTTGTTTGTTTGTTTGTTTGTTACCTTTTCACGCATAAACGGCTGAACCGAATTTTATGAAACTTGGTATATATATTACTACTAACCCAACTTAGACTTTAGGCTATATTAATATCCTCTGGGACGAATAGGAGTGGGGGTTATGAGGGAAGCCAGAAATTAAAAATAGCGATATTTCGTTTCCTATTGGGTTTTCGGCAAATATGAACATAACAAAAGTTGTTTATTTTGTAATTTAGAGTAACTTTTATTATATACATTATCGTCGTATACCGAAGTATAAAGGTGTTATACGCTAAAAATTATAGCGGGAGTCAACAATTTTATTTGGCACAAAAGACTCAACCGAACTAAACCAAACTCGGTATGTGAATTAGCACTAACGCCTTCCTTATAATAAGCCATACTAACATTTCTAGGGACGGGCAGGAGTAGGGGTTATAAGGGAGGCCTGAAATTAATAATAGCGATTTCCTATTGGGGTTTCACCAAATATGCACATAAAAAAAGTTGTTTATTTTGTTATTTAGAGAAATTTCCTCAACACTTCATTTCAATATGAACTACCAGGTACCTCACCTTAAAAAATTAATTCAAATGTTTGTCAATATTTTCTCCTTAATAATTCAAATCTATGCATAATACACAGGAAACGGGAAATATGACAATATGCAGGACAGTGAAGTCTTACATAAAAAATTAATTTCATTATTAACAAACCCACAGAAACGACGGGTGTTACCCCTAAACACTGGGACGGGTAAATGTCGCGAAAAGTAAAGCCTTGCCAAAAATATATCATCACTATTCAGCCTCAACTGAATTCCTGAGGTCAACAGGAAAAATAGCGATATTTCGTTTTCTATTGGTTTTTCGGTAAATATAAACATAACAAAAGTTGTTTATTTTGTTATTTAGAGTAACTTTTGTTATATACACTTTTGTCGTATACCGAAATTTAAATGCGTTATACGCTAAAAATTATAGCGGGAGTCAACAATATCATATGCCAAAAAAGACTCAACCGAACTAAATAAAACTCGGTCTGTGTATTAGCAGTGAGGCCTTCATTATAATAAGCCATACCAATATTTCTATGGACGGGCAGGAGTGGGGGTTATAAGGAAGCCTGAAATTAAAAATAGTGATATTTCGTTTTCTATTGGTTTTTCGGTAAATATAAATATAACAAAAGTTATACGTTAAAACTTTAGCGGGCTCTAACGGCTGAACTGAACTTAACAAAACTCGGTATGTCAATTAGCATTAATTCTTCCATGATTATAAGTTATATTAAAATTTTTAGGTTCGAACGGGAGGGGGGTTAAAAGGGAGGCCTGAAATAAAAATTCACCATATTTACATGTATAAGAGACGGGAAATATAAAAATATCGAAGACTGCGAAGCCTTATCGAACAAAAAATTCTATTATTAGGAAATCCACTGCAAAGATGGGTATCAATCCTAAACTCTGGGACGGGTAAATGTCAACATATTGTGCAATGTAAAGCCTGCTAAAAAATACCATCACCATTCAGCCTCAAATGAATTCCCGGGCGAAGCCGGGTATCTGAGCTAGTATATATATATATATATATATATATATATATATATATATATATATATATATAGATATAGATATAGATATATATATATAATTTTGAACGGACCTCATTTTCGTCATCTCCTGGGTAGGATCGATGGACATTCGAAGAAATTTTTCGAAACTCGCGTCATGAGTACGACCTCAATAGCTGATTTCCCTTAAGGGAAATCTGCTAAAATGCATTAAATCCGACTGGGACTGCCAGTAGATGGTCCTATAGAAAGATGTAGACGTTAGTTTAGAAGCATTTTTGTAGTAGAATTTCTCCTAATGAGGCGTCATATGGACACGAAACTAGTAGAGAAATAAAAATGATTTTTAAAAATATCATTTGAAGTATTCATTATTTTGTTGACTTTCCGCCATAGGTTTGTTAAAGTGAAGTTAAATAGTTTATATTTCCCCAATTAAAATAGAGAAAACAAAAGATGCGGTTTTACTGTTTTATTTGCCTATAGTACAGAAAAATAAGTTATTAATTGTGTTAAGAATTCTTTTAATTTAGAATATCTCGCTTAATCGCTATTTGAAGTTTCGCCATAATCGTTTTGTACTAGCAGATTTCCCTTAAGGTAAATTGAGATCGTACTCATTACGCGATTTTGGAAATTTTTCTTCAAATGTCCATCGAACTAGCTTTTGGCGGGAAGCTTTTGGCGGGAAAGTCACTCTCGTCCGTTAGCCGGCCATGCAAATATCTCGGTGAATATTCAAGATAGAGAATAAATGAATATAACACTATTTATTGTAAATTTTATTTGCAATAAGATTGATTCTGTACAATTTTTCGATCCGACATATAGTAACGGAGATATTTCGAATTTTCAAAAATCCTCCCCTCTAAACCCCCCCTCCCACTTGTCCGATTTCAGCCGTTAACGAACTTGATCTTTTTTTTATATAAAACGACTAAATATCGAGTTTGGTAACGATCAAACAAAAATTGCGACCGCTAGAGCGGTAACAGACAAATATATATATATATATATATATATATATATATATATATATAGTTTTGAACGGACCTCATTTTCGTCATCTACTCGATGGCGTGGATCGAGGATCGATGGACATTTGAGAAAAATGTCGAAAATTCCCTCATGAGTACAACCTCAATAGCTGATTTCCCCTAAGGGAAATCTGCTAAAATTGGTGTTCATACCAATTTTTGTCCTTCCGTGCTGAAATCTATCGTTTGTACTTTTGTGTGTTTTAGCAGATTTCCCTTGAGGGAAATCAGCTATTGAGGTCGTACTCATGACGCGAGTTTTGAAAAATTTCCTCAAATGTCCATCGATCCTACCCAGGAGATGACGAAAATGAGGTCCGTTCAAAATTATATATATATATAAATATATATATATATTTGTCTGTTAACGCTCTAGCGGTCGCAATTTTTGTTTGATCGTTACCAAACTTCATATTTAAGCGTTTTACGTAAAAAGAGAGATCAAGTTCGTTAATGGCTGAAATCGGACCAGTGGGAGGGGGGGTTTAGAGGGGGGATTTTTGAAAATTCAAAATATCTCCGTTATTATGCGTCGAATCGAAAAATTGTATAGAAGCAATCTTATTGTAAATTAAATTTACTATAAATATTGTTCTATACATTTATTCTGTATCTTGAATATTAACCGAGATATTTGCATTTGTATTGTGTTTGTGGTCGACGGAACCTCGCCATGTTCCGGACTCTCCGCCGAGAGCTCTGGTGGCCGTTTCCAGAACTATTCGTCCCTCCTGAATAGGTTTAGAGATCCCTTCCTACTACAGTTGTTATTAGGCGGATTTCTCTATTGTAAAACATCACGTGGGAAATCTGCTTAGTTTACGCAGCCCCTGCGTGACGGACTTTTGTTATTCTAGCTCAGTTTTTTTACTTGAACATCTTCTCCCAACCTTTCCCCAAAAAAAATCGACTCCTCTTAAGGGAAATCAGCTATTGAGGTTGTACTCATGAAAGTTTCTTTAAATGTCAATCGATCCTACCTAGTAGATGACGAAAATGAGGTCCGTTCAAAACTGTATGTGTATACATATATATATATATATATATATATATATATATATATATATATATATATATATATACATTTGTCTGTTACCGCTCTAGCGGTCGCAATTTTTGTTTGATCGTTACCAAACTCGATATTTAGTCGTTTTATGTAAAAAGAAAGATCAAGTTCGTTAGCGGCTGAAATCGAACCAGTGGGAGGGGGGGGGGGTTAGAGGGGAGGATTTTCGAAAATTCGAAATATCTCCGTTACTATACGTCGGATCGAAAAAAAGGTACAGAATCAATCTTATTGCAAATTAAATTTACTTTAAATATTGTTATATACATTTATTCTCTATCTTCAATATTAACCGAGATATTTGCATTTTTATTAAATCTGGGCCGCTAACGGCTGGGTGACTATCCCGCCAAAAACTATTTCGGCCGTTTCCTTAACTGCTCGACTCTCGTGAAATTTCTCAATTGTAAAACTTCACGTGGGAAATCTGCTTAGTTTACGCAGCCCCTGCGTGACGGACTTGTTTCTTTCGGAGTTCATAATCTCAGGTAAGGAATTCTTCAGGTTTCCTAACACCATTGTTCTTGTCTTATGGGAGGAGGCTTAGAAACATTTTGTCCATGACCCCCAATTTCTAATGCATCAATGAAGGGTCTTCGCGAGGTAATCTTTAAAAACATATTTTATTGTATTGCATTCCAAATTTATTAAGTATAGGCAAATGAATTTTATATTTATCTGTACTCTTAGCCCTCTCTAGTATTGGAAATAAAATTTGAAAATTTAACAGTCAATGTAACATTATAAGTATATACAGCTGAAGATGTATTAGTAGATATTAGTAGCTTCAGTTAGATTTTTATTTATCCAGTACTTTAGATAAATCCACTTTTTAAATCAAGGATTTCACATTTCGACATTTATAATTTTCCCTGATAAAAATATAAAATAAGATATTTATTAATTTGTGCAATTTCAGGAGAAGAAAGTACTTATAATCTCATTACGAAAATACGAGATAATGTACGGTTAATGAGCTCCAGAGGCTACTTTAGTGAAATATGATGGACCTTGTGTAAAAATGATATTTTTCACATTGCGGAGATATTTAATTAAACAATTTGAGCGAGGAATGATGTTGTGGTAAAGCTTCAATAAAACCCATTTACATTTGTTATTTTAATAAAGCATCAGCGTTTCAATTACTATGAGTGACTCTCTAATACATTAGGGATGTGGACCCTCTCCTTGAGTCTATTTACACTCAATTGATAAAAGTTTTCTTCGTCCGCTCACTCAAATCCAATTTCATTCACAAAATACCGAATTCCCGATTATTTACCAGTTTTTAGTAGATTTCGCGAGTTTCGAAAAATTTCTTCAAATGTCCATCGATCCTACCCAGGAGATGACGAAAATGAGGTCCGTTCAAAATTATATATATATATTTGTCTGTTAATGCTCCAGCGGTCGCAATTTTTGTTTGATCGTTACCAAACTCGGAATTTAATCGTTTTATGTAAAAAGGAAGATCAAGTTCGTAAATGGCTGAAATCGGACCAGTGGGAGGGGGGGTTAGATTGGGAGATTTTTGAAAATTCAAACTATTTCCGTTATTATGCGTCGGATCGAAAAATTGTATAGAGCCAATCTTATTTCAAATTAAATTTTCTATAAATATTGTTATGTACACTTATTCTCTATCTTGAATATTAACCGAGATATTTGCATTTGTATTCTGCGTGTGGTCGGCAGGAGTCGGCTATGTTCGGACTTTCCGCCGACAGCTCTGGTTGGCCGTTTCCGTAACTATTCGTCCTTCGTGAATAGGTTTAGAGGTTTCTTACTACTACAGTTGTTATTGGGCAGATTTCTCTATTGTAAAACTTCACGTGGCAAATCTGCTTAGTTTACGCAGCCCCTGCGTGACGGACTTTTCATTAATTGGTACTTTCTAAAGTATTTCTTACGGAATATGAATATTCCTTGAATTAAGTTATTCTACCCCAAGTTGCTGGCAGGCTTCAAAGAGTTCAACAACAGTGAAAAATTATTTTTAAATAATACAAATCATGTTTACAATTCTTCATTATTACTTCCGTATCCATCACATTTTGAATCAATTATGAAACATAATTTATCGCTTTGCTATTACTTTATTTATGATAATTAGCAATAAAAAGTCTTTCGTAATTCCTAAAAAGTCTCCTCTCTACGTGTAAATTGTTTTTCTTTGATTATGGCTATCTTATCAGGAGCTACAAAAGCGCTTGATGAGAATGAGAGAATAGTAGATAGGATGGATTTTGCACATGATGCTACAGATTAAAAAATAAAATGATTTTGTTTTCATTAAAATTTCTTGTGTTCACCCAAATAATTTATTCTAGTCATGCCCCGCTCCTCCACATTTATGATTGATTGTCTAGTGTAACTCTAATGTATATTTTAATGTAGATCTTTTTTTTTCAAAACATTGTTTTCCCAAAAATTGCCTCAATTTTCCATGCCCAAAGTATAATTAAATTAACTTTTAATTATTCTACTCGAAAGATAATAGTATATGAACATAATTGTAGTCAGAAATAATTACAAAAGTCAGTGTTTAGAATGAAGTCAATTGCTGAAATCATCTTTCGGTGATTAGGACTCAATAAAAAATGACGATTAAGGGAAATCAGCTATTGAGGTTGTACTCATGACGGAATTTTCGACATTTTTCTTCAAATGTCCATCGATCCTACCTAGTAGATTACGAAAATGAGGTCCGTTCAAAACTGTATATATATATATACATATATATCTATATATATATATATATATATATATATATATATATTTGTCTGTTACCGCTCTAGAGGTCGCAATTTTTGTTTGATCGTTACCTAACTCGATATTTAGTCGTTTTATGTAAAAAGAAAGATCAAGTTCGTTAATGGCTGAAATCGGACCAGTGGGAGGGGGGGGGGGTTTAAAGGGGAGGATTTTCTAAAATTTGAAATATTTCCGTTACTATACGTCGGATCGAAAGATTGTATAGAATCAATCTTATTGCAAATTAAATTTACGGATGAGAGTGAGTTTCCCGCCAAAAGCTAGGTCGGCCGTTTTCTTAACTCTTCGGCTCTCGTGAAATTTCTCTATTGTAAAACTACACGTGGGAAATCTGCTAAGTTTACGCAGCCCCTGCGTGACGGACTTTTATGTTGTGCACTAACGATTGAACCGAACATAACAACACTCTGTATGTGAATTGGCATTAATTCTTCCATGATTACAAGATATATTAAAATTTTTAGGTTCAAACGGGAGTGGGCGTTATGAGGGAGGCCTGAAATGAAAAATTGCGATATTGCGATTCTCATTGGTTTTTCAACGATTTTCTATAAAAAATATAAAAATACCATCTTTAATCAGTCAACGATAATTTTCCGGGCATCGCCGGGTACATTAGCTAGACTGTATATACAAAATAAGTACTTTATAGATGATATTTAATTATAATAAATGCTATCCATGATTATGATTTGAATTATTCAGGGTGTGTCAAACAGTGGAGAGGGAATGATTAGAGATTTATTTTCATTTATTCTTCAATTCTAATTTTTTTTTCCATAAGTCGCCCAACTGACCCTTACGGGAAAAATGCACTTAGACGGAAAATGCAGTTGTATAAGGAGAAGCATTACCAAAAACCAATTCCGCCTCAAATGATATCCCGAGCGAAGCCAGGTACCTTAGCTAGTATATATATATATATATATATTTATATATATATATATATATATATATATATATATATATATATTCGTCTGTTACCACTCTCGCGGTCGCAATTTTTGTTTAATCTTTACCAAACTTGAAATATACTCGTTTTATACAAAAACACAGATCAAGTACGTTAACAGCTGAAATCCGACCAGGGGGAGGGGGGGGGTTAGAAGGGGAAAATTTCAAAAATTCTTAATATCTCCGTTATTGTGTGTCAGATCGAAAAATAGTATAGTAGCAATCTTATTGGAAATGTAATGTTCTCTAAATGTTGTTATGTACATTTTTTCACTATCTTGATTATTAACTGAGATATTAGCATTTTTTAGTTTTCGGTCTCCAGTAAACCCCCACTGCTCACCATCTCATATTAACAATTTTCTATTATGTTATGAAGCATCTTATTTGAACTTTAAATACCAAATATTGTTCTCATTGAACTTTTAATTTTTAAGATAAATGCAAAAACGTAACGTACTTGGGAAATCTGCTTAGTTAACGCAGCCCCTGCGTGACGGACTTTTAATTCGGATATAATGATCATACTTTCAACAATTTTCCAATATTCTTAATATGTAAAAGGTGGAAGGAATATTTGGAAAAAGCATCATATTACATAAAGACATATAAGACGCTGAATCTGAGATGGCACTTATGGTCTATAGAATGTTACAAATTTTGATAGTTACCAAACCTTTGTTTACATTGAGAGAAATCAGCTTTACGTTAACTGAAACTAGGAGACTTGTCAGTGCGATCTATCTACACAACCGAGAAGGGATTTGTTTTGTAATGTCATCAAGGGACATGTCAAGTATATTTAGCTTGTTTTCCTCTGATAAACTTATCTGCGGTATAATATCGAACTTGTTACTAAGAACTGCTGCTCACGTAACTTCTGTAACTTCTTCAACATCTTCATGACGTGTTTATTTTCTTCATTATCTTTCTATAAAAAAAAAAAATGTTGGCCATCTGCCACCACCGCATTCAGCCATTTTTATTAGCAGATATCCTTTAAGGGAATTCAGCTATTGAGGTCGTACTCATAAAGCGATTTTCAAAAAATGTCTTCAAATGTCGATCGATCCTACCCAGGAGATGATGAAAATGAGGCCCATTCAAAACTATATATATACAGCTCAGATACCCGGCTTCGCCCGGGAATTGATTTGAGGCTGAATGGTTATGGTATTTTTTTGGCAAGGCATTACTTTGCACAATATTTTGTTTACCCGTCCCAGTGTTTAGTGTTAATACCCGTTGTTGGCATTTGTTAATAATAAAATTAATTTTTTATGTAAGTCTTCACTGTCCTCCAAATTGTCATATTTCCCGTCTCCTGTGCATTATGCATAGATTTCAGTTATTAAGGACAAAATATTAACATAGATTTGAATTAATTATTCCAGGTGAGGTACCTCATAGTTCAAATTGGAATGAATTGTTGAGCATATCAATGTTTCTACGCACATTACTTGCTCCACACATTGTTCCTGGAGAAACGTATAAAACAAAAGTTAATCTAAATAACAAAGTAAACAACTTTTGTTATGTGCAAGTTTGTCGAGAAACAAATAGAAAATGAAATATCGCGAATTTTTATTTCAGGCCTCCCTTATAACTCCCTTCCCGTTCGAACCTAAAAATTTTAATATAACTTATAATCATGGAAGAATTAATGCTAATTGGCATACCGAGTTTTGTTAAGTTCGGTTCAGCCGTTAGTGCCCGCTAAAGTTTTAACGTATAACTCATTTATACTTAGGTATACGACAAAAGTGTATATAAGAAAAGTTACTCCAAATAACAAAATAAACAACTTTTGTTATGTTTATATTTGCGGAAAAACCAATAGGAAACGAAATATCGCTATTTTTAATTTCAGGCTTCCCTTATAACCCCCACTCCTGCCCATACATAGAAATGTTGGTATGGCTTATTATAATGAAGGCCTCACTGCTAATACACATACCGAGTTTTATTTAGTTCGGTTGAGTCTTTTTTGGCAAATAATATTGTTGACTCCCGCTATAATTAGTATTGACAATATTTTCTTTCTGTCAGCCACCGAAGTCTCACAATGGTAGAAGGGAGAGGGTGAAAAAAATTCATCGAGAGCCTGAACTCCATTATTAGAAAACCTCAGACTCAAATCACCACCGTACCAGAGGCCTTTAGTTTTAAAGTTTGACGCCCTTCCCAGCTCCAACAATAGTCCCTACATGCCACTAAATGCTACTTATTTGTAAAGGCCAAGTTCAGCGGGTGAAACAAGAGTGAGGAAGTCTGCATAGAACAGGATTGATCCCAAGAACGGGCCTTGAAAGCCCCAAATAACAAAACCTATAAGTCTTCTTATAAAATAGGCTCCGCGGGAAAGAGAGGAAACACTTCATGCCACCACCCTTAACACAAATATGATTTTAAACGTAACCACATCTATATATTAAATAAAGGATCTGGGCTCTCTTTCTGTCTAGGGCTGGATTTTAATTAATTAGAGCTCTCTAAAAATAGTACATCACTGACACTATTGACTTCTAAGAGCACTATTCACGTCCCTATGGCTCATATCACAATACTTGCCTTATTAACTAATGACTTTGAACCTTTATTGACAGTTAAAAAAACGTCAAATGACGAAACTTATTTGTTGTTTGTTGTTTGATTTTGGGCAACACTCTTCAGACCGTATTTGAGTTCCCCAGTCACGGGAAGTCCCAGGCACACGCACGCTAGGCCGACTTTTTGGCAGATTTCTCGACTGTAAAACTTCACGTGGGAAATCTGCTTAGTTTACGCAGTCCCTGCGTGACGGAATTTTATATATATATATATATATATATATATATATATATATACACATATATTTTTCTCTCCTACTCTTTTATTTTTTTTTTATTATTTTTTTTTTGACTTTATAATTTTTTTTCCACCCCCCCTCCCCTTTTTGGGTAGGGAGGGGGTTCTCGGCCGTATGCCTTTAAACCTACGTACCGGTATCACAGAAACCATTTCAACTCATTTCAATTTTCAACCAAGCTATTTAAGTAAACACCAAGAATAATTAATATACTATTAGCAATTACACTAAACTTATGGCTACATCTCTAATTAACTATTAAATGACAGCAATTAACTTAAAGCTCATTACAAAAAAAAAACCATTAAAATCACAGCCATTAAAATAACAACAAAATTAAATCCGTAAAAGTAAACATTAAACCTACGGCTTTTTAAAAAGAGCATTAAAAATACAACCATTAAAATAACAACAAGGTTAGAGCTATAAAAATAAATACTAAAATTAAATCCTTAAAAATAAACATAAAACTTAAAGCTTATTAAAATAACCATTAGAATAAAAGCAAAGTTAAAAGTATAAAAATAAATATTAAAATTGGATCCATTAAAATAAACATTAACTAAAACTCTTACAATATCATTAAAAGTCCGTCACGCAGGGGCTGCGTAAACTAAGCAGATTTTCCACGTAAAGTTATACAATAGAGAAATCTGCCTAATAAAAACAGTAGTAGTAAGGAATCCCTAAACCTATTCACAAAGGACGAATAGTTACCGAAACGGCCCACACTAGCTCTCGGCGGGGAGTCCCGAACATAGCCGACCCCTGCCGACCACACACATGCAAACAAGTGCAAATATCTCGGTTAATATTCAAGATACAGAAGAAATGTATAGAACAATATTTATAGTACATTTAACTTGCAATAAGGTTGATTCTATACAATTTTTCGATACGACGCATAATAACGGAGATATTTTGAATTTTCAAAAATCCCCCCTCTAAACCCCCCCCCTCCCACTGGTCCGATTTTAGCCATTAACGAACTTGACCTTTCTTTTTACATAAAACGCTTATATATGAAGTTTGTTAACGATCAAACAAAAATTGCGACCGCTAGTGCGTTAACAGAGAAATATATATATAATTTTGAACGGACCTCATTTTCGTCATCTTCCTGGGTAGGATCGATGGACATTTGAGGAAATTTTTCAAAACTCGACCTCAACAGCTGATTTCCCTTAATGGAAATCTGCTAAAAGAGAAGAAACCATAGCTATACGAAACGGTGCACATTTCAGAGCCTACTCAGCTATAACAACATTACTAAACTGGGGCTCAGGTTAGCCATATGAGTTAAAGCGTTGACCTTTATCTCACATGGTAAAACTAGAGTGGTGAGTTCGATTCTCGCCTGGGTAAAGGAAAATATTTAGTGACTGAATTCATTAAATAACATCCTAAATCCCACCCTGGCTAGAAAAATGTGGCAACCTGTAGATAACCCGTCCCAATTAGCCTTAGTTGCCAAAAGTGTGTGCAAAAAGTTATCATAAATATATCAAGAATTTTTGTTTGTATTTTGAAAGCCATACTTAATGTAAATTTATTGTGTTACACCTATTATTAAAACTCGCATTGTCTTACTTAAGAGTCCAGTTGGCTGCTGCTGAGCAACCCTTACTAGCAAAATTAGAAAATGTAAACAGTACACTCGGTAGGTTTAATTAGAAGAAGTAGAAAATTCCACAACAATAGGCAAGGCTACATAGGAGCCACAACAGCACCCGTGTTTATAAACTGATCTACCAATACCATCAACAATGAGTTTTCTATTTTTAGCAGAAGGCCTTCGTATCGGTTTTATTTTCCTTAATGAATCCAAAGCGGATCGCAACAGTATTGATAGAACCGTACTCTTTTTTAAAACAGGTATATTTATTTACACTACTGCCGACATATTTAGATACATGAAGCTCAGTTGGAAAACGATATCTTAGCGTGTTTCTTCACGTTTATAAATAAAAGTCTATAATTTATATGAAACGTTATTTAAATTTGGCAGGGATTTATTCTTCCTCAAGCTTCCTAATATTAGTAGCATTAATATTTGGAACCGTTTGTTACTCGATCATTTAAAAACTGGTTGAAGAATTTCCATGAGCTTCAGCTATCTCAAGGAACAAGGTTACATGTGCGTTATATTAGCAGAGGTCGTACTCATGACGCGATTTTCGAAATTTTTCTTTAAATGTCCATCGATCCTACCCAGGAGATGATGAAAATGACGTCCGTTCAAAATTATATATATATATATATATATATATATATATATATATATATATATTTATATATATATATATATATTTGTCTGTTAACACTCTAGCGGTCGCAATTTTTATTTAATCGTTTTATGTAAAAAGAAAGATCAAGTTTCTTAACGGCTGAAATCGGACTAGTGCGAGGGGGGGGGGGGGTTTAGAGGGGGGATTTTTGAATATTCGAAATATCTCCGTTACTGTACGTCGGATCGAAAAATTGTATAGTACTAATCTTATTTCAAATTAAATTTACTATAAATAATTTTATATACATTTATTCTCTATCTTGAATATTAACCGAGATATTTGTTCCGGATTAGTTGGGCCGTTTCCGTAACTGTTCAGCCCTCGTGTAACCTAACCTTTCTCCGTTCTTGCCTTCTAACCTTTTACTTTGTATGATATATGCAAATACGTTCTGTTGATGCCCCCCCCCATATTCAAGATGGTGTTGTGTTACCAGTATGTAGATTTTTAAATTGTAAAACTTCACGTGGGAAATCTGCTTAGTTTACGCAGACACGTGACGGATTTTTTTTTTTAAAATGGTTGGAAATTTACTTCGAAGTCAAAACATATATTTGTCAATATTTTCTTTGCTATTGGTTCTATTCAAAAGCAATGTAAATAAAAAATGTTTTTAGAAAATATTCTATTGTCGACTTAACCATTTTGAATTAGGACTTCTGGTCGTCAAATAGTACTACATTATGTATACACAAGTATGACAATACAATATTTTTCAAACACTACCAGTGGTGATTTTATATCAAACCATAGATCCATCAACATCCTAGGAATTATAAACATTTTATATATGTATGTATAAATTTCTGTATCTTCTATTATAGATCAGCACATACCTATTATTGACATGTTTTTTTTATATGTGTTATTTATTGTTAGAATGTTATTTTCTTCCGTTCGGGGGTTTATACCTGAGTGATACTACAAGGGTATGGCCAAACCCAAGTCAACATTTTCAACAGAGCCCAGGTCCCTGCTATCACAGAAATCATTTTTTGAGTTTACATTTATGGCGTTAGCATCATATATTCGTTTTTTATATATAAAAATTCTATACTGGTTCACAATGCTGAAGAATATTTAGAGTGAGACTTACATGGTTTGAGTTGGTATTCTGGAAGGTGGAAGTGACTTCTAATGTATGTAGGATGAAAAAATTGTTAGCTACGCTTCCACTATAATAATTTATTGAAACGGCAAAGCGGTCAAAACCCTCAAAAATCTCTCCCCAACCCTAAAGATCCTGTTTCCGCTATGGAGAAGTCTGGCGTCTACGGGATATCTTGCCATTCCTGTGAAGAGTGGCAGGAAGATAAAGACAAGGGTCAACGAGCATTTCACCACAAAAACAAGTGAAATGAAAAAACACCTAGTGGCTGAAAATCATGACCAGGGCTCTTTAAAATTGGAAGTTTTACATCACCTACCTAAAGGAAGGAAAATGGACAGGGTTGAGGGACTAGAGATTAGATTAGACCTTCTAACGTCAAAGAAAAACATTAATATTAAAGAGGATGTCTGCCCTCTAAACTTTGTACCAATAGCCTCCTTATCTCAACTAGCTGGGATGAAAAGCCAGTCCAGGTCCAAGAGCCGTCAGGTCAACATCGAAAACCTTCGGTAAGACCCCGCTACTTCTCCATTGTTCCCCTTTCTCTTCTTTGTTTAAATAGTCTAGTTTAAGTCTTTCTTTCAGTTAGCTTTAATTTCCTACCTGTACCCACTTAATTTAATAAAAAAATAATTGTTGATATATGAAATGTTTTATATGTTATTTAGTTCTACGTTATGTTTTATATGCTATTTAGTTCTTAGAAAGATAAGTTCTTTGTTATATGGTATCTAACATATTTTAATAGAAATTGTAACTATTATTTTGTGTGCCAACAGGGCACTGACGATGATGCACAGCATCGAAAGCGCTTTGCCATTTCAATAAATTATTACAGTGGAGGCGTAGCCAACAATTTTTTCATCCTACATACATTAGAAGGTTTGAGCTAGCCCCCGACGAGCAAGAAGTATCTCCCAGTTTCCCAATCACATATATTTATTAATTTTGGATAAGTGATGAAACATCTAGCGAAAATGAAAAACCTTACGCCATTACTATAATCGATAGTCTTATTGTAAAATAAATGTAGTCCTATGTTGCCCAAAAAATGTGTACAGAATGCCATCTTCTATTGTAAAAAGTCCTTGAACAACTCTTACCCTTTCTATAATCTCCAGGAGAATACAACAACTTTCTTAATATTTAATTTAATGGAGGTTTCTAAAAACAATGTAAGATACTAAAACTCACGTCAATTGATGATCAAATATTCGTTTTGTAGATGACTACTTATATCAATAGCAACATTATAGCTCAGAAGTGCCATGGTCATACAGAGAATCGTTTTGCATGGCATTCTTATTGAATGAAGGAGCAGGAGGAGAGTGAGTTAGTGGGAATGCTGATTTGTGATTTTTTTTTACCATTTCTACTGTATTGATCCATCTGTTAATACAATACATTTTCAGAGAACTGGCTCCAAACTTTAGACTGCTGAAAGATAAGCTTCTAGAACATTGAAACCATTCAAATCCTTTCTCGTTCAAATGGAATAGTTGGAGAGATAGATGTAATTCAATATAATTTAAAGTAAATTGGATGAAATCAATTTTATTTTTCTAATGCCTTATAGGTAATTATTAGGTTTATTCTTGTTCAATCTCGAACGTGTTTATAACGTGATAAATATCTCCTTATTGACTTTTGTATATATCTCACAATCAAGAGAGGCACATGGTGTTAGGTCACCATTAGAGCCACTTAAAACAAACTTACTCGTATCCATGACATCTACCAAAGCATCCATCCCTTGAAGACAACACCTCTATCACACTTATAGATATTCAAGCCTTCTCCAGTCTATAGAACCCAAGCTAATAATTGTCCGTCACGCAGGGGCTTCGTAAACTAAGCAGATTTCCCTCGCGAAGTTTAGTAATTAATAAATCTACAAACTGGTAACACAACACCAACGTGAGTAAGTCCAAACGGAAATAAGAAACATTTCAGTCACTTTCAATAACCTGTCGACTGGAAGCGTTTGAAATGTAAACAACACCTCTGCCAACCTCACACCGGAAATAAAATCAATTACAGAAATATATCTGAATATAACATATTACTTTTATTGAAAAATATTTACTATATCTAGTACTGTTATTAATAACGAGCCACAATAATTGTTATCTCAATGAATCAAAGTATAGTAGTCGAAGACCTTAAGACGGGAGGTTACCAGGACATATTTGCATGTATTTCGTATAATAAAGGTCTCTTGAATACAAAATTTGGTATTTAAGCTTCGAATAATGTGGTTTATTATATAACAGAGTATTGTTTATGTAACACGAGTAGAAGGGGGGGGGGGGGTTGATGAAGGTTGAAAACTGAAAAAACGCAACTATCTCGGTTAATATTCAAGATAGAGAATAAATTTACATAACAATAATTAGAGTAAATTAAATGTGCAATAAGATTGGTTATGGTTCAATTTTTCGATCCGACGAATAGTAACGGATATATTTCGAATTTTCGAAAATCCTCTCCTCTAATCCCCCCTCCCCCCTGGTCCGATTTCAGCTGTTAACGAACCTGATCTTTCATTTTACATAAAACGACTAAATATCGAGTTTGGTAACGATTAAACAATAATAGCGACCGCTAGAGCGGTAACAGACAAATATATAGATAGATAGATCAGCACATACCTATTATCGGCAGGTCATCTCCTAGGTAGGATCGATGGACATTTGAAGAACAATTTCGAAAATCGCGTCATGAGCACAACCTCAATAAGTGATTCCCCTTAAGGGAAATCTGCTAAAATCCGTCATTCCACCACTGTATGCAACCGACAGCAAGTTATACCGCCACATTGAATTTCTCCTTCACTTTTATCCTTCTTAAATGCTGTCATGCCAAATGTATCTAAGCACTTCTCCTTTTTTATTCAGCCACATGGATACTTTTCCCTTTTTCTAAACAAATTTCAATAAATTGTTTACTTGCTTCCTTCCTTTGTATTCACTCCTTCCTATTAATTTTAAGCGAATCCATCTTGTTATTAAATTTTTACCCAAAGCCTCCACTAGTTGAAGCCACATACCGGGAAACATCTCCTTTCTTCCCCAGTCCATCTGCTTTCTCAATACCTTGTGATCTAATACCTACCCAAAACCACATTACTTCTCTTTCAGTTGTAATCTTGTTCAAACATAAACTTAGTGAAAATGGAATGCGAGAGAAATGCTGTACAGCCATTGAAATTGCTTCTATATAATTAATTCCTCGTTTATTCAAATACAATTTTCTTCCACTCTTACAATGATTTCTCTTCCAGGAAACTTTGTAATTGTGTCGTTCAAAATGGAATACTTTTAATGCCATTATAATTCCTCATGATCATGATTCTGCGCCAGCCGTTTTCCAGTTAAGTATAACTCTGTTAAGTATAACCTCTGAACGAAACAAAATCGGACGCACCCGGCCTGAGAGAGGCCACCCGCATATTTTAACCTCCCCCCTCCACTCCCCACCTAATCAATTTTAATTTAAACTAGTAGGACAACCTTCGCTAGGATCTAAGGAAAGCAAATATACCATTTAGAACGTAAAATAATGACATTATTAAATAGAATGAAGCTTAAACTAAAACAAGTAAAATTGATCAGGCGCATGTCTCTGAGAGGCCAGGGTTAGAATATCACTTATTCTTAGTGAAATGAACGATTGCAATAGATATATCTTAAAAAAAAACTCACCTTTGAAATTAAGACACAATCGGACGCACTCGGACTTACAAGCCACTGAGGGTCCTGAAACCGGACGAAGGATGCCAAAGACTAAAGTAGGGGATTCTAAGCATGAATACGAATCAGGAAATGGTTGGGAAAGGCGGGAAACAGGAAGAGGCGGCTCATCAAAAAGCGTGTTTTGCTGGCCTCAGAGGCCAGCTATGCCCGACGGAGGGTTAAAAAGCACTTTTATTGAAATAAAAATTACAGAATTAGAATGAGCAGAATAACAGTCTACAGCTACTGGGGAAATGACCAGGAGTGAAAAAATGAAATAAATGTTGATGTTGGTGTTGTCAGCAGAGCAGATGTTCCCTAGACGTAACTTCCGACCAAAATTTTCTCTGTGAAATCTGTCTATCCGTTTGTTCGTTTGTTATATAGTTGTTTCATGGGTCTACATAACTTTATGATATTCGGGCACTACACCACCAATTCTAAACTTTAAATTTCAGACGGAACACCAACTGCCTTCATTAGACAACTCTTCCCTAGTTGGTTTACTGAGATGGTGCTGATTAGGGAACCAAATTTGTTGCATTGCGGGAACATTGTGTCAAAAATATTTTTTGTTTTGTATTTAATATAAATAAATGATGAGTATTCGATTGAAAAAAAATATACTTAATTAGGCAAACATACTAGATTTCCCTTATTAAATTTTTTATTTAAAATAAAACATGCTACAAGATCGTATGTGCTGGGGGTCAGGGTCTAAGCTTGAAACGTTCATTACAGTACAGCGTCCTCACTATACTCATAAATTTGGTAGTCTCCTGATTATTTCATAATTTAGTCAATTGATTACGATTCTGCCAAATATCTAATTAAGGTAAGCCGCAATACTAAATGTATTGCCCCTGTTTCGTTATTAATTCAGTGCATAAATCTAGTAATATTAATAAGCTGACTGGTTTCGGAACGTGATAACAACGGATCCTAAATCTTCTTTTTAATTTGGACTTTTAGTTTAAAATATTCAAGATATTATCGTTTTAAATTGAGTTTAACACTGCAGGGCCCCTAAACATTAGAGTTCGAGAAGCCGTATTTGGTGAAGGTTTGAATTGAAACAGGTTAGATTCTATAACGTAGATGCAAAATGAGGCAAATGGTCTCTTAATTTAGAAGGAAGTCGTTTAGTATTGCGCCTCTTTTGGTTTTGTAAACAAGTCTATTCTTAATCAACAATTAAGGGGCCTGCGAAGAAAGACACCGACCTGGACTTCAGATTATTCGAGGAGGTGAATAATCATTGTCATTATTAAATATGTATTGGTAGTTAAATAATTTATACCTATTTACTATTTTCAAAAAATGTTTTTTTTTTCTCTCTCTCTCTCTGAAATGGCCCCAAGAAAAATGTAACGGCCAAGGATTCTGCGCAAAATGAATTTAGAAAAGGACGTTTAAGAAGTTAAAAATAGTCAGTACTCCAAACATCATGCCAATTGTGATCAATGAGAGTTACAAAACCACTTCCTTTCTTTCAATATTATATTTAAAGCTACGTTAAGGAATATGTGATTTTTCTTCCTTGTAGACAATGAATAAATTCAAAGAAATAGGATTTTAAATGAATCTTATTATTATATTTAATAAAGTTACAACATTTCAAAATATATGTCAAAGATCTTTTTAATAAACATGAGTTAACATATTTTTAAGTGTTATTCACCTACAATGAGGCTGAATAAAGAGCCATAGTTACTTTTTGAAAAGCAAGCCATCTTCGAGTGGGAGGAATGTCCCCTAAACACTGTGACTCTTCGATATGCAAACCCGTTTTTATAAGCTTGTAATTAATTCATTAACTACTAACATGGTTTGAAATAAGACTTACTCAATTGATTTCCAGTAGTAATATAGACAATAAATTCACTTATGGACTAAATAATCTTTTTCCATTTAGCAGATTTCTCTTAAGGAAAATCAGCTGTTGAGGTTGTACTCATGGTATGATTTTCGAATAATTTTCTTAAAGGTCCATCGATCTTACCTAGTAGATGACGAAAATGAGGTGCGTTCAAAATTTTATATATATATATATATATATATATATATATATATATATATATATATATATATATATATATATATGTGTGTGTGTGTGTGTGTGTGTGTGTGTGTGTGTCTGTTACCTCTAGTGGTCGCAATTTTAGTTTTATCGTAACCAAACTTGATATATAAGTGTTTCATTCAAAATTAAAGATCAAGTTCGTTGAGTTACGAAACAAAGCATAGAATTGATAGAGCATCAATAGTTTAACATGATTGGTCCTATAACATTTAGCGATATAACTCATAATAACGAAAATATTTTGAATTTTCGAATTCCCACCCCAACTATACCAGGTCCTACTAAGCCAATAACAAATATGATCTTTAGCATTGTCTGAAACAGTTAAATATCGAGTATAACATAAATCATGTAAACATTTGTTGGCTACAACTTTTATGTCTCATCATTATTCAATAAAATGTGCCGTTTTTCAAAAATAAAGATTTGTGCATTTTACGGCTAAAGGATGGATCAAATCGAAACATTCACTGTTATAAACTTGTTTTAGAATTTGGCTTTCTACAAGAATCCGTCATAAAAAGAATGGCGTTTCATTGGAAATTCCAAAGTTATGGTAGCTGGAGGAGTACTGGAGAAGGTTACGAGGTTGAATATGGACTGAAAAGATTCTTCAGGGATCACAATCATTGCACACCAAGCCGCAGCCTTTTATTATTACAATTGGCGATTTTAAGGTGGTAGGCACGGGAACTTTGGGACACACTGTATTTAATGCAAAAACTTAAAATCTATTTCGAATACTTATAACTACGACTAAGAGGAGAAAAAACTAATATTAAACCAATACCTATGGACTGAACTGAAATCTAAACTCTCAACCGTATGATTTTTGCACCGAAGCGAAGGGTTTGACCCCCGTCAAAGATCGTTGTCCAGGAATCCAGACGAAAATACACACCTTTTCCTGTCTACTGTAGGATCCTTTCGGATTGCAGAATCTTGATGCGTCCCGAATTGTTTGTAAAAATATAACATAAACTAGATTCGTGCTGTTTGAATCCGGACAGATTAACGTGTCCTTTGCATGAAATGTCAAACACGATAATCAAGCGGTTTGTAAACATCATGGAATATTGAGTGACAAATATTATTTTTCATATCATCAAAATATTGCAACCAATAGTTTTCTAGAGTAATATCAGAGTTGGGCAAAATTGTAATTACAATTACAAGGTACAAGTTATAACTACATTAGTTGAAATATAGTTACAATGACAACTACTAATGTAATAAGTTATTGATAATGGGCAACTACATTTTTCAACTAAAGTAATTGTATTTGAAATTTCACAACTGCAGTCAGTAGTTGAGAAAATCAGTAGTTCCAAAAACAACTACAGTTAGTAATTGTAGTTGAGGCTGTTAAGAAATAACTACATCCAATGTCTTTATATTCAAAAGTTTATTATATTACATATACTACATTATTATAATAACTGAAAATAATTTTAATACAAATAAATGAAAACTAACAATAATAATATGTAAATTCCTTTTTATATTTTCCCCAGTCGAATGAAATTAAATAATACTTTTAAACTACAAAATTTAAACAAATTAGCCATTACAATTACTCTCAACTCAAATTTTTGCAAGACAGGCTATTTGATTTTGGGGCGTTTGCCATCCCGGCAAAAGAAAATAATCGCTTTAATGCTCAGCTCCAAAAAATAAGGAATTCTCGTCCTCACTATCAATGATGAGGAATGGTGACGGATATAGAAAAGTCCGTCACGCAGGGGCTGCGTAAACTAAGCAGATTTCCCACGTGAAGTTTTACAATAGAGAAATCTGCCTAATAACAACTGTAGTAGTAAGAAACCTCTAAACCTAAAACATTATTTAGGGCGTAATAACCCAGTAGTTTCTAGCCCCAAAAAACAGTTAACCTAACCTCTAAACCTATTCACGAGGGACGAATAGTTATGGAAACGGCCGCCAGAGCTCTCGGCGGAAAGTCCGAACATAGCCTACTGGCAACCACACGCAGAATACAAATGCAAATATCTCGCTTAATATTCAAGATACAGAATAAATGTATAGAACAATATTTATAATAAATTGAATTTCCAATAAGATTTATTCTATACAATTTTCGATCTGACGCATAATAACGGAGATATTTTGAATTTTCAAAAATCCCCCCTCTAAACCCCCCCCTCCTACTGGTCCGATTTCAGCCATTAACGAACTTGATCTTCCTTTTTACATAAAACGATTAAATTCCAAGTTTGGTAACGATCAAACAAAAATTCTAGAGCGTTAACAGACATATCTATATATATATAAAATTGTAACCTCTGTCTGTACATTGATTTTTTTCTCGAAATTTCACGATAACTTTTCGTTTCACATGTCATAGACACCATAACTGCATTTTGTTTCTTTGGTGTCTGTTTGTTTGTTTGTTTGTTTATTTGTTTGTTTGTTTATTTGTTTGTTTGTTTGTTACCTTTTCACGCATAAACGGCTGAACCGAATTTTATGAAACTTGGTATGTATATTACTACTAGCCCAACTTAGACTTTAGGCTATATTAATATTCTCTAAGACAAATAGGAGTGGGGGTTATAAGGGAGGCCTGAAATTAAAAATAGCGATATTTCGTTTCATATTGCTTTTTCAGCAAATATGCCCATAACAAAAGTTGTTTACTTTGTTATTTACAGTAACTTTTGTTATATACACTTTTGCCGTATACGGAAGTATAAATGAGTTATACACTAAAAACTATAGCGGGAGTCCACAATTTTATTTGGCACAAAAGACTCAACCGAACTAAACCAGACGCAGTATGTGAATTAGCACTAACGCCTTCCTTATAATAAGCCATACTAACATTTCTAGGGACGGGCAGGAGTGGGGGTTATAAGGAAGGCCTGAAATTAATAATAGTGGTATTTCGTTTCCTATTGCATTTTCGGCAAATATGCACATAACAAAAGTTGTTTATTCTGTTATTTAGAGAAACTTATTTTATATACACTATTGTCGTATACCGAAGTATAAAGACGTTATACGCTAAAAATTATAGCGAGAGTCAACAATTTGGAGGACAGTAAAGACTTGCATAAAAAATTAATTTTATTATTAACAAATCCACAGAAACGACGGGTATTAACCCTAAACACTGGGACGGGTAAATGTCAAAATATTGTGCAAAGTAAAGCCTTGCCAAAAAAAATACCATCACCATTCAGCCTCAAATCAATTCCCGGGCGAAGCCGGGTATCTGAGCTAGTATATATATATATATATATATATATATATATATATATATATAATTATGAACGGACCTCATTTTCGTCATCTCCTAGGTAGGATCGATGGATATTTGAAGAAATTTGTCGAAACTCGCATCATGAGTAAGACCTCAATAGCTGATTTCCCTTAAGGGAAATCTGCTAAAACAGCCTATAGAGCCCTGCGCGAGAGTGACAAGAGGCGATCACTGGAACAAGAGAGTGTGCTGATAGGAGCATCCACCTTGAGTTCTACTGGCATATTCTATGCACCGATTGAACAAGGCTCGTCTCATATGATCCATTCATCACCACCATCAATGTAAATATTTATATAGAGCCGATCAATATATATTCGCTATTTGGAACGTAAAAACAGCTGATCTATATGTAGTTGTAGTTATTACTAAATAACTACAGTTGCAATTACAACTACTAATTGTAATTATTCTTATAGCTACTTTTTATTTCAATTAGTAGTTGGATTTATGAATACCAACTACAATTACTGTAATTGCGAAACCAAGAAAATGCAACTACAGTTACCAACTACATTTTTGTAACTGCAGTTGCAATTACATAACTAGTATTTATGAGTTGAAAAAGTAGTTAATTACAAAAGTATTTAATTACTGCCCAACTCTGAGTAATATACAAAGTCATATTAAAAATGATTTGGCTTTCAAGCAATTTCTCTTGAGTCCCTAAGTCGTTAAAAATTATATTCTCTTGTGAGTGGCCAAAATATAGTTGAAGCATAACATAAACTTGAAGGAAAATGTTACCAAGCATAATATATTAAAAAACTATCTTTACATGGTGAAATTACATATTTAAGATAACATCTAGGGATTTGGCACACCATAATTATTTTATCTGAAAGGATAAGGACGGAAGAGAGATAAGGTAGATAGGAGGCCTTATAAAGATCCTGGCTTGATAGTAAGCTGGGCAATCAGGGTGTCTTTTTATAGACACGCAGTAGGGCCTCCCAATAGATTCCGTTGGATATTGGAAGTAAAAACAGATGTTCAAATTTGGAAGACTGTTTACAATAGTGATAAAACAATCTCGTTTATCTGTCTTTCCCACCAATACTCAAAATTATTGTCGCGATAATAATAGCTTCAAATGAGATCATATTTGGAGGGAAAAAAATTTACACACACACACATATATACATTCAGTAGATTTGTACAATCCAAGCTTTTTGAGCCATAATGCCAGAAAAATAGTAATTTCTTCATACACACATTAATTTTATCCCCAACACGTTTCATGGATATACACTCATTCTCAAAGGGGTTAATTCTATACAAATTTAGAAAAAACGTTTTTTAATTAAATGGTTTATACCTTAATACTATTTAACTAATTTCAATTTTTTCTCTACTTACAGCCGTCAACGTTATTTTACAAACCAATCTTACATTACCTATCTATCTATCTATCTATCTATCTATCTATATATATATATATATATATATATATATATATATATATATATATAAAATTGTAACCTATGTCTGTACATTTTTTTCGCGAAATTTCAGGATAACTTTTCGTTTCACCTGTCATAGACACCATAACTGCATTTTGTTTCTTTCGTGTCTGTTTGTTTGTTACCTTTTCACCATAAACGGCTGAACCGAATTTTATGAAACTTGGTATGTATATTACTACTAACCCAACTTAGACTTTAGGCTATGTTAATATTCTCTGAGACGAACAAGAGTGGGGGTATAAGGGAGGGCTGAAATTAAATATAGCAATATTTCGTTTCCTATTGCATTTTCGGCAATTAAGCACATAACAAAAGTTGTTTATTTTGTTATTTGGAGTAACTTTTGTTATATACACTTTTGTCGTATACTTATGTATAAATGAGTTATATGTTAAAAGCTACTGCGGAAGTCAACAATTTTATTTGGCATAAAAAACTCAACCGAACTAAACCAAACTCGGGATGTGAATTAGCACTAACGCCTTCCTTATAATAAGCCATACTAACATTTCTAGGGACGGGCAGGAGTGGGGGTTATAAGGGAGGCCTAAAAATAAAAATAGTGATATTTCGTTTCCTCTTGGGGTTTTCGGCAAATATGCACATAACAAAAGTTGTTTATTTTGTTATTTAGAGAAATTGGCTCATTCTTTTCAATATGAACTACAAGGTACCTCACCTGGAAAAATTAATTCAAACGTATGTTAATATTTTGTCCTTAATAATTCAAATCTATGCATAACGCACAGGAAACTGGAAATATGACAATATGGAGGACTGTGAAGTCTTACATAAAAAATTAATTTTATTATTAACAAATCCACAGTAACGACGGGTATTAACCCTAAGCACTGGGACGGGTAAATGTCAAAATATTGTTCAAAGTAAAGCCTTGCCAAAAAAATACCATCACCATTCAGCCTCAAATTAATTCCCGAGCGAAGCCGGGTATCTGAGCTAATATTATATAATATAGTCGTCCTCATTAATATAATTGGCTAAAACACTTTAAGACGTTGTTATTAATCAAATCAATTAAAAGAGGCAAGTATAATAAAATAACCTACTTCAATTTTAACGATAATTACCTAGACCTGTCTGCAACGGGTCATTCTACTCCCTTCATTTAAGGCTAGCCTAATTGAATTTAAATTAACTTTATTAGAAACTGAATTATCTGAAATGAGCTCGATATTCATGAATTAGTAATTACCAAGAGTGTTCTTACAATTTTTTTAACTTACATTGTGTCTTGCAAAATGTTTTAATAAACGTCTCAATTCTTTTTACTTATTGCATCCTTATTTTCTGCTGTAGGTACATATTTTCTTTTACTTTTATTTTAAATGTGTGGTTTTTCCTGTCCTAAATTTGCACAATTTCCAAAATTAGAATATACTCGTAGTCTTCCACGGTCCTGGTCATTAATACTATTAAGGTCTTCGGGTCTTGACCGTGTCTTCATTTTGGTTGCCAACGTTTCGCTAGACATGCTTCTAGCTTCCTCTGTGCTATCTCTGAGACTGATGAGTTGTATGTGCATCTCTGGTATATATTTGAGTCTTATCCGGTTTCCTTGGGCGGAGTCTTCCCTTCCAGGTGTCTACGGACACTTCTTCCGGTGATCGTTCATCGCCTATACCGTCGTTTTCGTTTCTTATTCGAGGTCTCTCCACATTCAGCAAACTCTGGAAGCCGGTCATTCCACAGAGACCTCGAATAAGAAACGAAAACGACGGTATAGGCGATAAACGACCACCGGAAGAAGTATCCCTAGACACCTGGAAGGGAAGACTCCGCCCAAGGAAACCGGATAAGACTGAAATATATACCAGAGATGAACATACAACTCTTCAGTCTCAGAGATAGCCCTGAGGAAGCTAGAAGCATATCTAGCGAAACGTAGGCAACCAAAATGAAGACACGGTCAAGACCCGAAGACCTTAATAGTTTCAAAATTAGAGTTAAGATTGATTTGTACTCCTTCTTCAGAAAAGGGGGTTTTGCATTGATTTTTGGTATCTACCCTTTATAATGGGTTATACTTTCTTTTTCATTAATTGCTCTGATTCCCCAATAATATACGTGTATATATATATATGTATATAATGAGCTAGCCTGTTGTTATTTTTGTCAAAACCTAAATTCTATGTACTGGGCAGAATTATTTACTCATAGTGAATTCTATTACAATTAAAACAACAGGTAAAAAATATACAATACTGAGGAGTCATATTAAATTAAAATTTATTGTATAAATTTGTAAATTACTTCTACTAAAACTGTGGAATTTTGTAAACATCTTTAGTTAAACAATCTTTGCATCCAAGTTTTAGTTCACGTTTTAGAAAAACTAGAAGGGAGATAAACGATTTTATTCCATTCCCAAAAATTCACTGTTCAACTTTTATCGCCGCCAGTCGTTGGACACTCGGTCGATCCTGTTAGACCAGCTTCGATATCATTTCTACCAACCGAAAGGAACATATATGGGTTCGAGCTAGTTTAAATGTGAATATTGGCCGTAAAAATGTAAATGCTTTTGTTTATACCATTTGTTAGAAAATCGTTTATCTTCGTGCCCATCGTTATATATTTTATGAAATAAAATAAAAATTCTGAGAGTAAATTTAGGAATGTGGAGGACAAAGTTTTGATCACCTGTTTTCCTCCCTTGGAGAGTGGAAATAAATATACATCAAAGTGTCTTGAGTGTGAAGCTACTGAAACATGAAGTGTCAAAAGTTATTGATTTTGATGTTATATTATTAACTCTACAGCCTCTGCCTCAACTAAGTCACCGCGATTATTGTTTCTAGGAACAGATCCGCTTTGGGGAGGGGTGGCCCTGTCCCAAATCTGATTTATCTTTCTACTTCTTTTCTTAAAATTAAATGAATTTTCCTATTACTGACTAATTCAACCTTTCTGATATTCCATTAAAACAGTACACAGAAAATAACTTGAAGTAATAATGTATTATCCAACTAAATAAAACCCCTACTCTTGCCAACGATTTAACTTTAATAAATAAGTTATAGACTGTCACATTCTGAACTAAAGGACTTAATTATTTATTTTAGTGGAGTGCTTGTTTTGTCTGAAATAAAAGAAGTCCGTTACGCAGATTTCCCACCTACTGCAATGGTATACCTATCTCGTTTCAACTGCCATTTTCCGTTTCTCCATTAATAAGAAGCCATGATAAATAGAACATCAATCTGTTTTAGAGATCTTACAATCACACAAAACCCCATAAAAAATGTAATTTGAATACACTCAATTCCCCTTGCACAATATCCAGGTTCTCAACTATTCAGGTAGTTAAAAGGTTTTTCGTTTACATTTAAATCTACACATACACATAGACTGGATAAAAGCCCATTCAGGAAATATTGGAAACGAACAAGCAAAGGAAGCAGCTCAAGATACAAAAATAATTCCAGAATTCTCTCTATTACCACTCTCATAAATTAAAAAAGACTTACATACCTACAAAATACATAAGTGGAACAGAGAATGGACGACATGTAACAAATCTTACAGCTTACATCAATACATACCAAATATAACTCACAACTACAACACAATCAAGAGTCACCATCACAAACGAACACAATTTCTAACCGAACATGGACAGACAGGACATTATTTAACAAGATTTAAAATCCAAGACAATGACCAATGTACTTGCTACTCACAGACAACACAAACGTTTTTACATATACATTATGAATGTTCAACATTTAATCACAATAGATCCAATTTAATAATGAACATTATTTTAAATGGAGGTAATTGGCCAGAACCACCTCATATTATATTTAAAAAATATAATAAAGAACTTATAAAGTTTATCAAAAGTATAGATGTGGATGTAGCAAAAATACATTAGAATGTAAAGTTCATTGTAGGAATGGGAATCATAATTGAATATATTTACCTTACGTAGACTCGAAAATTAAACATCGGTTGTATTTAACTTTAAATGATTTGTTTTGTGTTTTTTGCTCTTATTTTATTTACTTATTTTTTCATTTCATTTATTAATTTTATTTGTAATTATCTTACTTATTTTAATATTTTGTTTTATTATTATTATTATTTTTTTATATTATATTTAAATAGATAGTTGATTAACGTGTATATATTGTAAAATAAAAATGTATTTAAACATAATCATACATGTAATGTGTCATGTGGCAATGGAACATGTATTCAAATAAATAACTCTTCATAGGGTAACTATGAGGAGAAAAAAAAGAAGGTTTTTCTGATTGTCAGCTTGACATCCCCTGTCGTATTAGGGTGGCATTACTCAGCAAAGACCGCAACCTCTGCTTACTTACCCCTGATGCAAAGTGGCTACTATGGCAACGAATACAGGTCCAACCTCAGTCTATTCCTCATCTATAGAATAGTAATCTAGTACCCTACGAACTACAACACCACCACCCGTTTTTTATGCCAACGCCACGTGGTTTTTCAAGTCTATCATCAGCCCAAGCACTAATCACACACGATGCTGCTTAAATTCGATCATCATGCGAGAGACTGTTGCATAAACGTGATATTTGAACATGAATTCACGGAGATTTCAAGGACTAGAAGACAATAAACACCAATGGGAATTAACAACAGAGAAAAACGAAAGCAAGGAGAGGAGGGTAATTATTTCCCCATGCAGTTATGGATTCTCATTTTTTTTTTATTATTAAATTAATAACCAATCGAATCTCAATAAGCACTACTCTTGAAAAAATTAAGAATATTAAAATAAACAACTTACAAATCTATATTACTGGTGTATCATTTGTTTTTTCTATGTATTCCATGCTACTGCAACGATTCTGTGAATTGGTATGAAATTAGTAAGTTTGTTTTTCTATACTTAATCCTGATGTAATTTGTAACACGAGCTTTGGATGTTCGGTACATGATATGTTATTAATGACTCAAGTGTGTTATTAATAACTGTGAATTTGAATTCACTAAATGGTAAGCCCATAATTCAACATTTCAAGTTTCACTTTATCATTGTGATTCTTGACGAAATGATAATAGTTATTAAACTTTTCCTCAAATCTAATTTATTAAGCTTTATAGTCGGGTTATTACATAACATTCCTATTATTCTATTATATTTAACTGTTCTGTTATTTTCCGTTATAACTGTAAGCTCCGTAGCAGCTCTTATTCAATATACCCCTTTAATGTTTTTTAATAAACCAGTTGTTTGAATCTCAGCACACTGTTAACACATTTAATGGCTTCACAAAGTCTACCTTTTAGCCGATTTCCTTCAACCTTAAGTGGAATTAGCTAGTGAGTTTGTACCAAATTGTGATTTTCGACAGTAAATTCACCAAATGTCAATCCTAAGTTCCGTTCGAAGCATTATATGTATATAATGTTTTGAACTGGCCTTATATATTTATAACTCTAGGGGTGTTTTACCAGTGGGAGGGGGAGGGAAGGGGGGGGGTTAAGGAGAGAAATTTTAAAATATCTCTTTTATTATGAGTCGGATTCAAAAAGTGTATAGAACCAATCTTGTTGCAAATGTAATGCCAAATAAATTGTTTATAAACTTTCCCCCTATCTTGGACATTAACCAAGATATTTGCATTTTTAATTTTCTGCCTTCAGTAAACCAAACCCACTATTTTTCATCCTTAAATGGCAAATACTGTTTTCAACAGGCCTTTATTATGTGACTTATATTCAAGTATGTAGTGTGATGACGTCATCAATTGCGATTTTACGGTCTTGACTCAAAAATGTTTATTTCATCTACAGGAAACTCGACTTTTACTATTCCATTCACCAATAACGGTAGTATTCATTAATGCATGGAACAGGACTTGGAATAGGAGGGGGAAGTGTTGGGGAGGGGGCAGTTTCGAAAATTCAAAATATTCTCATTATTATGAGCGGGATCGAAAAATGTTGTCGAACCAATCTTTTGCTGCTATACAATTGTTGTTCCATACATTTTTTTGTACCTCAAATATTAAGGGAGTTATTTGTACATTCTGCTTTTCAGCCTACAATAAACCTCCTACACCTAATCATCAAATTAGGACTTCAAAAGTAAAATATATGGTGAGATATTACTAATGTGTCATTACAGGAAATTTGCTTAGTTTAAGCAGCCCCTGCGTAACGGACTTTTTTCTTACTGTCGGCATCGCTAACTTCAATTAATCTCTTTCCCTTCAAACCGAAATTGGCGGTTTCCTGGAATACATCTTCAGAAAGGGAAATAAATTTACATTAATAAACCGGGCCCTATTTTTTTCTTCAATGTTCTTTTTGAAACATAGTATTGAAGTAAATATATTATACCGTTTTTTTTTTTTTTCATTTGTTTCTTTATTATATTTTTCGGAAAGCAGTTAGCTTGAAAAATAACCCTTTATAGTTTTTTTTTTAATTTTCACAAAACACTTCGGGCTGGTTCCCGGTAAAGCTGTAACAACAAGCTGCTGAAAACTTGTTTTTCTTTAAATTTTATACTGCAGGCTAGTTAATAAAGCTAGTTTCGAATTCGTGCTTACTAGTCTTTAAACTATTATTAGCAGAATTCCCTTAGGGGAAATCAGCTATTGAGGTCGCACTCATAACGCGATTTTCGAAACATTTCTTCAAATGTCCATCGATCCTACCCAGGGGACGACGAAAATAAGGTCCGTTCAAAACTATATATATATATATATACTCAGTTTTGAACGGACCTTATTTTCGTGGGGTATAGGATGACATGGTAAGGAAATAGGCCAAGTCAGAGGAAAATCTAAAATAGGCAAAATCGCCCCCCCCCCCTCTTGTTCCAAGAAAATATTTCCCCCACATAACTTAAAATGAATAAGACGAGGTCAGAATTCAGTAAATATAGTTTTTGAATATCCTTTTATCAATCAGTTTCAACAGCCACTTATGTTAAAAATGCATTAATAGTATGACTCATACGTATTCAATATGAGTCATAGCATTAATGTGTTATAAATATTATATTTCTATTAAAACGTTTTTACGAATTTTCAGTACGTCCATTGAGCAATTTCATACGCTTGATGTGATTTTAGCAGATTTCCCTTAAGGTTCTAAGACGATAGCTCTGAGCGTTAACAGACAGACACACACACATACACACACGCACACTCATATATATATATATATATATATATATATATATATATATATATATATGTGTGTGTGTGTGTGTGTGTTACTGTAAAACCCCGAAGTGTGGTAAATGTCAGGACTTACCGGTAAATCCTAGGATTTACCAAGAGCACTGGTGAAAGTCGAAATCTAGATGAAATTCGAGGTTTTACCGCTTGGCAGTTAGTCAATCCCCGGATTTACCGTCTAGCTTGGTAAATGCCCGAAAAACGTTAAATAAATGTGAGATTTCGCACTTTTACCTATGCTGTTTGGTAAATGTGCGGATTTGCCAAGGCTCATTGGTAAATGTCCAGTGAAGAGGAAGATGGGTTTGGCTACCTCGAAACTCCCTCGTGATTTGATAACCAATCTCGCTTCTGAGGAACAGCTTGACCAAATTTATGATGATACTACTGTATCTTTTCCATCTACTTCCCAACAAGATGGGGTTCAAACGTTGGCTCTTGAGGAAGATATGACAAAAACGTTGGAAGTAAAACATCCTGATGGCGGCAAACTTCAGCAAGACAGTGCCAATAATAAGTTATCTGCCACCGAACAGAAGATGTGCTCTGTCAAAGAAATTCGCCAAGCAGCAAGGGAAGGTCTTGAATCACAGGCCAAGAAAATGGAAAAAACGACGAAAGGAAAATTCCCAGATCCCCAAAGTTGGCCAGAACGTGAGGATCACAATTCCTGATGTCGACCGCAAAAGCACGATTCCAGTGATCGTCAAAAAAGAAGATGGTTTCTACCAACTCGGAACTTCTTCAGGAAAATTGAATACATTATATTCGCGTAATCAGTTTACAATTTGCACCGAGAATTTCATGTCTCTTGATGAAGTGCCCGACGAAGAGATGAGCCTTCGCACCGCAGTTCGTCAACAGTCATTGGTTGGTGGCCAGGGTTTCAAAAAATGCAACTGCTTAAAAAAATGTTCAAATAAGAAATGTTTGTGCAAGTTAGCTAATATGAAGTCCAATTCAAAGTGCCACAATTCTCTCCCATGCTGTAACAAAGAATAATAAAACTTATTCTAAAATTTTCATTTCAAATAACCTTTATTCCAACTTTTACCGGCAGACGCTGGGAAATGTTAGGATTTACCAAAATCTGTTGGTAAAAGTCCGAAAGACGCATCCTGATTGAGATAATTCTAGCTTTTACCGAGCCTCTTGGGAAATCCTAAGATTTACTGGCTAAAGTCCGATTTGAAAGATAAAATCGGGCATTTACCAACGCTTCTAGTAAATCCTAAGATCTTAGGATTTACCATACTCCGGGGTTTTACAGTAACATATATATATATATATATATATATATATATATATATATATATATATATATATATATATATTATAATGAAAGGTTAATTATAATTATTATTATTTAAATTTAATCTATTTACCGGCTACTTCTCAGGGTCATATATTGCACGGCAAGCATTCCCGTTTCCACCATCTCTGCTATAAGAGCTAATTTATCTATTTAATCAGAGATATAGCACAATTAGGCTAGATAATTAAATTAATTTTTTTTTTTTGACAATAAATATATTATATATTTTTATATTACTAATTTAAATTTTTTTTATAACAATAAATCTATTATATATATATTTTTATGATTATTTACATTATTAAATTTTTTTTTTATTTATAACAATAATATATATTATATATTTCTATATTACTAATTTAATATATATATATATATATATATATATATTTTTTTTGTAATTTCTATTTTCAAATCTCCCATTACCTCTTCCCAAATTTTTGTTGAGTGGTCTGTAATTTGAATTCCCACTACTATTATAAAATTGTCCGGAAACATTATCCGGGTTTCTTGGATGAAAGCTATTACTAGGGGGGAAATGACGAGACATAGTCATTTCCCCCCTAGTAATAACCTGGTGGACTACTGCATGAATTTCGATCCCTTTTCTCTATCGAAAATTCTCTTTGTCTATTTCTTACTCTATTTGGGTTGTTTCCCTCATTCTCACGATTTTCTTCTCCCTCCGTTCCCCTCATGATATCCTGAGATGGTAATTTTTGTAAAAGGTCAAGAAGTTTCTCTTTATTACTGATTTGGCCGACCCCCAAGATACATTGTATTTGCCATGGGAAGTGTTTTATTATGCATTTTATTTGATAAGACTCAGGAAAAGGTGGATTAAGATATTTAGAGTCTTTAAATAATTTCCTAGCATAATCATCCATAGTTAAATTTTCTCCTGGGCAATATTTCCCATTGGTAATTTGATTTCTACATTCATCCTGCCTATCTTCTCCCCAATATTTATTTAAAAATCTTTCTTTAAAATGAATGAAATTTCTAATAAATTCCTTTTCAATCAGCCACCAAGTTCTGGGAACTCCCCTCATGCACTCTGAAATAATTAACTCTTGTTTTCCCCATGTATCTACTCCATAAATGTTAAAATAATTTTCTAATTCAGACAGAAAGTCAGTAGGGCTCTCCTGTCGACTATCACTAAATTTAGGACATCTCGCTTCAGGATTGACTCTAATTTCTTTATAGTTGGGCAAATGACCTATCTGAACTTGTTTTAATTCTTGCCGGATATTTTCCATTTCATCAGCTATACCTCCTATTTTGAAATCTGTCTCTAATAAATTCTCTATTTGTATTAACGATCTCTCTTCAATTATTTGTTTATTTTCGTGAGTTATTTTCTGAATATTTAGATTTATTTGATCATTTATCTTCCCTTGAATAATCTTTTCATGCTCAATTTCCCCTTTTAATTCATTCCGAATTAAGTTTTTCTGTTGATGGCATTCTTGTCGGGTTTCTATTATTTTGGCATCCATTTCATCCATTAATTCCGTTTTTAGTAGTTCTCTAATCTGAACGGTTTCTTTTTTAAAATTTTCTGTTTCACCTGCTAACCTATTCTCTAAAGATTTTAAGTTTATTTCATTTTCGTTTTTAAGATTATTTATCTCATTCATAAATTCTTTTCTCACGTTTGATACATCTACTCGAGTTTGTTCGATATCTATTTTCAATGATTCAATACTATTTCTAACTTCTTGTTTAAATTCTTCTAGTTTGTTATTATTTTGTTCTAGTTTGTTATTATTTTGTTCTAGTTTGTTATTATTTTCTTCTAGTTTGGCTTCCAATTTAGTATTTCCTGCTTTTATTAAGTTCATTATAGCTTCCAGCATGTTTTGATCTTTTTCGATAGGACTACTGACCTCTTTTTGTCCTTTTAAATCGTTTAAATTATCTATTATTCTGGTAGAAGTACCTCGCGGTTGTTCAAAACCCAAAATGCTCAAATTTGCTATCTCAGTAGATAACGGTATTCCCGAATCCTCTAATTGAATTATATGTCTAGCCTGATCTTTATATACACATATGATATTATTGGTCTGTGTTCCCTCTAACGGTTCACTTTCAATAGATAGATTTTCAAGATCCAAATTATTACTTTCCTGTTCTACATCATTAATTCTATCTTCAAAACTTTTGCTATTAGTATTAATATCCATTTTTATAATCTATGTTAATTAAAAAAAAAGTTTTTTTTAAATGAATAACCAAAATAAATATTTTAAATGTTTAAATTTTAAAAAAAATGTTTAAGCCGTGCCCTTTCACGTTGGTGCCATTTTATATAATGAAAGGTTAATTATAATTATTATTATTTAAATTTAATCTATTTACCGGCTACTTCTCAGGGTCATATATTGCACGGCAAGCATTCCCGTTTCCACCATCTCTGCTATAAGAGCTAATTTATCTATTTAATCAGAGATATAGCACAATTAGGCTAGATAATTAAAGAAACACTTACTCTCTCTTTGCATCTTGGGAGTCGACTGCCTGTTCCTGTCCTGCGAGATTGACCTTTGGATTCACCGGGCTCCTCTGTCAGTCCCTTGACAGGTGCTGCTACCTCGTTTAAAGCCTAGTACTAATCACTCTGATCTCATAGATATAGAGAGACAGCGGAGAACCTCAGGCTCGACCGTTACAATATATATATATATATATATATATATATATATATATATATATATATATATTACTCATTTTCGTCATCTCCTAGGTTGGATCGTTGGACATTTGAAGAAAAATTTCAGAAATCGCGTCATGAGAACGACCTCAATAGCTGATTTCTCTTAAGGGAAATCTGCTAAAACTACATGCTACTATTTCGTTTCATATGGTATTTGCTTGTTTCTTTGTTACCTTTTTCACCCCTGAACGACTGAAAAGAATTTGATAAAACTTGGCCTGAGTATTACCATTAACCCAAACAAGACTTTAAACCACACTAAAAAAAATAAGAGTAAGGACTGTAAGGCAGGCCTAAAACGAAAAATCGCGATATTTCGTTTCCTATTGGGTTTCGGCAAACGGTTTACAAATCGTTTTTGTTTCGAAAATTAGAGTAACTTTTGCTATATGCAATTTTGTTTATTATAATGAATATTAAACAAGATATACACTAAATACTATAGAAGGGGTGTACAACTTAAAGATAAAATTAAGTATCCGAAACTCAACAAAACTCAGAGTCTGAGTTACTAGATTATGAGCTATAACATTCTTCGATACGAACGGGAGTAGGGGTTGTATTGGAGGCCGGAAGCGTAATATTTCCTATTCTATTATTATATTACTTCGTATTCATTTTCGCGCTTAACACAAAACACTTAATTCGATATTTAGAGTAAATTTTATTATTAATATTTTCGTCGTATAAGTATCTACAATATAAATAATTTGCAAAGAAATATTGTTATAGTCAATAATTCTTTCCATTGTATGAATTAATTAAACTTGGCATTTCGAAACTCACCTTCATAAATTATCACAAATTCTTCGAACTTTTCAAATCCCTCTTAATTTTTTAACGTCAGAAACAGATTGCACGGAATGGAATGGACACCCCCCCCTCTTTCAAACATTAATTAATCAGAAATGTCAGTTTCGTCTTAAATGTTTTTCATATTTTATTTAATTAAAACATGAAAATTATTTAATGATACACTTTTAATATTGTGAAGTTATTTTATTCAGAATTTTTAACATAATATAATGTTAACAGATCTTAAATTTGGGAGGGGGGGGGGATTTCCTCTGTGTAACTTATCTATTTCATCCCAACTGCGAACATTACATAATTTTGAGCTATTTAAGGTACAGTAGAGCGTCGTTTATCCGAACTAATTGTGATCGCGCACGTTCGGATAATCGATTTGTTCGGATAACTAGTTTTTTTAAGAAAATAGGATAATTGTATAAAACACTTTGTATTCATCATTACAATTACATATTACATATTAAAATACATACTTCCGACGCGCATGAACTGTTGTCTAGAACTGACCTGCAAAAAGAGTGGGAGAGGCGGAAGGGCTGACATCCCGCGCTTCCAGCCGCGGAGTAGACTTCCATTTCAGGGAAGTCCGTTCTGCTAAAAAGTTATTCACGCTCTAAACAGGGCATTGCTTCAAAGAATACATATTCTTGAAATTTTCAACTTCTTCATTCTGTATATAATACAGCATGCAAATTGAAATATGTAGTTAAAAAAAAAAAAAAAAAAAAAAAACTTTCCAAAGCGCGTTCGGATAATTGACGTTTCGGATAATTGACGTTCGGATAAACGACGCTCTACTGTATTACCTTCTCCTTACGATTACGTTTACTTTAATGTTCTGAATGTATGCATTAAACTCTTGCATTTTAACACTGAGAGGATTTGAAGTGAGGAGAAATTATTTTATTGTAATAGAAGAAATTATACAATGCCCAGTTCATACACAGGTTTGTGTTAGCAGTATTATGGCGGTGATGTACAGATAAAGTTATAAGTCTGGGGCTCAGGTTCGCCGTGCGAGTTAGGGCGTTAGTCCTAATCTCGCATGGCAGACCTAGAGTGGCGGGTTCGATTCCCGCCCTGGGCAATAGAAATTTATTTAGTGACGGACTCACTAAATAGACTCCTTGAGCCCGCCCTGGCTAGAAAAGGGTGGTAACCAGTAGATAACCCGTCCCGATTATCCTAGTAGCATAAATTGGACGTAAATAATATCAACAAAAAAAGTTATGTCACTTCTACCCCACCACACCTTACATTGGTTTATACTTACATGTTAATTTATTATATTGTTAGTAATTTAATGTTTTTCTCAGAGATGTGAATTTGTTTAATTCTCGTAAATAAATAATTGCAAAGGATGATCCCTGGGGGTGTGAAAGTGCTGGGGATGTGCACCCAGTTATTTCTGGTAATTATTAACGCTGTTCAGTTAACGTTCTGTACTTTACTGAACATACTATATATAACACACTCAACCGCAAAAAAAAACCGGACACTTCATTTTTGTCGTATTAAAAGCTAATTTTCAGCAATTTTCTTGATGTGGGTATTCTAGTTATTACAGAGAATTTAGAGTCTAAGTCCATTGAACTAATCCCTTCAGGATTAGTAAACAATTAGATAAAACTCAGATTAGATTTATTTGTCGTCAAGTTGATCTATTCTAAACTGTAAGTAGTTTTTCACACATTTAAACATCTTTAATTATTAACCAAGCATTTTCTTTAATTAATGTTTTATTTTTATTTCGGTCCAGAATAATGGGTCTTTCAAACTTAGATGGAAGGCCGGAGCTTACGTTACATTGCCGAAACGCTTGGGGTAGCGAAGTCTACCATTCACTGTAATAAAAATGAAGAATAATTTTTTTTTTAAATGTGTTAATTTATCTTTTTCTTTTTTTTTATTTTGTATTTTTGTGTAAATAATCAATAAAAATTATTCACTTTTGGCAGATTTTGTTTAAATAACATATAGATTAACGAATTATTTTCATTAAAAAGATTAATATACATATATATTAAGTATTTAACAAAATTATAAGACTAAGTCTAAGTGTCCGGTTTTTTTTGCGGTTGAGTGTATTATGAATTTAATGTTTACTTTCCAGACCTTCTAAAGTTTATTTATAATAATGGTTATTATGCACATAAAATAGCTGCCCTCGTTGTGCTTTGGACAGCTTTTGGGGAAAGAACATCATTGTCATTCATGCTTTGGAATACAGAATATTATCCAATGTTTTGAATTATATGGTTCGTGAAGTTTCAAAAAAAAGATACATACAAAGCAGACAGGAAATTGGAAAATATTGTAGATGTGTAGTACTATATAACAAATACTTGATATTCCGAGCAGCGCGTGGTACCGTAGCTAGTACTGTATAATTTCAGTTCTTAATTGAATAGGACAACAAAAATTAAATTTAAAAGTATATTACACCAGACCAAGTTATTATACTAAATGTCTATGAGTCACCGAATGTAAATCCAATGTACGTTCAACTCCATAATTTTCAAGACTATCCAGTGTGATTTATTAAAATCACTAATTTTAGTTCTTTAGTAATATAATAAAGGAAACACAAAAGTAGTTCAAGTAGATACAAACCGTTCAAACTATTCCATTCTTCCCTGAAATGTTTGTTTTTGTGCGTGATAAGGTCAATTCTCATATTTTGTATCTGTTAAGTGATACTCGAGGTAAATAATTGGAATGTAAACAAGAGGAAAACATGGCTGTGTAAATATAAATGAAAAAACAGCCGTTCCGCGGAAATAATTTCATATTAGTCTTTTCAAACACTACCAAGTCAGATATATTAATAAATTTAAATGGTAACAGAGAAGAAGCTAACCAAGAAGCAAAAATTATATTTCCTAGAAGATAATACTCAATCCGTATTCATTATAAATATTTCATAATTGTAAATTTCATTAGTACACATTTAATATAGCTTATAATCATGGAATAATTAATGCTAATTGACATACCGAGTTTTGTTAAGTTCGGTTCAATCGTTAGTACTCAATAAAATTGTTGGTTCCCACTTTAATTTTTTAATGTATATCTTATTTATACTTTGCCATATTACAAAAGTGAATATAACAAAAGTTACTCTAAATAACAAAATAAACAACTTTTATCCTGTGCATATTTGCCGAAAACCCAATAGGAAACGAAATATCGCTATTTTTAATTTTAGACCTCCCTTACAACCCCCACTCCTGTCCATCTGCCGGGATGATTTGCAACGCTAAACCATCCAGGGCGTCACCCAAACGCGTACAAAAAAAATCATTCAAATCGGTCCAGCCGTTTAGGAGGAGTTTAGTGACATACACACGTACAGTAGAATTATATATATCCTGCGTAAACTAAGCAGATTTCCCAAGTGAAGTTTTACAATAGAGAAATCTGCATACTGGTAACATTTAACACCACCGTGAGTAAATACAAACGGTAATGAAGAATCTTTCATTTAATTTTAATCAGCTCCCAACGGAAACGGCTTCTGAATTGTAAACACATAGGTCTGCCATCCACTCAGAGCTGAACAGATAGATAGACATATTCTTCACCGGAAAGAAAAACAATTACTGATATATATCTGAATATAACACATTAACTGTCCGAAGATATTGTTTATAATTAAAAAATATATAATTTAAAAAAAAAACTTTTTTTTCTTGATTGAAAAAGTTATTTTTCATTTGTAGCCTATAAATTTGTTTGTAACCTGATTACTATTGAAATATATTTACTGTTTAAAATTGTCTTTTATTTAATGTCCCCTCTCCTGAGTTTATAATTAATTTTCTAAAAATTAATTGAAACACTGGGCTTATTTGGAGAGTGTTTACACAAATTGTTCAGTTGACACTCTGACTAAGTCCCATTTTTAAATACAAAAAAAATTACCACATCCTTTTAGTTGTAACCATAAACATAAAAACTATGAATTTTAATTACAAAAATGTTCCCTTTCCGTGTAATAAAGATTAAAATTCTTAAGGGGGATATGGGAATTTTTTATAGAAAAAATTAATAAAAACAGCTCTCCTGAAAAGTTAGGAAAATTGACTTAGTCAGATTGTCAAATGAACGACTCATATATGTGTGTATATGTATGTATACATGTAATTTTGAATGGAGTTCATTTTCGTCATCTCCTGGGTAGTATCGATGGACATTTGAAGATATTTTTCGAAAACCGCGTCATGAATACGACCTCAATAGCAGATTTACCTTAAGTGAAATCTGCTAAAATACTAATAACTCTCTTAACATATGAGTTGCGAATAAATGTATAGAGCAACAATTGCAGAAAACAATAGTTTAACAAGATTTGTTCTATAAAATGTTTCCGACTAATATTAAACGAGAAATTTGAAATTCCGATCCCACCCCCCTCTAACCCCCTTCTCTTTATTCCTGCTTCGATTTCATCCATTAAGGAGAATACAAAATAAATAAATGTGTTTTATGTGAATGTGTTTACTTTTGAGTGGGATAATTAAAGGAAAGAACTAATAAGGAATGAAGAGAGTATAATGCTGGTAAAATATCTTAAAGGGTAAGTGAAATCTGTGGAAACTAAATAATAGTGTTACCTGAATAGACTTATTCAAGGAAAAAAATGAAAGTTTCCTTGAAAAAGAGGGATTGGCCACTAAAGGAGAATATGTGAAAGGTAAAACAGGTAGTCGAGGAAATAAGGAGTACTATTATGCATACCTGTACGCAAATAATGTTGATTTCATTTAGAACTAAGTAAGAGGGAAATCAAATAAAATTTATTTTTCCATTCACACAAAGCATGCACATATACAATAGCTTGTAAAATAAGTGCTTAGCGTTTATCAATATTTCAATTTAATCCTCTCTGTGTTTGTAATATCATGATTACTTGGTCAATAATGTTTATATGTTCTAAAAAAGGATTAGTTACGGTGCTTTTGTGCTTCAGTTTCAACTGAGACTCCTTATCTTTAAGGGGCATGCTTGCTCAAAACGGAAGAGAAAACAAAACAATTTTCATCATTTAATGATTTTTTATTTCCGAAAAGGAAAATCCACTCCAAAGACGGTTTTGATGGGAGGTGATCCCCTCCCACCCTATTCGCCAGACCATGCCCTAGCAGATTTTCACTTATTTCAAAACTCTCTTGACCGGAAACACTTTAATTCGGGCGAAGACTGCAAAACGCACATAGAGGAGTCCACTGCTCAAAAATCTGAGAAGTTCTGGGAGGACGTAATTAAAAAAGTCCGTCACGCAGGGGCTGGGTTAACTAAGCGGATTTCCCATGTGAGTCACGTATTTGCAGTTATCTCTAAATGTAAAAGCTCAATGAGAACAATATTTGGTATTTAGGTTTCAAATAAAGTTCTTCATAATATAATAGCTTCTTGTTAATATGACATGGGGTTTGCACTTAAGGCCGAAAACTAAAAAATACAAATATCTCGTATCATAATCAAGATAGAGAAAACAACGTACTTAACAACATCTGTAGAACATTACATTTGTAATAAGATTGGTTCCATCTTTACTAAAGGAAAAAAGTATTAATTTGTGGCAACAGAGATGGACTCAAACAGATAAAGGATTACATCTAAAATTATATATCCCTGTTTTAAAAATGAATATCTCACAACCCCAACATACATTTTATCTAACACAAATACTAACTGGACACGGAAATACAAACTCTTACTTAAACAGATTCAAACTTACTGACTCAAATACTCGTAAAAGCGACAGTTACACTGAACAGACATTCACCCACCTGATTTATGAATGCAGACTGACTCAAGACATACGAAGACAGTTGAAGACTCATATTCCCGCTAGGCCTATCAGTCCTGATATTTTATTTTCAAAACATCTAAATTTATTAACAGCAATAGCCTATGATATTCTCAAGCTGAGAGAGGAAACGAAAATATAATGTTAATATTATGTAATTTTTTTATTGGTTATTTAATTGTATTCCTAATTGTTCTCATTTATTTTTTTTGTAAAGTTTAATTTTTATGTTCTTATTTACATTTTTAATATGCATATATCTAAAATTGTTAAATGTTTTGACAAAATGCAGATATAATGCAAATATGCATGGGATGTGCAGAAAATAAAATCCCTCCATATAGGGTTACTATGTAGAGGAAATGCATAAAATAAAAAAAAAAAAAAAGACCGGTTCTATACGCTTTTTCGATCCGAACAGAGACATTAAAATTTTTCGAAATTCTCCTCCTTGAAACCGTCTCCCACTGGTCCGATTTTAACCGTTAACGAACTTGATCTTCATTTTTACATAAAACGTTTAAATATCGAGTTTGGAAACGATCTAAAACTGTTAGAGAACCTATCATATATAAATTTAATTACCTATAAATTTTATCTATCTTGATGATTTACCGATATATTTGGATTTTTTAGTATTCAGCCATCAATAAATCCCCACTCCGCTATCCTCAGTCCTTATTGTTAATATGACATGAGTAGGAGTGGGGGTATATAGAAGAGAGTAAAAAATTCCGTCACGCAGGGGTTGCGTAAACTAAGCAGATTTCCCACGTTTTACAATAGAGAAATTTCACGAGAGTCGAACAGTTGCAGAAACGGCCGAACTAGCTTTTGTTGAAAACTCACGACTAGACCCGAAGTTAGTCGATCTCATTTCGTCCGTTACAATTAATAAAAATGCAAATATCTCGGTTAATATTCAAGATGGAGAATAAATAAATAGAACAATATATATAGTAAATTTAATTTGCAATAAGATTGATTCTATACAATGTTTTGATCCGACGTACGGTAACGGAGATATTTCGAGTTTTCGAAAATCCCCCTCTAAACCCCCCCCCTCCCGCTGGTCCGATTTCATTCTTGGTCGATTAACGAACTTGATCTGTCTTTTTGCATAAAACGTTTAAATATCAAGTTTGGTAACGATCAAACAAACATTGCGACCCCTAGAGCGTTAACAGACAAATATATATATATATATATATATATATATATATATATATATATATATATATATATATATATACACTGAAGACTCAGTATTAAGAAGAAGTTTTTGCAAAAGCCAAACTCGTTTCTTCGAAACAGCAAGTATGCTTGAAAAAGCCGTTTTGCACACTTCCACACGTTTGCAATTTACCAATAAAAAGTATTTAAAAGATGCAGCTCGCTCTTTTAATTCTCTTCTTCGACTATCACCCAAATTGCGATGTCTTCTTGTTTTGACTGTATCTGATTGCATCAGTCGCTGAATGTGTAGATCTTGGGCATTTTTAGTACCAATCGACAACAGTTCCCGCAGAATTGAACGTCGTTCTTCTTCAGAGATTCGTTGGAAACATTTCTTTTTACATGTACAGGATGGACCAGTCGTTTTCGCATCATACTGCTTACCAGAATAACCAGTGTAAGCCTTTCCTTGGAGTCTTGCACTTTTTATTACATTACTTTTATATTTATCACTATTCACAATACCATTCCTTCTCTTAACTGCTTCACTTTCAACATGCCCCTCACTACTGTCACAAAAGTTTTCAAACACATTAACACACTCACTCATATTTGTTTTTTTTTTTTTAATCTGTAAGAGACTAATTTAACTGGAACTGTGATATGCACTATGAACTGAGTAAAGTCACATAAATGAACAAGCAGGTATCAGGAAATGTTATCAAGCGTGTTATCTACCTGCTAATGCCTTCTGGTAAACTCTGAACCCTTCAGGGGATCAGGATTAAGAAAGTATTAATGACATTACAACTCATGATTATTTTTGAAAGGGAATAAGTCATTGACTAAATCCCTTTCTTAAATAAATGAGATCTTATTTATCTGATTAAAGTGGTGAGAATGCTTGTCTAATTCCCTTCCTTTTACAAAACGATGCTCAGCGCTTAAAATATTTTTATTACGTCAAAAAGTAAATTTGACTAAAATCGTGACTTATCCCCTTTCTTAAATAAGCAATTCATATATATATAATTTTGAACGGACCTCATTTTCGTCATCTCCTGGGTAGGATCGATGGACATTTGAAGAAATTTTTCGAAAATAGCGTCATGAGTACGACCTCAATAGCTGATTTCCCTTAAGGGAAATCTGCTAATAAAACATGCATATGTCTCGGTTAAGAATCAAAATAGTGAAAAAGTCCGTCTCGCAGGGGCTGCAGATTTCCCACGGGAAGGAAACTCAATGTTTATTTACAACAAATAAATCAACATACTGATAACACCACCGTGAATGTTAAGGGAATAAATACAAACGGCAAGAAAAAATCTTTCAGTCAATTTACAAGTTAATAATATCTACAACGGAAAGCGTCTGAATTGTAAACAAACAGTGCAGCGCTGAATAGATAGAAAAGACAGGAAAGAAGAGCAATTAATGAAATATATCTGAATATAACATATTAATTTTATTAAAAACTATTTACTATGTACTGTAAATTATAATGAATCAGAATAATTTTTATCTCAATCAATCAAATTTTAGTAGTCCAAAAACGTAAGACGGAGGGGTTGGGTCACCAGAACATATTTTCATGTATCTCGTATAATAAATGTCTTTTGAAAACAATATTTGGTATTTAAGATTCGAATAATGTGGTGTATTATATAACAGAATATTGTTTAGGTAACATTAGTAGAAGTGGGGATTTGCTGAAAACTAAAAATATCTCCGTTAATATTCAAAATAAAGAATAAATGTATATAACAATATTTATAGACCATTAGATTTGAAAAAAGATTGGATCTATACAATTTTTCGATCCGACGTATAGTAACAGAGTTTTCGAAAATCCTTCCTCTACCCCCCCCCTCCCACTGTCCCGATTTCAGCCTTTAACGAACTTGATCTTTCTTTTTACATAAAACAATTAAATATCGAGTTTGGTAACGATCAAACAAAATTTGCGACAGCTAGAGCGTTAACAGACATACTGACGTATATACACACACACACATACCATTTTGAACGGACCTCATTTTCGTCAGCTCCTAGTTAGGATCGATGGACATTTGAAGAAAAATTTCGAAAATCGCGTCATGAGTACGACCTCAATAGCTGATTTCCCTTAAGAGAAATCTGCTAAAAAAGTAACATTTATTGAACGAAGATAATTCGCATAATACACATTTCACCCCTCTAACTCACCCCCCCCCCCTCCTTTGTCCAGCCGTCCGGTTTTAGATTCTAACGAACTGGATTTTTAGTTTTACCTGAAACGCTTATATACCGGTTAAATAATGAGTATAATATAGATTAAATAAACATTTTCGAGTCAAGACGAGAAAATCTTAATTGATGATGCCATCACTCTACGTATTTGTATATATCCTACACAGTAAAAGTTCAATGAAGACAATATTTGGTATTTAAACTTCAAATAAAGTGGTTCATGATATAACGTCTTACTGTTAATATGGCATGAATAGGACGGACTTTACTTAACGCCGAAAATTAAAAAAAATCAAATATCTTGGTTAATAATCAATATAGTGGAAATGCGTATGTTACAACATTTAATTCGCAATAAGATTTGCTTTATACTCTTTTTTTGATCCGACGTATAATAAGGGAGATATTTCGAATTTCCTGTCTTTCCCCATGAGTGCATGCAACTCTGAAGATGGAAACAATAGTCTTTGAAAGCCCCCAGCGCTGAAATAAAAACACTTGTGAAGAGTTGGACGTTTTATTCTCTACAAGTAAACTTGACCTTCCTTTTCCATAATACGTTTATATATGGTGTTTGATTGAGTTTGATAAAACAAAAAGTGCGGTCTGAGGTGGTAAAATCTTCAATGCCATAATCATTTAACTCCAATCTGAATATTTTTATCTATGCCCCCATTCCAGAGGTGACCTGGCAAAGCTCAAAAGAATATTGTGATGGATATACGAGATCATCCAGCTATTGACGACTCGACGTATTTTTCTTGGAATATTTAATGGCCGTCCACTACACTTCTTCCAACGAAAAATGTCTACACCCTCAGTTGTACGTAGTACTGCCACCTCCTACCAAATAAATACACTTCCCTTTTTAGTAGATTTCCCTGAAGGGAAATCAGCTATTGAGATTGTACTCATGACGCGACTTTCGAAACATTTCTTAAAATGTCCATCTATCCTACCTAGTAGATGACGAAAATGAGGTCCGCCCACTTCTGAATAGACGACACTATGCCAAATCATAAAATCAAATCATAAAAGCCTACAGGACAATATCGTACGTGGCGGCCAATGTAATAACAGGCGCAATGAAGGCTAAAGTAGCCGAGCGGAGGAAAATAAAGGCATGGCCACTACACCGATGGGGATGGTGGAAGCACTTAATATCCCCAGAGAAGAGCCAAATTTCATTGGTCTCCTGAAGGCAGGAGCCAAGAGCAAGGCTGGACAATCAATGGGAAAGCCGATGGAGCACGACAGAAAAAACCTTAAATGCCAAACTGTTTTTCAAAAACATGCAGGCAAGGTTAGCCAAGGACTGGCTAGACCCAGATTATTGGACCACTCAGATCCTATTAGGCCACGGGAGCTTCGCTGCATATCTGTATAAATTTAAAAAGAAAAGGAGTCCAATGTGTCCCTGTGGCGATGAAGAAGAAACAGTCGGAAGAAACACGTTCTTCATGAGATGTGTCGGGTACGATGCAGCTCGACTCAAGATGACGTGTAGCATTTGCAGGTATGGCCCGAACCCAGAAGAAATAGTGCAGGGCCCAGCGAACTTTGCTGCTTTCCAAGATTTTGTGCAGGCTTGGAGGAAGATAAAAGAACCCGGTTAAACCAATAAAGCCGGAAAAGTAAAAATCACCTAAATCCCAGTCCTATAACCACAGTATAATAAATGGCAATGACTCACCGAGTCGGGTGCCAATAAATACAAAAAAATGAGAGAAAAAAGAAAATGAGGTCCGTTCAAAATTTGATATATATATATATATATATATATATATATATATATATATATATATATACATACACTAAGCCACATTATTCGAAGCCTAAATACCAAATATTGTTTTCACGAGACTTTTATTAAACGAGAAATATGCAAATATGTCCTAGTCACATGACGAAGTTTTGTTTAGTTCCGTTGAGTGTTTTATGCCAAATAAAATTGTTGACTCCCTCTATAGTTTAGTGGGACTTATACTTCGGCATGCGTCAAAAAATGTGAATAAAAAAGTTACTCTATATACCGAAATAAACAACTTTTACTACGTGCATATTTGCCGAAAAAGCAATCCGAAAGGAAATATCACTATTTTTACTTTCGGGCTTCCCTTATAACTTCTACTCCGGTTTATCTCAGAGAATATTAATATAGCCTAATGCCTAAGTTGGCTTAGTAGTAATATACACACCATGTTTTATTAAGTTCGGTTTAGCCGTTTATGCGTGAAAAGGTAACAAACAACCAGACACCAAAGCTACAAATTGCAGATATTGTGTCTGTGGCATGTGAAACGAAAAAGTATAGTGAAATTTCGAGAAAAAAATTAGTGTACAAATAGGTTAAAATTTGGTATGTGTGTGTGTGTGTGAGAGAGAGAGAGTATGTGCGCGCGCGTGCTTGCGTGTGTGTCTAATTATAACATCTGTCAGTCTATTGATTTTTTGGGCTATAAATCATAAAAAAAGATAGTTAACAGGCAAACATATATTTGAGATTTTTTCTGGAGAAAGTTTTCAAAAATCGCGCCATGAGTACAACTTCAATATTTGATTTTACTTAAGGGAGAAATCAGCTGAAAACAACAATCCTCAAGAAGTCATTTTATAAAACTAGATAAACTAGATAAGTTTTTTTTTTTTCTGAACTTTCAATTAATGAGTTATATCCTATCTAGAACGTGGGGGAAAAACAGACCTTAAAATAGCTGGTACTTTGCTGACCAAATATATTTTATACCCCATTATCTATATTAGACCCAGACAATATTCCTTTTTCATCAATGAAATCGATTATCGTTCAGTAATGTGCCTACTTGTAGACACTTTCATTCATAATAATGTATACCATGAATAAAAAAAGTCCGTCTCGCGAGGGCTGCGTTAAATAAGCAGATTTCCCACGTGCGCAACGTATTTGCATTTATCTCGAAAAGTGAAAGTTCAATGAGAACAACATTTGGTATTTAGGATTCAAATAAAGTGCCTCATAATATAATAGCGCATTGTTAATATGGCATGAGTTAGAATGGGGGTTTACTGAAGGCAGAAAACTAAAAAATGGAAATATCTTGGTTAATATTAAAGATAGTGAAAAAACGTACATAACAACTTTTGCAATAAGATTTCCTTATTATTCATTAAACCTCCCAAAGGAAAGCGTCTGAATTGTAAACATACAGGTCCGCTAACCTCTCAGAGCTGAACAAATAGATAGAAATATTCTTCACTGGAAAGAAAAACAATTACTGAAATATATCTTAATATAACATTTTAATTTTATTGAAAACAATTTACTATATCTAGTTCAGTAATTTAAAATGACTTACTAACAGAACGTATGTACATGTATCTCGTATAATAAAGGTTTCTTGAAAACAATATTCGGTATTTAAGCTTGGAATAAAGTGGTTTATTATATAACAGAATATTGTTTGTGTGACGTAAGTAGGAGTTTGCTGAAGTCTTAAAACTAAAAAATACAAATATCTCAGTTAATATTCAAGATAGAGAATAAATGAATACAATAATATTTACAGTACGTTTAATTTGCAATAAGGTACAATACAATTTTCCAATCCAATGTATAACAACGGAGTTATTTTGAAATTTCGAACCCCGCACTAGTCCGATTTCAGCCGTTAACGAACTTGATCTTTAGTTTTACAAAAACGTTTAAATATCTAGTCTGGTAACGATCAGACAAAAATTGCGACCAATAGAGCGGTAACAGATATATATATATATATATATATATATATATATATAAAATTTTGAACGTACCTCAAAATCTCCTAGGTAGGATCGATGGACATTTGTGGAAAATTTTCAAAAATTGTGCTTGAGTTTGACCTCAATAGCTGATTTTAAGGTAATCTGCTAAAAGAGCAGCAAAGGAAGTCATGGTAGCCTCAAACATACCGCTTGTCGTGATGTTATGTCAGAAATTGGCCAAATTATTCTTCCAGGTGAATATCTCTAGCGGTACTAATATAATAAAAATTTCTATTTTTTTTCCTTTTTCCTGGCAGATAATTAATGCAAGCTCTATTGAATTCTCTCTGAGGAAACAAAATGTCCTCCTCTCAGGGGCTGCGTAAACTACGTCATTACCCACGTGCTGGTATGGCACGTGTCTAACCTCATCTCGCCAAATATTCTCTATTTCTAAGTAAAAATCCAAGGAGTAGATGTGGGAGTTTATAAACGGCTGAAAACAAGAAGTTTCCATCCTTTTCAAGCTAGTCCACCCTGGCTAGAAAAGGGTGGTTACCTGTAGATAACCCGACCCAACTAGCCATAGTAACACAAAGTGGCCGTTAATAAATATCGTAATAAATAAAATGAAAACAAGAAAATGCGAATAATACTCTCAATATATGAGTTACATTACAAGGCACAGAGGAACAATTGTAGAGCATCAATATTTTGACAAGATTGGTTCCATAAAATTATCCAATTGGGTTCATAATAAAAGAGATATTTTGATATTTCAACCCCCCCCCCTATAACCCCCCCCTTACTTCTGGTGTGAATTTAGGCATTAATGAATTTGGACATTTGAGAAGAATTAAACATTAGAGTTGTATTAAAAATCGAGTTTGTAAACGATCAAACAAAATTGCTACCACTAGAGTGTTAACAGACACATACATCTATATATACATACATTATATATATATATATATATATATATATATATATATATATATAAAATTGTAACCTATGTCTGTACATTCATTTTTTTCTCGAAATTTCACGATACTTTTTCGTTTCACTTGCCATAGACGCGATATCTGCTACTTGTAGCTTTGGTGTTTATTTGTTTGTTTGTTACCTTTTCACGCAAAAACGGCTGAACCGAATTTCACACACCGTTTGGAAGACAGAATACTTTCTATGGTTATGAATAACACGGCCCATTACGTTATAAAAAAAAATCTACAAGCACAGGAGAAAATAATATAAAAATATTAAGGACTGTGAAGCCGTACATAACAAATAATTTTGTTATTAACGAATCCTCATCAACGACGGGCATAAACCCTAAACACTGGGGCGAGGAAATGTCAAAATATTGTGCAAAGTAAAGGCTTACCAAAAAAATACCGTCATCATTCAGCCTCAAATGAATTCCCGGGCGAAGCCGGGTATCTTAGCAAGTATATAAATAAATTCATAACAGAAATAAGGGGGGGTTTAGATGGGGGGGAGGTCGAAAGTTCAAAATACCTCTTTTATTTTGAGTCGGATTGGAAAAGTGTACTCCCCCCACGGTCTAAATTGTCACAAACAATACACACACACACACACACACACATATATATATATATATATATATATATATATATATATATATATATATATATATATATGAGCGGACCTAATTTTCGTCATATCCTGGGTAGGATCGATGGTCATTTTTAGGAAATGTTTCGATAATCACTTCATGATTGTAACCTCAATTGCTGATTTCCCTTACTGGCCAGATTTCTGCTGGCTAATGTGCATATAATAAAAGAAAGTTCATAAAAAGCTTGCCTGAGACATTTCTTGAGTCACGACGGGAATTCCGGAAAGGTAGAGATAAAATGTAAAACTGAAATATGTCAAAGGAGCTTTTTTCAGACTACTGCTTATATTAGATTAGACTTTATAAGCAGAATCAATTATAAAGTATAAAAGCTTGCTCTAGATCTCCAATTCTACGAAACATTCCGCGTGGAGAATTCCATTTTGCTTTTAGAGTAACAATTCTATTAGGTAATACTCTTAGATCTACTTAAGGTTAAGACCTACTGAAGGTCTTAAGTAAGGGCCTCAAAAATGATAATCCTTGGCTGTCAATGAAATAGCATGGCCCTCCTGCCACAAGGATCGGGAATAGGATAACTTGGCATCAGAGACCAAAGTTGTCTACTTCTTTATTTGAGAAGTCAGTTACATAATCGCCTTAGCATACTCATAATCAGTGGGGTTTGGGAGAGCAGAATGAAGCCGAGCCTCGAAGCCCGTAACCGCTCAGCACAATGGAGCTATAAGGATATGTTGTTGTTGTTGTATAGGGTTTAAGGGCGAAAAACTACCAGGAACCCCCCCATCGCCCTGTAATATTTATAATTCACATTTTGGTATCCTCATCCATATCGCCATTTAAACAATATAAACGAGGATACAAACAATTGCACTTTAAATTTCTTTGTATAAAATCGTGTTTTTTACAAAATTAAACAATTTATCGAGTTCTTTCGGGTCATCTCCAAGGGCCACTTCTATATTATTGGAAATATTGTATTTGTTTCTAATATTTGTATACTTATGGCATTTCATTAATATGTGATATATAGTCAGTTCTGTGTTACACTTCTCACAAATCGGGGTTGATCTTTTGTCATAAGATAGCCATGCGTAAGTCTTGTGTGCCCAATTCGGAGTCTTCCTAATACAACTTCTTCTCTTCTGTTGTCTCTTGTCGAATATTTCCATGGACGGATGGTGGTTTTAATAGTTTTTAGTTTATTGTTCTGCGTTTCGTTCCACATGTATTGCCAGTTTTTATTAATTTCTCCTTTGAGTGGTTGGTAGAGTTCTGCAGATGTAATTGTTGTTGGGGTGATGGAGTCGAGTTGATGGACTTCTCTGGCTGCTAAATCTGCTTTTTCGTTTCCATCTATTCCCACGTGGCTTGGAATCCACATGAAGTAGACGACCCTTTTTAGCTCTCGGAGCATTTGTATTTGATTTTGTATTTTTTTTTTCCTATTGGGTTGTTTGTGAATACATCTTTGATACTCAATAGGGCACTCAACTAGTCAGTGCAAATCAGGAATTTTTCTTGAGTCGAGTGTTTGCAAATGCAGTGATATAAAGCGAATTGAATTGCGAATAGTTCGGCGGAATAGATGCTGGTTAATTTGTTGAGTTTGAATTTTTGGCAGGCATTTTCTTCGTAGTAGGCGCAGGAGGAAGACTCGGTAATTTTCGAACCATCAGTGTATATTATATTTGGGTGTTGATATTTTTCTATTTTATTTTCATTAATAAAATAGAAAAATATCCTTTATTTTCCAATAGTTGATCTCTTGGGACGATTTGTTTATGAGTTTGGTGATTCGTGTATCTATAGATATTTCTTGAATTGTCCAAGGTGGAGTTGGGTCGAATTCATCAAGACTGAGTTTTGTAATAGTTTGTCTGTTATGTTACTCAGCCTAATTCTAATAGGTCCTATAAGGAAATGAACGTTAGGTTAGAATATAATCAAGAAAAGCCCGTCACGCAGAAGCTGCGTATACTAAACACATTTCCCGCGTAATGGTATAACACACTAGTGATCTCATCTGACTGCCAATTCAGACGAAAATCAAAAAAATATGAGTACCTCACTTAATACTTGAGTTATGGAAAAATGCATAGAACAACTGAACATTAATTGTTTCACAAAAATGGTCCCATAACATTTCACCAAAAGACTTCTTATAGCGGAGGTATTTTGAATTTTTATGTACCCCCTCTGTAAACCCCTTCTATTCAAGGTCTGCTTTCAGCCAATAACAAATATGATACTTAGTGTCGACTGAAACAGCTAAATATGAGTATGGTATTGATAAAATAAACATTTACGAGTTAAGTATGTAAAATCTTAAATGATGACGTCATCGCACATACTAACGTTTTAATGAAAACAATGTTTAGTACTTACACTTAAAATAATATGGTCCACGATATAACAGCTTATTGTTAATATGACATGAGTAGGAGTGGGGCTTTACTGAAAGCTGAAAACAAAGCAATGCACTCTTGGTTAATATTCATGATAGAGAAAATATCTATATAGCAATATTTATAGTCCATTTAATTGTCATTAAGATTGGTTCTATACGATTTTTCGATCTGACGTAAAATAACGAAGATATTTCGACCCCACCCCCACTAGTTGGATTTCAGACAATAACGAACTTGATCTTTAGTTTTACATAAAATGTTTAAATGTCGAGTTTGGTACCGATCAAATAAAAATTGCGACCGCCAGAGCGGTAATAAACAAATATATATTTTTGTCATAGCTGTCGGTGGAGACCGTCATCACTGGCTGATGGTCGAGTACAGCTGGCATTGTGCTTTCCATGCAATGGCACCATCTTCAAGCCCGTCAGAAAGTTGTACGATTTTCGACCCCCAGCCAGTGACGACGGTCTCCACCGACATGTATGACAACAGTATCATTTATACTGGCGGTTCTAACCCTTTATTTCAATTACCATATATATTTAGACATGTCCATAAATACACACATACAAACACACACACACACACACACACACACACACACACATATATATATATATATATATATATATATATATATATATATATATATATATATATATATACTAGCTCAGATACCCGGCTTCGCCCGGGAATTCATTTGAGGCTGAATGGTGATGGTGATGGTATTTTTTTGGCAAGGCTTTACTTTCCATGATATTTTGACAATTACCCGTCCCAGTGATTAGGGTTAATACCCTTCGTTTCTGTGGATTTGTTAATAATAAAATTAATGTTTTATGTAAGACTTCACTGTCTTCCATATTGTCATATTTCCCGTTTCCTGTGCATTATGCACAGATTTGAATTATTAAGGACGTATTATTAACATACATTTGAATTAATTTTCCCAGGTGAGGTACCTGATAGTTCATATTGAAAAGAATTGTTGAGCAAATTTCTCTAAATAACAAAATAAACAACTTTTGTTATGTGCATATTTGCCGAGACCCCAATAAGAAACGAAATATCACTATTATTAATTTCAGGCCTCCCTTATAACCCCCACTCCTGCCCGTCCCTAGAAATGTTAGTATAGCTTATTATAAGAAAGGCGTTAGTGTTAATACACATACCAAGTTTTATTTAGTTCGGTTGAGTCTTTTGTGCCAAATAAAATTGAATCCCACTATAATTTTTAGCGTATAACGCCTTTATAGTTCGGTATTCGACGATAGTGTATATAACAAAACTTTCTCTAAATAACAAAATAAACAACTTTGGTTATGTGCATATTTGCCGAAACCCCAATAGGAAACAAAATATCACTATTTTTAATTTCAGGCCTCCCTTGTAACCCCCACTCCTGCCCGTCCCTAGAAATGTTAGTATAGCTTATTATAAGAAAGGCGTTAGTGTTAATACACATACCAAGTTTTATTTAGTTCGGTTGAGTCTTTTGTGCCAAATAAAATTGTTCACTTCCGCTATAGGTTTTAGCGTATATCTCGTTTATTATTCGATATACGACAAAATTGTATATAACAAAAGTTACTCCAAATAAAAACGTAAACAACTTTTGTCATGTGCATAATTGCCGAAAATGCAATAGGGAACGAAATATCGCTACTTTTAATTTCAGGCCTCCCTTATAACCCCCACTCCTGTTCATCTCAGAGAATATTAACATAGCCTAAAGTTTAAGTTGGGTTAGTAGTAATATATATACCAAGTTTCATAAACTTCGGTTCAGCCGTTTATGCGTGAAAAGGTAACAAACAAACAAACAGACATGATATGGTGTCTGTGACATGTCAAAGGAAAAGTTATCGTGAAATTTCGCAAAAAAAAATCAATGTACAGACAGAGGTTACAATTATATATATATATATATATATATATATATATATATATATATATATATATATATATATATATATATACATACTCAGTTTTGAAAGGAACCTCATTTTCGTCATCTACTTGGTTGGATCGATAGACATTTGAGGAAATTTTCCAAAAAGCGTCATGAGTACAACTTCAATAGCTGATTAAGGGAAATCTGCTAAAACTCGAGCTAACGAGTTCAATTTATTTGACATATATTAAAGTGACTAGTGCATGAGGTTCAAGTTATTTAACGTGTCTGAATTAAATTTTTCAGCAGAATAAATGAGTTATCTTCTATTGGAATGAAGAAAATTATACCAAGGAAACTATTTAATAACTATATCAATAAAGGAAATCATTTCAACTCATCACATATTACTGATATCACAGGTCTAAGGGACCTAAGGTAATAACAAATAAGAGTAGGAAAAAATGTTGGCTATTGGTTGTTAGTATCAATATGGCTCAATACATCTTTTATTCAATCTTCTAAAAGCTCTTTTAAAATGCAGTCATAGAATTAAAAAAGTCCGTCACGCAGGGGCTGCGTAAACTAAGCAGATTTCCAACGAGAAGTTTTACAATAGAGAAATCTGCCTAATAACAACTGTAGTAGTACGAAACCTCTAAACCTAAAACATTATTTAGGGCGTAATAACCCAGTAGTTTCTAGCCCCAAAAAACAGTTAACCTAACCTCTGAACCTATTCACGAGGGACGAATAGTTATAGAACGGCCGCCAGAGCTCTCGGCGGTAAGTCCGAACATAGCCTACTGGTGACCACACGCAGAATACAAATGCAAATATCTCGGTTAATATTCAAGATACAGAATAAATGTATAGAACAATATTTATAGTAAATTTAATTTGCAATAAGATTTATTCTATACAATTTTCCGATCCGACGCATAATAACGGAGATATTTTGAATTTTCAAAAATTCCCCCCCCCTTTTAACCCCCCCTCCCACTGGTCCGATTTTAGCCATTAATGAACTTGATCTTCCTTTTTACATAAAACGATTAAATTCCGAGTTTGGTGAAGATCAAACAAAAATTGCGACCGCTAGAGCGTTGACAGACAAATATATATATATATATATATATATATATATATATATATATATATATATATATATAATTTTGAACGGACCTCATTTTCGTCATTTCCTGGGTAGGATCGATGGACATTTGAAGAAATTTTTCGAAACTCGCATCATGAGTACGACCTCAATAGCTGATTTCCCTTAAGGGAAATCTGCTAAAATCAACTGTAATACTGTTTCAATATCTTCAACAGTGAAAAAAAAATCTTTTGAAATATCAGGGGTTATATTTATCTGTTATTATTATTATTCCCAGACCAGTAAAAAATGTCATTTTTAATATATCTATTTTGCTAAGGGGAAGATCATGACGCAGTGATGCATTATGCTCACTGAAATGAAATATTGCATGCAGAAAATTCTTATTTCAATATTTGGTAAACATTGCAAGGATGTATACAATTCCATTAGGGCTCAGGTTAGCCATGTGGCGTTGGCCATAATCTCACTTGGTAAACCTAGAGTGGCCAGTTCGATTCTCGCCTAGGCAATAAATAAAATCCTTAGACCGACCCTGGCCGGAAAAGAGTGGTAACCTGTAGATAACCCTTCCCAATTATCCTAAGTAGCACAATGGTAACGTTATTATAACAACACCATAATTCCATCTCATATGTACTATCAGTAATTAATGATAAAAATATTTTATTTTCAGGAGAATGCGATGCGCAGTTTTCTTGTTAATGGCTTTCTCACAATATTACAGCTTTGCTAATGAACTAGCCTTAAGGCCCTCACCGATGTGTATTATAAAAGTAAGTATGAAAGTCATTTCCAACTTATTCGATGTCAGAATAATTTAAGTGTGCATTTCTTAATGTGTATTTTTTATTTTTTTTCAGCACGGGAACGTAGAACAACCTTGTGCAAATTTTAAGGAGCGTAAGTAGAGCACTTTTAAATTCATTATTCTGAGTTGGTATTCTGGCAGGTCGAAGTGACTTCTAATGTAGGTAGGATGAAAGAATTGGCTACGCTTTCACTGTAACAATTTATTAAAACGGCAGAGCCCTTTCGATGCAGTGCATCATCGTCAGTGCCCTGTTGACACACAAAAACAATAATTACTGTCTCTATTAAAATATTTTAGATGAGGGGTAAAATCGATAACATATAACAATGAAAACTATCTTTCTTTGAACTAAATAACATATAAAACTTTTCATACATCAACAGGCAAATTTTTATTAAATTAAGTGAGTACAAGTAGGACATTAAAACTATCTGAAAGACTTAAACTAGGCTATTAGAAAAAGAATGTGGCTATTTGCCTGTTGATGTATGAAAGGTTTTATATATGCTATTTAGTTCTAAGAATGATAGCTTTTATTGTTATATGTTATCGATTTTACTCCTTATCTAAAATATATTAATAGAGATAAGTAATTATTGTTTTTGTGTGTCAACAGGGCACTGACGATGATGTACTGCATCGAAAGCGCTCTGCCGTTTTAATAAATTGTTACAGTGGAAGCGTAGCCAATTCTTTCATCCTACCTACATTAAATTCATTTGCAAACAGACACAGACTAAAACGTAAACAACCTAATACGGTGAACAGACTTATAAAACCTACGGACCACGGAAATCCGATTCAGTTCAACTCTAGACGGCTTGAAGATGCTGCCTTTGCATCGAAAGCGCTTGCCTACTGTACTCGACCATCAGCCAGTGACGACGGTATGCACCGACAGATATGACAACTGTATCATCTATACTGGACTTTCCAACCCTTTACTTGATTTAAATTCATTAGTTTGGAAGATTATGGAATCTATTTATGGCAACACAGATAACTAAAGTATCTTAAATATTTTTTGTAAGCATACATTGTTAGTTGTAGCTCTTTCCTGGGTGGCAGAAGTACAAACCTTTTCACATTTATTCACCCTATTAAATACAGGACCATTCAAGGTTGGATATAAGTTTGTAAAGAATTAAATAAATTAAATAATTGTAGCTTGGAGAGCGCAGAGAGATGGGGAGCGTTTGCAATTGGAGTGGTCGTCTTTACCTGTCTGTCTTCCAAGACTCCATTCAATCTATTCTCCATCACTTCCCCTTAGTTCTATTATCATTTGTGTCCAAGTCTATGGAACAAAAAATGTGCACCTGCTCTCCTCCCTTGTACAAGCAGTCCCAGCTGTTGCCCTCTTCCTATTCTTTTTTCTTTTACCTGTTCTTACTGTCGTCCGTAGTAACCCTTGGCATGGAGCCTAGAAGATAAACTCAGTATATTTCCCCATTTAAACTATTTGTTTTCACGATTACCTTCTCTATTCAATTCCGTTTTTAGCAAATTTCCCTGAAGGGAAATCAGCTATTGAGGTTGTACTCATGACGGAATTTTCGAAATTTTTCTTCAAATGTCCATCGATCCTACCTAGTAGATGACGAAAATGAGGTCCGTTCAAAACTGTATATATATATATATATATATATATATATATATATATATATATATATATATATATGTCTGTTACCGCTCTAGCGGTCGCACTTTTTGTTTAATCGTTACCAAACTCGATATTTAATCGTTTTATGTAAAAAGAAAGATCAAGGTCGTTAACGGCTGAAATCGGACCAGTGGGAGGGGGGGTTTAGAGGGGAGGATTTTTGAAAATTCGAAATATCTCCGTTACTATACGTCGGATCGAACAATTGTACAGATCCAATCTTATTGCAAATTAAATTTACTATAAATATTGTCATATACATTTTTTCTCTATCTTGAATATTAACCGAGATATTTGCATTTTTATTAAATCGGGGCGCCTAACGGACGACAGTTACTTTCCCGCCAAAAGCTAGTTCGGCCGTTTCCTTCACTCTCGTGAAATTTCTCTATTGTAAAACTTCACGTGGGAAATCTGCTTAGTTTACGCAGCCCCTGCGTGACGGACTTTTTTTATCAGGAAGTGCCATTAAAAAAATATTTCCACCACAAATGTCAAAAATAACTGCAGGAACAATGTTTTAGCCGATTTCCCTTGAGGAACATCAGCTATTGAGTATATACTCATGAAGTGAAAAACGGTCTTATCGTTACCAAACTCGATATATAAGCGTTTTATGTAAAACTAATGATGAAGTTCGTTAACGGCTGAAAATGGACAGGGAGGGAGGGGGGGTTAGAGGGGAAATTGTGAAAATTCAAAATATCTCCGTTATTATACGTCGGATGTAACAATTGTAAAGAACCGATCGTATTGCAAATTTAATTCTCTATCAAGAATATTAACCCAGATATTTACATTTTTCAACGTACAGTTTTCAACTTTCAGTTAACCCTCCCTCCTACTCATGTCATATTAACGATATATACGATAGGGGAGATTCGAAAATTCCAAATATCACCGTTATAATGGGTCGGATCAAAAATTGTATAAATCCAATCTTATTGAAAATGTAATGTTCTATAAAAGTTGTTATGTACGTTTTTTCACTATCTTGATTATTAATCGATTTGCATTTTATAGTTTTCAGCCTTCAGTAAACCACCCCTTCTACTCTTGTCATATTAAAAATAAGCTGTTTTATTATGAAGCTCATTATTTGAAGCATAAATGCTAAATATTGTTTTCATTGAACTTTTACTTACTAAGATAAATGTAAATACGTGGGAAATCTGCTTAGTTTACGCAGCCCCTGCGTGATGGACTTTATTTCGATTTCTCTCGGAACGAAGTGTCACCTAAGTCGCCAACATTTTAACACATCATTGTGAGTAAAGCTATTCCCAAAACTTTCATCCTGCTTGTGTTGTACAATATTATTATATTTATACAATGTTATATTATTCTTTTCAGTGGACAACCTTCGCGTAGACAGCTGGACAAATCAAGCATTCAACCATACACCAGTTACTGGTCGATATACCAACATATCAATAGTATACACTAGGAAGACATATATCCGTAAGTATTCTCAGATTTGTTCTAGGAAAGTTACATAATTTATATAAGCTCTTTACAAAATACAATATCTAATTATAGGTCAATGTATTAGATGGTTCTTTTTTTTTTCTTTTTTCTTTTTTCTTTTTTCCCCTACACCTGACTAAAGAAGAAAAATCATGCGTAGAAGAAGGAAATGCGAAGAAAACTAAGCGAAAGAAAAACGTGCAAGCGTGCTAAATAAAAACAAGTACCTCATGTACACACGCATGTACACGTGATATACACATACATACCGGGCTGTGATGTAGGATAGGATAAGGATTGTTGGGCGAGGGTTGCCTTTTTCTGTAATTTATTTATTATCATTTTAAGGCGGTTTTGTAGATATGAATCCGGGTGCTGGTTGTCTGAGGAGACGTGCTGAAGATGATCTACGCAGGGTCACAGTCTATAATGATAGCTAGAGTAAAAGAAAGATAGTCGGAGAGTAGGTTGATAGGAGAAAGGGTTAGTAAATAGAGATACATAGATGTGTTATTGCTTAAGTGTCAGTGTAAGTGTTGTATTTTAGAAGACTGCGTGAAGGTGTGTCGCCTCTTGTGTGTTGTTCCAGTAGGTCTACTAGTCTTGTAGTGAGGTTTGTTGGTCCTTGCCATCGTTCTGGTCGTACCGGTCTTGGGAAGTCGTCCAACAGTGGGTTGCCGGTGCTTTGTAGTCGTCGTAAAATTTGTGGTAGCGTCGTCTGATGAAAGAGGCGATTCCGGGTATGTTGAGCAGTTGATGAAGGTTCCGGTGCTTTGGTTTGTCTCAAGGATGTATGATATGTAATAGTTTTCAGGATAGAGTTTTGAAGCTGATGAAGAGTAGATGGAAGAAGAAATCTAAAGAGTTTTGTTCCGTATGTTCGTGTGGGACGTAAGACTCCAGTATATATTCATTTCTTCAGTCTGAGTGTGAGCGTCTGCGATCTGAATATGTGACCAAGGAAGCGGGCTTTTATTAGATGGTTCAGAGGTACCAGTCGACTTTAAGTGGCATTTATTGCTCACAACCACAACTGACGGGGGAAGTGTTTTAATAAAGGATATATTTCATAACACAGTATCGCTGTTCTGCTGTGCAACTTAATATAGGCAATATAGAGATATTTTTTCAACGTCAAACATATTTTTCTATTTGTTACTCATTTACTCATCAATAGATTATTTCCTTGAGAAATTCTGCTACGTATTAATAATGGCCAGTAAAAATATCAGCCCATCTGGAGCCCCTTTGAATTGATAATGTTGAAATTAATCATTTGTTTTTTAGCAAATATTATGTAAATAAGGACAGAACTAGCACCTTTTGAAACCCTTTTATGTGCCCTAGAAGTGTTTTGCTCTTCCTTGTTCCTCTTCGGGAGGTAAATAATTAGGAGAATCGACCAAATAGTTTGAAGAGAAAGGGCAGAAAACTTGTAGGGGTAAGATAACAAAAGGAAAACGGTTGAGATTTTATTTAAATTGATTTTAGCCAAAAACAACTAGACTAAATATGAGCACGTATAAGACGTTTGCTTTTGTTCCCAAGGTGAACGAATTTTTCAGAACATCAATCCTTTTCGGTTTCAATTATTAACAACAAATTTTGGAATCTGCTGAGTAAAGTTACATATTATTGTGTAAACAATAATTATCTATTGCTTTAATTAGGCTATCGGGTTTTCTTTAGACTAGGTTGTAGCTTTCCTGTGATGGTGAGTTGATTCCAAAAATGTGGACGTCCAGACATTACATAAACATTGCATATATAAATATTATGATGTGCCAATTGTGAAATACAAGTACAGTAAAGTACTATAAAGATTCTATTTCAAACTGTTGTGCAATACATTGACTTACCTCCCCTCATATTTCCTAGAACGGCTTTATTTATATTACATGCAAGACTGGAATTAATATATTAAAAAGAACGAGGGAAAATTCTTGACAAGTAATTCAATTAAGGCTTAACGACGGATCCAATTTACTTTTATTCGCATTTTACAAAGTACATTGAAACAAAAAGAGTTTTTGAACTAGACATTTGTTTTAGAAGCACAACATCATGAAAAATTGTTTTTCCTTTTGTATGAAGTCTACACACACACACACACACACACACACACACACACACACACACACACACACACACACACACACACACACACACACACACACACGCACGCACGCACGCACACGCACACACACACGCACGCACGCACACGCGCACACACACACACACACACGCACGCACGCACACACACACACACACACACACACACGCACGCACGCACACGCGCACACACACGCACACGCACACAAATGTATTTAATACATGATGATATTGCCTCTTTATATAAAGGGGAGGGGGTTAGAGGAGTGGAATTCGAAAATTCATAATATCTTTGTTTTTACGAGTCTTATCGAAAAATGTTAAAGCACCAATCTTGTTTTCATTTATTTGCGCGTAGACTCTGACTTATTATCGACTTGCCACATCTATAACCCAGAATTTATGTTCAGTTGTTTACCTATGTCTCCTAAATTATAAGTACTCATTTTCTGTTTAATATACTTTATCTATAGACGCCCTATTCAATACTACCTACTCGTAAATCTACAGCTAGCATTATAAACTGCGTGATCTTTCTAAATAGCTATTTTCTCATTCAATTCTCATTATTCTCCATCTTATAGATTTGCGTAGCAGGTATCGTTTAAAATGATTAATAATGCAAAATGACATTCATTGAAGTTGAAAAGTTGTGAAACTAAGTATTCCGGTTAAAAATAAATTTTGTTTCAATCTACTATACACATCCACACATTTGTAAAATACGAATTACAGAAGTAAGTAAACCTCACTTATACTGCTCTATTTTAATATAACACCTCATTCTTTACATCCATATAAGGTTATACTTTATTCTGTGATGCAATTCAACGAAATTCATTTTAAATTGGATTTGAACTGAACGATTACTGTCTTAGTTTTCTTGGAAAATCCTACAGATTTATTTTACACCGATCGAAAATTAAATGTCAAATTTAAAGGATACATCTTTAAATCAATGCTAGAAAGCCAGGTAAAAAAGAAAAAATGTTTTCTTAAGCTCCTTAGTTTGCACAATATGAAAAGCGACATAAAATATAATTGGATGTCACAAGTAAAATTTATAGCAGGGAATAATTATGTTGAAGAATATTTTTTCGAATCTTTAGACCAACAAACTTTGCTAGCAAACAAGAATACAATCATTGAAACAATTATAAACCATCTCCATTCCGTTGACATTGATAGATTTCTTAACTCAAGTTACAGCCGAATATATAGAAGTATTTGTAGTTTTAACCATTCTCTCCCTGAAAAGTATTCAACGTTCCACACAAAGATAAATAAAATAAAACTTACCAGTAAAATAAGGATTTCTTCTAGCGAATATTGACAATTATCCTATAGAAACATGACTCAAATTATAAAAACTGGAGAGGTATGTAAATGGTGCCAAAAATATATATACCTACATTTGAATCATATAACATATTTAACATACAACATATTTAACAAATAACATATTTAACATATAACATATTTAACATACAACATATTTAACATATAAAATATTTAACATACAACATATAACATATTTAACATACAACATATTTAACATATAACATATTCAACATATAACATATTTAACATATAACATATTTAACATACAACATATTCAACATATAACAGATTTAACATACAACATATTTAACATATAACATATTTAACATATAACATATTTAGCATACACCATATTTAGCATACAACATATTTAACATATAACATATTTAACATACAACATATTCAACATATAACATATTTAACATACAACATATTTAACATATAACATATTCAACATATAACATATTTAACATACAACATATTTAACATATAACATATTTAACATACAACATATTCAACATATAACATATTTAACATATAACATATTTAACATACAACATATTCAACATATAACATATTTAACATACAACATATTTAACATATAACATATTTAACATACAACATATTCAACATATAACATATTTAACATATAACATATTTAACATACAACATATTTAACATATAACATATTTAACATATTTAACGTATAACATATTTAACATATAACATATTTAACATACAACATATTTAACATATAACATATTTAACATACAACATATTTAACATATAACATATTTAACATACAACATATTTAACATATAACATATTTAACATATAACATATTTAACATATAACATATTTAACATATAACATATTTAACATACAACATATTTAACACATAACATATTTAACATACAACATATCAACATATAACAGATTTAACATACAACATATTTAACATATAACATATTTAACATATAACATATTTAACATATAATTATTATATTTACGTAAGTATGCTTATGTCTGCAAATATTTTCAGTATTGTCCTACATTATAATGTAGTAATTCAGTCAAAGTGTATGGTAGGTCTATGTGAGTCCTTAGATAGCAGTCAGTAAGTATATGTTTTATAGTAAGTCTACAGTTACAGTGTTGGCAGTAGGGTTCGTCTTCTCCAGTAAGTAGGTAAGTATGGTAGTAAGTATAGGTAAGTTAGTCGTGAATGGCCAATTCTCAACCTCGTTAAAACTACTAGCCAAAAAAAATAACTATCTATCTAGAAAGCGAAGTATTTAGTAAAACAACTAATGTAGTGATTTCTCCACGAAAAAATATTTCAAGAGTTTCTGAAAAGAACTCTTTATTCATGGACAATTTAAACATTACATTAAAGCCCTTTTCTATTCGTTTCCCCGATTATTAATGCATGTAGAGTTCAAAATAGACTTCATAAATACCGAAGTAATTAACTTTATACATTACTTTGTTTCGTAAAATACAATATAAAATACTGACGTCATTGATTAAAAATTCATATTCATCTCAATATAAATACCATCTCTAATATATTAAAAATACAGAATACTTTATCTGAAAATTAAATGAACAAGCATGATTCGGTGATACGGTCTAATATTAATTTCACAGAATCTCGTTCCAATGAAAGGCCAAATATTTATTAGAAATTCACCACTGGCAATTTTTTATGAACAATGTTTTTCAATTATTCAAAACAAAAAAATTGTTAGAACATACGATGACAACATAAATATGTGAGTGTTTTTCTACAAAATGAACTTCTGAAGATATATTCATATTTGAATGAGATAGAATAACAACATTAATTTAAAGCGTAAAAAATTTTCCTGGCTTTCTTCTAGAACGATTATTTGAAAGCAAAACAGCAGTTATTAGTTCCAATAATGTGTTTATGTAATTTTTGAAGTTTAAACATACTAGAAATGAAAGAAAGAAATATAATCTACTCCCTCTCCCACTAAAATTAGACAAACCATCAATTATTGTCCGCAAAGAACATTCCTAGGACAATTAAAACGAAAAATCGCACGTAGTTCTAAAAACGAAAACAAATCTTCTAAAAGGACGTGGATTATTCTTATGATTAACGATATAACTAAAATTAACATCTACAGTCACTCACACACACACACACACACACACACACACACACACACACACACATATATATATATATATATATATATATATATATATATATATATATATAGTGTTGTTATTCTTTTTGGAGTTTTGGTCAATGTTGGTGAAAAAAATCTTAGTTTATGCCAATATTTCGAGAATCTTTATTTTCTCTTCTTCAGGGCTGTAAAATTACAGGTACTACTTTATAATATTCCACATTGTTATTACACATTATTGTAAAAAGTTGTTTTTTCTATTATTACTTACCAAGACTAAAGATACCTAAAAACTATTACGCATGATTGCACTTAGGACTAGGGTTATAGTAACCTCCATTGTTTTGTTTACACAGCAGGGTCACATGTTAGGTATATCTATAGTATATTGTCTTTGTTTGTTGAACTATATTATAATTATTTTTATTATATTATAAAAATAAATATATTATAATTATTGTATATTATACATACTATAATATAATTATTGTAATTATTATTTTTTTTATGTGTTGTTACAATTATTGCTATATTTTGTAAAAGCTATCTTCATGTTGTGTTAAGACTATTATGTTATTGCCAATTATATTATGTTACAACAGTTATTGTTATGTACTATTAAAATTATTGTTTTTAGGTATCTTTAGTCTTGGTAAGTAATAATAGAAAAAACAACCTTTTTACAATAATTTGTAATAATGTGCAATATTATAAAGTAGTACCTGTAATTTTACAGCCCTGAAGAAGAGAAAATAAAGATTCTCGAAATATCGGCATAAACTAAGATTTTTTCACCAACATTGACCAAAACTCCAAAAAGAATAACACACCATATATAAATATAACCTGGTCGAAAACATCAACACAATTATATATATATATTTGTGTGTGTGTGTGTGTGTGTATTAAATTTACAAACATTTACACATATGGAGTTAAAATTTGATAATTCTAGATATTAAATGTTTATGTTAATTTAAAGGTTAAATTCATTAGTGACGAACGGAATGGATGAAAGCAGATATATTTCTATCATTATTCGGAGAAATGATAATGCTGTTGGAGCTATTGATATTTTGTACCTTTACCTTTGCTCGGATATTAATTACATATATTTGAAGCGGCGACTCACGTACTCGTAATTGAGCCGTTCGCTATAAATAATTTAACCTCGCGGTATAAAAATACCATATGTTTTAAAAAATGATAGATAGTAAAAAAAGGTTAACCAATATAGCGAGTTACAAATCAGTATTGCGAGTGCGAAAGAAAAATATCTGGTGCTAACTGCAACTGTGAAAACTGTACAAATTGTAAACAGACTTATTATTGTGTTCTTGTTTCTAATATACAGTTTGAAGTGAACCAGGACTATTTATCCCCCCCCCCCAAGTCCACTAAATATTTATATTGTTTATGATTCAGCATTCAGTAAACACCCATTCCTTCTTGGGTGATATTCACATTAAGCTTTTACCTCACTGAATGTATCATTTTCAGCTTACATATACCCGTACTTCTGAGTTGGTATTCTGGAAGGTGGAAGTGACTTCTAATGTCGGTAGGATAAAAGAATTGGCTACGCTTCCACTGTAACAATTTATTAATACGGCAGAGCGCTTTCGATGCAGTGCATCATCGTCAGTGCCCTGTTGACACACAAAAACAATAATTAGTATCTCTATTAAAATATTTTAGATAAGGGGTAAACTCTATAACATATTTACCCCTACCTATTGTTTCATCCTACCTACATTATATATACTTTTTACTAAGACTGATATTGAAAATAGAGTTTGAGATGACGCCGTTCTGGTGTCATGGGAAGAAGTGAAAAATCTGTTTAGTTTACTCAACACCGGCGTGATGGAATTTTATAATCTTAATGAGACATGTGTGTGTGTGTGTAGTGCTACACCTGGTAATTGACCCCGTAAAGAGGTGAACCTAATTTTCACGGGAACAAACAAGAGTTAAGAGAGTCGCAAGCGCATGCAGTGGTTTTCCGGTGCCTTCTGCATCAAACGATCCAGCAATAGAGGCACATGAGAAAAATTCCACTCACACCAACAAAGGGATGAGTGGAGAAAACTCTACTCAAGGCTAGAGTTGTTAGATAGCCATCCCTCCTTAGCGTGTAGCCTTCTATAAGCTGACTAATGATATGGATAGCCAGTATGAGAATGCATACTACAACTTCAATATACCAGTCTTGCCGAAGTGACATATTTTAAGTGAAAATTTAGTCAAGGTGAAGGTAATTAGACATGTATATGCCAGGAAAACTCAAAATGTACTTTACTTCTAACATTAATTAGTAAACGTATTTTTCAGGTTCAATTTTAGTTCTGATTCGCTACGATTGGACTCCATTCCCACAGAAGATTTGGGAAATTCAACCATTATCAAGAGATGTACCTGAAGGACAGCTCCTCCTGACTATAGCCTTTGCGCCGATGCCTCAGAACCACAGCACATACGTGATCCGGAGGATAGTCGATCCCACCTACCAACTTGAAGGTATGTTAACTAGTTGACAGGCAAATATGAATAACCAAAGAACAAGTCCCAGAGATCATTTAAATAAAATAATATTTCAATTATGATTTGATTAAAGATTAAATAATCCATTTTTTTAAATATACTCTTAGACTCCCATGGTCCTGTTCACTACAACCACTTACAATCGAGGTCCTCGGGTATTGACCGTGTCTTCACCTTTTTGGCCGACCTCAGAAAAAGGCAAGTTGCTGGCGAAAGTTGATCGATACCATGCAAGAACAATATAGTCAAATGCTCAAACAACGTCATCAGAGAAGATGGCTATAGATTGAGCAGACTTTGGAAGCTCGTCATCCGATCTAGAAAGAAGACAAATTCACAAAGAATTGGCACAGGAGAATGTATTAGATAATACCTGTAAGGGGTGACTCTGGTCACGGCACTGGACAAGACAGATACATATACCTGAATAGAAACAAAACTCTTCAGTCTGCTGAACTCCATCAACCCTATACCCTTGATATCCCCAAAGACTCATAAAATGTTCAAAATTCTCCTCAGAAGTCATGAAGAGACGTAATGTCAAATTCTTCGACAGCCTAAAGTTACGTCTAGGGAACAACCGCTCTGCTGACAACACCAACAACAGCAATTATTTAATTTATAATGCCTTCCTTTTTTCCACTCCTTGTCATTTCCCCAGTACCATTAGACTTTTATTCTACTCATTTTAATTCTGTAATTGTTATTGCCGATAAAAGTGCTTAATAAAAGGGCTTTCATGCTTACTTTATATTTAACTGGCCTCTCCCTCCGTGGCCCACTGTGGTGGACATAGAGGAATATTTCCAATTTTTACTTTCTTTTTGTTCTTTTGTTGATTCAGGAAAAAAGAAATAACTCTTCAAGGCCTAGAGGAAGCGCGAGGTATGTATATTATAAGCAAAACGTCGGCAAAATGATGAATTTCGGTCAATACCAAAACACCTCGATTCCAATAAGGTCAAATAACGTCAGATTACAGCTTACAGTCTGGTGCTCTCTCTTCAAGTGCATTTACCAGTGAAGATGGTAAAAACCAGCAGTTCTGACAATAGCATATTTTTTTTTTTAAATCAAAATAGAATAAATTTAAATTATGTAAATATTTTCTAACGGAAAAATAAATTAATCTCAAATCAAATATAATTGAAATTAAATGCAAGTTTTGGAATTTTATAAGTACGTATTTTAGTTTATTTGGGTTTGAGTCAAATAGCATATTTATATGTTTCTAACTACAACATGGTTTGTAGAATCCATTGTAACATTGTGTATAGTATCCAAAGGATGGAGCACACAAAATTTAAATAAATTTCCACGTTAGAGGGATACTCTGCGTGGAAAACAGGAAACAAATACTTCAATAAATAACTTAATTTATAATTGTATTAATTCAATTTTATTTGATGATTTGAAATATCTTATCATTTTCACAGACCCAGCTTGTAACAAATCTGAAACTACACACGAATGCAAGAGCTTAAAGGAGTCAAAGCTATTTATAAAGAAATCTTCTGGGTAAGTAGTACAGTGCTACTTTTTCGGGTTTTTTGTTTTATTAGCAATATACCATAGTTATATTTATGTAAATGACGACCATTGAATAAAATCAAAAGTTGGATAAATTAGGCTTTGGTAGCTCTCAAGGTCTTTATTTGTTGAGGGTCGTATAGAAAATAACGTATAGATCTTTTCATAATAAACAAAGATGGTCCAGCACATATTTATTCGCATAAACTTGAAGTTTTGACATTAACTAACCGTATACTACTTTAATACTAACTGAACTACTCGGTTTTGGGTCGACTACCTGTCGTAATTAAACTATTATTGTCAGCATAAAGAAAACATTTTGTAGGTGTAAGGTTAGCTGGAAAGTCGTTTATATATATATACCTGTGTGTGTGTGTGTGTGTGTGTGTGTGTGTGTGTGTGCGTGTCCGTGCGTGCGTGCGTGTGTGAGCCCCCTTAGCCAATAATATTCTAACTTATCCAGTAGTATTGCGTTATCTACTAACTCGAAAGACCTTGCAAAATCAGTAAACATATCTATTAACTCAAATTTATATATATAAAATGTATTATATCCTACAGAATATCATATATTGCAGAAGTAATTAACATTTTTTGTGGACATCGCTCTGGTAATAGGACATTATATTTCCTGATCATTAAGTGTTTTTTTTATCAAGAAAATGCCAATCTGCTGCATCCATTTGGTTATATGGTATTATACCATAGTCCTCCAACACCCTCGACAGAAGCTAAACCTCTTTCATCTCAGCGAGAGAACTATCTCCCTGCCCGGTAAGGAAATCGAGAGCTAAGGAGGAATATGATACTTAAAGAAGAAAATAGCTATTGCTATCACTTCACTTTACACTTCTATAGATCTCTGGGCTATAATAATGGGAATAAGGATGAGTGGTACTAGAAAGGGCTAGGAAGTCTGTATTGAGATGATTGGATTGCCTGTTGTGGAATTTTCGGAATCTTAAGGGAATTACGTACTTTACGAATGAGATATTAAGATCTTTTTGAAGGGTGTGGTTTGTAATATAATATGGAGCATCTACTATGGTGCGAAGGACTTTGCAGTGGGAAGTCAGGATGCGTCTGAGTTCAAAGGTTTTGCTGTACTCCACACTTCTATTGCGTATGTCCATATTTGCTTAAGCAGTAACTTGTGTATTATTAGTTTGTTTTCGAGGGACTAGTGAGATCATCTATTTAACAGTCTGTAAAGTTGTCCGAATCGTCTGTTAGGTTCCTGTTTTTTGATCATTGTATGGGATTTCCATGTAAGTCGGGTGCCCAAAGGTAGTCCAAGGTAGCGCACGCTATAGGCTGATGGTAAAAGCGTGTTCTTGAACTGAACAGGACAGGAACTGGACCGAAGGGAAAAATAAGTAATATGATGAGACTTACTTTTGTTTATCTTTATGTGCCATGTATTGCACATTTTTTTTCAATATTGATTAAATTAAATCGGAGATTTATTGACGCAGTAATAGGATTGGGATAAGATGAAAGGACTGTTGTGCCATCTGCATAGGTGGCTAGGATCTCTCTCTCTCTCTCTCTCTCTCTCTCTCTCTCTCTCTCTCTCTCTCTCTCTCTCTCTCTCTCTCTCTCTCTCTCTCTCTCTCTCTCTCTCTCTCCTCTCTCTCTCTCTCTCTCTCTCTCTCTCTCTCTCTCTCTCTCTCTCTCTCTCTCTCTCTCCCTCTCTCTCTCTCTCTCTCTCTTCTCTCTCTCTCTCTCTCTCTCACTCTCTCTCTCTCTCTCTCTCTCTCTCTCTCTCTCTCTCTCTCTCTCTCTCTCTCTCTCTCTCTCTCTCTCTCTCTCTCTCTCTCTCTCTCTCTCTCACTCTCTCTCTCTCTCTCTCTCTCTCTCTCTCTCTGCTCTCTCTCTCTCTCTCTCTCTCTCTCTCTCTCCTCTCTCTCTCTCTCCTCTCTCTCTCTCTCTCTCTCTCTCTCTCTCTCTCTCTCTCTCTCTCTCTCTCTCTCTCTCACTCTCTCTCTCTCTCTCTCTCTCTCTCTCTCTCTCTCTCTCTCTCTCTCTCTCTCTCTCTCTCTCTCTCTCTCTCTCTCTCTCTCTCTCTCTCTCTCTCTCTCTCTCTCTCTCTCTCTCTCTCTCTCTCTCTCTCTCTCTCTCTCTCTCACACACACACACACACACACACACACACACACACACACACACTCACACACACATATATATATATATATATATATATATATATATATATATATATATATATATAAACTATGTTTGTATATAGTGAATACAAATATATGGAATCTAATTATGAAAGGAACTAATAAAAATATCCTTTACCTCCTGCCAAACGGGTGAATATTTAAAGAAGTTTTTTCTTCGAATAGCTATTCGGCAACTATGATCGGCAATAAACAAACAAGTCCTTGGCGAGTTTATACCTAAAGGTTTCCTTACTCAAGGAACGTATTGCACGTACTCCTAAACGTAGTTTTATATCTCTTGACCCATAAAGGTGAGCTTATGTTTCCCAAAAGCCGGTTAGGAGGTAAAAACGATTGGTCGAAAGGAGGAAAAGTGGGCTGTGACGAGACGAAAGTAGAGGTTGTTGAACCTTTCCCCATACGGAACCATTTTCCTCTTATTTGGGTGCTTTTATTCAATTTCCGTAGTATTATCGCCCCCTTTCGGCCCCCATTGTCTTTGAGAACGCCTCTAATACCTTTGATCGACCACACTTTATCTATACAAAGAATAAACGTTCATTAATGAAATTTGAATGAATTTATACCTTCTTATGAATTTTCATTACCTACGAAAATGCCTCTTACCATTAATTTGGGTGACTTAAAAATGGGCAGAGGTGGTTACAAATTATTAGTAGTTTTAATATTTGAATTTTTAATTATGAAATGGCTGACAGCCTCTTCTTCTTTCCATCCTTATTAACATACTGTTATGAAAATCATAAGTATTTTGTGCCGAAAATATATTTGGTTCTTTATTCAGGTTTAGGTATTAAACGAAGATTTGTGCCAGTTTAATTGGCGGCATTCACATTCACGAGTAGAGGCACGAGTTTCAATTTTTTCTAAAATAATCAGTCAATCACGGGATAGTCTTTAACCCTCGGTCGGGGCGCGTCAAAAATATTCCGCCATCGGGCGCATGTATCTCAGAGATACAACCTCAACCGTTTTTACGGAAATACAGTTTTTAATTTATATTTTGCACTGAAATGTTCAGCGTGTGATTAGAAACCATAACAGAGGAAGTATTTGTTTAAAAGAAGTAAATAATTTTTAAAATTGATAAGTATTATAATATAAAGAAACGGTGGACGATAATTTTTAAAATATAATTAAAAAACACAAATATCAAGAGGAATTGTTTAAATGCACATGCCTTTATTATACATATTTCATTTCAGTTTGTGAACAATATAAAAATATATCTTAATATAACTTCAATCAAAAATAAGCAGCACGAAATCACTTTTAGATAAGATTTAATGAAAATCATCAACAAATTTTAAAAATACCAGTTTAATTGTTATTTCTTTTGCAGAGCTGCATTACAATTAGGACTAAGCATGGAACTATGTTGTTAACAAATTTTGTTTTTGCAAATCTCACAAAAGTAATTAGTACACCTATATTTATTTTCAGTTTTGCTTGGTTCACATCATTTTCTTTGTTCGTTGTAGTGGAGGGACTTTTTTTATGCTGTTCTGTACTTGAGTTCAATGTATGGTCCAATGAGCTAGTGTACTCTTATGAGTCTCTAGTCTTAAAGTTTCGTCCTTAGTTCGGTTGGCAAACGTCTACTATTCTCACTGCGTCGTGCAATATATCCTTGTACAAGTTCTTTTGAAAGCTCATGTTTGAGCAAAATAATAGAATAATAGGTTTATATGATTCCATTTAATAAAGAAAAACTTAATTGATGTACATATTTATGAAATACAGATTTCAAAAAAACTTACGAGATCGGGCGCGTGGTATCTAGGAGATACAATTTAATGACAGGTGAAACACACGACTCCGTTAAACACAGTGACACAACATACCTTGAGGGGGAGTTCTCTAAAACACATAACTCGAAGCACTACAACACCACTCTATGCTATGAGGTGTGGCAAATATTTTTCTAGAAATGTGTATCTGAGAGATACACGCGCCCGACGGAGGGTTAAAAACGAATTGAAATCACTAAAAGAGTTAAAAGATGTTTGATTTATTAAGAATTTTAAAGGATCTAAGAGGCTAATTTGAATGATTTAAAGACAAACCAGATTAGCCCGTTTGACTAAGATCGGAAAGGCAATTACCGTCATTAGAAGCTTCCTCCTCCTTGATGCTAATCTCGCCATTCATTAAAGTTCCCTTCAAATCCTGATCCCATTCTCTAAAAGCATACTTCTCTTGACTCAATTTAAAATTACTGTTTTCAACGGTAGATCCACTATATTACTACCAAAAACCCAGTAGAGATCAATACATTGTTCTGGCTCGTTGTTTCCATTTAAAATTAAAAACGCTTGATTATAATAGAATAAGACTAATTTCTATCTTTGCTATTGTTATAAAATTGATAATAGAAAACAGCACAATTTTTAAAAATTTAGTAAATTCCTCTAAAATAAACTTCATAATAGTAAAACGAATTTACAGTTATCTTTTTTCTTCCTTCATATTTTATGGCAAGGGTCTCCAATAAAACCTTCAATTTTGAAAATGTTCAAATAATTGATAAAGAAATAAATAATACTAAACGAAAAATAAAAGAGAATATTAACATAATAAAAAATAGAAAAAGGGCAATAAACAAAAAAACAGATAATAAATACCTCAATCACATATTCTATAACAATTTATCTTAAATTTTTCGATTTTAACTTATAACGGGAAATAATCGAGTTCAAGATTGACTTGTAAGTAATCGATTTGTAGTCAGCTGGCGTAACCCATCTCGGGAACCTCAGTATCAACTAACTCCTCAATGAGGACCAATGTAAAAGGGAAACGAGTTCTTCAGAAATGTAAGTAGCAATTTATAATTGGAATTAATAAATATATCATTGATGTAGGCACCTATTAATACTATACCTAGCAAAATAATTATTAAGGGATTTGTTAAATTACTGATATTAATTTTATATAAACATATTTTGTTTTTGAAAAAGGATAGCCCCCGAAGAGGTGACAAGTAAATCATGAAACATGTAGGGCAGTTTTAATAAAGTTTGCGCCGAAAAAAAATGTTTTTTTATTGGAGACCCTTGAAATAAAATAGGAAGGATATATAAAAAATATTGGGTCTACAATAAGAAGAATATTTTTTTTTTGTGCGTACTTTTTTCAACAAATACATCCTGAGATATAGGGAAACATTTTTGTATTACAAGAACCTCTTCAACTGTAGACTCTCAAGATAGTTAAGAATAGTTTAGTCAACACCTAACCTAGGATAGTTCCAGACACTATTTACTGGTGTTCGTTCACATTGTTTAAAACTCTGTTTTAATAAGAAGAATTGTGGTAAGAAGAAACAAAGCCACATCACACAATGTTGTTTTTTATCACATGACACAATGTTTTCAAAATTCCTTCAAATCCATTGCCTGTTACCGCTTTAGCGGTCGTCATTTTTGGTTGATCGCTACTAAATTCGATATTATTTTCTATAAATGTTCTTTACAAATGCGAATATTAACTGATTTTTGGGCATTTATTAGCAGATTTCCCTTAAGGGATCTTAATCTAGAAAATGTTACATAGCTTAATCTCAATTAGCTTAATAGCAAATAATTATCATTTCGAAACATGAGAATATTGATACTCTTAAAAATATTTCCAACTTCTTGAACTTTTTATGTCCTGGAAATAATTCATGTAGAAGAAAATGTTACTAACGTTAACAATAAAAGTAATCACAAAAATAGTTTTTCCAATAAAGTTCTGTATATAAGTAACATAAACTGCTCCAATGTGTAGATGATTGATTATTGGGACAAATTGGGTGGTTTCAGCCGTTAGACATACTTAAACAGAAGAGTGTTTACATTGTGACTTAGTCTAGGCAAGACAGAATAAATAAATCAGTTGCTTTCACAACATCCCAGATTTATATATCATTTTACGCTTACATGTTATTACTCGTATATCAAATAAGAGAACTTTAGTTGATTTCTATGATGCTGAGGAAGGATTGTAAATGAACCGAAACCATCAGTAAAACACTTTTGGCACAATGGGTTCATAAGCTCGCTAATCAAATAAAAAATATTTTTTCTGTAATCGTTGAGTGAAGAAAGTGAAACATTTTGCAATAGAGTGAAGAAAGTGAATTGCCTTCTTAATTAGTAATAAGTATAAATTAAAAAATAATTTGAAGTTGGAAATTAAATGCTTTTAAATGTTTCTTAACATTGTAAGAATTTATTTTAACAAAATAAATTGAAATGAGAATGAATTATTGGTGGAAATAATCAAAATATTTTAAAATTTAAATATAATAATAATTACCTTCCTTGTTTATAACCTGCACTTGTTCATAACTGCACTACTTCACAATCATCACTAGTTGTTTTATAACTATGCTTATAACCTTACACAACCATGCTTATAACCTACCAGCAACATACCATAATCTTCACAACATCCTAATTTTGTTCATATTCTGGTTAGATCTGATCATGTATTACACGATTACAGAAAAAATTTAATATTACACTCGTGACGAAAGTAGAATTTACAACTCTCGTGAAATTACCACACTCGCTTCGCTCGTGTGGGTAAACGTTTCACTCGAGTTGTAAAATGATCTACTTTCGTCACTTGTATAATAAATAACTATTTCCCATGTAATTCTATATGCACTTTCTTTTTTTGGTTTTCATTATTGCAGGGTCCTTAATTACTTGTATTATTAACTATCAGCCAGCATGAGGTGTCTTAAACAATAAAACGAAATATAAAAAGAATAACATTAATGATCTATAATGAGTAGTGTCACTAATTTCGTTTAACTCCTTTGAGCTCCGTACAATAACTGCAATATTTGTTGGCATCGTCAGTATTCAATCAAGGCATGGCTCTGATTCAAAATCTACTATTTTCATTTCAAGCTGTATTCTGTTCAGAAATTCCTAATTCTGTTCAGAAAGTTCCTCTTATCAGACATTAATGAATTAATGTCGTTTCTTAATTTTTTTTGTTCTATTTATTTCTGCCAGACCTCTCATTATGTGTTTTAGCAAATTTCCCTCAGGGTAAATCAGCTATTGAGGTCGTACTCATGACGCGAGTTTCGAAAAATTTCTTCAAATGTCCATCGATCCTACCCAAGAGATGACGAAAATGAGGTCCGTTAAAAATTATATATATTTGTCTGTTAACGCTCTAGCGGTCCCAATTTTTGTTTGATCGTTACCAAACTCGGAATTTAATTGTTTTATGTAAAAAGGAAGATCAAGTTCGTTAAAGGCTGAAATCGGACCAGTGGGAGGGGGGGGGGGGGTTTAAAAGGGGGATTTTTGAAAATTCCAAATATCTCCGTTATTATGCTTCGGATTGAAAAATTGTATAAAATCAATCTTATTGTAAATTAAATTTACTATAAACATTGGTCTATACATTTATTCTGTATCTTGAATATTAACCGAGATATTTGCATTGGTGAATTGGTTTAGAGATTCGTTACTACTGCCGTTATTAGTAGGCAGATATCTCTACTGTAAAACTTCACGTGGGAAATCTGCTTATTTTACGCAGCCCCTGCGAGACGGATTTTTGTTTATTAGGCTCTTCCATTCCAGAAGGGTCTAACCGCTACGTACTCAGTTACCTTGATTATCAAATTTATTAATTCCTATTGTCATATCTGCCGGTGAAGACCGTAGTCGCTGGCTGATGGTCGAGTACAGTGGGCAATTCAGGTTAATTCCTACTTTAAATCAATAAATAAATGAGGTTATATGTGTTCTATATTCGGTAGGTACCAATCACGCGGGGCACCCTTTTACAGAGAATGAAACATTCCAGTTTACAGTGTCGGAAAGTAGGTAATCCACCAATGTGCCATTGAATTTAATTTAGGCTTCTATTTTCAGCCGACTCCTTGTAAAAACTCCCATTCCAAGGCATCTGAATGACAAGAGCGATGGGCATGATTGGACAATACATTTAGTTCTGAGTTCAACAAATTTATTCCTGTTATTCACTAGGCATTCAGAAATCAAAAATTATAATTTTCACAGGAAGTACAAATAATTCATAACAATACACAATTTACTCAGAAGGTAGTAAGGATGGACATGATCTAGGTGGCGCCTTTATTATTTTAGCTAGACTGTTTGGGTATTGAACGAAGTAAGTTTGTCCATTTCATAATGGACAAACTTACATTTACATACAGGGTCCGGCAAAAAAACCTCCCTGATTTTAATAGGCATTTGCAAAAAGAATAAGAAACATACAGAACAATTACTTATATTTGTGAATAGCCTATATAATGCCATTTTACATCACTTAGTATACTCTACTTGGTTTTGAAAATTATGTCCGATAAATGATGTCCCCCATTGTTAACACATTCACGAAGTCTTTCCCTGACGTTGTCCATAGTCCTTCGTGTACCTTCCCTTGGAATGGCTGCCACTTCCTGCCTAATGACATCTTTTAGTTCTTGCAGAGTTCTCGGACAATGTTTGTACACTTTAGCCTTTAGGTAGCCCCACAGAAAGAAATCAATCACAAGGTGATAAGTCGGGTGACCTTGGGGGCCAGGAAATGTCTCCTCTTAAAGAAACAAGACGTCCAGGGAACAACTCTCTTAACATTTCCATGAACCGCCGAGCAGTGTGAGCTGTGGCTCCGTCCTGTTGGAACCAAACTTCTTCTTCCTCATGGTCTAAAACAAACTGGTTGATCTTGGGTCGGAGAAATGTCTCTATCATGTGACAATAGCGATCGGCATTGACCGTTACTGTTTGTCCATTTAAGAGGAGACATTTCCTGGCCCCCAAGGTCACCCGACTTATCACCTTGTGATTTCTTTCTGTGGGGCTACCTAAAGGCTAGAGTGTACAAACATTGTCCGAGAACTCTGCAAGAACTAAAAGATGTCATTAGGCAGGAAGTGGCAGCCATTCCAAGGGAAGGTACACGAAGAACTATGGACAACGTCAGGGAAAGACTTCCTGAATGTCTTAACAATGGGGGACATCATTTATCGGACATAATTTTCAAAACCAAGTAAAGTATACTAAGTGATGTAAAATGGCATTATATAGGCTATTCACAAATATGAGTGATTGTTCTGTATGTTTCTTATTCTTTTTGCAAATGCCTATTGAAATCAGGGAGGTTTTTTTGCCGGACCCTGTATGTAAATGAAATGGACAAACTTACTTCGTTCTATACACAAACAGTCAACTGCTTCTACTCAAACTAGATAACTTAAAAAACCACACCGAACATATAGAACAAATAAAAACTAATATAAGACAATCAAAAACAAACTGACTTTCACCCATTCTAAATGGATCAAGACATATGCCGGAGTTATGGGCAATGAAATAGTTTTTTGTTTATTATTATTTACGTCCACTTTATGCTACTAGGCTAATCGGGACGGGTTATCTACAGGTTACCATCCTTTTCTAACCAGGGTGGGCTCAAGGAGTTTATTTAGTGAGTCCGTCACCAAATAAATTTCTACTGCCCAGGGCGGGAATCGAACCCGTCACTATAAGTCTACCACGCGAGATTAGGACCAACGCCCTAACTCGCACGGCCAACCTGAGCCCCGCAATGAAATAGTGATAACCACACAAAGAATGCCTCTAAATATAACGAGTAGGCAATTAAACATAAATTTATTCCAACGGTATTAAAATCATTACTTAGAGAGAAAACGTATTAATTTGTGTCAACAGCGGTGGCATCAAACAGATAAAGGATCACATCTAAAATTAATTATCCCTAAATTAAAGGCCAATATCTCACAATCCGAACATACATTCTCTCTAGCACAATTACTAACTGGACACGGAAATAAAACTCTTACATACACAGATTTAACCTTCGGGCTCAAATATTAGTAAATACATCAGTTACCCAGAATAAACATTTACTCGCTTGATTTACGAATGCGGACTGACGCAAGTTGCTCAAAGACAGATAACAAAGTCCGCCACGCAGGGGCTGCGTAAACTAAGCAGATTCCCACGAGAAATTCTACAATAGATAAATCTACATACTTGTACAGCACGTATATTAAGTGAACAAATACAAAAGACAATGTCAAATCATTCAATCGATTTACAGTTAAATAAGCTACACAACGGAAAACATCTCAATTGTAAAGAAACAGGTCAGCAAACCTCTCAGAGCTGAAAGATAGAAATATTCTTGACCGGAAAGAAAAATAATTATTGAAATATATCTGAATATAATATATTAATTTCATTGAGACCTATTTACTATATCTAGTGCTGCAATTTATAATGAAACAGAATAATTTTCATCTCAACCACTCTAGTAATCCAAAACATAAGACGAGGGGGGAGGGGTCGTCAGAACGTCTTGATAGATTAAATAGATAGACTTTATTGGCTAATATGTACATATTTTAGCCTGAGTCTGGCTCATTTAATCTTACTAGTAATTTTATTTAGTAATCGTACTAGTAATCACCAGTAATCTTACTATTGTAGTAATATACAAAAAGAAAAAATATTTATATATATATATATATATATATATATATATATATATACATATTTATATGTATAAGAACTAATGACATAATATTAACCTACTATATACAATGAAATAATACATTTTACATTTTTTTTTTAATTTGCTAGGTGAATTTGCTAGGGCTTGGAAAAATACTAATAACAAGGTGTAGGTTCTGTTGAAAAATAGCAACAAAATTCAAAAACATTTTCTGCTACTAATTGAAACTGTATTACAAAGTCGATGATTTTCAAACACTCACTGCTAAGAAAGTCTAACTACTCTTTGAGACGGGCAAGGTAAACTGAAAGAAAGATTTTAGTCTCACCGTGCCGGTGCATTATGTGACACGTGAGCTATCTGATAATTATCTTAGACAGATTGGGATTACGGACCCAAGAAACTATCCCGTGTCCCTGCTTCTACCTTATCGCTCTAGCGTACCTTCTTCGACACCAACCAGGAGAAAACAACAAAAAGTTCTAATAAATTATTTTTTTTTATTTCATTGCAATGAATTTGAACCCTTTCTAACGTTTTATAAAGTTATTTTGAAATACAAAACTCTTGTAATGCATATAATACGTACCACCGCTTGCGCTACAATATATAGTCGTCCAGCACTTTTGGCAATGAAGTGAAGTTCCATCTGCAAGTCGAAGATTATTCCATTCAACGAATAATATAAGTAATCCAAAACATAAGACGAGGGGGGGGGTCGTCAGAACGTATTGATAGATTAGATAGATAGATTTTATTGGCTAATATGTACATATTTTAGCCTGAGTCTGGCTCATTTAATCTTACTAGTAATTTTATTTAGTAATCGTACTAGTAATCACCAGTAATCTTACTAGTAATATACAAAAAAAATATTTATATATATATATATATATATATATATATATATATATAAGAACTAATGACATAATATTAACCTATTATATACAATGAAAAAATACATTTTCCATTTTTTTTTTTTTTATTAAATGTTTTCAGATACTTAAACTTCTAACATTCTTTATAATTTGATCTGATTAGTACTATTCAACATGTACGTATTTACTTTTGTTTATTTGTTTACCGTGACGCGTTAATTGGCTTCGTTGGATATTTCTAAATTATAGTGTTTAATTTTCAAGATAATGGTATATACTATGTCGTTGCCTAGTTGCATACTGCTGAAAGGAATAAGTAAATCATGTACAATTTATGAATGTCCTCAAGGTGAAGAATATTTTCCAGTGACATTAAGTCATCACTTGTGGCTATAAACTTCTTCAAATATGCTCTCTGTAATAGCTGTATTCCGAGCATTGCAATAATAAATGTTTTAATCCGTCTGATATAAATTCCTGGCAGCATTCACAAATTCCTCCGGATTATATTACTTTCATTTTCTTATTGTGATACAGCTTCAAGTAGTCGTTATTTGAAATTCTAAGTTGACTTACTAATCTTGCTTACTTCATATTAACTTTGAATTTAAGATAATCTTCGGGTTCTGGCTGGTATAATGATATACACTTCTATAAAAGGGATTGTATGATGTACTATATACTCTATTGATGTATGTGGATTATATGTTACTTGTTGCTTGTCCCAAAATTTGTTTTTATTTGCTAGGAAATTTGTTTCACACGAGATTGCACATTGCGTCAGAACGTAATTGCATCTATCTAATATAGAAACGACTTGTTGAACACAATTTTTGGCGTTTCAGCTTGAAATAAGACGGTTCTGATCTGTTGACTTATTCATAACGTGCGATGACAAAGAAAGGGGGTTTATTGAAAGCTGAAAATTAAAATATGCAAATATCTCGGTTAATATTTGAGAAAGAATGTGTATACAATAATAACTTTTGTAGGCAAATTAATTTGCAATACGATTGCTTATGTACACATTTTTCGATCCGACTTATATTTTAGTAACTGAGAAACTTCAAATTTTGGATACCCCCCCCCCCTGAACCCCTTATATATATAAATATTTTAAAAAATTTGAACGGACCTCATTTTCGACATCCCCTGTGTAGGATCGATGGACATTTGAGAAAATGTTTGAAAATCGCGTTATGAGCACTACCTCTCTATAGCTGATTTCCCTAAAAGAAAATTTGTTAAAATCATCTTCTCACTTGGCTTATAATAATAGACCAATAATTGGTCTCCGACAGTTTGTTCTCAAAACATTTTAATTAATTTATTTTTTTGTAAATAAAATCAATCTTATTGCAAATTACATTTACTAAAAATATTGTTATATACATTTATTCTCTATCTTGAATATTAACCGTGATATTTGCATTTTTATTAAATCTGGGCGGCTAACGGACGAGTGACTTTCCCGACAAAACCTAGTTTGGCCGTTTTCTTAACTGCTCGGCTCTCGTGAAATTTCTCTATTTTAAAACATCACTTGGGAAATCTGCTTAGTTTACGCAGCCCCTGCGTGACGGACTTTTAATAGGTTTGTGAGGCGACAGCGTGACTTTGGAGTGAACTGTACAGACTTTAGAGTCCATGGCGACTAAAAATGAATCAGCTATTGAAGTTGTACTCATCACACGAATTTCGAAAAATTGCCTCAAATGTCCATCGATCCTACCTAGGTGATGGAGAAAATGAAGTCCTATCTAAATTATATCTATCTATGTATGTATGAATATATATATATATATATATATATATATATACTTGTCTGTCACTCTAGCGGTTGCAAATTTTGTTTTATCGTTACAAAAACTCGATATATAAGCGATTTATGTAAAACTAAAGATCAAGGTTGTTAACGGCTGGGGGAGGCGGGGTTTGGAGGGTGGAAAATCGAAAATTTGAAATATTTTTTTCATTATCATAAGTCAAACAGAAAAATTGTATATAACCAAACTTATTGAAAAATAAATGTTTTATTAAAGTTGTTATGTTCTCCTGAATATTAACCGAGATATTTTCATATTTTAGTTTTCAACCTTCAATAAACCCCCACTTCTATCATACAATTTTTGACAGAATGCAAATACAATGCATAGGATTTGAAGGAAAATAAAATCCCTCGATATAGGGTTGCTATGTTGAGGAAATATATATAGTCATTCAAACGTAATTAATATTTGAGCTTCAGGAGTGTGCAGAATGTCTACCAGTAACTATCTTTAATTATCATTATTACATATATTAATTTATTTTATTTCAGAAATGGTCTGAGTCTTTCCATGTCTAGCAATTTGACAAGAAATCCACTGTCAGTGGAAATCCTCTCCGCCCCGTGTAACATTACATGCAGAGGTGACATAAATCCATGTTCTGGAGTTGAAGTTAGAGAACTCAAGTGGAATGGTGTAAGTACAAAAATTAAACATTTATTTTCTATTTATTTATTCATTACTCTATAACAAAACAACCACAACAGAAACAAAGAACATATCATTAACAGAGATCTGAACAACAAACATGTTAAAAAAAAAAGTCCGTCACCCAGGGGCTGAGTAAACTAAGCAGTTTTCCCAAGTGAAGTTATACAATAGAGAAATCTCCATACGAGAGCCGAACAGTTACGGAAACGGCCGAACTAGCTTTTGGCGGGAAACCCACTCGTCTCTTATCCACTCATTTAATAAAAATTCAAATATCTCGGTTAATATTCAAGATAGAGAATAAATTTATAAAACAATGTTTATAGTAAACTTAATTTACAATAAGATTGGTTCTATACAATATTTTGATCCGACGTATGGTAACGGAGATATTTCGAATTTTCGAAAATCCCCCCTCTAAACCCTCCCTCCCATCTGTCTATTTGCATAAAACGTTTAATATATATATATATATATATATATATATATATATATATATATATATATATATATATAATTTTGAACGGACCTCATTTTCGTCATCTCCTGGGTAGGATCGATGGACATTTGAAGAAATTTTTCGAAAATCGCGTCATAAGTACGACCTCAATAGCTGATTTCCCTCAAGGGAAATCTGCTAAAATGAATCTCACTAAATTCTTTAGGTATATATACACCTGAGCCATTAGATGTCACAATAATGCTTTGGAAGGACTAATTTTCTTTTCACTTCCTTAAGGCTTGTCTTGAAAAAAGAAGGGAAAAGTTCTATTAATAGTATTAGCAACTTTATTAAGGGCCGTTTTTTGTCTTTTCGGCGTAATCTTTAACAGTTTGACATTTATTGGCTATCTCCATTTCTAAAGGAATATAATTTGAAAAAATGTAGGTGCGTAAACATTTAAAACATTGCAACAAAAAGAATATAGGGAAAACTTAACTCCTACATCAAACCAATATTTACTCAAATGAATGAAGGTAAACACAAGAAGAGACACGTGAAAAATTTTCTGAAATCAAGAAAAACGACGACACAATAAATCGAATGAAATTGAACTTGAAGAACAATACTAAAATATTTAAAAAATAGAAACACTTCTCTGGAAGCGGAAGAACGATAAACGAAATGCAATTTAACTTCAACGTTTATCCGGAGACATCTAATTATAATACATCCCCTCAAAACTCAAAAATGCCTGTTGCTGATAATGGAAAGAAATCTCTAAAACTATATTATATCTTAAATCCTGCTTTAATTGCTTAGCCTGGAAAACTATTTTTGTCAAAAATAAGTTATTCACGACCTAAAATAAAGAATTCAATTCTTTTTTCCAAATGGAAATAAATATTTATGCATTTTACGACATCAAATCAAAACTTTTACCGATATTAACTCTTTTTAGAACTTGATTTTCTACAAGAATCCGCTATAGAAAGCAGGGCATGCCATTGGAAATTCCAAAGTTATAGTGGCTGGAGAAGTACTGGTAAAGGTTAGGTGGTGGAATAAGGACTGAAAGGATTCTTCAGGGCTCCCAATTATGGCACACCAAGTTTCAGCCTTGTATTAAAATAATGGGAGATTTTAAGGGGGATAGCACGGGAAGTTGGGACACCCTGTATATATATTAGAAATATCACGAATTTATGAAAATAGGCTTAAAGTTCCCAGGGGGGAATTAATGAAAAAAACATAACTCCTTTAGTTTTAAACATAATGAGTTGGGGATAATGAAGCCTTTCTAGAGAATGTATCCTCAATAAAAGCTATATTCTATACATTTTTTTCTCTATTGCGGATTTTAATTTTTCTAACTCGGATAATAATATTTTAGTTTTTAGCCCTCGATATGAACTCATTTCTACGCATCGCTCGTGAACATCAAGCCAATATACCATGAAATGTCTTATTCAAAGCATACCTAAATAATAAATATTGTTTAATTTGCTGTATGAGATACATGCTAATATGTTATATGTGTGACATCATCAATAAAGATTTTACGTTCTAGACTCAAAAATCTGTACATGATCCATACCATGCACGATATTTTAGCGTTTCCAATGGCTGAAATCCAAAAAGAAATCATTTACGACCCAATGTAAAATCTTTTTTCAAAATGCATTTTATGGAATGTTATAAAATGAATTGTATATCGGATTTGAATTAAAACTATTTATTTTAATGAACTTGGAAATTTTATATATATATATACATAATAGGTTAGATATATCAGGAATCTATGAAAATAGGCTGTAAAGTGCGTTGAGGAGGGTTTTTAAACGGCAGTAGAATCGAAAATTCCAAATATCTTCTTTGTTATGGGCCCGATCGGAAACTGTTTTATAGCAATTCTTGTACCAAAATTAATTGATTACAACTATGGCTTTATAATTGCTTTTACCAAGGTATTTTATTTTTTGTTTCCAGCATTTAGTAAACGCCCACTTCATTTCGGTATTGTGTCGTGCCACCGCCCGAGATATCGGTTTATTTTCCGCAGCTCCTGCGTGGACCAGGATGAAAACACTTAAATGATTTTAACTCTATTAGTGCCGCGTGAAAACGGTTGCCTGTGCGAAGATAACCAGAGAAATTTGCGAATTTACTAGGGCTTGGAAAAATGCTCATAGCAAGGTGTAGTACCTGTTGAAAAATAGCAATAAAATTCAAAAACATTTTCTGCTCCTAATTGAAACTATATTACAAAGTAGACGATTTTCAAACATTATTTTGGAAGATTATTCCATTCAACGAATAATATGATAAACACCGTCACGCAGGGGCTGCGTAAACCAGGCAGTTTTCCCACAAGAAGGTTTACAACAGATAAATCCACATACTGGTAACACCACCGTGAATGTTAAGAGAATAAATACAAACGGTAATAAGAAATCATTTAGTCAATTTACAATTTAATAAAATCTTCAAAGGAAAGTGTTTGAATTTTAAAGAAACAGGACTGCTAACTTCGCAGCGCTGAATAGATAGAATTAATTCTAACTGAATATAACATATTAATTTTATTGAAACCTATTTACTATATCTAATGGAGTAATTTTAAATGAATCAGAATAATTTCTATCTCAATCACTCAGATTTTAGTAATCCCAGAACAAATGAAGGGGGATGGGGTCAACAGAACGTATTTGTTTGCATCTCGTATAATAAAGCTTTGTTGAAAACAATATTTGGAATTTAACCTTGTAATGAAGTGGTTCATGATATAACAGCTTATTATTAATATGACACTAGTAGGAGTTGGTGGTTTACTGAAAGCGTAAAACTGTAAAATCCAAATATTTCGGTTAATACTCCTTATACGGAAATATAACAATATTTATAGTGAATGTAATTTGCAATAAGATTGTCTCTATATAATTTTTCGATCCGACGTATGGCAACAGAGATATTTCGAATTTTCAAAATTCCTACCCCTCTCCCTTCCCCCCTTGGTACGATTTCAGCCGTTAACGAACTTAATTTTTCTTTTTACATAAAACGACTAAATATCGAGTTTGGTAACGATCAAACAATAATTGCGACCGCCAGAGCGGTAACAAACAAACACACATATATATATATATATATATATATATATATATATATATATATATATATATGGTTGTTGTTTTTTGGAGTTCTGGTCAGTGTTGGTGAAAAAATCTTAGTTCATTCCCATATTTCGAGAATATTTAATTGCTCTTTTTCAGGGCAAGACTAAAGATACTTAAAAACTATTGGACATGACCGTTGTACTTCTGTTTACATTAGGAGTACTAAATATCTGTGTTTACATTAGGAGACACCAACACTGACCAAAACTCCAAAAAACAACAACACCAAGAAAAATTTTGATAATAGCGTATGAGTACGACCTCAACAGCTGATTTCCCTTAGGGGCAATCATTGTAGTGACATCTCAAATAAATAATATAATGTTAAGGGAAATCTGCAAAAATCAACTGATGTATATTGATATAGAAGGTGTACTGAGAAGGTATCAACTATATCTAAATTTGATCAGGATAAATAAATATTTTCCTCCTCTTTTTGTCTCGCTGACTTCACTCGGTTATGTTTGAAGAGATGGATTCCTATATCAAAGCACGTTGTGGGTCAAGTCATAAATATAAAGCATTCCATTTCATTCCCTTCCTATTCTCCGAACTAATGTGTCTAGACTTTATACCAGGTTACTTTTCATAATTCCCCCTGGTTCCAAGAATTCTCTTTATAAATATCACATCCTTTTTAACGCAATTCTATTTTAATTTAATATATGAAGAATTATTTTATTTTTGTGCTTTAAATAGCTTCCAAGTTAGTATGAAATTTATCAATGACGTTCAGAAATAACTATGATGTTTTGTGTCGAATCAGAGGTAATGCAGTAAAATCAGGGGTGAACGAATACTTTATTAAAAATCGCTTCATTAGTACTTCGTAGGTTTTAATTTGAATAGACAATTGAACATTTCAAAAGTATAATTCGTGATAAATTAAAAAACGTCCGTCACGCAGGGGCTGCGTAAACTAAGCAGATTTCCCACGTGAAGTTTTACAAGAGAAAAATTTGCATACTAGTAACAGTAGTAATAACGAGTCTCTAACCAATTTCACGAGAGCCGAACAGTTACGAAAGCGGCCGAACTAGCTTTCGGCGGAAACTAAGGAATAGAACCGACATCAGCCGATCTCATCTCGTCCGTTATCCGCTCACACTTAATAAAAATGCAAATATCTCGGTTTATATTGAAGATACAGAATACATGTATATAACAACATTTATAGTACATTTAATTTGCAATGAGATTGGTTCAATACAAGTTTCCGATCCGACGTATAGTAACGGAGATATTTCGAAAACCCCTCCCCCCCTCTTCCTAACACCACCCATTGGTCCAATTTCAGATATCAACAAACTTGTTTTTTGTTTTTTTTTATAAAACGAGTAAATGTCGAGTTTGGTGACGATCAAACAAACATTACGACCGCAAGAGCATTAAAGGACAAATATATATATTATTTTGAACAGAACTCATTTTCGTCATCTCCTGGGTAGGATTGGTGGACATTTGAAGAACTTTTTCGAAAACCGCGTCATGAGTACGACCTGAAAAGTTGATTTCCCTGAAGGGGAATCTGCTATAACCTTCTTAATGCAGGTAGTGGCGTAAGCTAAGCAGATTTCCCACTTGCGGGTACGACACACTATTGATTTCATCTCACCATATATTTTATATTTCTAAGAAACAATAAGATGAGTAGAAGTGGGGTTACTGGCGGCTGAAAACAATGAAGCACGAATAACTCCCCTAACATTTTAACAAGATTGGTTCTATAATATTTTTCAAACCGTCTCATTATAACGGAGATATTATGAATTTTCAAATTCTCCCCACCCCTAACCCCCCTATTCATCATCCGGTTTCAGACACTAACTAGTGATCTCTAAGCTGTAAAATATTGAGCATTATATAGATCGAAAAAACATTTTCGAGTTAAGAACCTAAAATATTAAATGATGGTGTCATCAGACAAGGGATTTGCATGTACCTGAAACAGTAGAAGTTCAATGAAAACAATATTTGATATTTAAGCCATGATAAAAAAAACATTTTATTTTCATATGAGATGAGTAGGAGTGGGGGCTTACTGAAGGGTGAAACTAAAAAAGAAGTCCGTCACTCAGGGCCTGCACAAACTAAGCAGATTTCCCTCGTGAAGTTTTGCACTAAATAATCTACATACTGGCAACACTTAACATCACCGTGAATATTAAGTGAATAAATACGAACAGTAATGAGAAATATTTCAGTCAATTTTAATAACCTCTCATCGGAAAGCGTCTAAATTGTAAACAAGCAGGTCTGCCAACCTCTCACAGCTGAACATATAGATCCTGTCATTTATAATGAATCAGAATAATTTTTATTTCAATCACTCACATTTTAGTAGTCCAAGAACTTAAGACGGGGGGGGGAGAGTATCAAGAGAATATATGTGCATGTATCTCGAATAATAAAGGTCTCTTGAAAACAATATTTGATATTTAAACTTTAAATAACGTGGTTTATTATATAACAGAGTATTGTTTATGTGGCAGGAGTAGAAGTGGGGGTTTGCTGAAAACTGAAAAATGCAAATATCTCAGTTAATTCAAGATAGAAAAAAAATATACATAATACATTTAATTTACAATAAGATTGGCTCTGTATAATTTTTCGATCCTACGTACAGAAACAGAGATATTTCGAATTTTCAAAATTCCCCACTCTAACTCCCCCCCCCCCCGGGCCGATTTCAGCCGTTAATGGAGTTGATCTATAGTTTTGCATGAAACCCTTATATAACGAGTTTGGTAACGATAAAACAATAATTGTAACCGCTAGAGCGTTAACAGACTAATATATTTTATATATATATATATATATATATATATATATATTTATATATATATATATAATTTTTCGAAAATCGCGTCATGAGTGCAACCTCAATAGCTGTTTTCCCCTAAGGGAAATCTGCTAAAAGTCCGTCTCATAGGATTTGCGTAAACTAAGCAGATTTCCCACGCACCGGAATAGCATGATAGTAATGTTATTTCACTGAATATTTTCTCGCCTAGTAAGTAAATAGGAACCAAAATATAACACGGGCATGACATGTCTAGTCCTTGATTTATTCAAAGAGAAAATCGGATGACTAAAAATGGGGGATTGTTGAAGGCTGCAACCGAAACAATACACCGGGGTTAATTATCGAGTTAGAAAGGGAATAATTGAAGAATAGTTATAGAAAATTCAATTTGCATCATGATTGGTTGCATAATATTGTTTACTCAGACTCGATAACATCGGAGAATACTCGATTCCACCCCTCCTCTTAACCTCGACTCCCTCTTAATGGCTTTCAGTCATTAAAGCATATAATCTTTATTACAATATACCGCATCTACTATTGTCATTAGCGGTAGGTGGTTGTATATTTCTTGGAATGAACAAGTTACAGTTAAAAATATACAAAAAGCCTTTTTATCTCGTCTCCATCGTCTCTAAGGAGTTCTTTTAGGTTCGGTTTAAGGTTCAGAGCTCTTCTTGGAAGATCGTATTTCTTACAATTGAGGAGAAGCTGTGAGACGGTAATATGGACATTACAACAATCGCTGGTTGGTGGGAATAAGCCCTTCAATAAATAACTATGTGTTAATTTTGTGTGCCCAATTTGGACACGGGCAAGAACGACCTCCTCTTTTCGGATTTGTCTACTTGCAGTGTTCCAACGCTCGGTAATTTCTTTGATTTGTCACAGTTTATTGTCGTGTTTTTTCGTCCAGTCTGATTTCCACCTTTGAAGTATGAGCTTTCGAAACTCTCGCTTCCAATCTCGTCCAAAAATGACTTAACCGGTCCTTGTCAATATTACCATCAAAGTCTTCGGGTACTGCCCGTGTGTTCATGTTCCTGGCCCACGTTTCGCTAGACATACTTCTAGCATCATCAGTGCTCTTTCTGAGACCCTGTATAAAGTTTTGTCATGTCCTCCAAGACAGGATCGGTTTTTTCCCCACCTCTGCCCCCGCTGTACCTTTGGGTTTCCCCATACCAGTGGTCTCCATTTATTAAGAGATATAAAATTTTGAATAAATAAACTGCGCCAGGTAACTTAGCCTAGCTCGCCGAGCACAGCTAAGTATAAAAGTGGAATATTTGGGAGATTTAGTTTAAGTCCGAAAAGTCCAAGGGGAACCCGGAGCTGCGACTCCTTTGGCTCTGTTCAAAGAAGTGGCAGCAAGAGCCTAATTAACTAGCCTAAATACCTAAAGCCTAAATACTAACCTAAACTCACATAAACAATACATATATACATATAATTTACAAATAAATACATTTTTACTTCGTTTTCAACACCTCTTGGGCAAAGGTCCTGAAGGCTGAAAATCTATTTTTCATATGTTTACCAACATATGGTAGCTCTCAGGAGGCCAGTTCACATATGAAAAAGCACTCATTAGCCGAATACGCTTGGCGTTGAAACGCGGACATTGGAGGATCACATGGTCAGCCGTATCCAACTCGCCTCACGAGCAGAATGGGGATTCCTTTCGTTTGAAGAAGTGGAGCTAGTTATTGAAGTCCCCGTGACCACTGATAATTTGGCTGATATAGTAATCTGGGACGTACCACGTCAGCTTAGTTCTAGTCCTGACATCTGGGAAAAATTTGTAGGTCATCCTACCTTTGCTGGAGTTGGTCCAGCGACTCTGCCAACTGTCCCAGATGGTTTCTTCAATATGGTAGAGTGTTTCTCTAAGACCCTGCTGTCCTATTGTGAAGATAAACTCTCCTATCTTGTAAGGCAACCCTCTGTCTGCTTGGTATAGGCAGGGTCGATGGACATTTGAAGAAATTTTTGAAAATCGTATCATGAGTACAACTTCGACAGCAGAATTCTCTTAGGAGATGTAGAAATAACTACCCCATTGCTACAACAGAACATTGAGAGGAAACAAATTAATCAATAACGTTGATAATATAACAGGTTTATTTAACGCTTATGAACGGAGATAACAACGATTTTACATTTCACCCCTTCCTTCAAATACCCTCATTCAAGTGTCACTGGGTCATTTACGGACCATTACATGATCAAAAAAGTATTTAAAACGAAATAATGCAATAGTTTTCTAGAATAAATCCAAAAAATGTTTACTTCAAAAAATATGAACATATCAAAAAATGCTTTTCCGTTATTTCGTATTATTTTTTTTTCTTCACAATTCATTCCTCTTCTCATACACTTGTTTCAAAGATAATTTTGTTGGCTACAAATTTTATGTCACGGCATTTTTCAATTAAACGTGCCGTTTCTAAAATAAAGATCTGTGCACTTTACAGCTAAAGGATGCATCTAATAGAAAAAATTCACCGATATAAACTCGTTTTAGAACTTGATTTTCTACAAGTATTCGTCATAAAAAGTATGGCATTCCATTGGAAATTCCAAGGTTATGGTCGGTGGATAAGTACTTGAGAAGGCTACGAGGTTGAATGTGGACTGAAAAGATTCTTCAGGGATCACAATTATTGCACACCAAGTCTCAGCGCCTTTTAATAAAACAATTGGCGGTTTTAAGAGGGGTGGCACGGGAAGTTGAGACACCCTGTGTGGTTAAATATACATACACACACACACACACATATAGCTGTGTGTGTGTGTGTGTGTGTGTGTGTGTATGTATGTGTGCACAAACACATAAGGCATGCAAGATTGAACACTGTCGATGCTTGAATGGGTGACTGCAGAATATGCTAGTTCACCAGTTCACTAGCATCATCATGATTCCTTGTCTCCGATGATATTCAACCTAACCTTGGAAAATTGTAATACAGGAAGCATCCAAAGTGAATTGGGTTGTACACGTATTTATTCCTTTCATATATAGGCGGTGTTCCTCTACTGCGAATATAGTAAGTGGATTTGCAGTCTCTAAGCAGCTCCCTGATATCAGTTGCCTTAAGATTGGCTTCCAAGTAAACCAATTAAAGGTGAAGTACAGGTTAGTGAGCCTTAACCTGCGCCTGGAAGAAAAGGTTGAGTGGAGGGGAGCTCTCCTACCCTACAGTAGAAAGCTTCAAATGCCTCGGAGTAGCCTCTATCAACGTCCATTCCACTGAAATCGATCAGATGACTAGTGGCAACCACGATTTCTTCTCAATGATTAAAGTCGTTAGATAAAGCAAAAATCTCGCGAATCATAAAACTAAGAGACTAACTCCATTATCAAACCCGTACAGATGCATCGGATTGACGGCTACCCTGGATAGAAAATTGGAGTGGTTTGAACGCAATGTTCTTACAGCCATAATTGGTGTGGTGAATAGGAACTGTGGAAAAGAGAGAAAAGCAATGCAATTTTATCTGAAACGAGACAGACGATTCAACACGCTAGGAGGTTGTAGTGTGTACAGACAAGAAGTCCGTCACGCAGGGGCTGCCTAAACTAAGCAGATTTCCCTCGAGAAGTTTAATAATAGATAAACCTACAAACTGCTAACATACCACCGTGAACATTAAGTGAATAAATACAAACAGTAATAAGAAATCTTTCCCCTCCCCGTGGGAAGCGTCTGAAATGTAAACAAACAAGTATCAGAATATATTATAATAATTTTATTGAAAACTATTTACTACATCTAGTACTGTAATTTGTAATGAATCAGAATAATTTTTACCTCAACCAATCAAATTTTAGTAGTCCATAGTAGACGGGGGAGGGGGGCACCAGAATATATTTGCATGTATCACGTATAATAAAAGTCTCTTGAAAACAATATTTGGTATTTAAGCTTCGAATAATGTGGTTTATTATATAACAGAGTGTTCTTTATATTACATGAGTAGAAGTGGGGGTTTGCTCAAGGCTGAAAACGGAAAAATGCAAATATCTCGGTTAATATTCAAGATAGAGCATAAATGTATATAACAATAATGATAGTACATTTTAATTACAATAAGATTGGTTCTATTCAATTTTTGAATCCGACCTATAATAACGGAGATATATCGAGTTTTCGAAAATCCTCCCTCCCACTTGTCCGATTTCAGCCATTAACGAACTTGATCTTTCTTTTTACATAAAACGATTAAATATCGAGTTTTGTAAAGATCGAACAAAAATTGCGACCGCTAGAGCGGTAACAGACATATATATATATATATATATATATATATATATATATATATATAAATACAATTTTGAACGGACTTAAAGGAAATCTGCTAAAAGTAACCCACCCAGCTCCCAGTACAAGGCAATGCGATACGGGCGGGTAGATAAAGAAAAGCGTAACAGACTTCCTTATTCTGGTCTGGAAAGCCATCCCCAGGATTGAGTTGGAGAGGGCTAGAAATGGCGGCTATAGATCTTCAAGGTCTGTAAAGCCAACCGTAATATATGTACCTTCAAATATTTCACACTCACACACAGGCACTTATAGATAGATATATTTTTTGTGTTGGCCACATTTTCCTCAACTTCAATAGAAGTGAGATTTACAAACGCTTTGAAACTTCGAGTGATAGTGACAAACTCAATAGCTGATTTTTTTTTAAAAAGAAATTTCCTTCGTGAAAAGAATGATTGTACTAAAACTGAGTCTAAACTTTGGCCAAATTTACTAAAGTCCTTACATTAATTGAAAATCTGATAGTCTTGTCATTCCTTCTTGTACACGCATAATACATTCTAGCTTCCATTCACAAATCCTAATTTATATATATACTTTCTTTTCTTTCAGACAAAGCAGGACCTGAGAATCTACAACACAGTCAGCAACTCCACACCTCTGTATTACTGTGCTAGGGTAAGTAAAACTTAAATTGCACTGTTGCATTAATAGACTCATCACTTCATTGCTATACATGGATTAATTTGACTTCATTGTCAAGTATTTCAGGACAAAAGAAAGGATCTTTAGTTCTCAAACCAGCTATCTTCATTCTGATATACATATCTTATTGCATACGTTCCGCCCTTCTGGGCATTTGCAATGCTAGAAACATACAGGTTACATTTTTTATTCTGTGGAGATTTAATAGTATTATATTGACTGGGGAGGGGGGGGGGGGTAATTTTAAAGGTTTGTTAGAACTCTATGAATCTATGAAAATTATGAATTGCCTTTATAGATGTGAGATAAAAAAATCGACCTAGCATTGCCAATGCCCAGGAGGGCGCAACGTCTGCAATGTGAAAATAGTCGGTCACGCAGAGGCTGTGAAAACTAAGCAGATTTCCCACGGGAGGGTTTGTGACAGATAAATCTACACACTGGTAACACCGTGGTGAATGTTAAGAGAATAAAAAGTCTGTCACGCAGGGGCTGCGTAAACTAAGCAGATTTCCCACGTAAAGTTATACAAGAGAGAAATCTCCATACGAGAGTCGAACAGTTACGACAAAGGGCCGAACTAGCTTTTGACGGGAAACTCAGACGTTCGTTATCGGCCCAAATTTAATAAAAATGCAAATATCTCGGTTAATAGTTAAGATAGAGAATAAATGTATAGGACAATATTTATAGTAAATTTAATTTACAATAAGATTGGCTCTATACGATATTTTGATCCTACTTATGGTAACGGAGATATTTCGAATTTTCGAAAATCCCCCTCTAAACCCCCCTCCCACTGGTCCGATTTCAGCCATTAACGAACTTGATCTGTCTTTTTGCATAAAACGTTTAAAAATCGAGTTTGGTAACGATCAAACAAAAATTGCGACCGCTAGAGCGTTAAAAGATATATATATATATATATATATATATACATAGATATATATATATATATATATATATAGATATATACTGCACCAAAATGAATAGGGATATTGGTTATTTGTTCTAATCCTATTAATTTTAATTAAATCGATCTTAATTAAATTTCATTATTATGGGGGAAAAAACACAATAACTTCTAATACATATTAATGATATTTATAATAAAATTTAAAACAAAGATGCTAGGCCCAATACGTACCACAAAACAGCCAAAATCCCTATTCATTTTTGAGCAGTTTATATATATATATATATATATATATATATATATATATATATATATATATATATATATATATAGATATATATAGATAGATAGATAGATATAGTTATATAATTTTGAACGGACCTCATTTTCGTCATCTCCTGGGTAGGATAGATGGACATTTGAAGAAAATTTTTTAAAATCGCATCATGAGTACGACCTCAATAGCTGATTTACCTTAAGGGAAATCTGCTAATACAAACGGTAATAACAAATCATTCAGTAAATTTACAAGTTGACAATATCTACAACGGAAAGCGTCTGAATTGTAAACAAACAGGGCAGGCAACTTCACAGCACTGAATAGATAGAATTATTCTAGACCCGAAAGATGAACAATTAATGAAATATATGTGAATATAACATATTTATTTTATTGAAAACTATTCACTATTGCTAATGGAGTAATTTGAAATGAATCAGAATAATTTCAATATCAATCCCTCAGATTTTAGTAATCCAAGGACAAAAGAAGGGAGGGGGAGAGTGGGTCAACAGAACGTATGTTTGTATCTCGTATAATAAAGCTTTGTTGAAAGCGATATTTGGTATTTAACCTTGTAATGAAGTGGTTCATGATATAACAGCTTATTATTAATATGACACTACTAGGAGTGGGGGTTAACTGAAATCGTTAATATCTCGTTTAATACTCATTATACGGAAAATTTGTATAGAACAATATTTGTAGTAAGTTTAATTTGTTTCTATACAATGTTTTGATCTGACGTATAGTAACAGAGATAATTCGAATTTTCGAAATTCCTCCCTCTCTAAACCCCTCCCCCCCTCCTCCTCGTCCCATTTTAGCCGTTAATGAAATTGATCTTTCTTTTTACATAATCCGACTAAATATCGAGTTTGGTAACGATTAAACAATAATCGCTACCGCAAGAGTGGTAACAGACAGCGGACCTCATTTTTGTAATTTCCTGGGTAGGATCGACGGACATTTGAAGAAGGATTTTGAAAATCGCGTCATGAGTACGACCTTAATAGCTGATTTCCCTTAAGGGAAATCTGCTAAAAAGAGAATAAAGATAGCTTGTTTGAGATCTAAAGATCCTTTCTTTTGCCCTGAAACACTTTAATTGGTCTCAGTAAGGATTAGATGCAATTCAATGTACAGGTTATAACGATTATCATGATCTAAAGGTTACGCCTTGAATATGTAACCACTTGGCTCTGATGGATGATACTCTTTTCATATTGTAATAAACTCCTTAAGCATTAAATGTTTCCGGAAAATTACTTTGAGGAGGCTCTTTTTGCCAAAGTATATTTGTGATAAAATCGTTATGCAATATATATGAATCACCCTATGAGTTAACATATTTTTCTCTGGGGCTTTAATTACCTAACTTACCTCTCATATGTCACTTTCATGACTAATTTCTTCTGACTCGAAATGGTTCAGGTACGGAGTTCACATTTCACTCTCATAAACAAGTACGCTCAATGACAAATACAACAAATCACAGCGTTCAATAATTTCTTTTTGTATCCATATTTATGTGATATATTTGGGGCTCAGGTTAGCCATTTGAGTTAAAGCGTTGACATTAATCTCACATACATGGTAAACCTAGAGTGGCGAGTTCGATTCTTGCCTGGGCAAAGGAAATTATTTAGTGACGAAATTCATTAAATAACATCCTAAATCCCACCCTGGCTAGAAAAGGGTGGTAACCTGTAGATAACCCGTCCCATTTAGCCTGAGTTGCAAAAAGTGGACGTTAAATATTATTTTGTTTTGGAAGATCTCTTGAGGAAGTCCTACTATCCTATCAATTTGATGACTGCTGTTATCTTTTCTGTATTGTTGATTCGTAGGTAACAATGCTTTATGTTTGTTTTCAATTATGGGGTTTCCGTTTCTTTTCTTCTTTGATTTTTTTCTCTTTTACTAAATCTTCGGTTTTGCGTACTTTTATCTTGATTCAAAACTAATATAAATGTTATGATAATCAAAATTTTCACGTTGCTTTATTTCTTCCGAAAACCAGTCGCCTTTGTTTCAATATAATCTTTGAAAAAATGACAGCAAAATCATGCAATGAGCATTCCTCAAGTCGGATCGCTAAGAATAATTACTAGCTGAAATAAGTAATCCGATTATTCATCGAATCTGATTAACTCTATAAACCCGTTACATCTTCATATAAGATCTGATGTCCGGATTACAATGGTTCACTGATTTGAATTTGTTAGTATTACATTCATTAAATTCAATAGCTTTAGGAAATAATCAGATAAGCCAAGTTACCCAGAAAATGCAGCAAGCCTATTGATTAACTTTACATCCAGGTGAAATAAATGCACCTTTTCAGCATCAAAATTTGCGATTATAGATCTAATTAGGGCCTACATCGTTTTACAATATTCTACCGACAATTTTCCTGCTTTTCATACTTCATGTGTAATTTTAGTTAAGGGGAGTATTCTATTTATTTAGGTTTATTTCAGGACCAATTCTCAGTCTATTTCAATCTAATATTGGATTGAGCAAAAGAATGTCTGTTTAACGTGAAAATTATTAGCAGTTTTTGAGTTAACTGGTTATTTTCAACAGACGTAATATTTTATGATATTTAAATTTTCAGATATCACCAGCTTACCATGAATGTTGTATGATATACACGGAGACAATACTCTTAAGCCCAGGTATGTTAAATATTACATAATTCCATTTCTTTGAGATTGGAAATCATAATTGAAATTTAATTGTTTCATTTCAGAAAATGGAACCGATATATCAGTGAAATTCAGTCGAAAAATATACCTCCCAGAATGTTTTATGATAATAACTATATCACTAGCAATTCTAGTATCTCTAATGCTCACCCTAAGAAAAATGTTTGGGGGTAAGTATTTTTAGGTATAACTACTTAAGCTATAATTATATTAATATCTGCAGTAGGTAAGCTATAGGAGTATATAAAAATATGCCTTATTATATGATAAACAATATTTCTAAATACTCCTTATACTTGGGTTATTCTCTAGAAATGCATTTTTTCTTAAAACAACCAGTAGCCGATAAATTAAGAAAAGAAAGAAGACAGCGTTTTGAAAGAAATAATTATGAGATTGTGCAGTTTATAAAAATGTTTCAATTATGAAAAATAATGTCCCGAAGACGGACGGTATTCACTCTACTGGAAGCAAATAATGAGATTTTCTTGGAAGTTCCTCATTTCTTCCGTTACATTTCTCTTAGAATTTCTCCGTTCATCCCCTTAAGTTGATTTTAAAATAAGAGGCTTAATAACGTCAACTTGGTGATTTCAAGTATTCCCATCAAAATAAATTTGTTATGTTTAGATCAGGGGAGCAAACCGGGCAGTTAAGAACTCCTCAGTTTTAGCATAAAATCAGGCCTTGAGGTTGTATTCATAGGGCGATTTTCGAACAATTTCCTCAAATGTCCAACGATCCTACCTAGGAGATAAAAATATGTGTGTGTGCATATATATATATATATATATATATATATATATATATATATATATATACTAGCTAAGGTACCCGGCTTCGCTCGGGATATCATTTGAGGCGGAAAGATTCTATTTAGTTTTTGGTAATGCTTCTTCTTGTACAACTGTACTTCCCGTCTAAGTGCATTTTTTCCCGTAAGGGTCAGTTGGGTGACTTATGGAAAAAAAAAAATTAGAATTCAAGAATAAATGAAAATAAATCTCTAATCATTCCCTCTCCACTGTTTGATACACCGTGAATAATTCAAATCATAATCATGGATAGCATTTATTATAATTAAATATCATCTATAAAGTACTTATTTTGTATATACAATCTAGCTAATGTACCCGGCGATGCCCGGGAAATCATCGTTGACTGACTAATGATGGTATTTTTGTATTTTTTATAGAAAATCGTTGAAAAACCAATGGGAATCGGAATATCGCAATTTTTCATTTCAGGCCTCCTTCATAACCCCCACTCCCGTTTGGACTTAAAAATTTTAATATATCTTATAATCATCGAATGAATGCTAATTCACATACAGAGTTTTGTTAAGTTCGGTTCAATCGTTAGCGCACAACAAAATTGTTGGCCCCCGCTCTAGTTTTTAGTGTATATCTCGTTTATACTTAGGTATAGGACGAAAGTGTATATAACAAAAAATACTCGAAATAACATAATAAACAACTTTTGTTATGTTCATATTTGCTGAAAAACCAATAGGAAACGAAATATCGCTATTTCTAATTTCAGGCCTTCCTTATAACCCCCACTCCTGTTCGTCTCAGAGAATATTAATATAGCCTAAAGTCTTAGTTGGGCTAGTAGTAATACACATACCAAGTTTCATAAAATTCGGTTCAACCGTTTATACGTGAAAAGGTAACAAACAAACAGAAACGAAAGAAACACAATGCAGTTATGGTGTCTATGACATGTGAAACAAAAAGTTGTCATGAAATTTCGCGAAAAAAATCAATGTACAGACAGAGGTTACTATTTTATATATATAGATATACTATATACAGAAAACAGGTCTTAATAACACGAAGTCTTCCCACTAATTCTTTATTTAAGTACAAGGCCTTTCGCCACTGACGTGCCATCGTCCGGTGCTAACAAACAAAACAAAGAAAACATAATTAGGCCCAGTGATGTATCCAATGATTACATTTGAAATGTTTTAACAAAAATATAATTACATACTAAAATCAGTCTTACACTTATACAGAAGAAAATTGGTGTTGGTTTTGCAAATCGAAATAATTTGAAATCCTATTTAAGTATATTAAAAGACCCAATAAAGCTGCCCGACCAATCAGGAATATAGAAAGGCGTCTGTGGAGAATGTGGGTAGAAATTTCAGAAAATTAAGGAAAAGGTGATAGAAGTATTTGTTTAGAATGGATTCAACGTTCCTCCAGCATTTGAGAAAAGAAAACCACGAAAATTGGTTATTGGAAATAATTTAAAAACTGGAACGCCTTACCATTGAGCTGGAGAGACGGAGGGTTATCTGCCTAAACGCTCAATTGGAAATGCTGAGTTCTGTCCTGGTGAGTAGACCTCCCTCTCTGCTAGTCGTAGTGGTCCCAAAGCCTTAGCCCTAGCATCCATTATACAGAAAAAAATGTAGGGTAATTGTTAATTTATAGAAAATTGATTTATACAAGATAGACGTCTTTCATGTTCAATATATGAATATTTTTATTTATGTTTCATTTGATTTTAACTATATTTTTAATTATTTAAAATATAATATTGTTTTATGTTTGACTTCGATTTTAAAAAATTTAAGACAGGACTTTTTGTAAGACTGATTTTATTATGTAATTTTATTTTTGTTAAAACATTTCAAATGTAATTATTAGTTAACAACCTGATGATGGCACGGTGGTGCCGAAAGGCCTTGTTTCAATAAAGAAATTGGTGGGAAGACTTCCTGTTAGAAAGACCTGTTTTCCAGATCTGCACTCCCACATCCAACAACATACGAATTATATATACATATAAACGTCCATCACGCAGGGGTTGCGTAAACAAACCAGATTTCCCACGTGAAATTTTACAATAGAGATATCTGCATATTGGTAACACTTAGCACCACCGTGAATAAATACAAAAATTAATGAGAAATCTTTCAGTCAGTTTTAATAAGGTCCAACGAAAAACATTTGATTTGTAATCAAACAGGTTTTGCCAACCTCTCGACTAGAACAGATAGATGAAAATATTCTTCACCTGAAAGAAAAACAATTACTAAAATATATCTGAATATAACATATTAATTTTATAATAAATTTATATTGACTGGGAGGAATAGTTTTAAAGGGTTGTTAGAACTCTATAAATCTAAGAAAATTATGAATTGCCTTTATGGACGAGAAATAAAAAAATTGACCTAGCATTGCTAATGCAAATAAAATTTGCAACAGATAAATCTTCACACTGGTACACCACCGTGAATGTTAAAGGAATAAATACAAACGTTAATAAGAAATCATTCAGTCAACTTACAAGTTAATAATATCTACAACGGAAAGCGTCCGAATTGTAAACAAACAGGGCAGTCAACTTTGCAGCACTGAATATAGATAGAATTATTCTAGAGCGGAAAGATGAAAAATTAATGAAATATATCTGAATATAACATATTACTTTTATTGAAAACTATTTACTATATCTAGTAGGGTAATTTATAATGAATCGGAATAATGTTTATCTCAATCCGTCAAATTTTAATAGTCCAAGAGCTAAAAAAGGGGGGGGGTGGATCAACAGAACGTATTTGCATATAGTTAACCAAGTAGAAGCTTACACCAGTCTCTAAACCAATTTCACGAGAGCCAAACATTTACGAAAACCGACGAACTTTCAACATAATCACACGAACAGAACCGACAATAGCCGATCTCATCTCGACCGTTTTAGCACACCATTCAACAATAAATAACTCCTCTAAACATCAAATTTGAGCAAAAACGTAAATAAGAACAATTGTAGACTATTAGTTTTGCAAAGATATCGGTTCTATAACATTTTACGATCCGACTCTTAATAACGGAGATATTTTGAATTTTCGTAATTCCCCCCTCTAAACCGCCCCCCTCCTACTGGTCCGATTTCAGCCATTAACGAACTTGATCTTTCTTTTTTCATAAAACGATTAAATATCGAGATGGTAACGAACAAACCAAAATTACGACCGCTAGAGCGTTAGCAGTCTCAATTAATACGTGTCTCTAGGGTTTAACCGTTACCAAACTCTATATATGAGCGTTTCATACAAAACTAATGATCAAGTTCGTTTACGGCTGAAATCGGACTAGGGGGAAGGGGAGGTTAAAGGGGAGAAATTTCGAAAATTTAAGACATCTCCGTTACTATACGTCGGTTCGAAAAATTTACTATTCATATTGCTAAATACATTTATTCTCTATCTGGAATATTTACTCTTCCAAAATATTTACATTTTTCAGTTTTCAGCCTTCGGCAAGCCCCCACTTCTACTCATTAGTTACATAAACTATATTCTAAACCACGGTAGTGTTGTGTTACCAATATGTAAATTTATCTATTACTAAACTTCACAGGGGAAATCTGTTTAGTTTACGCAGCCCCTCCGTGACGGGCGTAACGGCCGCAGTCAAAAAATTTCCTCCACCACAATCTACATTACTAATAAGGTGGTAATAAATAAATAACTATTCTTGTTTATGAATGTGCAAAAAATGAAGACAGTTAGAAACGATCGGAGGGGATAATTTTTTTTAACAAATTAACTTGGTAAAACATTGTTTTTAGAATGAATTAAAATTCAGTTAATTATATATATTCCCGTACTAAATTGACTCTGCTGATGAAGAGTTTAATATCTATATATCTTAATGACGTGGACTGAAATATATTTAATTAGCTATTGATTGACATTCAATTAACGAATACGCTACGAAACGAACATTAAAGGGATTCCGGGATTTGTGGGTTAGGAATCAAAGGGCTTCTAATAAGTGGGACAGAACTTAACAATTATGTATGTGTGCCAGTGGGTGTGTGTGTTGTGTGTGTGTGTGTGTGTGTGTGTGTGTGTGTGCGTGAGGTTGTGTGTGTGTGCGTGAGTTATCGTGTGAGTGTGTGTGTGTATAGATATTTATATATATATATATATATATATATATATATATTTTGTTACGTTTTTATTACAAAACCAGTAATAAACGTTGTTTATAAGAGTTTTTTTTGGATTGCAAAATTAAACACACACAAGCTTTACAGTTTTTATCACTGCACAATTTATTTACAATACACTACACACTTGGTTAATTGTTCTTAATTACTACTCACAGAACGCGCTGCTAGCGTCACTGTTCTTGTTATTACACAGTCCAATAATTCACTCACGGTCACTGAAGTACACAAAAAGACGGCACTGCACTGTTACTTACACTCACGGCACGACACTGTTCTTCAGATAAAAACACTTTACCGCACTGCACTAAGTCACACTGTAGCACTGAACGCACATATGAGCACTTGAGATCAAACTTAAACTGGCTAGGGTCTGCCAGGATGTCTTATATAGATTGGCGGCAAAACATCAAAGCGACGGCCCAGACCCTTACTGAACAGGACTCGAACGAACTCGATCCTCTGTCGGCTTCTTTGATCCACCTCGCACTTTAAATTTAAATTTTCATGAATTTAATTTTCGTAACAATATATATATATATATATATATATATATATATATATATATATATATATATATATATATATGTGTGTGTGTGTGTGTGTGTGTGTTACCGGTCTAGTGGTAGTTATTATTGTTTTATCGTTACCAAACTGGATATGTAAGCGTTTCATGCAAAACGAAAGATCAAGTTCGTGTTAACGGCTAAAATCGGACGAGGGGAGGGGGGTTACAAATCTTATTTGCAAATTATATTTGCTGTAAATATTGTGTTTGTGTGTGTGTGTGTGTATTCTCTATCTTGAATATTAACCGAGATATATGCATTTTTTCAGTTTTCAGCCTTCAGCAATCCCCCACTCCAACTCATCTCACAAAACAATACTCTTTTATATAATAAACCACTTTATTTGAAACTTAAATACCAAATACTGTTTTCAAGGGACATTTATTATACAAGATAAATGCAAATATGTTCTATTAACCCCCCCCCCCCCGTCTCTTCAGTTCTACTAGGACTACTAAAATTCGAGTGATTGAGATAAAGATTATTCTGATTCATTATAAATTACAGTACTAGATATAGTAAATAGTATTTGAATAATTTTAATATGTTATTTTCTGATATATATCAGTAATTGTTTTTCTTTCCGATGAAGAATAGTTCTATCTGTTCAGCTTTGAGATGTTGGCAGACCTGTTAGTTTACAATTTAGAAGGCTTTCCGTCGGGAGGTTATTAAAATTTACTGAAAGATTTCTCATTACCGTTTGTATTTATTCACTTAATATTCACGGTGGTGATAGCTGTTAACAGTCTGTAAATTTATCTATTGCAAAACTTCATGATGGAAATCTGCTTAGTTATCGCAGCCCCTGCGTGACGGTCTTTTTCCTTTTCGGGAGGCATCATAGATCTTTAGCATCTTTTGGCTCCTCCGAGCGAGACTCAAGGGATTCGTGATTACAGTATTTACGTAGTGAGTGATCAACTAGACGCACAATCTCCGTTAACCAAGGAGGACCTGTAATGAGTTATCTCAAAATAACTTACGTGCCTCAGTGTACCCGGAGGGTCTGTTGCCAGTTCACGCTGCGGGTCAGATTGCCGATGGGTGGGATCTATGACAGTCATAATCGTTAGTCATCCCGAGGAGATGTCAGACGTATACACTCATTAAACTCCCGTTGATCCATAAGCACTGTGAAACTAGCACACTCTGGTAGCATGGCCCCGGCACCCCCATATATATTATATAAATATGTGTGTGTGTGTGTGTGTGTGTGTGTGTGTGTGCATAATTTTAGCAGATTTCCTTTAAGGGAAATCAGGTATTGAGGTCGTCCTCATGACGCGGTTTTCGAAAAATTTGAGAAAAGGAGATGAGGAAAATGAGGTCCTTTCAAAATTATATATATGTATATATATATATATATATATATATATATACATATATATTATATATATATATAATATATATATGTAATATATACTATATATATATATATATATATATATATATATATATATATATATTATATATATATATTTGTCTGTTAACGCTCTAGCCGTCGCAATTTTTGTTTGACCATTACCAAACTCGAAATTTATTCGTTTTATGTAAAAAGAAAGATCAAGTTCGTTAATGGCTGAAATCGGACCAGTGGGAGAGGGGGTTTAGAGGAGGGATTTTTTAAAATTCAAAATATCTCCGTTATTATGCGTCGAATCGAAAACTTGTATAGAATCAATCTTATTGCAAATTAAATGTACTATAAATATTGTTCTATACATTTATTCTCTATCTTGAATATTAACCGAGATATTTGCATTTGTATTGTGTGTGTGGTCGGCAGGACTCTGCTATGTTCGGGACTTTCCTCCGAGAGCTAGTGCAGCCGTTTCCGTAACTGTTCGTCCCTCGTGAATAGGATTAGAGATTCCTTACTACTACTGTTATTATTAGGCAGATTTCTCTATTGTAAAACTTCACGTGGGAAATTTTCTTAGTTTACGCAGCCCCTGCGTGATGGACCTTTTTAGTTTAGCGTCCCTTTAATGTAATATGAATTATGTTCTGCAATAACCAATATCGTGATTGATGATTTTTCTATGTAGGCAGCAATTCACCATCGGCGAGAGCCTAATTTTATTATTAAATGAAATGTTTTTTATTCTTCTAATGTATTTGACCTTTTCAATAAATTTCATGTGGGTGGGGATAAAGTGCTACAGCCAATTTCCATTTATTTTATATTTAGAGAGCTAAATTCATTCAAGTTTACTTGTCTAAACGTTTCGTCATTTAGCTTAAGAAAACAATATTGTGGACGAAATACGAAATGGGGAATATTATATGTTTATTTTACCGTATGAAATGTGGTACTGCTTTGCACAAGCAACCATCAATGGTAATATTTATGTTCATTTAATAAATCCATAAAAATTATATTTATTCAAGAATTTATCTACCAATAAATACTTGAATAAATAGCCTTCTGTGAACTTAAAATATGTAAATGTTAATTTAAAATGTTTTAATAAAAGTTTTATAGTCATTTTACACTCATATCATTCTGATCAAAGAACGTAAATCTTATAAAAGAAAAAATAAGGTCACAAATCAAACTGTTTGAGAAACCCCTAGGGACAACTTCATTAGCTCAATGAAACACCAAACCTGATACGAGTAGAAGTCAAGCTGCTTCACATCACAAATTATGTTGACAAAAATAAAAGTCCGTCACGCAGGGGCTGCGTAAACTAAGCAGATTTCCCACGTGACGTTTTACAATAGAGAAATTTCACGAGAGCCGAGCAGTTAAGGTAACGGCCGAACTAGCTTTTGGCGGGAAAGTCACTCGTCCGATAGCCGCCCAGATTTCATAAAAATGCAAATATCTAGGTTAATATTCAAGATAGAGAATAAATGTATATAACAATATTTATAGTAAATTTAATTTGCAATAAGATTAATTCTGTACAATTTATCGATCCGACGTATAGTAACGGAGATATTTCGAATTTTCGAAAATCCTCCCACTGCTCCGATTTCAGCCGTTAACGAACTTGATCTTTCTTTTTAAGTAAAACGACTAAATATCGAGTTTGGTAACGATCAAACAAAAATTGAGAACGCTAGAGCGGTAACAGACAAATATATATATATATATATATATCTATATAGATATATATATATTTATATGAACGGACCTCATTTTCGACATCTAGGTAGGATCGATGGACATTTGAAGAAAAATTTCGAAAATTTCGTCATGAGTACAACCTCAATAGCTGATTTCCCTTAAAGGAAATCTGCTAAAACGAAGTTATATTACAGTTAAAACTTGTTTCTAGTTGTTCGGCAGATTAGCGTATAAATGGCTTGATTTATTATTCGAAATTTACAGCCATTGATCAGGCAGGTCAGTTTTAGCAGATTTACCTTAAGGGAAATCAGCTATTGAGGTCTTACTCATGACGCGATTTTCTAAATTTTTCTTCAAATGTCCTTCGATCCTACCTAGGAAATGACGAAAATGAGGTCCGTTCAAAGCTATATATATATTTGTCTGTTACCGCTCTAGCGGCCGCAATTTTTTTCAATCGTCACCAAACTCGGTATTTAATCGTTTTATGTAAAAAGAAGGATCAAGTTCGTTAACGGCTGAAATCGGACAGGTGGGAGGGGGGGGGGGTTTAGAGGGGGAATTTCGAAAATTCGAAATATCTCCGTTACTATACTTATTGTGTGTACATTGTAAAGAACCAATCTAATTGCAAATTAAATTTACTATAAATATTGTTATATACATTTATTGTCTATCTTGAATATTAACTGAGATATTTGCATTTTAATTAATTGTAACGGGCGAGCTATGGTCGCTTCTATTCGTTCCCGCTGAAAGCTAGTTCGGCCGTTTCCGTAACTATTCGGCACTCGTATGGAGATTTCTTTATTGTATAACTTTACATGGGAAATCTGCTTAGTTTACGCAGCCCCTGGAAGACGGACTTTTTACTTTGACTTTATTCTTGTCTTCCACAACTAACGTCGTTCATTAAGCACTTACGGGGAAGGGGAGAGAAAAAAAGTCAGTACTATCTCTTTAGTTGCTACAACCGAATGTAAATATTAATCTATTATGAAATGGAACGTTTCTGAAGTCAGGCCAATCCTCAAGCAAACCCCTAAATATAAGGAACTATTTAAAATGAATAACTCAAAGTATTCTACGGTGCTGCAAACTCAAGTAATTTTTTTTATTTTTTTTTTTACATCGTTTACTATCTAAGAAGTGTTTCAAACTTATGAAACATTTGTTGTGTGCACCCAATGCTTCCTTTTATTCCTATTAAATTAAATAAACAAAATGTTTGGTTGCACTTCATTTAAAATTATGCCATTTAAAGTGATATGCAATATCTCTTTTTCAACGCATCGAAGTAAAAAATGTCATAGAAAATAATTGATAGATCTTTTTATGAGAAACAAAAAAAGAACCTATGCAACTTTGTTGTACCTCTAATACATACAAAAACGGGGAAATTGCAATTTTTTATTTTCGCCCCTTCTAATCCCCCCCTCCGACGATTGTAATCAAACGAAGAATTGCACATTTATACCATGCAACAGTCCTAAATATAAAATTTCAATATTTTAAGGCAAACCGTTTTGGGTTTATGCGACATCCCTAAGTACGCACGTAAATAAATACAGGCTCACTCCGAAACTAGTCAAAAAGGGTTCAGGGAAGATCGAAACGGATAATTCCGTTGAAATATAAAACCTAAAATTATCTTTGAACAAGTAAGTTAAAATGACATAAAGAACGAAACCCGGTCATTGCCCCAAGATGGGAGGGGAAACCTTGCAATTTCCCACCTTTTTTTATCATCTTTTGTGACAGCACACAGTTTTCAATCAAACAGTTAGATAGCTTTTACTCTGAGCTTGAACATTCTTCCTTGCTACATGCCTGTTCATAGAGTCTGAACGTGTTCAATTTTCTACAAAATGAAATATTTGAAAAAGATGATACTAAACTTACGAGAGCATACTTTTTATTCAATAAATTGCTTTAATGAGGGTTTTTTAAATAGAACTAGATAATCTAATGAGGTTTGGGGTGGAGAGGGAAAAAAATAAGCCTCTTTGGGGGAAAAAAATATGTTCACTAAATAAAATACATATTTCAGCAAGCAGTTATAAATGTTGGCCATATTACACACTAGGATCTCAGGAGAATGTTGAAGATAAATTGTTAAACAGTATTCAAGAGAGCAGCCCTTCTAAGGATACTAGAGTCCCAGCACCCCTGGACCAACCGACTGAAGTACTCCTTATATACCCAAGAGAATCTGAGGCACTTGACACGTTGATGTCAAAATTTAGATACATTCTTTCATTTTATGTTTCAAAAGTAAGTAATTACATTTTTAATTTACTCAATGAATGCATTAAATTTAATTCCTAACTTACCGCTTCATTTCTTGACAGGTTTGGGACCCCTTCGATGATCTAGAAATAGAAAAAGTTAGTGAGAATCCAAGCATGTGGCTAGAAAATGTGCTGAGTAGAAAGCAAGTTAAAGTTATTTTGGTTGAAAATAACAGAACTATTGAGTGGTATGAAACTTTCGTTCATGAGCATCCGCCATTTCATTACCATCATCTGGATAGCCTGTTCTTGTACACTGTCAGCGTTCTGCACAACAACCCTTATCTCTGCCACAACTACAGACGATTATTTATTATTAGGTAATTATTAAATTAATTTAAAACATTTTTTTTCAAAGCATGATATATAAAATATGTATTTTCAATAAAAAGCTTAGATTACAAATTTTAATTTTAATAAAAGTGGTATGTGTGTGTGCGGCCGTATATGCATTGGTTCTTCAATGTTGGAGTGATATCTTCCATTCACATCTAAGAAGCCCGAAGCAGCAAGGGGCGTAAAACATTTCTTTAAAAGTATTTAATTTCCATATTATTACTCAACTGCGATTTAAAATAAAAATGGTTCGGCACAGTTCCAAAAAAACTATGATACTGATGTACCGATAGGAATGCCTAATGTGATTGGATTTCTTAGTTGAATATGATACATCTGAGGTAGCTTCCTATATTGTCACTAAGGTTAGAATCACTCACCCGCTGACTCCTGGTTACCAAAATCAATACATGGTCTGGTTCTCTGTCACTATCTGTGGACCTAGCTACTCATGATGCTTTAGTTAATTAGAGAGTAGGCTTTGATCCATTAGATCAGTCCATTTAACTTCTAGTTGTGAGACTCAGGCGGCGTTCTGGCGGCTCACACAACAGCCCTTGGATACTAGTTTATATTAATGTCACAAGGTTCCTTGGGGTAACCAGAGTAGAGGCGGTTTCTGTGGCACAGCGGCTAAATTTAGTAAGACAGTCAAGGGCAGAACCAACGGGAAACCTCTCACCAGATCTCCTCCCTTGTTAGCCCCATAAAAGCTCGACAAAATAATACCTCACTGACCTATCATGTGTTTTGGGTATCAAGGTCCAGTAGGGAGAATATCGAGGCTCGTACAGTAGCCACCGTGCGAAAATATTGCAAGGGATGGTGTGAGCCAGTAAGTTAGAAGAGGTATGAATGGTGTAGACATTTGTCGTTCCTTATTGAAGGCACGCAGGATTAGAAAATTTGTTGCTCCATAGTAAAAGAATTCCATGGTGAAACTAAAGATTTTATTCAATGAGCTCGTCATTAAATAAATTCCTATTGCCCAGATGGGAATTGAACTCGTCACACTAGGTTTATCATGTGAGATTAAGGCCAACGCTTTAACTCACATGGCTAACCTGAGCTCCAAGAACATAAAAAATAACACCTGAGGAAAATAAATCTAATGAACTATTTTTTTAATATGTAAAAATAGTATGCCTAGATTTCATTTTTACTTTTGTAAAAATAATTTTGTATTGTGCCTATTTATAGTTATAATAAAAAGTATATATTTTTGAATAAATATTTACCATTCCATTTATTTCATTAGCAGCAATAAGCTATTAAAGTTGTGCTCAGGGAGCGATTATCGAAAATTTTCTTCAAATGACCATCGATCCTAAAACTTTTATATGTTGCCAGTCGTAATTTTAGGTTGGTCGTTACCAAATTCCATATCTGACGTTACGGGTAAAACTAAAGATAAAAATCGTTAACGGCTGTAATCGTTTAGGTTTTTAATGAAGCATTTACTGTATAAGGTACAAGCAAATGATATGGGTGGGGTCATCAATTATGATTTAACGTTCCGGATTCGAAAAAGCTTATTTCATCAATACCATACTCGATATTTAACCGTTTCTATCAAAACTAAAGATCAAATTTGTTGACGGTTGAAATCGGACCAGGAAGAGGGAGGGGGGGGGTAGAGTGAAATGGAATTCAATAATTGTGAGTCGAATCGAAATATGTTATTGATACATTCTTGTTAAAAACTTAGTGATCTACAATTATTTTCCCATACATTTTTTCGTATCTCGAATATTAAGTAAGTTATTTGTATTTTCTAGTTGTCAGACTTCAGTAAACCCTCACTTCTACTTATATGATTTTTATTTTGATAAACTGATTCTCTGAACATCTCATGTCCAGCTTACATTTCAATTCCTGCATACTTATTCTTAATATTAGGGGTTCTTATTAGGGGAAGGTCCTCTAGTACGGGACAGCATGTTGTATGGGACAGGGGGTGTTTTGATGAATCAACGCTAAGGGCAGCACCTACAACGGCTTTGCTACAAGCACAGTGATGTCAAAGACCAGTTATACCTATTGGTTTTGTGTTATAACGCGTTCTCTTGTGAGTGATTTCGCGCCAAACTTTTGTGTACGGAGATAAATTAATACCATCCTACATTCTTTTTAAGTAAATATACAAATGTTTCAAGCATCTTGGTAGCAACTAAGGATTATTGTAATTAATTTATGAGCGATTATTCCCCATCGGATTAATAGTTTACTCTTGAGAGTGAAAATTCCATCGCATTACAGTCCGGTTGTATGGGACAGGTGTATTGCGGGTTGTATGGGGCAAAATTGAAATGCATAAAGTAGGCTATTATGAAGCATTTCTTAACTACGTGAAATCGGTGCATTATTATTACTATATGATTCCACAAACTTTACTCCCTATAAATAAATAAATAATATTTAACTATGATTAATTGGTTAAGTAATTATTTATTTACTGGGAGTAGAAATTGTCGACAAAACAGTAATAAGGCAGCATCATCTGTTCACTCCTCTTCCTTGTCCTTACTTCTACCTGCGCCTTCCCCTTCCACATCTCAGTGTCAAAATCTTTTGGAACCTATTTCTCCACTGCCCAGTAGTTCCAGCACAAGATATGTTTCTCGCCACAGCCGTGGTCTTCTACTTCTACTCCATTTAAAAAACTTGAATTAAAAAAAAAAAAACGGAGAAAGAAGAAAAACAAAAACTTTCAAAATCACGAAGGTTGTTGCGAGAAAAAAAAATAAACAAAAATGGTGAACATTGCCAAAGGAAGGAAAAAGAAAACCCAACAACACAACACTGAAACAACCAACATATTGCGATGCCCGAAAAAAAACTTAAATTCGATCATCCAAAAACTGAAAACAATCAAGCACCAACCAGTGTAACCAAAGAAGTTACCTATTGTCTAGTTTGTAGTGAATCTTTTGAAGAAGACTGGATTCAGTGCAGCGAGTGCCTCGGGTGGTCTCACGAGAAATGTGCTTATATTAAGGACAGTCTTTTTTACAAATGCGATGTCTGTAGGAAATAAAGTATTTTTGTAAAAACTGTTAATTTTTCCATTTCCTGCTCCTTTAAAACTACCAAAGTGTGCCAAATAAAAAAAAATTGATGACAATGCATGTAAAAAAATTTAGATTAATGTGTTTTAATTTTGAAATATTAAAAAAAAAATTAATTATTTAGCATTATTAATGCTTATAAAATATGTTATATTATCACATTTTGTATTTTAGAATTATATTGTATTGTTGAATTACAAGTGAGGCTGGTTTTACCCTCCAACTTTTTGACTGAAGAAAATGTATAGGGTTTTTACGCAGTTTCTTTAAAGGGTATTTTTATAAACCTTTAAAGTTAATTTTAGTATAAATTACATATTGATTTAGCCTTTAACAATCTTGCAATTTGCAAAAAGGCTTAGCTGTCCCGTACTAGAGGACTTTCCCCTACTGAAACTAGACTGTAAGAAGAGATCACCAGCGTGCCATACCTGCACGAAAGAAATCTGCTTTGTTCCCTCAGCCCCTGCATGACGGACTTATTTAATATTTAAAACATAATTATTATTATCGTTACTCATAAGCTTAAAAGAGTTGTTTGTCAACTTTTTAACAGTTCATCAGAGCTGGTTATAATCTGGAGGTATTTTTTACTTCTCATGTTGTAAAAATATTATTTAATAATGAATTCAGTGTATTTTTTTTCACTCGAAGCAGAAAATTAAAAGGGACTGTAATAAAAGAAATCATATGGCAAATTATATTTTTTAGAGCTCGTTGAAGATGATAAATTTATTAAATAATTGCTATAAATTAATTTGTTGAGTATAGTAAATGCTTGTTTAATACTTATAATAAAGATTACAAAATATAAGAATAATAACTTAATTCTTCGAAAGCGATTGATTAACATATTCCAGCAACAGGAAGTTGTATACCTTTTTTTTTTAAAGTTGTAAGAATATTAACTTCTTGTTTTTTTATTTATAATTAAAGGACACTGATTAGTGTGTCTAACAAGCTTCAGAAAAAATATGATTTGCCATTTTTGCGAGTCTTAATTTGACTTTTTTAAAAATATTTATTCGTTTATTTGCAACAATATATACATATTACAAGGCTGACTGATGACTTGAGGTGGGAAGTTGCTCATTGACAATACCCACATTGAATTAACATTGGATTATATCATCTTGGAGTTATACTTTGCACTACACAAGAAGATCTCTTGGCTATTTACGCTTCAGACGTCGCCTTGGGCTTTCTGCAATATGGGTAGATGAGAGTGATTCGACTAAAGGAATAGGTCAAGTGGGAAGGAGAGCGTAGAATTTCTGATATCGGGATTTAGCGAGGGTATGGAAAAAAGGAATGTTGAGGTCGTTATGGAGAGTTAAATTGGATACGTTAAATGTGGAATCTGTAATTTTGCGGAGTATTTTGGATTGGAGGGTTTCGATTTTGGAGGAATTTGATGGTTTAGTGGAACCCCAAAGTTCAAGTTCGTATGTCCATATTGGTCCGAGTACTGTTGTGTAAATCGATCGTTTAGATCTGTTGTCAAATAGTTTTAGTAGAAGTCTGTGCCGTCGATTCAATTCTTGTCTTTTTAAAGTGATGTGAGGTTTCCAAGTTAGTCACTTGTCTAATGTGACTCCTAGATACCCAATTTATGTTTTTTTTTTTTAGGAATTAGTGCAGTATTGAGTGTAACTGGAGGGCAAATGGAACGTCCGAGAGTAAATGCTACATGGCTTGATTTGCTGCTGTTGATCTTGATCCTCCATTGAGTTAGCCAGAATTCTAGCAGACGTGTTCTTGTAGAGATACGGATGTCATATTTGGATCTGATTTAAACGTTAAGATTGCAGTATCATCAGCATACGAGAGAAAGGAAGTTTCAAAATGTGATGGGATGTCGAAGGCTTTATGTTCGAAATCTTTCATATGTAACTATGTAGCTGGCACTTAGTGGAGAACTCATGCTTGCTACAGATGTTCTCAAGAAATGTACTATCAAGGCCACAAAATAATCCAGATGATAACAAGTTCATTAGATAATCTGCAGCTATGAACCAGAGATATTCGGCATCGCATTTGAGTGTGAATTGGAATGATTAGAGAAAGGGACAGATTCTCCAAATACGCACGAAAGCATCTGAGAACCAAAAATCGCTCAAGAAACTTGAAGTTATTAAATCAGCTGTGGCAGAACCTTTCCATATTTCGAATCAGCAGGTGAAATTTGACAAACTCAAAGTTTTGACCCAAGTAATTAACTATCAAGAAATGATAATCAGAGAAGCCACTGAAATTACTAAACATACTAATAATTTCAATAGAGAACATGAATGTGAACTGTGAGCACCTACTATTACAAAAAGACTGTTTTTGTTCGATTATTGGAACATATAAAATTTTTTTCTTTGACAGGCTATTGTCAATCTTACAGCATTCCTTAAAAACTTATGGACAGATCCATCATTTTATTAACTACTTATTTTGATCTGTCTGATGGCTTTTCCCTTCCAGACCAGTTGGGGCCAGTCACCTGATTCAATAGCTAGATTGACATATTCTCTCGTTAACTGCTACTACAATAAATTTGATACCCACATCTGAAATATTTCTGCCTTTTGGTATTCTTTTAAAGTAGTATAGCATAGACTAATTCTACTAACATCATTGATATTTATTTAGAAGCGGCTTGGAGAGGGTAAATGTTGTCAATATTTTATTAAATTTAAACATAGATAATCAATACATCCTTTTTTAAAATTAATATTTTTTATTAACTTTAATAATCTTAATCTAGAATTTATAAAATCACAGAACTCAAGAGGATGGAGAATTTATTTCAAAAAATGAATAAAATACCACGTACAGGCAGGCAATAGTAAGAAGACTAAGAATATTCAGTAGATGTTTGTACCAGGCTGTTCTTTCTGATAGTCTGAGTAAACTTGTTAAATATACTGATCTCAAATAATTAGAAGCTTAAATTACCATACATAAGCTAAATTATTTTCTATTTTAATTTTTTTCTTTTCATAGGTTTTCCTCTTCAAAACTAAATGCCAAGAGCACAAATATTGTTCCTTGCACAAGATATGAAATTCCGCAGAACTTGGCGAATCTTATAACAGATTTAGTTGGGTAAGTTTTCATAAAATCAATTCTATAAAAAATCGATAATAAATGATTATATTAATATTATTAAGGGTTTCTTTGATGCAAGTCTTAAGATTGTTTCTTAAGATGTTATTTCTACAAAAAAATAGACCAATTGGAGGATATTAGATAATATTGAGAATGTGGGGCTTTTTATGTAGGTAAAAGATCCAGAATAAGTTCTCGACCAATCAAGGATATATTAGATCATTTATGGAGAATGTGAGGCTTTTTATATAGCAAGTCAAATCTTTGGACCAACCAATGATATATAGGACAATCTGTGGTGAATGTTTTTTTTTTTTGTTTTTTTTTTTAATGTATGGAAATTTTAAGAAAAATAATGATGAGCATTTGCAGAGAAAAGCCTCTAGTGTTATTGGCTGAATCTCTCAGACAATGAACAAACGCCTCCCCCATCGTCTGACCAGTATAGTTTTTCGGAGCAGGAGTCAATATCCCTCCAGTTTGAGGACCTCAATGCATCGCTTAGTCAGAAATTGTTTTCTTTCCCTTGAATCCCTGCCCCTCGGACTACCTTGCCCTCTCTTTGTCACCGTCTCTTGCCGAGGATGAACCTGTGGCACAGTCTTCTTCCACCCCCTCAAGAAAGAAAAGCACAAAAAGCTCCACAGATGGTAGTACTACTGGTGAAGGACCATGATGACAATAATAATGAAAATGTTTATACTGAGTTTGAGAGACAGGTGGCAGAAAAGTGCTATTTAACTGTTTCGTTAATCTCCTCCTCTATTACCAGCCCATAACTGGTCTACAGCTGAAATTTTAGAGTCAATACTAGGTCCTGGACCATAATTACGTTTTATATGTATTTGTATACAAGTTAATTATTAGAAATTATCAGTTGCACTGGATAAATATCTATTATATATAACAATTTTCTTTATTTCAGTTTCTAATATGTGTAATGAAATCATTATTGATTTTATAAGAAAATATTACTATTAGAAAAATAAAAAGATGTTATGTAAGAAAAGTAAATAAGTTCATCCCCACCTGCACCTTAAACATGCTATTTGTGTTTTAATGCTCTGCACCTGATGAAGGCAGCCTAGTACCAAAAGGCCTAGCAAGGTAATAAAAAATTGGTGGAAAGATTTGTTTTCTTAAGACTTGCATCATAGATCTGAACTTATGCGTGCAGTTCAAGTTAGTTAAAGCTGCATTGAAAAATTAAACTATGGAATGTTAATGCATAATAAATGGTAAGAGTTTTTAAAGTAATGAATATAAAAACATAAGACGGGGTCAAGAATATTGAAACAATCGATGTGGGCATAATGAGATTTAGAAAACACATTTTATTATATGAAGCTTATGTATCAATGAAAATCCAACAGACTATTTTTTATAGCTACTTTTTGTTTCAGGTCAACTGGAAATAGTGCAAAAAGTGATTTTAAGCCTCCTTTGAAGGAGATTCAAGAATTAGAAGCAATCGTCAATGAGAATCGTCAATAAGAACTGAAAACAGATCACCTTTAAACAGTGGAAATACCCACAATTAGATCACTTATATAGATAGGATTTCATTTATTAGGATTAAAAATGTACCACATCACAAAAGAAAATCATATTAATCTACAACTAGGCCTATACAGATTAATGAACACTTGTCTTGGATTTTTTTGTTTTAAAATTGTAAAATAAATCTGTTTTTTTTTTTTTTTTTTTTTTTGAACAATGGATATTTTCCTTCCTTTCATATCCTATCTACCAATATATCCAGTAAGAGCTCTTGACAATTATTTTATGGAAGTAGAACAAGTAAATACCTGGAAAAAAAATGAAAATGGTTAACTACAGTTTTTTGTAATTGTGGTGTTACAGAATAGAGTTAAGTTGGTTACTTCTTTATTCAAGTAGGAACTCATCATGGTATTGAAAAAGATTCAATGAATAGAATTCCAATCTTAAAAGCTGGTAACTAAATAGCTAAATACAATTTGAAAATGAAGTAAAGTGATTGGGCTTTGCCTTGTCCCACCCTTACCTCATGAGAATGACAAAAAAATACCAACCAGCTAGTGAGTAATTATAAAATTAATCATAATATTTCATAAATTGAAACAAAAGGAGTTATAAAGAATTATTTAGTTTTATAAAAAATGTTATGAGTACCACTTGCCAGCTCCTGTACCCACTGTATCCCTCCTTAGTACATATTAATCACATCCAATTGGTAGCTGCTAAGAACCAATTTTAAGAAGGCCACGAACTCTCATTCAGAGATACTAAATCACAAATAACCAAAATAGTTTTTTTGGAACATTTTTATTACGTCTGGAGTAAAAATATAAATAAATTTTATTAGTCTGAGCTTTTGTCTTCTCAAGAAATGCATAAATCAAAGAAACAGGAAGCAAAAAAAAAATATATGTATGTGACCTATTTTGTATAAAATGGGCAAGTATGTATTACAAATGCACTTGAGTTCTCAAGTAATTACATTCCAAAAATATACCTATGTTTGTTTTGGGATGCTGATAGACTAAACTAAAAAATAATAAAAAAAATTAGTAACTGTGATTTGGCTGTATCAAATTGATGTTTTATATTTACCAAGTAAAATGTTAGGAGGTCACCAATATCGGATAGTGATCTTCATTTTCAAACATTCATATACATAGTAATTTTGTACAAATTTCATAGATAGATTTCCGTACAATTTCCCATTACTCTTATAAATTATTTTTCTAAAATTTCAATCACTCTATAAATCTTGAATTCAATACTCTTGGCAATTGCGATTTTATCATTAAGCTGCTAGCTAACTATTTATTTATTTTTTGTAACCTAAATATAAACATGTAATCTAAATGAAGTTCTCTAAAAATGAACTTTTATCATTAAACAATAAGATAGGTATTGTAAGTTCAAAATGGAGAAATTCAAGGAAAATAAACATATGGCAATTACAAGCATATGCATCCACTGCAGGAGCCAAAGAGGAAGATAAAGACAGCTTTTATTCTTCATTAGAGCAAATTATGAGCGTCCTACACAGAAAGAACAACTTACTAATTTTAATGAAAGATTTCAATGGATGTGTCGAGGAATGAAGACAAGGTGTAGAAGAGGGAATAAGTTGCTCATCGTATGGAAGGAGAAATGAAGAAGGTGGAAGGCTATTAAACTTTGCTACAGCACATCAACTCAAAATATGCAACTCCATCTTTGGTATAGGTAATCTAAAATCCAAAAGGACTTGGTGCTCTCCCAAAAATCAGCAATTTGAAAAAGACTATATGCTCAGTAGTAACTTGTATTTTGTAAAAATAATTAGAACATTGAAAATATATGCTTAACCAATGTCCTTTTCATCCAAAACCCAGACTTTCAAATTTAATATGAAAGTTAATAGTCAAAATTAATATATCACAATAAGTCAAAACTAATTTATCAAAAGTCTCAAAGCTAAGTTCTCACAATATACATCATCATCATCATCATCACTGGCGCTACATCCCGCAAGGGGACAGGGCCTCTTGCAGCTTTGACCACCAGTCATCTCTGTCCTGCGCCGCCATCTTCCAATCCCGAATCCCCAGCATGGATCAGGCATCCTCGGCCATGCCATCTATCCACCGCAACCTTGGCCTCCCTTTCCTTCTTGTGCCATATAGCACCTCTTGCAGCACCTTCTTGGGGATCTCGTCTTCTGACATTCTCGCCACATGTCCAGCCCATCTGAGACGGCTTACCAGGATGAATGTCATTATATCAGCATCTCCATATAATGTCATAACCTCGGCATTAGTCCGTCCAAGATCCCATTTTCACAGACGCCTCCCAAGATTTTCCTCAGAATCCGCCTCTCAAACCTAGCCAGAGCTTGTTCCTGCTTCTTATTAATTGTCCAGCATTCCGAGGCATATGTTAAGACTGGCCTCAGAAGTGTCTTATAGAGGCGGATCTTTGTAGCTTGAGATACCACTCGGCTTTTAAAATGCTCCAGCAGTCCATGGTAACATCTGTTGGCGGAAATTATTCTACGCTGGATCTCTTGGGCAATGTCATTCTGGGAATTCACTTGCGAACCCAAGTAAACAAATTCCTCCACTCTCTCGAAAGTAAAAGGCCCAATATGAATAGAAGGCTCGCCTCTATGACCTGTTGTACACATATATTTAGTCTTATTTTCATTGACGAGGCCTAATTTTTCAGCTGCTTGTTGAAGATCTAGAAATGCTCTTAACATGGCTTCAAAGGTCCTACCAACGATGTCAATGTCATCAGCAAAGCCCAAGATCATTGCGGACCTATTGAAAATTGTGCCTCCAACTTGAACTCCTGATCTTCTTACAGCACACTCCATGGCTAGGTTGAAGAGCAGGCATGCAAGACAGTCCCCCTGCCTAAGTCCCTTATGTGTGCAAAAGCACTCTGATGTCATACCCAGATAGCGGACCATACATATCACCTTTCCCATGGTCATGTGAATAAGGCGTATAAGCTTAACAGGGATGCCTATTTCCAGCAGTCCACTATAGAGCTCTTCCCTTATTATGCTGTCATATGCTGCACGGAAATCAATAAATAGGTGGTGAGTATTAATATTATACTCTCTTCCTCTTTCCAGTGCTATTCTTAGGGAGAAAATTTGGTCTATAGTGTAGGTTGAGCATAAATTTGGCAATTTCCTCCCCGCCATACTTGAATAACTCCCCAGGCAATCCATCTCTTCCTGATGCCTTGTTATTTTGAAGTCCCTGAATGGCATCTCGGACTTCATCTTCATCTGGAGGTTCGATGTCTCCCTCTGGTAATTGGGTCTCCGGATACTGCTCCGAGTTGTCTCCATTTAGGAGAGTGCAAAAATGATCTTTCCATCGATTCAGGATTCCTGGAGTATCTGAGATGAGGTTACCGTCCAAACCTCTGCATACAGGTGTATGCACCTGAAAAGGTTTCCGAAGTCTATTGGCGAGTTGGTAAAATTTTCGGACTTCACCTTCTGCCTGTGACCCTCCAAATCCTCCAGCTGTTTTTTGTGCCATAGCCTTTTCTTTCTTCTATGCAACTTCTTTTCAACCTTTCTTTTGCACCTATACTGCTCTACAATGTTGCGAGTGCATCTTTGGAGCATTAGGTGATAAGCTGCGTTCTTTGAGGCCGTTGCCGCTTTACATTCTCCATCAAACCATCGATCTTTTCTCTCTTGTTCTACCGTCCCTAGTATTTCATTAGCAGCTCCAGAAATTGCCTCTTTGCATGCTGCCCAATTCTGGTTGATGGATTCATGCTGGTTTAAGCATCTTACTTTTTCATCCATAAGATTGGCAAACTGCTCTCGTATTTCAACATCCATTAGCTTGTTGACTGCATACTTCACTGGTGGTGCACTTCGCTGAACACGGGCGGCTGAGATTCTGGCCCTTATTCTTGATATCAGGTGGTGATGGTCTGAATCAACGTTAGCTCCCTTGTAGACCCTTACATCCATCAAGCTAGAAATATATCTTGCACTCATTAGAACGTGGTCTATTTGGTTTGCCTTAATACCATCATTTGATCTCCAAGTAGCCCGGTGAATTCGTTTGTGGGGAAATAAGGTACTTCCAACCACCAGACCTCTAGAAGCAGCAAAATTAACCATTCTCAGCCCATTATCATTTGTTTCGTCATGTATGCTATGCATACCAATTGTTGGGGAGAATATGGCCTCTTTACCTACTTGAGCATTGAAGTCACCAATCACTACCTTTACATCAGCACCAGGAAGTTGGTCAAAGGAACGCTCAAGAATACTGTAGAAAGCATCCTTGTCATCATCTTCAGATACTTCAGTAGGGGCATGAATACTGATTATGCTATAGTTCCGAAAAACTCCTTTAAGTCGTATGCAGCATATTCTAGGATTGATTGGCTTGAAGTCTAAGACGAGCTGTGAGGTCTTCTTATTAATTATAAAGCCTGTCCCAAGGTTGTGGTTGCGTTCATCGCAGCTGAAGTAGATAGAGTATTTACCCTTCTCAAACATGCCCTGCCCAATCCATCTGATTTCCTGGATGGCAGCAATGTCTACTTTATAAGTGTCCAGCTGTGAGAGGAGCTGTTGCAAAGCTCCTGGTCGGTAAAGGGATAAAACATTCCAGGTGGCTAATTTTAGTTCCATTTGACGCGCATTATGTCTTTTACCCACAATATACAATAGTATAAAAGAGTGGGTGCCATCAAACACCCGACCTTATCTAAATAAAATATGAAAAGAAATAAGGGAGGCCCTCATATCATAACTAGTATGAATAATCAAATAAGAAAAACATTAAGCAAGACTTATACAAATTTAGAATAGAAAAAAATCAATGAAATAATAGAAACAAAAGGCTCAATGCAAGAATTATTAAAGGAAAAGTCTGAAGTACCAACCTGGATCTTGACAGTAACACACAAAAAAGGAGTGAAGACAGAAGAGCAGAAACAGGGAAGCTACTCCATTTTTTAGTACATTATATTCAGGCGATAGATATACCAACTTCAACGAGACACATGATCTTAAGGGCTCTACTGAAGAAATTCCTGAAATTCTCCCAGAAGAGGTAGAAAAAGTTATTAAAAAAGAACAGAAGTCTAGAACCACATGGTATTGCTAACAAATATCATATTGAAGGGGTCTAGATTCTTACACCTATATTGTGCAACATGTTAAAACAATATCATGACAAAAGAAGCTATACCGGATGAATGGAAAATTGCTAAGGTTATACTATACTTATACATAAAAAAGGAGACAAAATAAGTATAGAAAATTACCTCCTTATTTCACTCACCCCATTGGGAGTTCCCCTACATTCTGAACACCAAAATTTTAGGGAATATTGAACACTATTTAGATTCTGAGCAGGCTGGCTTTGAAAATGGCTAATACACTCAACCACTTGCAAACAGTGAATAGTTTTTTTGAGAAGGCAAATGAGTTTAACTTTCCACTATATGTATGTTTTGTGGACTTCAATTCTATCCTCCACGAAGAAATACTGGAAACACTGGACGATGAAGGAATAGAAGCTAAATATACAGGGTTAATACAAGCTCTGTGTGATGAAAATAAGGCTTTTATCCAAACAGATAAGAAGGAAGAACAATTTTTTACATGAGGTCAAGCAGGATAACACTCTTTCACCTGTCATATTTATCCTGGGTCTGGAAAGGTTATTTAAAACATTTAATTGGGAAAAGTTTAGGATAAATATAAATGGACACAAGCTGTACAATCTCAAATTTTGATGTAGTCCTGAGCGCACCAGCTGAAGAAGAATTAAATGTAATGATGAAAGACCTACAGGAGTACTCATCACAAATAGAATTAGAAATCAATCAGCACCCCCAAACCTAACAATTCCAGTCAAGGATGAAGTGGTATACTTAGGTCAGATAATCTCTTTCAAAAGTAAAACAGTAAAAGAAGCTCAGTTCAGAACTGCACTGGCATGAAAAAGATACTGGAAACTAAAAATAATAGTGAAGGGGCCTGTACAAATGGAGTGGAAGAAAAGGTGTTTGATAAGTTCATTCTTCCAGTTTTAACATACGAATGCCAGAGCTGGACTTACACAAGAGAATAAAGGATTCAAGTCTGGCAAAACAGTATGGATAGAAGCATGGATGGTGCCAAGACAGTGCAACGAGTAAAACAAATTAAAATTAAAAACCTTACCAATACCGTGGATGCACTTTCGTTGATGAAAATACTCAAGTGGAACTGGGCAGGACATCTATAGAGAAGTCCTGATGAAAGGTGGTCCAGGAGATTGGTGGAATGGACATCTTACAACTATACCCGGAACAAAAGAAGACCGTTCAAAAGATGGGTTGATTAGTTTATAGAAGATGAGCGGACTACATGGGCGAGGCTGAAAAGTGACAAAAAAGCTTGGGAAGAGACCAACCCATACTGAGCCGCCGGACTCTACAATCACTACTCCCTTAGAGGAAGGTCTATGCTCTAGAATATATAAATAATGATAAAAAAAATGTTAATCACTTTATATATGGGAATAATAGAGGTTATTCTTATTCTTATTTGATATTATCAGTTGATTTGACATCACATGATATTATCAGTTAACTTTACATCAGTTAAGTCACCAAATGTTTAAATAAATTGAAAAAAAAAGAAATGATCAAATTCAAATTATATTAAAATTGACATTTATCAATAAGATCAGTATAAGGGAATATTTTTAGACATGAGAGAAAGGTAAGTTTAATAAGGCTATCAGATGTCTCCAACAGGGATTTTGTCAGCAGACTGGCTTTTAATTAGGATAGCACTTTTTACAAGCGTCATCACTTTGACACAAAATTACAAGATATTCCCACAGGAGGTAATTCCATGTCGGCTCAACACATCCATTTTACCACACTACTTTAGAATTCCATAAAATGTTGTAACTAGTAGCAGGTACTGAGAATAAGAAAAATATAAAATTTTACCTCAAACAATTTCTGAAATACAGCTACATATAGTTTTCAAAAAAGTGCCCAAAAATGCCAGACAGGCTTTTTTGAAATCACTTTAGAAGCTCTTCTAATTGAGCTAAGAAGGTGGAAGTGATGTCATTTTACTCTGTTAGTCATGGTATTTCATATGACATGTAAAACACTTTAGGTTATAATATAACGATTTTTTCAAAATTTAAAATAAATATTTTGAAAAGTGTGTCTCGAAAAACATTCAAAAAAATTCCTAGGTGTGGGTTACACTTATATTTAGTATATTTCAAAGTTTGAAAATAGGTAGATAATAGGTTTATAGGTAAAATATATTTTAAATCTGGGTCGTTTTACAAAACCGGCATTTATGTAGTATTTTACAAGATACAATAAGCATTTGATCTACTAACTAAGTAAAAATGTCACTTGTTGCTTAACATTGCCTGTGTCCCTTCAGATGTAGGAGTGTAAATCAAGGAGTTGTAGGATGCAGAGGACATCCGTCACTGATATCCCTAACACATCTGACTTCCTCAGCTATAAAATTGAAGCTGCCAGCCCAGGAGGGTGTAAAAATGTTATTTTTAATTCATCATGTTCTTCATTCATCTCCACAACATACGCAACCCACCAACTGTCGTCGTGTACAGGTGTCATGTCCATTTATTTCTGCCTTATGCAGTCTGAGGATTTTTGAACTAGTGCCGTATCTCCTGCTTGACTTTCTAAACAAACCTTAACACCGACTTTTGAGACACTTGACCATTCTGGTATGGAAGCATGGAATCGTTCTCTTAATAGTTATGGCCCAGTTGAATTGTTCCTCCAAAAGCTCGCAAGTCTTAACTTGTTGGGCAAATATTTTTACTGATTGATTAAGCATTTGACAACTTATATTAATACTAGCATTACATCAATACAGAGCCTCTTTTATTAAATTAATTTTATTACATACTTACCTAATATTAATTAAAAGCTAAATATTTATCATATAGTTTTACTAGAATAGGTAATTAAAAATCAATAATTATCTAATTGCAATAGAACTGAGTTGAAGAAGATTCCAAAATATAGGTCATTATGTTAAGATTGAAAAGGGCAGAAATGCATCCCCGATGATGATTTTGCAAATCCGTACAAGCATGTCTATTTTTAAAATAATGTTTAGCTATGAAGCCATAATCTGCCCATTTTCATACTTTAACATTCACTAAATTCACCTAGGGAATTTTTCGAGATGAACTTTTCAATGTAATAAAAATCAAACTTTAGAGTTTTGAAAAAATCTTTTCTATTATAACCTATGCCATATAAAAGGCCATGAGTAACAGAGTAAAATGACACCTCCCAGCTCTGACCTTCCAAACTTAATTAGAACAGCTTCGAAAGTAATTTCAAAGAAGCCAGTCTAGCGTTTTTGGGCTCATTTTTCACAACTTTACGAAGCCATATTTCAGAAACCATTTGAGGTAAAAAATTGAAATTTGATGTTTTTCTAAGTTTCAATACCTACTACCAGTATACAAAATTTTGGAGAATTCTAAAATGGTCAGATAAAATTGAATTCAAAGCGTGTTGAGCATGGAAGAAAATGAACTTAAGTCATCAGTTTGCTTTTGGTGAAATTTGTCACCTTCTTCAAGTTCTGCAATTTACAACCAATTTATGCTTAAATATATATAAATATACATATTTTATGTAATGAACAGATATTAAAACTTTCGAACTAAATATACTATTTGTTTAACATGTCAATTAGTAAGTCAAAAAAGAAGTTTGCCCCATAAACATCAGAAAATAAATAATTACCAGTAGGATTCCCTAATATTTTTGTCCCCATATTAAGACTAATTAAATGAATAAAGTATAATAATTGTACTGATATAGTTATCAGGTTGTTAAAACTATATTAAAATTTACACTGACAAGAGTAAATTTAAAATAACAAGAAAGAGCAATGTACAGATAACAGGCTGGTCGAATAGAGACTGTGGTAAGAGAGGCTGTATCCAGAGATTCAGAAAAGGAATCATTATAAAATATTGTATTAGAAATTTGCTCATTATTTGTAAAGATCACAATATTGCCAGCGATAGCAAGGAGACTGAGGCATATCATAGACTCCTGTGTCCCTAGTAGAATTGCCGCATCCCACATTTAGCATTTTCCAGAACTTGGTCCAGTACAATAAGGAGAACAACTAGGCTTACACTGCAGGCATGTCAATCACTTGGATAAGGCCTCCAATGTGAGCTTACAAAAGTGTTGAAGGGCAGTACCTATATTTCTTCTCTTTTGAACTAGAAGTATAATGTGAACTAACTGGAACAGAAATCTTAAGTGACTGCAATGGATATATTACATCTTAATATAATTTGCAGGGAGTTTACATTAGCCTGATGCTCTGATTTTTATAATTATCTTGAAACTTATTATATACATTTAATGGGTACATTTTTGTGCCACATTCATGATGTTAAATTAGAATGCATTGATGAAAATAGTCTCCCTCTGATATCTTCCAAAATTTACAATTCTCAAAGCTCAGAAAAAAAATTCTCTTAAAGATACAACATTGTGTTATCATTCACAATATTAACAAAAATATTATTCTTTGGGAATATCTATTAATGTAAAATATATCTCACTCTTTTATTAAATAATAGTTACACAATTGTGCATACTGTAGACAGCAGTAAAAATGCCTACAGGCCACTCATGCAAGGCAACAAAAAGCTACTATTACCGTTTTGGACTGAAAAAAAGTTTTGTGACTTAACCAATCAACTTGAACAATTATACAATAATAATAATGTATAATTGCAGTCAATGTTAAATACAGTAATTCCTATCGATTAAAAATATTCACCTTCACAAATGATTATACCCTGCATCAACAAGCAACTATTGTTTGTATGAAATCAAGAATTAATGGAATTCTTAAAATCCCTAGAATTAATTAGTACAATTATTGCATAGGTAATTTCACTATTTATTTACTCATTTCACTTATTTTCATAACTTTTTATTATTGAATAATCCACGTATTTTCACTTATATTATTCTTTTTTGTTGTTATGACAGCTTATATTATTACTGATATTTTTATCAATACTGTCTTAAGTTTTTGTTAATCTAATATTTACACAACACATTATTAATCCAAATTTATTAAAATAAAATATTGCTACATCAAACAAAATAATATCTTTAAATGGAACAATAGGCATGAAGTTCTACAGGATGGGCAAGATTAAAAAGAAAAATGAAATAATTTTAGACATTATTGTGGGCATACCAATGCTTTTCAAAATTGTGATTGCTATAAAATAAATACCTGTAGAAGTAATTTCTAATACACATACACACACATATCGCCAGTTATCAGCTCCAGCGGTAAAAACAGCAACATAGAATAAAGGCCGGAAGTATCGCTGAGCTAATGGAAATAAATGTCAAACTTGTGAAAATAAAGTATGAAACATACTTGGACACACACATAAAGGGTGTCCCAGGCTGATATTTCTGTAACGGAGATAAATTAATTGATTTTTTTTCTATAGGTTAAGTTTTAAGGTTCCTACAATAAGATTTGTATACCGTATTTCATTGAACAATAACTGTGTACAAGTGCAAACAAAAATCATTCGAAGCTTTATAATGAATTTGGTCTTGTTATACATTCTACCAACTAAAATAATGATAAAATCCATTAGTATGTACAATAAATAAATCCATTAGTAAATAAAATAATAATGAAGATACAAAGATGTTGGGACAACAGAGAAACTTAATGAAACTATTATATGAGTGTTCACATCGGAGGAGATTTTTTTTCTTTTTTTTTCAATTACTTACTAGCTATTAAAAATATTCTTTTAAATTTTAAAATGTATAAACTATTTGTAAAAGAAAGAAATCCACTTTAAGAAAAAAGTGATAAACATAAAACAGATATTACACTTAATAAATGTATTACTGCTACAAGCATTAAAAAAAGGAAATACTTTTTGCATTAATAGGATAGTTATATAAATATTAAGAAAGTACTTTCTACATTCACTTTGAATAAAAATTTAAATAGAAAAAAATGAGTCATTTGGTGGGGGAATTAAATATTCTCATAATTTTATTTATTTACTAGATGTACCCTGCACGTGTTGCTACGCCACCAACTAAAATACTAAACTACGATAAAGATGTATACAATAAAAGTTACTTGAAATATCAAATTAAACATCTTTTGTCATGTCCACGCTCGCCCAAAAAAACAATAGGAAATGAAATATGACAATTTTTCATTTCATGCCTCCCTAACAACCCCCACTCCTGTTGGTTCCTAAAAATGTTAATATAGCTTATAGTCAAAAATACGGAGTTTCATTGATTTCGATTTAGTCTTTCGTGTCCTATAACACTGTTGATCCCTTCTATAATTTTTTGTGTATACTTCATTATACGGCAAAAGTGCATCTAATAAAAGTTAATTTAAATAACAAAACAAACAACTTTTGTTACATGCACGTTTGCCAAAAAATGTATAGGTTACGAAATATCTCGATTTTATATTTCAGACCTCCCTTATAACCGCCACTCCTGTTCTACCTCGAAATTTTAATATAACTTATAATCAGAGAAGTGTTAATACCAAATCATATACAGAGTTTCGTTAAGTTCGGTTGAGTCTTTCGTGCCATATAAAATTGTTGACTCCCACTATAGTTATTAGTGTATAAATTTATACTTCGGTATACGACCAAAGTGTATGTAACAAAAGTTACTCTAAATAACAAAATAAACAACTTTCGTTATGTGCATATTTGCCGAAAAACCAATAGGAAACGAAATATCGCTATTTTTAATTTCAGGCCTCTCTTATAACCCCCACTCCTGTTTGTCTCAGAGAATATTAATATAGCCTAAAACCTAAGTTGGGTTAGCAGTAATATACATACCAAGTTTCATAAATTTTGGTTGAGCTGTTTACGATTCTATAAAGGACATACAGACAAACATTCATTTTCATATATATATATATATATATATATATATATATATATATATATATATATATATATATATAGATTTAGGTCTGTAATGCTAGATTGGCGATCTACTCCTTACCAGCTCTATCACTGTCAGCTGTGTCACTATAAGATTAAACATTCTCTATGAGCTAAAACAAATGTTCAAACTGTGATCGTTGTTCATTCACACACCTAAGCAGCCACCATCAAGGGGATAAGATAGCTGATTCTATCTCAGTTGCTGCGATGCTATGAAAAACAGCTACTGTTCTGCATATCATAGCATACCAGCATAGTGGTGAGTTTTTTTTTTATAAACTATATCTTTGACTTTCCCCCACAAATAAAAAATCCAGAACTTATCAAATCCGGTGATCTTGAGAGCCATTAAATAGGCCTATTTGGGAATTTCTGCCTAATTAGTGCATGAATATTTATTGAGTAATGAATTCACTGGTCATAGATCCATCTGATACCACATGCTTTGCCTTATATATATATATATATATATATATATATATATATATATATATATATATATATATATATATATATTTGTAATGTTTATAATAGCAATCAATTTTTTAATGTAATATGCATAATATCTGTTTTATGTTTATCACACTGTTTTGTAGATTTGTGTTTCTAATTCAAAGTCAATTATTTGAAATTTAAATGATTTTTTTGTTTTATTACTAGTGAACAATTAAAAATAAATAATAAGTTCCTCTAATGTGACTACTCACGTCAGTATTATAACCACCTTTAAAGGACAAAAATAAATTAGTTTTGCTCATTTTACTCTATCTATTATCCCAACTTCTTTATTCCTATATCTTCATTATTTATCATCACATTTGCTAGAAGATTGCACAATTTTTTTAGTAGAAAACAAATATAGTGTACAACATACTTCATTCAAACAATTTTTTTTCATGTATGTTGCTTAAAAAATATATGGGATCTTGTTATAGAATCATTAAATACGTACCTATAGAAAAAACAAATTATCTAATAAACAGTCGCAGAAATATTAGCCTGGAATTACAAGTCTGTGGCACCCATTATGTAGAACAAAGTTCTGTGAACATTTTTTATTACTACGAAAATTAATAACAAACACGAAAAGGTTACATGCTACACGAACAATCAAATAATAAGAACACAGCATGGGAATAATCGGAAACAAAGGATTATTAATTCAAATGGATAATTGCTGGGCAAAATTTGTTTGTTTTTTTGGCATACAAGAAAACCACTCTGAAGGAAAAGTCATTCTGTAACTCAGTGATCATAAATGTTACCAGTATTACATTAATATGTTTGGTACTTAAGCTCACTTCAACCTGTTGACCATGATTCTTTAGCTTTTCATCTCGGGATTTAGCAGCTTAAAAAACATCCAGCAACCAGAAATAAAGACTTCATTTGATTTTTTTAGATGCTAAACTATTATTTTTTAAAAAAAGAAATCGTTATAACTAAACGTTGTCTTTGTCAACTAGTTATTTAGATACAAAACTATTACTGTCAAAACAAAAAATGAGCATCTTCAGAATTATTTTAAAGTCTGTTGACAATGCTCAAACATTAACATCTCAAACTCTTAAAAATAGCTGATTTCCCTTAAGGAAAATCACTCTCCAAAATTCCATTAAGAACAGTAAAGAAAAATCTGAAACATTAAATGATAGGATATTGGATTTACTTTTTCCTCATAATTTATTCATTAACGAACAGAGACTGTTTAATTTCATTTCAATTATTTCTATAGTGGAAGAGAGGAGACTTATATTGTACGTTACTAAATTTAGATAGATATTGAAATTGTTCCGAGCTAGACTGATGATACTTATTAAAAAAATATTAACTAAATTTAATGCCAACAAGAAGTCTTAACAAGGACCTCGGTAAACCACAAGCAAGGTAACAACAGGAAGGCTATGTTTCATGTAGAACGAAATTTCATCCTTGCAAAACTGCTCCAAAAAGTAATGGACATAAAAAAACGAATACTTTTCCAAATGTTTGACTTAAAAGAGAAAATGTATATGGAGTACATTTTTAATGCCTATATAGGTTCGACTAGAATTAACTGGAAATAATAATCTTGCCAAAAGAGCAAATGCATTTTGCTTTTGTTTATTTATGCCCGCTTTGTGCTACCAGGCTAATTGGAGCTGGTTATCTGCAAGTTACCACCCTTTTTCTACGCAAGGTGGGACTAAGGATTTAATTGAATGAGTTCGTCCCTAAATAAATTCCGATTGCCCAGGCGGGAGTCGAACTCGTCACTCCAAGCTTAACCATGTGAGATGTGAGAGCGCCTTAACTCAAAACGTCCGTCGCGCAGGGGCTATATATTTCCCACGTGCGTTACGTATTTTCAATTATCACAAAACGTAAAAGTCCAATGAGAACAATATTTCGTATTTAGGCTTCATATAAAGTGCTTCATGACATAATAGCATATTGTTAATATGAGATGAGTTGGAGTTGGGGTTTACTAAAGACCAAAAACTAAAAAATACAAATATCTCGGGTAATAATCAAGATATTGAAAAAAATGTACGTAACAACATTTATAGAACATTACATTTGCAATAAGATTGGTTCTATAAAATTTTTCGATTCAACGCATAATAACGAAGATATTAAGAATTTTCGAAATTTTCCCCCTCTAAACCACCCCTCCCCCTTGTCCGATTTCAGCCGTTAACAAACTTGATCCTTCTTTTTATATAAAACGATTATGTATCAAGTTTGGTAACGATAAGACAAAAATTGCGACCGCTGAAGAGGTAACAGACAAATATATATATATATATATATATATATATATATATATATATATATATATATATATATATATAAAATTTAGAACGGACCTCATTTTCGTCATCTACTAAGTAGGATCGATGAACATTTGAAGAAAAAATTCGAAAATCGCGTAATGAGTTCGACCTCAATAGCTGATTTCTCTTAAGGGAAATTTCCTAAATTTTTTGCAAAATGAGTTAAATGACCGATAGGTACTCTCGCAAATGATCCCACAAAAGGGCTAAATAACAATTATTTATTAATTCCGTGTTTATAGCGCCCTTAACACATTTAGAAGACACGCAACGTGCGTGGATGGAATTATAGTAACCAATTAAATTATCAAAGAACCAGTTGGTAACGAGTTATCTTTACTCTTATATTATGAGGAGGCTCAGGTTGGACGTGTGAGTTAAGGCGTTGGTCGTAATCTCATATGGTAAACCTAGAGTGGCGTGTTCGGTTCCCGCCCTGGGCAGTAGAGGTTTATTTGGTGACGGACTCATTAAATTAAAGGAATAAATTCCTCGGGTCCACCCTGGCTAGAAAAGGGTGGTTCCCTGAAGATAAGCCGTCCCAATTAGCCAAAGTAGCATAAAGTGGACGTAAATAAAATCTCATATTAAGACAGTGTTGAATTCAAGTTATATCAACTGAGACAAGATTCATTTGGAATCGCCTCGGACTCCAAAGTCTGTTCAGTTCACTCTAAAGTCTTACCAACCCAAAGTCACGTGTCACCTCACAAACCTATTAAAAGGTCAAATAAAAATCTCACAGAAAAATGTATCGCTCGTTTGGTTTCCTTCACATTTACGTTTGAATGATAATGAAAGAGCGGATTTGGAAGGACGTAGCTCTCGAGAAGATAAAACGACAGTAACCTACGTCTCCCAAGAGGTTGGAAGCTAGAATTTCAAAAACTCATATTTCAAAGGTGGAAGTTAGACTGGCCGAAGAAACACGAAAACAAACTGCGACAAATTAAAGAAATTACCGCACCTTGGAATACTACAAGCAGAAAATTTCAAAAATATGAGGTTGTTCTTGCCGATATTCGAATTTGAGGCACCAAATTAAACAACTCCTATTTATTCAAAGGCCTTTTTCCCAACTTTCGACTGCTGTAATTTTTACCTTACTGTTTCACACCTTCTTCTTAATTGTAAAAAATATGACCTTCCAAGAAAACCGTTGAACCTTAAACCAAGCTTAAAAGAAATCCTTGGAGGCGATAAAGAAAACATCTAAAGGCTTATGGCTTTCTAAATATAAACTCATTTGTTCCTGGAAATATAGCTCCACCTACCACTAATGACAATAGTAGATAGTGGATCTTGTTGTAAGATCCATTTTCTTGGTGATTTTGTTTAAAATATTCTTTAATAGAAATGAAATAAACTTGATTAGATGCTCCAGGCTAAAACAGCATTTATTTATAATTAACAAATTAATACAGAAAATACACCTTACATTTTATTATAATAGTGAGGTTTATAAACACAATTAGAATAAATCTTATTGCAAGTGCAATGTTCTATAAATGTTGTCTTATACGTATTTTCTCTATATTAAATATTAACCGAGATATTTGTATATTTTAGTTTTCGGCCATCAGTAAACCCGCACTCCTACTCATGTAATATGAAGTATAAGCTAATGTAGGTAAATGAAAAAAATGGCTACGCGTCCACTGGAACATAACTATAAGCTGTTATATTATGAACCACTTCATTCCAAATCAATGACTAAAACATGCATTATGGCAGATTTTTTTTTCTCTGCAAGGCTCAAATTCGTTTCATTGAACTCGAAGAAGACACAATTATTTGTCTAAATATAGTGACTTGAAGAGGATTGCTTCTAAAATGTAAAAACTTTGTTATTTTGAACGGATTGGGCATTATACACAGTTAGTAATTGTTAATAACTTTAATATTTTTTACATTAGAGGAAACAAGGCCCTATTCTAACTAGACCAGTTCTCATGATGAATGATTTACATATTTTTTCTGAAAGCCATCTCTAAATTCCATGTATCATAAACCTTTTTAAGATTGAGGGTTAAAAACGTCATCCAATTCATATTCTTACAGTTTATTTCTAAAGCATACCTCTTTGTCAAAACATTAAAACAATTTTTATTCAGACACGAATTATTCTTAAAACTGTGATCAAATTTAATACTTAAAAAATATTTAGTCTTTATTGCACAAGGGGTTTTAATTTTATGTCTCAATGAAATATTCCTGATGATTGGTTCTTGAAAGCGAGTTATAGTGTTAGCACTGCTGGTTCGTGGCATTCCTTTTTGACCGAGCCTTGCAGCTCGATCAGTTCCCTTGTTAGTTTCTCGTTACCTTTATCTAAAATAATCCTTCAAAATGGTATGTAAATTTGTGTTTTTTTACCAAAACTTATTTTATAATGTAATGTTGCATTGTATAAAACGTTTAATATGATTTTTATATAATTATCCACAGTTAGAAATGCACTCGTTGCACCATAGTATGTAATTTATGTGTTTCGGCTTACATTTATTTCCCATTGATGCTATAAATTCATAAATTAACTCATTATTCACCATTCTCAATTATCAAATCGTTAGATATTAGCTGTAATGTGGAATTATAGTTTTATGGAGATCGTAGACTTAGGTTGGGATGCGGTAACACGTTGATATATCTCCTCATTTTTAATTCACTGATTAAAGCCGGATACCTTTTGTTTCACTATTTTACTATTTATTACTTCTTTTTAACGTACGCGTGTTCTTAGTTTTTGTTTGTGGACACTTCACAGATGTTCCAGCTGACATGTGATTTGCTAAGTGTGCATGTTTTCTTGTTTTATAATGGTTGGAACATCTGCTACCCCTGATTTTTGTTACTTATTTCTAAAGTATTATTTTCGTCTAATGTAAAACATTCACTTTAATGTGAAACTTCCTCCTGTATTATGCTGTACAGGGCAATAGCTTTATATGAATAAATGATTTCGAGAAACCTTACAACTCATTTTGCTCCTAGTAAATACTTAAATAGTTACATGTTTAATTGTTTCCCCAGAAAATGATGTAATGAATTATTTCATATCTTGGGCCAATTTAGGTTCAAGCCATTTTCTTGACTTTCACAGGCCTGGTTGCTGCTTTCATGGAATTTTTTCCTTGTTTATATCAAACTGCTTATTAAATAATTATGATACCTACCATTTAAATGCCACCTTATTCTATTTAATTTATACCATATTGCTTTTCTGGCATGAGTGGTACTTGAACTTCTTATAAATTATTGCACTCAGTGGATGCATGTATCTCAAACCACCTCTTCCCATTAATTCTTTACAGCTCATTCCTCTTTTTCTAGACATTTCGATTTGTTATTGGATTCAATCTGTAATCAAGTATTTTGTTTCTTCCACATGGTGTTTTTGCTGTTTGTTTTTCTTGTTAACTTCTTTAAATTTTAAAGAAAGTTTAAGAAGAACAAGAAATTGAAAATAACTAAATGTTATGTATTTATATTTAAAAAAAAAAAAAAAACATGTATTGTTTCATAATTTTTAAGATTTCCTTTCTATAGGCATTTGTTTCATATGGACATTAATTCCAAAGGAATTAATCAAGTTATGAGTACCAACATACTGGGGAACCATTTAAATCTAAAAAAAATATTTATTGAATTTATATTACCCCGTAATTCTTAATTATTTTTTTAAAGAATTGAATGAGAAGAAATTGCATGTTTCTGCCTCATTAAACATCTTGTTTTATTTTTGAAGCCTTCCAGGTTCATCTGTTTATACAAATACACGATTTATATCTTATTTTGTTAATCTAGGTATTAGTTTATGTTAATAGTTAGCTGCATGTACTCTGAAGTTTCCGGTGTAGCTTGGTTACAGTCATTAAGTAAATTACTATTAATTTAGCATTTTGTATCTTGGATTCGTGCTATTCATTTCTTTTTTTTTCATTGCACGTGCTTTTTATTAAATTTCTTTATACCATTTCTCACCCATTAGCTTATTTTTTTATGTTATTCTTTTATTGGTCAACGAAATAATTCATTAGATTTTTAAAAATGCTTTTTTATTCAGTAATGATCAGCTATTTCTTTCATCTAATGTCTATGAATTTTTAAAAACTCTTGTTATAGTTCTCATAGTATATCTGAGTTTTACATTTAAGCACTATTTTAAACTTATTTTGTTTGTAACAGCTTGAAATCTAGGCATGTTTAGCTTGAATATATGCTGGCTTCTGTCAATTTATCTGTATAATAGTATTTAAGTACAGATTTGGCAGTTGTAGCTTGTCTAGATGTTGTCTAGTAGTCTATTGCCTTGCATAGAACATTCATATTTCTTTTTTTTTAGCACTTAAAATATTGCTTTGCTCATTTTGCTAGTTTGATATGTTGATAAGTGATTAATTCATATGTTGAAAGCATTACCCTGAGGAATCGGTATTTGAAATTTGGTCTTATTTTTATTTTTTGATGATTAAAAGTTAAATTTTCTTATTGCACTTATGACAAAACATTATATATTTAAAGATGGTGCAAACCTAAGCTATTATATACTTACTAACTCGATCTGGGCTGCTTATATTAATTGTGTGCATTCCATTCAAGTTTTATTTAGTGTTTAGGAATACCCATTTATTCTAATTTTATGGTTAGAATGTTTAATAAATAAATTGTTTCTTGTGGACCTTTGGATACTTTTCTGTTATTATTATTATTTAAAAATACATTATTACTCCACTTAATGTTGTCTTTGCCACTTTCTTGTTATAGTGTTGAGTTTGTTTAATTGTGTTACATTTCCATTTCAAGTTTCATCCACATTACTACACCCAGTACTAGCACATGTGCTAATATTTACTCATTCTTTTACATATAAATAAATTCATATTGAACTCAGAAGGTTTAGATAATCTCATTACTTTATATAATAATAATATGTGAATTGATCTCATATATCACAAAATACAACATGTGGGGTCTTTTGGGGCCCAGTTATTTTTAATTTCTGATAGTCAAAAAAAAATATATAATGTATTACTTAGTAAAAATTTTTTTTTATTAACATTAATATATATATATATATATATATATATATATATATTGATGTTTAAAGTTCCATATTTTTAAATCCTCTTAATCGGGCAATTTTAGTTATGGTAGGCATACGTATGAATATTTTGGTATGTCTTAAAATGAACTGCCACATAATTTTTTCCTTAATTCAAAAATAAAAAAATTCTAAATATATTAAGAAAACCAAAAAATTAACTATAAAACCTTTAGCAGAAATTGAACTACCCCAATGTTGATCATTCTGTATTTGTCCATGTTCTTGAAATCCTGGACGATAATTGGCGATAGATTTTAGCTCCTTAGTAACAATATTTTTAAATGGGCATTTCTTTACTTCCTGACACAATTTGATTGAATATTCCATATATTACTATAACATTTTGTTTTATTGTTGTAGGTGAATTTCACGGTAGACGAGATCCGGACTATGATGGACAAGAAAAGGAACATCCGGAATATGTCTGTGATAGCCCATGTTGATCATGGTAAATCCACTCTGACTGACTCACTTGTGTCCAAGGCTGGTATTATTGCTAGTGCTAAAGCTGGTGAAACAAGGTTTACTGACACCCGTAAGGATGAGCAGGAGCGATGTATTACAATCAAATCAACGTAAGTCTTTCTGTAAAACGTTCATTGTTTCTATAGTATAAAATAATAGTATTGTACGTTTGTTGCTAATGAGAATATTGCCTCATTTGCTTAGGGAGTTTTCTTATTTTATACGCCATAAAAAATTTTAAAATGTGCGAGTGTTAAAAGTTTTGGTTTACTATTTTGTCATCAACTTACTCAAAAGTTACAAGTAATAATTTCCTCTCTAGTTGGGCTTCTCGGTTCTTTGTACAGTTAGTTATCACCTAATAATACTGGTTATTAAGTGTATTTACACACTTTCCTCACTTGTGTGTTTAATTCCTCCCTTAAAAATAAATGTCCTACTGATGGAAAACAGTGAAACCGTGATTTATATTCAGCATATGAATGCCAAAAATTCTATCCTTGTACATATAACATATATTTTATTATATTTGTAATCTCAAACAAAATCAAAACGTTCATGCAGTCTGTGTTTGTAAGGAAAATTGTCCTAAACATTTTCGTCACAATCAAAATGATGATGAAAATGAACTCAACGTCTGCTATAGATATTTTCTATTTGTCACATTATTTCATAAATTAATGCAAAACTGGTTACAATTCTTAATGACGTTTATCTTAATTGCTCTGAGATATAGTTTCTTATTCCAGTTCAACTTCTTTGAGTGAGAATTATGCCTACTAGAGCATTAGTAAACTAATAAAATATATTAATCCAAAATTATATAGTGTTTTGTGATTGTCTCCCACTCCCCTCCCCCTTAATGACTTAGGTTAACGAACTTTAATTTACAAATTTAAAAAAAAAAGTTGCTTATGTTCAACATTACAATAATGGATTTTTATTTAAAAGTTATCTTGTTTATGAAAATACATGGTGTTTGCTGAAAGCTGGAAATGGGAAGGGGGGGGGGAATAATAAATTAATATTTGAGTTAAAGAAACATCTATCGAACAACAATTGTAGTACATTGCTTTATCAATAGGATTGGTTACATGATATTTTTTCTCTGAGGCTAATAATTACAGAAACATTCATGATTTTAAGTTTAATATATTCTCTAGTCCGCCTCTCTCTCTCTTGGTCTGGTCATGGCCATTAACAAACTTTATCCTGTTTTACATTGAATGTTTAATTATCAATTTTGTAACAATTAAATAAAAATGTTGTCTGCTAGAGCATTAATAAACAAGTAAAATATATATATATAACATAATTATATAAATTTGAACCCATCTCTTTTTTAATCGTTTTTATAATGGGATTTTAAGAAATTGTGTAAGAGTTCAATCTCAATAGCCGATTTCTTTTAAGAGAAATTGTTTGAATTTTTAGATTTTCACTTGGCATAAAGAAAATAGTTGGAGTTGTATGTAATTTTATTTTCGCATAAAAAAAAAGTAAAAAAAAAAGAAGTTTCAATTAAGTTCATTCAAATAGCTATATTGATTAGTTATTCATGTATGGGATACTTCAAAAGAGACATTTTTTTTTCCTCTACGTCAACATGCTAGTTGTATATTATTACAGTCAAATAACTTATATAATACTAGCCAGTTTGACATATTATATTTGTTCTAGTTTTCCTTTTCTTCTACTTTTTTTTGTTTGAACATTCCAGAGGAAGATTGTATATTCAGTTCTTCACTGAATTTGAGTTTAATATTTTTCTTATTTGCTCTTCACATATTTTATGCTTGAGTAATATTTATTTTTATTTTTAGTGCCATATCTATGTTCTTCGAATTGGACGACAAGGATTTAGTCTTCATTACTAACCCTGACCAGAGAGATAAGGGAGAAAAGGGTTTCTTGATCAATTTAATCGATTCACCTGGACACGTTGACTTTTCTAGTGAAGTGACTGCTGCTCTTCGTGTAACTGATGGTGCTTTGGTTGTCGTAGACTGTGTTTCAGGTATGATTAAGAGGAAGTGGGTTTAAATATATTTAGTAATTAGCTATTCAAATTCATTTTTTATTGTGGTCATTTTAGGAGTTTGTGTGCAAACTGAAACTGTGTTGAGGCAAGCCATTGCTGAAAGAATTAAGCCAGTTTTGTTTATGAACAAGATGGACCGTGCATTGTTGGAACTTCAACTTGATCCTGAGGATTTGTATCAAACCTTCCAGAGGATTGTAGAAAACGTTAACGTAATTATTGCTACTTACAGTGATGATAGTGGGCCAATGGGAGAAGTGAGGGTATGTAAAACTTGCTATTTTGATATATTTTATCTTAAATGCTGAATAACTTTAGCCCATCTTTCATCCTAATTGTGGCATGTAAATGGAAAAGGCTGTATGTTCTAGCAAGCATAAAGTATTTTTTAATTTTAGCATGTTACATATTACATAATCAATGGAAACAACATTGTCAAGTACTATCTAGATTGATGAAGGGTTTAATTTCTTGAAATTCCACAAGTAGTGCCAATATTTCTAAGTCTTGAGATTATATTATAGTTAGTGTGTGAGAGAGAGGGAGCGAGCATGATCAGTTCAATATTGGCGTTAATTTCCTTTTCTATTTACATGTTCTATTTTTTTTTATTCACTTTTTCGCACCTGGGTATCGCATTTAAATTTCAATAAAGAATCTTAGCTTTTAATAGTTTGTTCTTGTTATATTTCTAGACTTATGTTACAAGAGTAGTTTATTTAGGGGTATTTTTAATGAGTCATTATTACCATTTATCTCACATTGTCGCAGACCATAATAGTGATAATGGATTGCTGAATAGAAGCAGTAATTTATTTTATTAATTGACACATTTGTTGTTATTCCTGGACTGGCACATATAACTGATGGAGTTTTAATCACCACTAGTGAGATTTGGACGCTTAGTGCTCACTCCATATTCTTAAAAAAATGTTTCTCTAGCCTGGCTTCTTAATGTTCTATATTTGTCTGGAGATATATCCTATTTCACATAAGCATTATGTTTAATATAATTCAATTTTAATATTATCATTCCATTTATTTCTTTACAATTTTTTTAGGTTGATCCTAGCAAGGGTAGTGTTGGTTTCGGTTCTGGTCTTCATGGCTGGGCTTTCACCCTGAAACAGTTTGCTGAAATGTATGCCGAGAAATTCAAGATTGATGTAGTCAAGCTTATGAACAGGTATAACATTATTTTTTATTATTAAGTATCAATATTTATAACCTTATGATAAAAGTTGTGTACATTGGGCACTAACCTTTTGAGCATTAAGATTACAATATTCCTTAATATCAATCAATGCCTCCCTTCCCCCCATGTCTGCTTCAATCAATATCCACTTATTTGTTATCAAAATTCCGTCACTGGTAAGATTTAGGCTCTTTCTGTTGTTAAAGAATAATTAATTGATATTTGTTGCATCCAGAATTGAATTTAGAAAGAAATGTTGGTCAATAGCTTCCAGATCTTTTTGGTTTAAATTAATGTCTTTATTCTAGGAGAAAACATGTAAATATAAGACTGATGTTCCCTGCCTTTAATGCTCTCTTATGACCATAGAAAACTTTTAAATTAAAATTTCAATCTGGGAGTTCTTTATTATTACTGTTTAGTGCATGTTGACAAAAGAGATACATGGTTTTGTAACTTATTTAAAAATTTCAGGCTTTGGGGTGAAAATTTCTTCAATCCTAAAACAAAGAAATGGGCCAAGCAGAAGGAAGAAGATAACAAGCGCTCATTTGTCATGTATATCTTGGATCCTATTTATAAGGTAAGCCAGAGTTTAAGTTTATGAATAATTTAATACCAAATTTGAGTCATTTAATTTATTATTGTGTATATTTATAGATCTTCGATTCCATTATGAACTACAAAAAAGAAGAGGCTGCAACTTTATTAGAAAAACTGAGTATTGAATTGAAACCGGAAGATAGAGATAAAGATGGCAAGCAGCTCTTGAAGGTATTAACTTCATAATTTTTGCTATAATGAACAACTTTAATTTCATAATTATATAATATATCTAGTTCTTCCCTATTTGAAATTATTTGTAATATATGTGTTAACATAAAATAGGTTGTGATGAGAACCTGGTTACCTGCTGGTGAAGCTTTACTTCAGATGATAGCCATCCATTTACCATCACCTGTAGTTGCTCAGAAGTATCGTATGGAAATGTTGTATGAGGGACCCCATGACGATGAAGCAGCTATTGGTATCAAAGTAAGTGGTTAAAAAACTATCTATTTTTGTTAATTATAATCCATTTAATTCTAATTTCCCTTTAGATTAATTCTTGTGTTGTTATTTTACTATTTGGTTGTTTTTTTTTTTTTATTAAAGAATGATCCCTCACTATATAATGGTTTCCCATAAAACCCGGTTGAAATAGACAATGAACGAAGGTTAAGTAGTAAATAATGGAGTAAATATATTTAAATGTTTCATGTAAAACTACTGACCAAGTGAATTAATGGCTTAAATTGGATCGGAAGAGTATAGCAAAAATTAGAATTTGTAAACATCTGTTATTGTGCATCAGATCAAAAATTTTATATTATCAATCTTGTTGATAAAGAAATTTCCTACAGTTGTTCTATACATTTTTCGGTTACTTGAATGCTTAGAGAGTTATTCATTAATATTAGTTATTCATTGTTGTTCTCATAAATATCACATTGTTCATGTATCTTGTGACCAGTCATATAATGTGGCACTCACTGTTCCTTTTTATTTGTTTTTCGTAATAACATGAAGGTGTTTTATAACTGAAGTATGGCTGACATTTAATCCAGTTTTGAAGGTTTTGTTTTTTTTATTTGTCTGATATGCATAGGTCTCTGCTAAAGCCTTAATCATTCACCATCATCAATTGTCCTTCAAGATAATTTACCCTCAAGACTATTATTGCTGATTGAAAAATAGATAACAGATATACCATACCATTAATAAAAGCCATATTGATTAAAAATTCAAATCCATTTAAGAATAATGTATAATTTCACAGATTCCAGTTATAATAAAATCAAAAACATTTGATTATTCTACAATAAACCGAATACTGTATGAAAATAAAAGTGAAATATCTACAGATAAATTTTGATACCCTTTGTTTGTGTTTGTAAACAATTACAGAAAGGTGTATTTTTACTTAAATGATTTCATAAAAATTGTGGTATTCCAGACGTTTTTATTAACTTTGGCTAAGTACTCATATTTGTTTCTTCAAATTTTCAGAACTGTGACCCCAATGCTCCTCTTATGATGTATATCTCGAAGATGGTGCCTACATCTGATAAGGGAAGATTTTATGCTTTTGGACGTGTATTTTCTGGAAAGGTTTGTATCTGTTGTTTTTCTTATGCCAGTACTTTTGACTTAACATGTTAGAGTTGAAATTAGAATTTTTTTTTTTTTTACAATTAATGACAGCAACTTACTTGTTTATTCAAGAGTCTAATCCATTGATGTAGTTAAACAAAAAAATATTTTTCTATAGGGTAGTGGATAATGCTGATAAATTTAATTATTGATTTTTAAATATTCTTTTTGTTCTAAAGACTTCGTAACACTTAATGTTTCTATTATTTTAACACCATAAAATATTATATTAAAATTGCTAAAACTGATTACTTAAATTACTTATTTTTGCTTTTATATATTTCATGTTATTAGTAGAATAAAAAGCTATTTTGATGTGGCCATTAGGAATTTACTATTTTTCTCACTTTTATATATTTGTTTAGGTATCAACTGGAATGAAAGCTAGAATTATGGGACCAAATTTCGTCCCAGGCAAGAAAGAGGATCTTTATGAAAAGGCCATCCAGAGGACCATTTTGATGATGGGAAGATATGTTGAGGCTATTGAAGATGTTCCCAGCGGTAAGAATTCTATATAATTTGACATTACCTTATTTTTGATGTTTTCTTTTCTTTTCTCTAGCTCATTGTAAATTAAACTTTATATGCTCCACATTTAAGATTGATGAATTTGCTCATTAGCAAAATTTGTCTAGTAATTTTCTTGCTGAAATTTAGTATTTCTGAGTTACTTTCATATGTAGGACATCTTTGTAACAAACCTGTAATATTTAATTAATGTACTTGGCCTGAAACAGATTTATTCTATGGATTATTTTCATATTTGGATTTAATATTCAATGCTTGTATGTCCATGACTCTAGAGTGTTAAACACTGTGAAATGTGCTCACTATCATTGATTTACTACATAAACTTACTATAAAACTAATATGAACTATAAAAGAAATTTGTGACCTTAAGTAAGTATAAGTACTGGATCATTTTTTGAATGAGGATAAGATTCTTAGTTAATGTCCTAAACTCACTATGTTAATATAAGACAGGACTCGAGGTTATTTATGTATTGATTTGTCACAGTTGCTTTATTAATTTCAATAATATATCATTTAACAATGATTATGAGTTACCTATTACACATATGAGGTTGGATTCATTTGAAAATTAACTGTTTGGCTACTGTACTCTCTGTTGAAAGTACCTTGAAACTTCCATTTTTAAAAATCTTTTTGTTTTATATTTCCAAATATTAAAAATATTGTATGTGTTTTTGTATATAAATTAATTTTTCCATATAATTGTTAATTTTATTTAAAAATTGCAGGTAATATCTGTGGTTTGGTTGGAGTTGATCAATTTTTAGTGAAAACTGGAACCATTACCACATTCAAGGATGCTCACAACATGAGAGTTATGAAGTTCAGTGTATCACCTGTTGTGCGTGTAGCTGTTGAACCTAAGAACCCAGCTGATTTGCCAAAGCTTGTAGAAGGTATTTGCTGTCTTTTAACTATTTGGTTGTTAGTGAAGTAAGGTCATATTTCCCAAATAGATAGGATTAGTCATCACTAAGATACTATTGTAATTGTTACTTAAATAATTACAATTACCATTAATTGAGCTTTATAAGCACTTAGTGAATGAGTAGGATTAGTTAAGATTTCATAGGAATTTTAAAAGTGAAGTCTAAATCAATCATTCACTTCTCCATTTATTTTCTTTTATGTTCCCTGAAATTGAATTAAATTGAGTTTACATTTTTACCTTTGAAACAAATAGTCATAATTAATTAAAACTAGATTAATAGGAAGGAGTTACTGTCCTCATCCATTCAAAATCACTTGTTATATGCCACCTTACCAAATTTTTTCTTAACTTACAATTTACTTTAAAATGATCTAGGTTTGAAACGTCTTGCAAAGTCCGATCCTATGGTACAGTGTATCATTGAAGAATCTGGCGAACATATCATTGCTGGAGCAGGGGAACTTCACCTTGAAATTTGTCTAAAGGTATTATTGAATGTGTTTATTAATTTATTCATGAGTTACATTTGTGCTTTTGGAGCATATCCAATTTCTTGTATATTTTGTAATAAATTATTAGCTAAAAATAATTATTTTGTTTTTTCTTACACTAAGAGTCTCAATTAATTCTTTTTCATTTAGGATCTGGAAGAAGATCATGCATGCATTCCTCTCAAGAAATCAGATCCTGTTGTCTCATACAGAGAAACAGTATCAGATGAAAGTAACCAAATGTGTTTGTCCAAGTCTCCTAACAAGCATAACCGTCTTTTCATGAAGGCATGTCCAATGCCAGATGGTTTATCTGAAGACATTGATAAGGTAAGTTTTCATTTACTGTTGTGATTTGTGTTTTATTCTATTTTTTCTATTATTCATTTATTTATTATTTACAGGGTGATGTAAACCCACGTGACGACTTCAAAGTTAGAGCCCGTTACTTAGCAGAAAAATATGAATATGATGTTACTGAAGCCAGGAAAATTTGGGCTTTTGGCCCTGATGGATCTGGTCCCAATTTGCTCATGGATTGTACTAAGGGAGTTCAATACCTCAATGAAATTAAGGATAGTGTTGTTGCTGGTTTCCAGTGGGCCACTAAAGAGGTTTGTTTTAATCATATTGACTCTTGTTTATTGACCTTACATTTTTAATTCAGTCATTAATGTTAGATTTTTATGAATCATTGGATTTGTTTGAGGGAGAGGTGGGGAGGCTTTTCACATTTGATATTTATAGGTTTATTATTAATAGATGATTTTCATTATCTTTGTGATTTCTCTTAGGGTGTTCTGGCTGAAGAGAATATGCGAGGAGTTAGGTTTAACATTTATGATGTCACTCTCCATGCTGACGCCATTCATAGAGGTGGTGGACAAATCATTCCAACTACTAGAAGATGCTTGTATGCCTGTGTATTGACTGCTGGACCCAGGCTTATGGAACCAGTCTATCTTTGTGAAATTCAGGTAATTACTCGACTTAAGATTAGCTTAAATTAGATTCCTTAATTTATATTATAGTAAGTAAAAGAGAATATTTTTATTTTTTTAAATTTTTGTTTTGGTGTGTTGCATTATAAATATGTCGTATTATATTCAATATATCACTTTAACACTTATTCATATGTTTATATGTAGTGCCCTGAAGTTGCTGTTGGTGGCATTTACGGAGTATTAAATAGGAGACGAGGTCATGTTTTTGAAGAAATGCAGGTGGCTGGAACACCTATGTTTGTTGTTAAGGCATATCTGCCTGTCAATGAATCCTTTGGTATGTTTTGTTTGTCCTAACCATGTATGTTATTTTAATTTATTATTACTGTAATACCTAGTCCCAATAGCTATCTTTTAAATAAGCTAAAATGAACTACCAGAACATCTTATTAAACCCTATTGCCTTTTTTTAATCCCGCAAGAGCTGTTATACTGACTTGATATAGAAACTGTTTGATTTTTCTTGCAAGGTTATTTTTATAAATCTACTGCAAACATTGTCCAGTATTTCAGTTGATGTAGTTCAATTTTGTTGTCTGGTTTAATATGTATAATTTACTATTCTCCTCTGATATGCATAACTTATTTTTTACTTCCTTTTTTGAAGTAAAGGAACTATTTTAAACACAAAACATTTCAAATTATAATGGAATTATCTGGTTTGTCTTAGTTTTGGCATGCCTGTTGTATGTATATATCTCGCATAACTCAAAACTGACTTGCCTTAGAATGTCGAATCTTCATACTTGACTGTTATAACATATAGCTGTGCGCCTTCCTTTTTTTTTTTAATTGATTGGGACAAGGGGTAGAGAAGGGCTAACGTGAAAAAAAATCTAAATGTAAATCTTTAGAATACAGAAGATTTGAGCAGGGACTTATTTTGTTTATCATATAAAAATATATTAATTATGTTTATAGCATTAAAGCAATTATGTTTTGTAGATTTTTTTTTTTTATCTTGTGCATAAGAATGGAAATTATGTGTATCACTTGAATGAAATAATTTTAAATGATAGATGTAAGGCCAAACATTGTATACTTAATTTTAATAGTAGTACAAGGAAGTCATTTAGTGTCCTCATTAGATTTTCCCTTTTATAATTCTTTCTTTATTTTTCATTTCAAGAAGGTTGTGGGTTTGTGGGTTAACTTAATTTTGAAAGAATATATTAGTTGGTCAATACAATATTTATAGGTATAATTCTATTTAAGTTAATTAATTTTAATTCTTACTCTAGGTTTCACTGCTGATTTGAGGAGTAATACTGGTGGTCAGGCTTTCCCACAGTGTGTGTTTGATCACTGGCAAATCTTGCCCGGAGATCCACTTGACACCGGATCCAAGCCATTCAACATTGTACAGGTACTTGCTCTATTTTCTTACATATCTTCTATATCTTTCTTGAATCTTAAGTTACATTATCTTGTATTGTGTAAACATATGCTTATATTTCAATTTTAATGTGCTAATTATTTTCACCATGTAGTTTATAAATTTATCAATACATTGTTCAGAGAAATTAAGGAAATTCAATTCTAATTATAAATATGTATATTTTAAGTATAGAAGCTTCGAAAATATTTTTACTTTTAAATAGAACCGATAACAAATATAATTATCATCTTTTTTTTTTGTTTTCAGGACACAAGGAAAAGAAAGGGTCTCAAGGAAGGTCTGCCTGATCTTACCCAATACCTTGATAAATTATAAATTATTCCTGTAACTTATTTTTTTTTTAATTTTATTTGTCCTAATGCCTTCGCAGAAATTGTTTTTACAGAGTAAGGAAAAATATATTTTTATTTTGGTGAACCGACAACATATTTCAATTATAAATTGTTCATTTCCGATATTATGAACATTGAAAAGGAGTATATATATTTAAGTATACGTATTCAACCACGTACATGTATACATATGTAACATTTATGTTACTCCATGTGATTTCCTTTGTTAATTTTTTTTTATTATAAACTGAGAAGAAATATAATTTTTAAAATGTAAATGAGTTTATTTCTTAGACATTTTACCTTATACTTAGTGTTTTTGGTTACCTGCATCCACAATTTCATGCTTTTATTCCAAAAGCAACAACTCATTTTTTATTAGGAAACCGATGTGCTATTAATGTAGAAGAATCCAAAACACCAAGCAGTTTTGTTAGAGTAAATTAATGGACTTTTTTCTGTTCACTAGTTGGACCAGTATTAATCTCTTCATTCATATATTAAGTAACTTTATATTCTTCTGAGGAGCTGCAAATGGTACCTGTGTATATTTCAGATCCATTTACAACTCTTTAGTTGCACAAATAGTCCATTCTTGCCATTCACTGTACTTTGTATTATTATAAGTTAACAAGCAAGTACAAAACATTATTTGAGCTCTTATTACTCTACCATTAATGGTGTGGATTAGAATAGAAATACCTAAGGTGTTTAGTACAAATAAACAATAAGAATTGATTTAGTGAAAAACTCAAACCTTTTCAACTTTATTTGAAGAAGTAGGGCATGCCACATTGGTTTCAGGACTAACTGTTACTGCATTCCTATCCTGTACTGTTTACGCTCTTGTCTCTTCTTTCTTTGACTAGTTCTCCAAAATCTGAAGAAAATTTCATATTATATGGTGCATTGTATATTTTAAGTTAATTTTTTATAAACTTTGACCAAACCTGACTAATCAATTATTAAATAAATGTCACACAATTATATGATTGATATGAATTTAAAACCATATTATGCAACCATAATTATTTGTAGGATAGACTTACAAAACAAAACTTGATTAATTTTTGATTACTAACTAAGAAGTAATGCTTCATGAAAAACAATGATTTATTAACTATTTATATTAATTGGAAAGGAAAAATACCATATATGTACTCTTGTCTTTTACAGTTTACCCAAGAATGTATATCTAGGACTCTTGCATAGGTTTTTTTTTTAATTTATTTTTTTACTGCTTTTCCTATACTCTTCGAAAAATGGTAGCAGTTGATCCTCTTGGCGATTTTGATTGAATGATACGCTCAGAAATAACTTTGTATTTAGGGCTTGAGTTGTGTCCTGGTTGCAGAACAAATCGTGGAATTAAATAATGACCAGAGATTATGTGAAATGGTTAGTAATAAAGATAATATGAGATCTACCCTCAGGGATCAAAGAAACAGGCAGTCTGGAGTAGACCAGAATTGCTAAGAGGACCAAAATCTGCCAATTCAGACTAAAAACATTCTCATGGTGTAAACAAGGCAGGTCATTGGGGAGATCGGCAAGTAAAAAGGGTATTGCATTGGCATCCAATTTTTTCAAATTCAAGCCTGCACTTATATCTTATTATATCAAACAAGTAGCATTTCACACAATTTTAGTTAAACTTTGACATAGTTGGTTTCTTCATGAAAATAAACTACTGAGGGTCTCTTAATTTGAATTTAAATTGCTAAGGGGTAGGAATAATGAAGTAAGTTCCTAAATTCCAACCATCATCAAGAGTTTCCCAGTGGTCTCTTAATGGTCTTTGCTAAAGTGATTCTTGGGAATAATAAAGCATACTGAGATTATTCTTATAAAGACCAAATTCAGGTTTAAAAATAAAGGCTTCAAACAGTAACATCTTTTTTCAATGGTTGAAGAGACAAGATAACTATCAGTACGAGGAAGTTCAATTCGTTATTAGACATTTTTATTAGAATTAAACAAATGGAGAATAATATAAGTCAACCACTTAAGGTGGTATAATACTCTGTGTAAGAGTTTCAAAGAGATAATAGAGAGCAGAATATAAGAGAAAAATGAGTTTCAAGAGATAAGGAGAAAGATAATAAAGTCCGTCGCGCAGGGGCTGCGTAAACTAAGCAGATTTCCCATGCGACGTTTAACAGTAGATAAATCTACATACCAATAACACAACACCACCATGAATAAAAACCAATGGTACTAAGAAACCTTCCGACAGGAAGCATCTGAAATGTAGACAAACAGTTCTGCCAACTTCTTACCGGAAAGAAAACAATTACTGTAATATATCTGAATATAACATTAATTTGATTGAAAACTATTTACTACATCTAGTACTGTAATTTATAATGAATCAGAATAATTTTTATCTTAATCAATCAAATTTAAGTAGTCCAAAAACTTAAGGAGGGGGGGTCACCAGAACATATTTGCATGTATCTCCTATAGTAAATGTTTCTTGAAAACAATATTTGGTATTTAAGCATCGAATGATGTGGTTTATTACATAACTGAGTATTGTTTATGTAACATGAGTAGAAGTGGGGATTTGCTGAAGGCTGAAAACTGACAAATGCAAATATCTCGGTTAATAATCAAGATAGGGAGTAAATGTATATAACAGTATTTATTGTACCTTTAATTTTCTATAAGATTCATTCTATACATTTTTTTGGTCCGACTTATAGCAATGGAGAATCTCGAATTTTCAAAATTCTCCCCCTCTAAACCCCCCTCTCCCTAGTCCGATGTCAGCCATCAACAAACTTTTTGTCCATGACAAATATTTTTTTGATCTTTGAGCCGTAACAGATATATATATATATATATATATATATAGTTTTGAATTTCTTCTTCTTTGTCCTCTTCCTCATCACCGGAATCTGCGTTTTGCCGAGGAACCAAAGATAATAAATATGCTCCTCTTGAGGAAAATCGACTGCCCTAAAATATAACACGCCCAAATCATACAAAAAGTCACACAATGACATAAATTACTGCACACTATTAAATAAAAAACTTGATCAAAAGAACCGGTCGGATCACGGTCATTGCAATCTGCTAAATGGACAGTGTATCTCACAAGATACAATAAATAAAATAGAATGTTTGGCGGAAATATCAAGTTAATCGATCAACTTTTTTTTTAAATAATAGATTAGATATAATAATACACAATAACCATAATTTATAAACCATGAATTATTGAAAAGTATAATAAATAACTCAATGCAAACTTACCCAATTCGAGCCGGACGCCATATCGAAGTTAAAGTTGAGGTGGTTGTTGTGAAAGGCTATAAGTCGATGTTTATACACTGTGAACCACAGAAAAACTGATGGGGGAACAGGTGGAAGGGCGTAATGGTTTAACGTGAAAAGAGGGGGAGCTGATTGAAGCGCCACAATTCAAACTAAAATTCCTTGAAAACCAATTATCCTGTAGGATACACTGACCAATTAGTAACTGACCAATTACTACTAACCCAACTTAGACTTTAGGCTATATTAATATCCTCTGAGACGAACAGGAGTGGGGGTTATAGGGGAAGCCTGAAATTAAAAATAGCGATATTTCGTTTCCTATTGGTTTTTCGGCAAATATGGACATAACAAAAGTTGTTTATTTTGTTATTTAGAGTAACTTTTGTTATATACACTTTCGTCGTATACCAAAGTATAAATGAGTTATACGCTAAAAATTATAGCGGGAGTCAACAATTTTATTTGCCACGAAAGACTCAATGGAACTAAATTAAACTCGGTATGTGTATTAGCATTGAGGCCTTCATTATAATAAGCCATACCAACATTTCTATGTACGGGCAGGAGTGGTGGTTGTAAGGGAGGCCTTAAATTAAAAATAGCAGTATTTCGTTTTCTACTGATTTTTCTTCAAATATGCCCATGACAAAAGTTGTTTATTTTGTTATTTAAAGTAAGATTTGTTATATTCACTTTTGTCGTATAACAAAGTATATAAACGAGATATACACTAAATACTAAAGCGGGAGCCAACAATTTTGGTTGGGCACTAACAATGGAACCGAAATTAGCAAAACTCGGTATGTGAATTAGCATTAATTCTTCCATGATTATAAGTTATATTTAAATTTTTACGTCCCAACGGGAGTGGGGGTTATGAGGGAGGCCTGAAATGAAAAATTGTGATATTTCGTTTCCTATAAGATTCTCGGCAAACATGCACATAAAAGTTGTTTATTTTATTATTTAGTGTAACTTTTGTTGCATTCACTATGTTCGTAAAATGAAGTAAACACGGGATATACGCTAAAACTATAGTGGGAGTCATTAATTTGTATTAGTGCTTATTTAAGTGTTTTTAATGAATGAATATTATGACAAATGATTTTATGTTTTAGTCACATATGATAACTCTATATATGATTCGGATTAGTGAGGTTATATATCTCTGTCGTCCCCTTCTCATTTATTTATTTCTCCTAGAAAATAACATTGCTATTTATTTCCAATAGAAATGTAAACTATAAGAGCATTTCCGTTATTTAATTTGCATAATGTATTTTTTAAACTAAGTCATGCTGAATTGGCACAAAGAGTGATAGCGGAAGTTATGGGGATCAAACTCTTTGGTTCTGCTAATACATATATTATCTTATTTCCGATATCTTGATGTTATTGAAACAAATATGTACCATCATAACAATTAGACGTTAATAGTAATGTTATTATGAAAAAAGACAATATCCATTTAAATTTGATATGATTTAAAGTATTACTTATTTTGCAAGGAGGGCTACGTTCTCTTCCCCTCACCTATATTTTTGAATATAAATCAAATTATTTTTCGGGTAATACTATTATTTAATTCCATCAGGTAGATAAATTATTAAAATAATACTTTGAATCGATATTTTAAGGAAAACGAAGGAGATGCTGGAGCGGAAGGAGGCCGGAGCCTAAACAGTTAATTGAGTTAACTTATTTCCTGTGAAATGATTTCCACTGAGCTCTACTATTACGAATATAATCTAATTACAAAACTATGCTTAAACTATATGAGCTCGGATTGGTTTTTGACAGGAAATAAGTTTCATTATAGAGGATATTTAATTTTAATAAATGCTATCCACGATTATGGTTTGAAGTATTCAAAAAGGTGAGTTAAAAAGTGGAGTTAGATAGATCAGGAACACATTTTTATTTATTCTTGAAAATTAAAATTTCTCATCTATACGTCGCCCGCCTGACCCTCACGGGAAACAATGATTAGGGGCTTATTTTCATTTATTCTTGAAATACAATTTTTTTTTTCTGTAAGTTGCCTGCCTGACCCTCACAGGAAAACAATGCGCCCAGACGGGAAATGTAGTAAACATTGGAGCCTTGCAAAAAAAAAAATACTATCATCATTCAGCCTCAAATGATTTCCCGAGCAAAGCCGGGTACCTTAGCTAGTATATATATATATATATATATATATATATATATATATATATATATATATATATATATAATATGACATAAGTGGGAGCGTGGGTTTACTGAAAGCCAAAAACTAAAAAACCCAAATATCTCAATTACTATTCATGGCACAGAAAAAATATATAGAACAATGTTTATAGGACATTAAATATGCTATAAGATTAGTTATATACAATTTCTCAATCTGACATAAAATAACAGAGATATTTTGAAATCCCCCTCCCCAATGGTTTGAATTCAGCCATTTAGGATCTTTATCTTTAGATAGAACATTTAAATATGGATTTTGGTAATGCTTAAACCAAAATTGTAACTGCTAGAACGTTAACAGACAAATAAATACACACACATATATATAGGGTGTCCCAACTTCCTGTGCCACCTTTCTTAAAATCTGCAATTGTATAAATAAAAGGCAGAGGCGGCTTGGTGTGTAGTAATTGTGGCCCCTGAAGAATCATTTCAATCCACATTCAACCTCGTAACCTTCTCTAGTACTTCTTCAGCGACCATAACTTTGGAATTTCCAATGGAATGCCACACTTTTTATGAGGGATTCTTGTTGAAAATCAAATTTTAAAACGATTTTATATTGATGAATTTTTTGATTTGACACATCCTTTAGTTGTAAACTGCACAAATTTTTATTTCAGAAACACCACATTTTATTGAAGAATGCTGTGACATAAAAGTTGTAGCCAACAAAATTATCTATAAAACAAGTTTACAGGAAAAGGTATGGATTCTTTACCCTCCTCCCCCCCCCCAAAAAAAAATGTTTACCTCAAAAAAAAACATCAACATAACAAAAAACGTTCTGAGAATTAATTTATTTTGAAATAATTATGCAGTAATTATTTGCAAAAGGAATAATTTTTTCCACCTGTATAGTTTCATGTAAAAAAACAGTTTTTTCTTTGCACTACAATACTTACAAATAGTGTTTACAGTTGTTCGAAAATGTGTCCTTCCTCATTTTTGCACTTCAAAAGACGGTCTCTGAAATCCATTTTGGCACTGTGTATTTCTGCTACTGAAATTGAATTTAACGACAATCTGATTTTATTTTTCATGTTAATATTCTATGGCCTGTTCTGGTTGCTTTGAACCTCCCCTATAGAAAATAACGCATTTCTGTCCGATCGGGTGGCCACTTTGTGTGTTACGGATACTGTGTTGGGGAAAGATTTCTCTTTTTGTTGATCTAGTAGTGATTGAGAAGTGGGAAGGAGATCCATCAAGCTGCAGCCACATTTCATTTCTTTGCACCAAGAGTTGGTCTTCTATTTAATTAGAAAACTCTACATTTAAGAATCGGTTGAAGACTGCATCATTTAATGTTCTATCAAAGAAATGTGGGCCGATGATTCTTCCCTGGAAGCGTTTCTTTTGCATGAAACTATGCATGTAAAAAATGTATTGCTTTTAAAATTAATTAATATGTAATTAGTTTTAAATAAATTAATTCTACAAACTTCTTTTGTTATGTTGATGTTCTTTGAAGTAAACATTTTTTGGATTCATTCAAGAATACTTTTGCGTTACACTTGATTTTTTTTTTGGTTTCAGAATCCATTCCTTTTCCCATAGACTTATTTTAAAGATAATGTTGTTGGCTACAACTTTTATGTCACAGCATTTTTCATTAAAATCTGTTTCTGAAATAAAGATTCATACATTTTACGGCTAAAGGATGCATCAAATAGAAAAATTCACCGATATAAAATTTGATTTTCTACAAGAATCTGTCATAAAAAGTATGGCATTCCATTGGAAATGCCAAAATTATGGTCACTGGAGAAGTACTGGACCACCTAAGGTACCTGGCTTCGCTCGGTAATCATTAGAGGCATAATGATGACAGTATTTTTTTTTTTTTTGCAAGGCATTTATGCGCACAATATTTTTACATTTCCACATCTCCGTGTTTAGGTCATACACCTTAATATTTGACAACTGAAGCGAACTTATAGAATTTTTTAACCAGGAAGATTATAAAGAAAAGAAATATTTCCTGATCTGACTCGTCTGCACTGTTGAAAATATCTTTGACAATACTAATCAAAATCATGGATTGCATTCATTCATTGTTATTAAGAACTATTACTGAGCTAGCTTCGCTAGGGAAATATTTAGACTGAATAACGAATGTGAATGTTATTCAATCCAAGGCTGTCTGAGTTTTTACTTTTATTAAATTTTACAGTTTTCTGGACAATCAGAAGAACTATTGCTGAGTTTGTCAGACTCAACATAAAGTGGCTACTATTCAATCCCTATTTGCTGTTCAAAACATTATTGGGCACAAACATTTTATTAGTGGATAGCATTTTTTTTATTATAAATTAGGTAATATTCACAATTTCTATTTCCAAAAGCAGCCCCAAACACATCAAATATACCTATTTTAGGTATTTAATAGCCATTCTTAAAAATATTCTATTGCATGGCCAGCGAAGAAACTGTCTGAAAAACCAATAGAAAATGAAATATCACGATATTTCATTTCAGGCCTTCCTTATAAACCCCACTCCTGTTCTTTTTTTTTAAAAAATGTCCATACAGCTTATAAGCAAGGAGGTTCTAATACTTAACCCACTTACAGAGTTTTGTTCAGTTCCCTTTGGTAGTTTGTGCCCAATAAAATTGTTGAAACAAAATTTCCTGGTTTTTCATTTAAGGCTTCCCTTATAACCCCCACTCATGCTCGTTTCAGAGGATATTAGTATAGTCTAAGTTGGGTTAATAGTAATATACATACTGAGTTTCATATCTATATAGCAATAATCAATCATGCTGATTAATAATTTAGTAAATAATGGCCGAACTCAACAGACGGACTTATGAGTCCATGTTTATGTATGTTATATATAGTATAAGGAAAGATATTATTATGATAACTTAATTGTATATTTAACATGTAAATTATTTCAAATTTCAAAATAAACATACTTTATTATTATTATTATTATTATACTGAGTTTCATAAAATTCAGTTTAGCCGTGCATGTACAATATATTGGTACATCTTATAATCATGGGGGAGTTATTACTAATTCACATACCGAATTTTGTTTAGTTCGGTTCAGTCTTTTGTGCCTAATCAAATTGCTGACTCCTGCTATAGTTTTACTGTATATCTTATTTAAACTTTGCTATACGACAAAAGTGTATATAACAAATGTTACTTTAAATAATAAAATAAACAAATTTTGTTGTGCATATTTGCCGAAAAACCTAATGGAAAAAAAATATTGCTATTTTTAATTTCAGGCCTCCCTTATTACTCCCACTCCTGATCGTCTCAAAAAATATTAGTATAGGCTATCACCCCTTGTGCAAATTCAGCATGACTTTGTATAAATAATACATTATACAAATTAAATAATGGAAATTCTCTTATAGCTTAAATTTCTATTGGAAATAAATAACCAAGTTATTTTCTAGAGAAAATAAATAAATGAGGAGGGGGCGACGAAGATTTATAACCTCCTAATCTGAATCATACTTAGAACTATCATATATGTAAGACTAAAACAACATCATTTGTCATAATATGCATTTATTAAAAACACTTAAATAAGTACTAACTTTAGCACATCCCGTGTTTACTTCATTTTACAACAAAAGTGAATGAAACAAAAGTTACATTAAATAACAAAATAAAGGACTTCTGTTATGTGCATGTTTGCCAAAAAGGCAATACGGAACAAAATAACACTATTTATAATTTCAGGCCACCCTTATAACCCCCACTCCTGTTCATCTCAGAGAATATTAGTATAGTCTAAGTTGGGTTAGTAGTAATGTACATACCAAGTTTCAGTTCAGCCGTTTATGTGTGAAAAGGTAACAAACAAACAGACACCAAAGTTACAAATTGCAGATATCTTGTCTATGGCATGTGAAACGAAAAAGAATCGTGAAATTTTGAGATAAAAATCAATGTACAGAATGATAATTTTTTTTTATATATATAATTTCAAAAGATGTTACAATGAGGGAAGATATTGGTAAAACAAGAGAGATACTATGGAGGAGAATAACATAAGAGAAATATGAGAGATAATAGAGAGGAGAATAATAGTGTAACATGAAAGTTTAAAGAAAGAAATAGCTTTCAAAACCATGCCATCTGTCAGGTACCTTATAGTTATCAGTTATATTTTAGGCAGAAGGTAGGACCTGCTTTTATCAGGTGTGTTTTAGGAGGAGAATGGATTGCCTCAGGGAGGAGGTGTGCTTGCAGGACCTTGTTTAATATATAGGTAAATTCTGCTATAAAGTGTATCCCCAAAGAAGTATCTTACTGGCTGATGCTGATGACCTTATCCTATATATCAATAACTTGCTCACACAATGCTCTCAATGAATTAATGGGTTTACGTGTAGTTGTTTACGTTTAGTCCAAGTCTGTTTACTTACGTAAACAAACTAATACGGTGACCAGACGCATAAAACCTACTGACCAACAGACATCTAACTCAGTACAACTTTTTGACGGGCTTGAAGATGGTGCCATTGCATCGAAAGTGCTTGCCAGCTGTACTCGATCATCAGCCAGTGACGACGGTCTCCACCGACAGGTATGACAACAGTATCATTTATATCGGCGGTTCTAACCCTTTATTTGAATTACCTTATTTCTCATTAGGAAAATCTTCTAAAACCATTAGAACAAAGAAATTTTTCATTTTTTTTTTTTAAATTATTGCTATTCATTAACATTCACTTTATGTTACTAAGGCTAATTGGGATAAAAAAAAAAAAAAAAAAAAAAAAGTATTAAATTTCTATGCCATAGTTCCATTTTGATCTGTCAAAAACTTAAATTAACATACAACATATTTATAAACGCACACACAAAATTTATGAACATAAGCTTTATTTGTATAGATAGACACATACATGCAAATTTTATATAAAATTTATCCCCATACTCATTTCTCATACTTTATAAATGAGTTTGTCTCAACGCTCTTATAGGCAGGAAGGTTTCCTTTATCATGAAAATATAGATTTTATGACATAAGGAATACAAGTAAAACATCACAAGATTAAGTAAAACATATGTCTTTTTAACAATATAGATTTATTTTTTTACAAATGAACAGAAGTATAAAAAATGCAAAAGAATATTATGTAAAAGTCACTACATAAATTTAAGTCGTGTACTTCACAGGTCATTATTATCAAAAGACATTATTTTTTAAAAAATAAATTATTCCTATTATCACAAATGTAGCAATTTATCATTGCATTATAATTTACTTTAATATAAAAGTTGAAACATATTTACAAATTTACAATTGGATAATATGGCACAAAAAGTAACTTCTCAACCTTGAAGTTCACATGTTGCATGATCTAAGTAGAAGAAATAGGGGAAGAAAAAAAAAGAGAATGATTCACACACGAGAATTAAGTCCCAAACTCTTCTGATGACGTTTCTTCTGGATAATAAAGTTCAGGATCCAATTTTTGAACTTCTGAAATAGAATAAAAATATTTAATTTACAACTTACTTACAGTGTGCACAAATTAAAAAGACACATCAACAAAAAAAATGCATTAATAAGCCAAGAATCATAACATAATTATCTCAAAGCATTGAAAAAAAGAAAAAAATCTCGGATAACTAGCTTGAGTTACTTGGAGGTCGGCTGTACACACAATCTAGAAATGTACATAATTTGGACTGACTACATATCACTGCTCAGTTTAGAAAAAACAAGACAGGACCCAATATCAAAAATATGCCACGGAGACCAGTATTAATCATGCTGTTGTAAACCAACAAGGTTAATATATATATATATATATATAAATATATATATATATATATATATATATATGTAGGAGGAAAGGAGTCTTGATGTAATATAAACAGGGCTACTCCTTAAATGTGGACATCTACAAGGTTACACCCCTATTCTATTTGGGGGAGGGACTAAGGACTTAATATAATGAGTTAATTACTAAATAAATTCCTACACATGGGAATCAAAACCAAAAACCACTCTACTCTTGGTTTACCATATGTATTAAGACCCATGACTTAACCTACATGGCCACCAATTTATACTTTTATACTACTGCCATGTGTATACTTAAATATTATTTATTCATGCATATGCACAAAAGTCTTCCATTTTAATCCCAGAGAGGATTTGAAGTGAAGAGAAATTATTTTATTGTTATTACTTCTATTGAAGAAATTATATCAAAGTAACTCTGTAAGGCTTGTGTCAGCTATACTCCCGTGAGTACACAAACTTATTTATTAATGCTTCCCCCCCCCCTTCTTCTGACCTCACATAGGCTTATGCTTACATATCATTTAATGTTTTTATTTTTAAAAACATTTGGTTATCCTTAGAAATATGAAAACACTACTGCTCTCGCAAAAAAACTATGAAAAAGAACTTGATACAATATACGCAATAGCATGTAATAACACATATAAAAGACAGACTACCTAAGATAAACAGTCACAAATAGTCAAGTTTTCACCTATAATGGACCAGAAATATACGCACGCATGGACGCGCGCACACACACACACACACACACACACACACACACACACACACACACACACACACACAAATAAAAACAGTATGAGAAATAAATAAAATAATACTTTCTAAAGAACATGCAAATTGGAAATCCCAATAGGACATGAAAACGAAACCCCAAGATGAGATTGATAGAGACAGCTAATGCATACAGGCATATAAACAACTATGTAACAAGATAAAAAAACTTCTCTAAAATGGATATATCAACTAATAACAGACTAAAGGACTATATAAATACAGGAAATTTCAAGACAAACTACTGTTAAGCTTGAGGACAGTGCTATTGTACCGAAAACACTAGCCAGTGTACTAAATGATCAGCTAGTAATGAAGGCATCTACATACAGGTATGAGAATAGAATTCTAAGTATCTTCCATCATCAAGCTTCACAAGGAATAGAATAACATAATTCTGTTAAAATTACTATTGTTTGTATTTCAATGTACGTATTTATGTAACCTACATAAACAAACATTGAAATTTAAACTGGACATGAGGTGATCCAGTTACTGAAAATGAAAATTGAGTGAGAGGTGGAGGTTTGCTAAAACAAAAGAATAAACCAATATTCCAAATCTAAAAAACAACAACAGATGAACAAAAAATAACAACAATGGAGAATTGTTAACAAGATTGGTTGTATAACATTTTTAATCCTACGCACAATAATGGAGATATTTTGAACATTGAATTTGGCTCCTGTAAATCCCTCACCTCTCTTCCTTTTCTAATTTCAACCATGAACAAATAAGAACTTCAGTTTTCTATGAAAAGATTAAACATCAAGGATGGTGTTGTTTAAATACAAATTATTGAGCCTAGAACGTAAATTGTTAGTAGATGATATCATATCGAACAAACATATTTCACGTAGTAAAGCTCCAATAACAACATTTAGTATTGAAGGTTGGAATAAGAGGTTCCATGATAAATTGGCTTATTGAAAACATGAAATGAGTAGAAATAGGGGTTTATTGAATGTTGAAAACAAAATAAAATTACAAATAACTCAATATTCGAGATAAGTAAATGAATTATAGAACAACAATTATTGAAAATTAAACTTGGAATAAGATTGGTTATATAACACTTTTTGACCTGACTCATAATAATGAAGATGCTTAGAATTTTTTATTCAAACCCCTCCTAGTTAGATTTCAACCATTGATCTATAGTTTGATGATAGATGAACTTGTTCTATAGTTTTACATAAAACTATAACACTAAACTGAAACATAAATGTTACAAGCCAAAACCAAGAAATGGCTTGAATCACAGTCAGCTCCTTAGTAGATTCGTTAATCAGAAGCATGAAAGGAGTGTTTGATGCTCAACAAAATGTATTCTACTTGGTTCAAGTTCGGCCATCCAGGCTTATCCATTTGCCTTTAAACGGATAGAAGTATGTTCTATTGGGAACATAGTGATCATGGTCTTCATAACTCTAAGCACAGTAAACTCCATAGTTCATAAGCATTGAAGTGGCCTAATACCAATTTGGCATCATACTTTGGTATGTCCACCTAGTAACACTATAAGGACATAACTTGTCACATAGACTATATCAGTTCCCCTCTATTGCTCTACTACATCTACATTATATTGTACCAGCACAGTCTCCGAAGTTCTGCCCACTCTTGCACATTCTATAATCCAACATTGAGTCCTAAACCTTTTTTGGGTTATTTTTCTTCTTCTTTGAACATTTACCAAAACCTGGGGGCATAGGTTAAGAATCCCGTCATTTCTGGATGGGTTCCTTTGGGAGACAATATTTCTGGCTATCACCATTCTATCATAGGGCTCAGTGAAACCCGTCACACTAACAGATTTTGGGTGTGTGTTTGTGTGTGTGTATATAGTAAGGTTGCCTCGCTTGGTGCAGGCAGTGAATGTTCTATGATTCCTAGGAACAACAGGATTAGCAGCACCAAACTCATACCTAGGGCCCTGATAGTCGCCTTCTATAATAGGCAGGACTTATCTTGGGTGAATTCTAATCACCACCTAAAGGAGTCAAATAACTGATCAAGAGACGAGTTCTATGATTGGGTCTAGATCATATGTGGGCAACCACCGGCCCGCAGTAAGGTTTGATACGGCCAGCGAGACATTTTGAAAAACTCAATTAAACAAAAATATCACACTACTTACTCCAAATGAGGAAGATGAGAAGAGATTTGTGTGTTTTGTAGTGCTTATAAATGCAAAAAGTTCTTTTCAATGATGCAAGTTAATAAATCAAAACATTGTACAAGGCTGACTGACGATAATTTGGAAAATTCCTTTCGTTTTTATATCAGTGGAATTAATCCAAACATCGATGGATTAGTTTCCAAAATTCAAGCCCAAGTGTCTCATTGATTGTCGCTATTTCACTTTCGTTGTTCGTAATAATTCCAAATTTTACGATTTAATTATGATGTTGTACCTATTTTTTTCATTTCATTTTATTTTAATAAATTGTATTATATTTCCATATAATTTTATGTCTGATATCTATCGTTAAAAATTATGAACACTATTTTAAAACGCACTACTTTTAAAAGTGGCCCGCCAACGTATTTGCACACTAAAGTTTGGCCTGCAACATGTCAAAGGTTGCCCATACCTGGTCTAGAGCAACAACTAAAAGGAATTTTTAAATGTAATATCAGTGGACTTCCATGCAATTACTGACTCTAACAGAAATTGCACACAAAAATAATAACCATACATTTTCCTTAATTTCAGGAATATATATATTACATATAAAAAAAGTAAAACTCCTAAGGTTTTCATTTCCCACATATACCCTTGTATAATATAAATACTCACTGTGTTGGCAAAACTTTCCTGACCAGCCTTGATCACACAGGCAGGTATTATTACTAGTACAAATTCCATGTTTACAAGGCTTAGAGCAAGTGCTTCTTTGAGGAACTCTTCTCCCTATTTCACAATGGTCTCCTCGAAATCCATTAGGGCACCGGCACTTGTTGATTCCTTTACATCTACCACCATTTACACAAGGGATTATACACTTAGCTAGAACAATCGAGATAAATTTCCTATAGCAAATTCATAAATTAGCTATCGATATCAAAAAAAGGAAAAAAAAAAAATGAAAATTGTCCAACACAGTACCGGGCTACTTATTTTCCTTTAAACCTTTATAGGACAAGGACTGCTCAAGAAGCTCAGCGAATGAAAAAATTTAATTTGTCGGGAAGAAGGTGGGAGTAGTTTCTACGTGTCTGTCATGGCCTTTGGAAAAATAAATACAAGAAGAACGCTCCTGGAGGGAGGAGCGAAGTAAACCCAATCGGAGCCAAACTTGTGCTTTCCTATAAGCCCTTGCCCTTTCAAACCCTTGTCCTCTCAGCAACATCTTGCCCAGTACGCATGCACTATTTATTTTGACTTTATTTGTTCATTCTCTCCCACCTCAGATAGGCTAGTAATTATTTACTTATGCATTACTTAAAATATTCAAATTAATTTTGATTAATATGGTATATTCAGAGCGGATGAAAATTTAAATTTTTTTTCCTTACTACTTCTCAATGGTAAAAAAAAACACCCAACTCTTTATCAATTGTATGATAACAATTTCATCAAAGCTTCTTATTATTTATGATTAATTTGTAGTTTTACTAAATAAGCTTGGTAAATTGAATAAATATGAATACAATTTTTTTTTTAATATTAAAATTCCTTTTCATTACAATTAGAATGTCAAAGTATTTATTGAATCACGTAATTTAATATCAAAGTACATTCTGTCGTGTCCAAAATTAATAGCTTTTCTTTTGCAATATTGTTTTCTAAGTATGTACACTCAAGTGGAAAGACAGCTGCTAAGAGAGAGCTTCAGGTAAAAGATGCCTAAACAATTTCCCGCATTTTTTTTTAGCAGATTTCCCCAGGGATACCAGCTATTACTCTTGTCAGGAATGATTACAAGGGCTTGGGTTACTGTTGTTTAAGGCGGGTGAGTGACTTCCGCTAGAGGCCGAACAGGCAAGGGTTGCTCGGGAAGCCCACCCCGTAACTTCTGGCGAAACATCTTTTTATATTGTTGGTGATGTTATAAGTGGTAGCTTAGGGTCCCCTGGCACCATATACATCCAGAATTTGGCTCTAAATGTAACACCGAAATGTGCCCTATAAAGGGTTAAAAGTAAGTACAGTAAATTTGAGTTGACAGTGTATAATAAAAAAAGACAAGGGTGTGGATATGTTAATAAGAAAACTCCAAAATCAAGCACTGTTTCAGATGTTTGACATATTCTGGTCATTGTTGGCAGTGACTGTGCCAGCTGGGTGAAGTCCAAAATGAACTATTTTTATGAAATTTTAATTTATTATTTCAAAAATTAAGTCCCTCCCTATAAAACATTATGTGCCATCAGTAAAAATTAGAATTATAGAATTAGAATTCACCTGCTAGCCCATTAATCGGCTATTTGATTACCAATGATTATCACCCACTAGCCAATCCTTATCGCCGCTAGCCTAATAATCAGCTTCTCGACTGCCAACACCTATCGCACACTAGCCTACTGATCAGCTTTTCAACTGCGAATCCTTATTGCCGCAAGCCTAATAATCAGCTTTTCAACTGTCATCACTTATTGCCTGCTAGCCTAATAATCAGCTTTTCGACTGCCAACACCTATCGCACACTAGCCTATTGATCAGCTTTTCAACTGCCAATCCTTATCGCCGCTAGCCTAATAATCAGCTTTTCGACTGCCACCACTTATCGCCTGCTAGCCTAATAATCAGCTTTTCGACTGCCAACCCCTATTGCACACTAGCCTACTGATCAGCTTTTCAACTGCGAATCCTTATTGCCGCAAGCCTAATAATCAGCTTTTCAACTGTCATCACTTATTGCCTGCTAGCCTAATAATCAGCTTTTCGACAGCCACCACTTATTGCCTGCTAGCCTAATAATCAGCTTTTCGACAGCCACCACTTATTGCCTGCTAGCCTAATAATCAGCTTTTCAATGGCGATACTTATCTGGCGCCTATTGATAAGCTTATCGCCTGCCAACACTTAATGCCCTCTAGTCTATTAATCGGTTTTTCAATGGCGATACTTATCTGGCGCCTATTGATCAGCTTATCGCCTGCCAACACTTATCGCCCTCTAGTCTATTAATCGGTTTCTCAATGGCGATACTTATCTGGCGCCTATTGATCAGCTTATCGCCTGCCAACACTTAATGCCCTCTAGTCTATTAATCGGTTTTTCAATGGCGATACTTATCTGGCGCCTATTGATCAGCTTATCGCCTGCCAACACTTAATGCCCTCTAGTCTATTAATCGGTTTTTCAATGGCGATACTTATCTGGCGCCTATTGATCAGCTTATCGCCTGCCAACACTTATCGCCCTCTAGTCTATTAATCGGTTTTTCAATGGCGATACTTATCTGGCGCCTATTGATCAGCTTATCGCCTGCCAACACTTATCGCCCTCTAGTCTATTAATCGGTTTTTCAATGGCGATACTTATCTGGCGCCTATTGATCAGCTTATCGCCTGCCAACACTTATCGCCCTCTAGTCTATTAATCGGTTTTTCAATGGCGATACTTATCTGGCGCCTATTGATCAGCTTATCGCCTGCCAACACTTATCGCCCTCTAGTCTATTAATCGGTTTCTCAATGGCGATACTTATCTGGCGCCTATTGATCAGCTTATCGCCTGCCAACACTTATCGCCCTCTAGTCTATTAATCGGTTTTTCAATGGCGATACTTATCTGGCGCCTATTGATCAGCTTATCGCCTGCCAACACTTATCGCCCTCTAGTCTATTAATCGGTTTCTCAATGGCGATACTTATCTGGCGCCTATTGATCAGCTTATCGCCTGCCAACACTTAATGCCCTCTAGTCTATTAATCGGTTTTTCAATGGCGATACTTATCTGGCGCCTATTGATCAGCTTATCGCCTGCCAACACTTATCGCCCTCTAGTCTATTAATCGGTTTCTCAATGGCGATACTTATCTGGCGCCTATTGATCAGCTTATCGCCTGCCAACACTTATCGCCCTCTAGTCTATTAATCGGTTTTTCGATGGCGATGCTTATCGCCACTAGCCTATTGATCGGCTTTTCGCCTGCCAACACTTATCGCCCTCTAGTCTATTAATCGGTTTTTCGATGGCGATGCTTTTCCGCCACTAGCCTATTGATCAGCTTTTCGCCTGCCAACACTTATCGCCCGCTAGTCTATTAATCGGTTTTTCGATGGCAATGCTTTTCTGCTGCTAGCCTATTAATCGGCTTTTCAAATACCAATGCTTATCGCACGCTAGCCTATTAATCGGCTTTTCGATTGCCAATGCTTATCGCCACTAGCCTATTAATCGGCTTTTCCATTACCAATGCTTATCGCGCGCTTGACTATTAATTGGCTTTTCAAACGTAAATGCTTTTTGCCCGCTAGTCTATAAGTCAGCTTTTTAATAGCCAATGCTTTTCACCCCTGCTAGCATGTTAATTGGTTTTTTGATTGCCAATGCTTTTTGCCTGCTAACCTATTAATCGGCTTTTTGACTGCCAACAGTTATCGCCAGGAAGCCTACGCTATAGCCTATTGATCGGCTTTTCGATTGGCAACACTTATCGCCAGCTAGCCTATTAATCTGCTAATCGACTGCCCGCTAGTCTACTTATCAGCTTTTCGGCAGCTAGCCTATTGAGCGGGTTTTCGACTGCCAACACTTATCCCCTGTTAGCCTATAGATTGGCTTTTTGATTGCCAATACCTTTCGCCCGATAGCCTATTAATGGGCTTTTTGCCCACCAGCATATTACTGGGCTTTTTCATTGCCAATCCTTATCGCCGCTAGCCTAATAATCAGCTTTTCGACTGCCACCACTTATTGCCTGCTAGCCTAATAATCAGCTTTTTGACTGCCAATACTTATCGCCCACTAACCTATTAATTAACTTTTCGACTGCCAAAACTTATCCCCTGCTAGCCTACTAATCAGCTTTTCGATTGCTAATGCTTTTCGGCAGCTAGCCTATTGAGCGGGTTTTCGACTGCCAACACCTATCGCACACTAGCCTACTAATCAGCTTTTCGATTGCCAATACTTATCGCCCACTAACCTAATAATTAACTTTTCGACTGCCAACACATCCCCTGCTATAGCCTATTGATTGACTTTTCGATTGCCAATGCCTTTCGGCTGTTAGCCTATTAATGGGCTTTACGACTGCTTATTGCCCGCTAGCCTATTAATCGGTTTTTCGATGGCAATGCTTATCTGCCACTAGCCTTACAATCAGCTTTTCAAATTCCAATGCTTCTTGCCTGATAGCCTACTAATCAGTTTTTCGATTGCCCTACACTTATCGCACACTAGCCTACTAATCAGCTTTTCGATTGCCAATACTTATCGCCCACTAACCTAATAATTAACTTTTCGACTGCCAACACATTAATGGGCTTTGGCTAGCCTATTGATTGGCTTTTTCATAACCAATGCGTTTCCCCCACTAGCCTATTGATCGGCTTTTTAATAGCCAATGCTTTTCACTGGCTAGCCTATTAATCGGCTTATTGATAGCCAATACTTTCTGCCCGCTAGCCTAATAATCAGCTTTGCGACTGCCAACACTTATCGCCCGCTAGCCTATTAATCGGCTTATTGATAGCCAATACTTTCTGCCCGCTTGCCTAATAATCAGCTTTGCGACTGCCAACACTTATCGCCTGCTAGCCTATTAATTGATATTTTTTTTTACCTATCGACTGCATGCCCCCAGTGCATTTCCCCCACTATTGATCGGCTTTTTTAATAGCCAATACTTTTCACTGGCTAGCCTATTAATCGGCTTATTGATTGCCAATACTTTCCGCCCGCTAGCCTAATAATTGGCTTTTCGAGTTCCAACGCTTTTCTCACGCTAGCCTATTAATTGGCTTATTGATAGCCAATACTTTCCGCCCGCTAGCCTAATAATTGGCTTTTCGAGTTCCAACGCTTTTCTCACGCTAGCCTATTAATCGGCTTATTGATAGCCAATACTTTCCGCCCGCTTGCCTAATAATCGGCTTTGCAACTGCCAACACTTATCGCCCGCTAGCCTATTAATCGGCTTATTGATAGCCAATACTTTCTGCCCGCTAGCCTAATAATCAGCTTTTCGAGTTCCAACGGTTTTCGCCCACTAGCCAATTAATCCAACTCTTGCAACTATAGCTAACAGGGATGGGTTATCTACAGGTTATCACCCTTTCCTAGCCAGGGTGGGACTAATGATTTTATTTAATGAATTGGTCACTAAATAAATTCCTATTCCCCAGGTGGGAATTTAACTCTGCCACTCTAGGTTTATCATGTGAGATTAAGGACAACTCTGTAACTCACATGGCTAACCTGAGCTCCAAAGACATTTTATACAAAACAAATTTTTCTAACACAAACTGGATATTTGCCCACAGCGAATTTGCCTTAGGAAGAAACCAGTGTGCTAAGGAAACCACAAAATATTGGCTGTGCAGTATTTTATTTGGAGAAGTACTCATTTTTAGTTTTGTTATTATCATTATAGGAATGCGGAGCAGTCAGTTCCCAAATATTTAATAATTTTAGAAGATAGAGCATAATCATGGGTATATCAAAATTTGTATACTATTCTAGCAGTTTTGAGTAGCATGGTTATGCAGTGCATCATTTATTATTAGCACGAGTTTAGGTGTGTGATTGTGAGTATGGTAATTTTTTATGAGAACCTGCTAATAATTTTAATTTAGCAGAATCTCTGACTATTTTAAGCTCATTATTATTAAAGTTGTTTACATTAAGCTCCCTTTCCTGTGGTACATAATTTTTTGTTTTATACTTTTTAGAATTGGAATACATAATTTTGTATTATACTTACTTTGTACTACTGCAATGATACCATATTACAAGATAACAATGCTTTTAAGCAAAAGGGAGTTTGTTTTTCAATTCAGTAGCCTCAAAATTACTTATAATGTGACAAAACTTTATAATGGATGTTTTGGTAATATTTAAAAAGTAAAAATACTCACAAAATTCACAGCGAAGTCCATAATAACCTTTGGGGCACTCACAAGTATCTTTCTGTATGCACTTTCCACCATTTTCACACTTTTTGGAGCAAATTCCTGAAAGGTAAATTCAAATAATCATACAATTAAGAAATAAAATACATTTCACTTCCACCATAACTCCAGTGAATTAAAATTGAATGAAATTCAAGTATGATGACAACTCACTTTCTAATTAGAGCCCAGAAATAAGAAATAAAATTTTATTAAAAGTTACTAGTATGTAGCTGACATTCTCTCTATGAATTCACAGGCCACAGTGTTGTAGTAAACTAGTAAGTTTGATTATTTTTTTGAGGAATATATATTTCAGAAGAATTGTATTGGAATTAAGCAATTATGAGAGGACTTAGGATTTCATGATGACTAGGGAGTAATTGTTAATGCTTTTGGGACAGATGTCAAGATTTCAATTCTCACATAAACAGCGGGGAAACTGATGAAATTCTTAGTCACACCTTGGCTAGAGTGTGGTGATCTGTAGATATCCTATTCGAACTAGCCTTAGTACAAGATATGGACATTAATTAAATAAAAAATTAGTAATAATGAAATACATATAGTAATTAGACGAGCGATTAGAGTGCTGGACAGTAAAGTCAAAGGTTGTAAGTTCAAGCACTGCCCCCATTTCCCAGTGGTCCTATGGAAAGTTTGACTATTACCCCCGAGCCACAAGTCGAAACATACTTTTACAAGTAGCCTATAAACAGATAGGATTATTTTACCAGGGATTTATTTTACTATATAAAACATATACTACAAATATTCATTAGATGATATATTTAAATATCATTGAGTAAACTGATGAAATTCAATAGATTACAATAAAAAAGTAAGAAGTTTGTCAATAAATAATGACAGTACTATGACAATCTATAAGTTTTATAAGCTTAAAGTTCCAAATTCATATTATTAAGTCTCTTGAAAATATCTGACAAATAAAATACGTTATTCTTACAGTTTTTAACATCTGACATATTTTATCATTAACTAACTAACCATTAATTGCTACAGTCCTTCCATAATCATAAATTATTTCATGTGGTTTTCAGCGAAAAATTCTGGACCCCCAGCGTCCTCAAGTCCTCGGGATCAAGTAATCCAGTCTCAGCCACCTTCGCCTGGGCCTGCCCTTCTTCATTGCTCTCCACCTGTTGTACCATTTAACATTTTCTTGGGAAAACTGCAGAGCTCCATTCTCTCAACATGCCATAACCAACACATGTACATTTCTTAATGGCACAGACAATATTAGATTTGCCCTAAAACACCATGAACTCAGTTTTGCTTCCAATTCTCCACCTATAATGCTCTCAATTATATTTCTCGAAGTACTTCCCTCCCAGACAAGTAGGGCCTTCTGGTATAACTGTTGGTCTCACGACCATTTTGTATATTAGCACTTTCACATTCCTGGAGAGACTATTAAAGCTGAGAGCATTTTACATGACAGTAGCATCTCTTCCCTGTGACCATTCTGACTTTTATATCTGCTTCTACACTATTACTCTTCATAATAATCACTCACAGATACTTAATAAGTGTGCTACAATTAGGAAATGTGAACTCCTCAAATCGACCGGGCAACCAATACCCAAATCTGTCTAGAGGTTCTCATATATTTGGTATTTTCTAAATTATTTTTAGCCCTAGATCTTTTATTGCTCATGTAAAGTTTCCTGAGCACCAGCCAATTGCGATATTTCTAGCTCAACACACTGCCAAAATACATTATGTGCTGTGTGAGTTTATTTTATATGGAATCACTAGGATGTTTGCTTTTTTTTCACATTGCCAAACCCGGAGTGAGGTAAAATAATATAGAACACAATAGGTCTCCTTGTCTAAACAGAAAGCCAACAGAGACATCAGTTTTCTTTGACTTCTGACGATACTAAAAGTACCTTCCAGAGTCATCATCAATCTGATAAGCCTGCTTCATATTCCAACGGACTATTCTGCATCCCGTAATTTTAAGTTGGCCTACCTGCCGGAAGCCAAAGAAGAACTAATGTTGATCAGCATCACTCACAGGCATTTTCGAGCATTTGTCGAATCAATAAGAGGCGATTTGTGATCGACCTTCTTGGTGAAATCCACTCTGGTACTCTCTCAGTATCCTGTCAAACCTCATCACCAACCTCTGACAAATGGCAACCCACTGGATCGTATTGGTAATGGGAAGAGGTGGAAATCAGTCCACCGACTGAATCTCTGCCTAAGGTGTTCGGGATCTTATATAAATCACCTAGCTCTCTCATCTGCTCCTGCATCTCCTTGAATTTTCTAGCTTCATAAGCTCTTTTTAAAATGGAGCAGTACTTATACTTTTGAAGTACACATTGTATATAATTCAATTTTTTTGTAGAGAATTTTCAGTTGTGCATCATTCCTTTCCATTATCGCAGGGCTGGACTGGGACTCCTGAAAGGGCACTGCCTTTGACTTAAGAAAGGGTGCACCGGCCCTCGCAACAACAAATGCAACTGGGCTTTTATTGATCAACTAATGTTTGATGTGTATTTTGAATTGAGAATCTGCTAAAAAGATTCCTTAAAATCAGTCCTGATGTTAGAAAATATAGAGGACTTGAGAAGACTTATTAAAAAATATAAGATGAACCTGATTTTTTAAAATGTAATTCATGTTTTACTTTGAAAAAAAGGTATAGGCTATAGGCTTATTTAAAAAAAAGAAGATTTTTTGGGGATAAAATTATGTATTAAAAGTCAAAATAAATAGGTTAATAGTGTTTAAATTTACAATACCTCCTTCACAGTGGCGTCCCTGAAATCCTGGTGGACAAGTACATGTTCCTGGAGCAGTACATGTACCATTGTTGACACATTGAGGATAACAAAGAGCGGTTTTACAATACTGTCCCATATATCCATCTTGGCACTGACACATTTTGTCTCGGTTGCACCAGCCACCATTAGCACATTTCTTATCACACTCAGGATCAGGGCCTACAAGTTATAAAAACAAAACTATTAAAATGTTAACGCTATATTAATGCTATTATTTCATCACTAATGTAAAGGGAGGGAAAAATGGAGCTAAAAATGTCCTATAAATTAATCTGTATGAATAATAATAGAATTAAAAAATAAAATAAAACTGAGCAGACCACTTCTGACACATTTTCTCAGCTAGAGCATGCTCTCCATAAACATTCACTACAATTTGATGGCTTTTTGTCATGTTACAGTAATGAAGAAGAACTCTTAACAAAAACAATATATCCGGTTCTAAGTTAGACATATTTGATAAAGTAAAACGATTAGTTTACGCTTCGACTTAATGACCTACACTAAAAATGAAGCCCAATGACAGTAGGATTTCAAAGATGAGGAGTCACACCATCAATTGGAGAACCCAACTAGTTAGCTCCATCCATGAAAAAACACTATGAACAAATTCAAGTACCAAATAATATATCTTCTCTTAGTTCAAAATAGATTACCAGTGAAAAATACTCTACTCATATTTCTCTCATCTCTAATATTTCAATTCTTTTACAGCTAATAGACAACACACACAAGCAGAAAATATTCAAATTAAATAGGAAAGAAAAGAGTAATCTCAGGTGAGAAGTGGAAGAAACAAAATTGAAATAAAAAGTAATTGAATATGGGTATGCCTGATGAGTCTCGAGAGACAGTGGAATGATTACAAGAGAGAAGTAAAATAAAATTAAATGTCTTACATTGAGTATTGAACTTTGGAGAACATGGTTGGCAAGGAAAAAAGGTTAGGGGGACTAGAGGATTCCTTTTTAATTTGAAGTGAGGAATCACAAAAACAGTTTCACTGAAACATCTAAATGTAGAAAAGTGGGTTAGCTGAAGGAAAATCAATGTAATACTGGGAATTAGAGGAGAAAAGCACGTCAAGAAGCTAGAAGAAAAGGAATGCTCCCAAGGGCTAGGAACAGGCTGACTGCAGAGGGTGGGGACCTCTGCTAATACATTGTACTTTGCTTCGACCTGAAGATTGAGACAAAAATTATAGGTATTTGAAAGAATTTAATACTAAACATTCACCCACTAGACAGAAATAAACAAATGTCTAAAAAACTATTTAAAGGGAAGGAGGTTTGGCGAGACCAGAAATGGAAAAGAAAGAAAGAAATCACATACTGGAATTGTCCAGTACATTGGTAAGATCTCCATAGATGTCTTATTCCAAAAGTTCCTATTAAGTCCTCTATGATAAAGAGGGATAGATCTAATCAATGAGAACAATTAAAACTTATAAAAGAAAAAATAATGTAAACTTATTTGGAATTTAGAAAGTAGTGTTATAGATAAAGGAGTAGATAAATATTTGAGAAATTCAGCACAGATTTCAAAATTTTAAAAGCGGGTGATCTTAAAGAGAAAAGTTACCAAAATAAGGGAGAGATTAACATGAAGAAATGAATGCCGATCATAAATTGCAGAAGAGGTTTTCAACAATAGCTTGGAAAACAACTCCATCATCCCTTGGGAGAACATCAGCAATCTACTGCTAATGGAGAAAAAGACAATTGGTTAATCCTAAATGCAGATTGGTTATTGAAGTAGTGATATCCAGTTGGCGTGAGCTCAAAAGGTGGTGAGGTACAGAGGATTTAGTGGCAATTCTTGGATATACAGGTGTTCACACTGTATACCACAAAACAGAATTGCAGAAATCTTATACTTGGGTGGCAAACTATGAATAATTAAAACCATTAGATCAACAGCCTATCAAGGACATAGGCCTGCCGCATGGCTTTAGTGTAAGGTATAAGTGGTCACTTTAAAGCAGTCCCTCTTGTTTTGCTGAGGCATTACAGACAAATAATGGCTACTTCTTTATTCAAGCTGCTACTCAATTGCCTGATGATGCCAAGTGACACTGGAATGGATAAAAGAACAGCCTTAAAGCATAGTAACCACTCAGGTAAATAAAATTTAGTGTGAAATCTTTGGGTTTGGACCTGCTCTTCAAGTACAGAGGTTTAGTTTTATACCGCCACTAAGCCCGAGTAGCAAACAAACCACACTCCATGGTAACTAAATACCTCAACCTCGAGCTATGATTCCCAAAGTGGTCTATATCGACCCCCAGGGGTCTATGACAACCTGCGAGGGGTCTACGTCAGCGAAAAAAAATTTTGGGGGTCCATGAAATGAAAATAGGGGTCTACGATAGTGGATCTCAACATACACTGATAGTACTTATTTACTTACATTATACTATCTTATAATATAAAGACATATACATTATTTATAAAAGTACCTATGAAGTAAAAAATGTATTATATATGTTTATAAAATTGTGTAAGTTGTAGTATGTAGGCATTCGCTTTGTGGTTGCAATACATTTTGAACTTGTAAAAACCTGCACATAATGATATACCAGTATCATCTTGTTACAAGCATACGTGCAAGTCTCAGAGCTTCACGAACTTGCACTGACTTGTTCAGTTCGTCACAAAATTTTATTTTGAGTAGTTTTAATTTAAATTCAATTAATAAATATATAAGACCTAACATGTGTTTTTACTTTAAGTTTTTAACACTAAACTTCACTACAGTTAGAAATTTACAAAAAATCAATATCAGGTAAGTAGGGGGTCTACCCAAAACCGAAAAACATGGCAAGGGGTCTACGACACAAAAAAGTTTGGGAACCTCTGACCTAGAGGATTAAGCTGGAAAGGCAGGGCAGCAGGACATGTGGTCATGAGAAGCACAAATGTCAAAGGCCTTTTGAAAACAGGTTTGTGCAAACTGGGTCTAGAATTAGGTTTTTGAGTTGGATGATAGAGCTGTAGAAGAGGAAGGAGGTGAAGGATTTCGCTTCATTTTGTTCTACAATTAATATATTATATGGAATTCTATTGATTCATCTGCCTCAGGGATAGTCATAACTGTCAAGTAAATCCTATGCAATTTGTTAAAATGCATGACCTCTAAACTGATTTTTCATTAGTATTTTGGGCAGAAGGTCAATAAACGAGCAACGTTCACTTCACTTCTTCATTGCTCTACAAGTTTCTTATGATCTCATACTCGTACATGCATTTTACATATATCTAAAACCTATTTATCTATATAATCGCTCTACTGCCTACGCTAGCAGTTCCACTAGACAAGCACTAGAATGGAGTTACAATGATGACTTGAACAAAACAAGGGAAAGTGGCTGAATTGTATGAAATGACATTGTGATGCATGTATAGTCATCTCCTAGCTAAAATGCACAATGAGGAAAGATAAAGAAGAAGTAAAATAAGAATACATTACTCACAATTATTAATAGAGGATATAGAAAAATGAAAACCCCAAAATTCCCAAGAATGAATCCATTTTACAGTATGGATGAACTGTTGATAATTGGCTCAGAGGGTGAAACTGATATTCCTTTAAAAAGGGGTGTGTTTATTTCCAAACCTTTCATCAGTTCGTGACAGTTTTCTTCAGGTAAAGAGTTGTAAAATCAGACTAGTGAGAAGGACTACAAATTAACAACTGGGGAGCTCACTGGCCCGTTTCAACATCTTAGCAGTTTCTTAACAATCAATCCACCCTCTATACTATACATGGCTAACCATTTATTTTCATGCAGTGTACACTTGTTGTGTGCAGTTTATAACCTTTAAAATAGAAGGAGAAAGAGAAATGAGAGAATATAAAAAAGAGGCTATTACAATTAGATTAAGGAGGGGCAATAAGAAGGCAACTGTAAATATAACATGTATAAGAAATAGAAACAGACTGAAGAATGTTAGTACTCAGAATAACAACTAAACAACTGCCTTACTTAATAGAAAACCTGAACATTTTTGATTTGAAAAAGATTTTCACAGATCAAAGTTGGCCATTTTAATACTGGATAAACAGCAGAAATAAGAATGATGTAAAGATAAAGTACATACCTCTTTGAGCACACTCCTTACGTAAACTAAGCCTTAAAGGTGTTCCAGGTAATGGTTTTCCTTTTCTACTTTCAATTAACAAACCCAATCCAAAAGAGGCAACACCAGAACTATTACCAGAACAAGGCAAAAGAAGAGAGAACACTGAAAACAATAGATACATTATTTTTTTAAAAGTGAAACACTAGAGTATTTTTAATCCTACAGTATTATTTCATAAACATACATGGCTATACAACAAAACACTCATGCATAAATAAAGCAATGCATTCTGAAAATAGATAAATCATTTCTCTGGATAAACTCTGAAAAGTGAAAATCACATGAGTAGGAATGGGTGTTAACTGAAGGCTGAAAACAAAAAATACAATGAGATCGCTTAATATGCAAAATAGAGAAACAATATACAGCACAAGAATTGTAAGCCACTGAATAATTACCAAGGTTGTATATAACACATTTTGATCCGACTAAAAATAACAGAGATATTTCAATTTTTTTTTTATTTTGCCCACCTCCCCTCCATCCTGGTACTATTACAACCATTAAAAATTGTATTTTTAGCTTTATATGAAATGCTTAAATACTGAGTATGTTATCGATCAAATAATTAATGAGGTCAGAACAAAATATAATCTTTATTGATGACATCATATCAAACATATTAGTATGTATCTAACATAGAAAAGGTCTGTTGTAAACAATATTTGGTACTTAAACTTGTAATAAGTTTCATGATATATCAGATCATTATTAAATTGAGAAGGAGCAAGGGTTTACGGAATGCAAAAAAAAAAAATTGCAAATTTCTCGGTTAATATTTGAGACAGATAATGTGTATATTCATAGAAAATTAAATTTCGGATAAATACAATTTGTCAGTCTGATTCATAATTATGATGATATTTTCATTTTCGATCCCCCGATCGATTGTTTGATTCCTTCCGTTTATGAACTTGATCTGTAGTTTACATGAAATCTTTATATATAAAGTTTGGTAAAAATGGAACAAAAATTACAACAGCTAGAGCAGTAACAGACAAGTGCGAATGTGTTTTCCTCATTTTTTCCATCTCCTAGATGAGAAAGATGGATATTTTTTTCTAAAATCACATCATGAGTACATCCTCAATAGCTGATTTCTCTTTAAGGAAATCTACTAATAGAGATGAGCAGATTTCCCTCATCCTGATTTCCTCATCCCTCCATCAATTTGAGAAACCTATTTAAACAGGAATCAAAATTTCAGATGGTCATGTTCAGAGGTTCAGTCACTCTAACTGAAAAATCACATGAGTAGTAATGGGGATTAACTGAAGGCTAAATGCAATTTTAAAAAATCCAAAAAGTAGGATAGTATTGGAGTTCATATTGTTACAAAGAATTAGGTTTCATTTGTGATAATACACTTATTCATCTTATTTATTCTATTAAATATCTGTCTTATAAAATACATTAAACAATTAATGAATAAGACAACAATTAACAGAAAAATTATAATAAAAATAATCAATAAATATCTTAAATCACCTTTAGGCCTTCTAGGAATTCTTCCTTTTGTTTTTATAGTAATGACTGGAGGTTCAAGAATAGCTTCATCAAATGATTGAAGGCGGTCAAAATTATAGTAATACTTTTTCATACCGCTTTTCCAAGTAAAATTCACGTATCCAACCTAAAAAAATAAAACATATAAAACTTGTCCACAATTGAGCTATTTTACTTTTGTCATGATTAATGTTAATTTTCATAATTACCTCATAACTTACATTGATATGTTCAAGATTAGTTTTAAATAACAATAATTTCATAACAAACAAAAAACGGTGATGAGGTTAGTCATGTGAGTTAATGTGTTGGTCTTAATGCACTTGAATAGCTTTAACCCGTTGCTTGCGCAAAATCACTATAGTGGCTTTGCGCAAGGAAAGGGTTAATTTGTAGGTATGATTCCCATATAGGCACTAGAATCACTGAATAAAATTCATAGCCCCATCACAGCTAGAAAGGGCCTGCAACCTGCAGATATCCTGAGGTGCATAAAGTAGGCATTAATTTAATTTTAAAAGGGGGTTAAAAGCTGTGCAATGTGAAAGTCTCATGCACATATCAATTCCCCCTACTTTTGACCCGTTAACCTAGAGTATTTCTATTAGTTCTATGTCCTTCTGAGTGAGAGTCTTTTAAGTATAACACATACACACACACACCACACATACACAACTCATATATATATGGGAAGAAAGGAAAATTCAGAGTTGAAACTCTATATCAGAGTAAAATAAATGACTCTGGTCTCAATCTCACAGCTACCTTTCCTGGTTACCAGCAAAGAAAAACTAGAGAATTTCATTTATAGAACAGGGATTTACCTCTGCTCCCACACATATAGCTGTAAAATAAATACTTAAATGTATTAGTAAAGGATGTTTGTTTGCTGTTCATTCAAGAAAATGATATTCTTACTCTAAACAATTCTAATCTAATCTTATTGGACCTTCAAGACAGGAAGTCAGGATAATTTATGTATTAAATATACATATATCAATAGAAACAGGCATATTTAAAAGGTATGCAGTTCAGTATTTTTCCAGGAATCTCACCCAGGAAAACTTGGACACACACACAAACATAATTTACAGACCTGATGAAATCATTAATAAAAGACAAACTATCACATAAGAATTTGGGGTCTAATATTATAAATATAATGAATATTTACTTCTCACAACTCATTTAGGGGTAACAGAGATAAACAGTAACATAACAGATAGAATGAAAACAAGTGCATTAAACAAAAATGGATTAAATTAAAAAAAAAAGAAATAAATAATGAACATAAAAGAAACGAACTTGTATATTATTATAAGTAATAAATAACAATTTTTTAAAATGCAATTTAATATAAAGAGCAGTTAATTTGTTTTTTTTTTTTTTATTTTTAAGACAATTATTGACAGACACTCTGCCAGATAGACATTAATATCTTATGAATAATTGCAGAAAATGCAAATGTTATCAATGTCACTGAGTTATTAATAGAGAATTACTTATCTAATCATTTTGTTTAGCATGAGGGAGGTCACTGATAACTGAACTCGCTGGCATTTAAATTGCAAGAATTATATCAGAAAACATCTGATGTGGAGCACTTGTTTACTTGTAATTTGTAAATTGTATTTAAAGTCAGAAATATTTAATAATGAGATAAAATGTAAGGCAGTGAACAAACTTTAGTATAAAATAAAAACAAACAATTATAAAAGTCATAGTTTATTTAATTAAAGGAAACAATTAAGTGATTAAAAAGATTCTAATTTCATTAATTAATTAATGGATTTCAGGGATACTACTCAAAAATTAATTTTTCTGTTCAATTCATTGTTCTTAAATGATTTTATTTTAGTGAGCCAGATAATGACCAAAAAAAGAAACAATTGAGAGTATTTTGAAAGAAAACAACTCTCTTTCAGAGAATCTTGTACATTTGTTTTTTCATTGTTACTAAACTAATTTTACTCAATTTCGATAATTGACAATTCAAAATATCTCAGTCACTATGAGTCGGATCGAAGAATGTTATATAGTCAATCTTGTGGATATTTTAATTTTCTGAATGCCTAGGTAACAGATGATGTATTGAATCAGTTAATTTATTTTTGTTATGGCCTAAAGAAATTATTTTTTTTTATTTGCACTATTAAACAAAAGAGTCTAACTCTTCAATTTTAAGGATGAAAAATGAAGATGTCTCCTGAAAGAATTGGTTCAGTGTCTATGAGGATTAAGAGTTCATTTATGAGTGTTTATAATTGTATAGGAAGAAAAGTTTTACCAACAGTTCAGTTTTGTTTAAGTGACAGTAATAAAAATAATAATTTATTTATTAACTAATGAGTAACTTGTCTCAACTACTGGGACCATGCTCTACCTCATGGACAGCTTTTCATACTTCAAGTTGTGACTGTGTCATTCTAAAAGAAAGTATGCTATTTCTTCATTAATGTAGTTCCTCATTGCTTCAGGGTGCTCAGTAGGCCCATTAAATATATATGTTACCCTCTTAACATTATCGTCACAATATTTAAATACTTTGGGTAAAATAGTCAATCATAATTAATAATGGCCAGGATCTGACTAGGAGAATTGTAAGTTTTGAGAAGAAATAAAATCTAGACCGTAGCCTCTGTAAGTCCTCCCACAAGTTATCAAGCTACTTTTGCTTTGGCCTGCCTCTCCTGCTTGTTTCACTAGTTGTACCACTCAACATTTTCCTGGGATGCCTACTGAACTCCATCCCCTTGACGTATAATATTTTATTCTCAGAATAAACAATTGATTATAAAGTGAGACGTGAAAATAATATTTTTAAATTTAGCGGACTTCCTTAGAAGTCTATTACTGTTGTTAACTGAGTACATTTACAGTTGTTTTTAATTATGCATTAATAATTGCATTTTCACAATAATGTATTTGCTGGGTCTCACATAGGTTCACTTGATACAATATTTGGTATTGAAGCTTGGAAATAAGACGTTTCATGATATATTGGCTTAACGTGTAATGACTAAAGTGGGGGTTTACTCAAAGCTGAAAAGAAGAAAAGTCAGGGTCTGCATTAACTAAACAGAATTCCCATGGGATGGTATGCCGCACTAGAGATCTATTCTCCCCACATATTTTCTTTATTTATGTAAAACTTCGATGAGTAGAATTGGTCTTACTGACAGCTACAAACGAGAAAGTCCGAATAACTCGCTTAATATTTAAGCTACAAAAAAATGAATAGAGGAACAATGGTAGAGCATCAATAGTTTAACAAGATTCATTCTATACCATGTTTTGATACAAATTATAATAACAGAGATTTTTTGAATTTTTGAAATCCCCCCACTCCCTGTTCCTGGTCCGATTTCAGCCATTACTGACTATGAGCTTTAGTGTTGAATTAAATGGTTAAATGCTGACTATAGTATAGATTAAATAAACATTTTCGAATAAAGACATAAAATCATAATTCATGACATCATCACTTAACATATTTTCATTTATCTCACTAGGTAAAAGTTCAATTAGACCAATATTTGGTATTTCAGCTTCAAATAACATGCTTCATGATATAAAAGTTTATTGTTAATATGACATTAGTAGGAGTGGGGATTTACTGACTGAAAACTAAAAAATTGCAAATATTGCAGTTATTAATCAAGATAGAGGGGAAACGTATATACACATTATAGAACCTTAACTTTGCAATAAGATTGATTCTATACAGTTTTTGATCTGACGTATAACAATGGAGATATTTCAAATTTTCTAAATTCACCACTTCCCACTCGTCCGATTTCAGCCATTAACGACCTTGATCTTTATTTTTACATAAAACATTTAAAAATGAAATTTGGTAATGATCAAACAAAAATTGTGACTGCTAGGTGTGTTAACAGACAAATAGTGGAGTGGTCTCCCATTGTCTTCTGCGTCAGACCATCCAGCAATAAAGGCATTATGAGGAAAATTCCAGTCACACCAGTAAAGGCATGGGTGGAGGAAATTCTATTCAAGGCCAGAGTTGTTTGATAGCCATTTCTCCATAGCCTGATACATAATAACCGAGATATTTTTGACTTTCGATACCCCTCCCCACCCGAACATCTCTTCCCTGTTTCGATTGTATCCAATAAAAAACTTAGTAATTAATTTCACGTAACACATTTAAATATCCAAGTGGCAAACAATCAAACAAAAATTGTGACTGCTGGAGCATTAACAAACAAATACATGTAGTGTTAAATGGACCTAATTTGAAGAAATTGTTTGAAAATCGTACCATGACTACAACTTCAATAGCTGTTTTCTCTTTAAGGAAAATTACTAATGGAGATGACGTATTTCTGAAACCTAATCCAACGAAATCCAAGACCCTCTCATTTCATTCAACATTAATATGCTAGACTTCTTTTCCATAGTAGGAATAACTGGTATACATTTATTTTCCTGAATCAAGTAATGAAAAAAAAATAATACACCTATATATGTATATATACGTGTGTGTGTGTGTGTATATATATATATATATATATATATATATATATATATATATATATATATATTTAACTAATAAATGAACGAGTAATAAATATAAGGAAATATTCAATATATAGTAAATACATCACATCAATGCTCAAGAATTCGAAAATGCAATCCTACACAATAAAAATAAAATTTATATTTGGAATTATTTCATTTTTAATAGACAGTATTTCAATAAGAGACCGACTTATGAGCTTCACAAACAAGTGGGCACTCCAAGATCAATATGTATGCATAAATAAATATTATTCCCCACAGAAATATGTTATGGAAAAGAAATAAGATGAGCTCACATATATTCTCATACAATTACTATTGAAAAAGAATTTGGAAAAACAAGACCAAATATAGATATTAGTATAGGTACGCCATAATTCGTTATGAACGGAAAAATGTTCATCTTTGATGCTGTCCCCAAAATATAAAAAATACAGTAGTCTATACAAAGGCTGCTCCTGTAACATTATGAATTACAAAAACCAAATTCATTAAGCCTTCACAAACAACCCATGTGAGAGAATTTTCAAGATATACAGATCTTCAAGTAATGTAAACTATTGTACATAATAATATACTTTAGTGATTAATGCAATTTGCCAGAGGACTTAGGTGAAATGAAGCTGTATCCAAGTTAAAAAATTATTGTGGTATTTATATTAACTTAGGACACTAATAAAGCAAATTACATATTGTTCATAAAAATTGGTAAACAAAGAAAAATACAAGAAGAACAGTAAAAATAGTTTTTATACCTCTGAAGGGATTATAGGAAGATATTCTTCAAAATTGGGATCCAGAATATGAGGCAGAACATGTCCATCCATTATTGCATAGATTTCCATAGCGTAACCTGTACATTCAATAATGTTAAAATGAGCAAATAACATATGGCATTTGGTCAAGAAATAAAGAGTTTCTATAACCCACCGCTAAACATCTTAACTTGATGTTTATCAATCCATAGGGACAGGTCACCACCACCATTTCTAGAGCTGCAGAACACACTGGCAAACAAAAATACTAAAAATTTCCACATGACAATCGGAAAATATGAAGAATTCATAAATTTTCACGATTGAATGCTAAAGTACATAAACATGAGTAAACTCCCTAAGTATATATCACCGTTAAAAAAACAGCCATAACATAACCTGAAAAGTCGTAACCTAATAAAGCTGCTGAAACCTCCTCTCCAAAGAGTAAAATATTGAACAATTGTTCATCATGCAGTAGTGGATTGGCTTAGACTTTTCAGGCAATGTACCTACGTCACAAAGTAATTTTCGCTTTGAAAGAAGTTAAGGATTGTTATGACATTTTTCGAAATAATTCATTGTCTAAAAAATTGGATCAAACTATAAAATATAAGCTCAAGCTTCATTAGTCTTAGTTAATGAACTTTTATTATTTATTTATTTATTTACGTACACTTTATGCTACTATGGCTTATTGGGACGGGTTATCTACAGGTTACCATCATTTTCTAGCCAGGGTGGAACTAAGGAATTTATTTAAAGAGTCCGCAACTAAATAAATTCCTATTAGCCAGGATTCTGAGATATTGAAAAAAAAAAAACATTATATTAAAGCTTCGGGAAAATAAGAGAGCGATAGTTCATTAATTTTCAGGATCAGCTAATGGGGTTTATTGAGGGCTCAGAACAAAAATATACCAATACAAAATTTAACATCGGAGTTACGAATAGCATAGAATAACAATGGGATAACAAATTAAATTATTTATTAACGACCACTTTTTGCAACTAAGGCTAATTGGGACGGCCTATGGAAGCCCCTTGTCGGGGTGGGGCTAAGGATTTTATTTAATGAATTCAGGCACTAATAAATTTCTTTGCCCAGGCGGGAATCGAACTCGCCACTCTAGGTTTACCACGTGAGATTAAAACCTACGCCCTAATTCACACGGCCAACCTAAGCCCCGTTAATGAATTGTGGCAGTTACTCTGGTAGTCTTTAGTATTCCCCTTAATAAAAAATAAAAGAAATTTCACTTTACTGACATAATTTTACAAACAAGCTATTTTTTGAAACTGGGATAGAATGAGTAATAAAACATATAAATAAAAAAAACACCTTTGTATTTTTTTATAATTATCCAGCTGGGGCAGATTAGTTATGTGTCCTTATAAAGTTCCGACAATAGGTAAGCAGTTTGTGTTGCTGCAACTTTCAAAAATAGGCTGAATTTCTGGTAAAAAAGTAGAGTGGGTGATAATGTAAATTTAAATTATTTATTAACATCCACTTTTTGCAACTAAGGCTAATTGGGACGGGTTATCTACAGGTTACCACCCTTTTCTAGCCAGGGTGGGACTAAGGATTTTATTTAATGAATTTCGTAACTAAATAAATTCCTTTGTCCAGGCGGGAATCGAACTCGCCACTCTAGGTGATAATTTACTGGTCGCCGTGAGATTTAGACTTCTAGAGGAGAAAACTACTCGATCAAGTCCGTATATTAAGCACTCAAAAATAAAAACACTACACAGGAATATAATGTAACAAACGAAGTCAAGTGGGCCTATTTGAATTGACAGCGAAACTTGAATTAAGGTAGTGCTTGTCCACAGTTATATATAGAATTCCATAAAAACAAAAGTCCATCACCCAGGGGCTGTTTCTACTAAGAAGATTTCCCACATGCTGGATAGCATACTTGTGACTTCATCCCACCACATATTCTGTATTTCTATGTAAAAAAAAACAAAAAAACAATGAGTAGAAGGTGCTGGATATATATATATATATATATATATATATATATATATATATATATATATATATATATAGAGAGAGAGAGAGAGAGAGAGAGAGAGAGAACACACACCCTCACACACGGAGTTTTGAACGGCCCTCATTTTCATCATCCCGTGGGTAGGATAGATGGACATCTGAGGAAAATGTTTCGAAAATCGCGTCATTACTCGCGACCTCAAATAGCTGATTTCCCTTAAGAGAAATCTGCTAAAATGGGGTTCCAGGAGCAATCAAATTATTTTGGTAAATCAAATATTTACGCCCACAAATAATTACTTTTATTGATACCATATCAAGTAGTTGGTTGGTTCTACCGGTGTATATATTACTATTGGACAAATCTGTCGGTACACACCGTCATTATTGGCTGATCGTCAACTATACGTGGTTTCAGTGGCTTAAATTATATTTCCATATGTGACTTAACATATTTCCATATTTACAACATTCCAACAAAGAAAACTAAACAGCCACATATGTCAAGTTTTCACCTTAATTGGGCCTGAAATACACAGTCACAAACATATTGCAGAAAGAAGGAATCCACACATCTTACAAAACTAACACAACACTCAAGCAATCCCTTACAAACAGCATTGAGAATAAGAACATATAAGAAATGAACGGTGTATGTAAACAAAATTACATGTCCATGTAAAAACGCCTACATCGGATAAACAGGAATATGACTCAAAACAATATATAATGAACATATACGATCGTTTTGACTGAACAAAATTACTCTAATTTCGCCAACCACTTAAAAGACAATTGACTTGACCCAACGAATATAGAAGAGAGCATGAAACTGTTACTCAAAAGGACGAAGGCTTCATCTACCAACAAATTTGTCTATAGGTTATAGATTCCTCGAGCTGCCCTTTAGTGAACGGGCCTCAAACGGACAAACAAACAAAAAAGATTTCCAATTTTGGCCATATTGTTCTTATAATGGACAATTCATGAGAGCACAACTGGAATTGTTCATCGATAAAGTATAGGTTTTGATCTTATTTTACAACCCTGAAATCAAAAGGGACCTTCCTTAGCCAGTGCCATCAACAATTCATATTGAATGACGTGAAACGCATATAATCCAATTGCACTTACTAGAAGGCGTAGTGTATTGAACGTGACAACTTTAATTTAAATTAATGAATCTGGAAAGTCATTTCCAAGAATTTGTATCAGAATTTGTGTTAAATTGCATTTTTTTGTGATATACTGAATGTAGATAGTCGAATGGAACAGATTGACACGTGAACGAAACATGTTCTGAGTTTTCTGAACTGTAAAAATTGTGACTTACGTTTGATTTCATGAAATGTTGTTTTACTAAATGTCGAGTTTCATTCTGCCATGGGTATACTATTTCACATTTAGAAGATGAATGTCTTATTCCTTACATTTCCTTGGAATTGCCTTATGCTTCTTCTTGATCCCATTTACATGAAAGCGTTTGAAACTCAGGTTATAGAAATAAGAATGATTATAGTAAATTATTTTATATATGACAAGGGATTAAGGGCACTTCGCCGACATCAAAACAATAAATAGGGTTGAGCTGACTTTAGATCAACTATTTGTTGCTGCGTCCATTAAAACAACAATCAATCCCCCTGAGATGTGTACTGGGGGAATAATAATTAAAATGATTCCAACTTGCTTGCCTAAATTGTGACGACACATAGGATACAGAAGAATGGATATGATTTCCAGTGGCTTCTGTACCATTTTCTTTTCTCCTTATGGTAGCCCTATGAGGAGTTATTTATTTTGAATACATGTTACATTGCCACATGGCATATTACATGAATGATTATGCTTAAATACATTTTTATTTTACAATATATACGCGTTAATCAACCATATAACCAAATATAATATAAAAAATAAAATATTAAAATAAGTAAGATATTACAAATAAAATTAATAAATGAAATGAAAAAACAAAAACAAAAAACAAATCAATTAAGTTTAAACTCAACCGAAGTTTATTTGCGAGTCTATGTAAGGTAAATATATTGAATTATAATTCTCTTTCCTCATAATCAACTTTACATTCTAATGTATTTTTGCTACATCCATATCTAGACTTCTGATAAACTTTATAAGTTCTTTATTATATTTATTAAATAATGTAAGAGGTGGTTCTGGCCAATTACCTCCTTTTAAAATTATGTTCATTATTAAATTTGATCTATTTTGATTAAATATTGAACAGTCATAGAGCATATGTAAAAACGTTTGTGTTGTCTGTGTGTCGCAAGTTCATTTGTCATTGTCTTGAATTTTAAACTTAGTTAAATTATGTCCTATCTGTCCATGTTCCGTTAGAAATTGTGTGCATTTGTGATGGTGACTCTTAATTCTTTACCCTTAAGGACCCTATGGAAATAAGGAAGAAGGGGTGCATAATTATGGCCCAGCCTCCCCTCAACTCCGTTTTCCAATATGCACTGTTTTATTAGCAGATTTCCTTTAAGGGATCAGCTGTTGAGGTCGTACTCATGACGCGATTTTCGAAAACTTTCTTCAAATGTCCATTGAAGAAAGTCCTCCTACTCAGGAGATGACAAAAATGAGGTCCGTTCAAAATTATATATATATGCATTTGTCTGTTAACGCTCTAACGGGCACAATTTTTGTTTGATCGTTACCAAACTCGATATTTAAACGTTTTACATAAAAAGAACCATCAAGGTCGTTAACGGCTGAAATCGGACAAGTGGGAGGGAGGGTTTAGAGGGGAGGATTTTTGATAATTAGAAATTCCTCCGTTACTATACGTCAGATCGAAAAGGTGTATAGAATCAATCTTATTGAAAATTAATTTTACTGTAAATATTGTTATATACATTTATTCTCTATCTTGAATATTAACCGAGATATTTGCATTTTTATTAAATGTGGACGGATAACCGACGAGAGTGAGTTTCCCGTCAAAAGCTAGTTCGGCCGTTTTCGTAACTGTTCGGCTCTCGTGAAATTTCTCTATTGTAAAACTTCACGTGGGAAATCTGCTTAGTTTACGGACTTTGTTTTATCATAGATGTGGTCCTGCATGTTCCTCCGTCTAATGACGTTTACGCCTTGCAAACATTTATGTCAGAATTTCATCTTCAGAGGACGATTTAGGCAGGTTCATTTCTGCCAAGAGATGATTGTATTTTTCTATCGACAAAACGCTATTTGTAGACATGTAGAAGGCTAGTGTGGCAAGTATGACGGAGGGCACTAATCAGGGTCAATCAAGTATGAGATTATCTGAAAGTGTGGACGGAAGGAGTGATGGAGCTATTGCTCTTGCATAATGATGGAGATGAGGTAAGGAGGGAGGAGGCAACTAGATATTGCTCACGGCTCACTAGTCAGCTTAATGTTCCGCTCTTTAGCCTTTCATTAGATAGCTCCTCTACTATTTATAATAGTATCGGCCCTAAATTGTAGATGGTGTACTCTGGAGTCAGCAATTCGACGATAAACCATTACTCAACATAGTCTCTTCTTAAGTAAGGAACTTGCTTGGGAGCTGACGACGCAATCTTTCCTCTAGATCCCACAAATAGAGATCGATCTAATTTGTGTGCGCCACTGGATGTTTGTGATTCGTAGAGTTGTCTGATCTTAATGAAATGAGTCTAAAAAATACTCTTGTACTTTATTAATAACACCGAATTCCCAGTCGGAGGTAAATATTGAAATTTCTTTAATAAATCTAATAAGTAGACTCAAAGAAAGGGTCTCTTAAAAAACTATTTAAGCCCCCGCGGCCCGCTTGTAAGGTTTGATCCGGCCACCGAGACATTTTGAAAAACTCAATTAAAAAAAATATTACACACTTGAGGAAGATGAGGAGAGATTTGTGCGTTTGGCAGTACTTATAAATGCGAACAGTTCTTTTCATTGATGAAAGTTAATAAATCAAAACATCGTACAAGGCTGATTGACGATAATTTGGAAAATTCTTTTCGTCTTTGTATTAGTGGAATTAATCCAAACATCGATGGATTACTTTCCCAAATTCAAGCTCATTGATTTCGGTGTCGCTATATAACTTTGGTTGTTTGTAATAATTCCAAATTTTACGATTTAATCCTAATGTTGGACCTATTTTTTTCATTTCATATTGTGTTTTAATTAATTTCATTATAATTACATTGACGTTAAAACTTCATATCTAATATCTATCGTTAAAAATTATGAACACTACTTTTAAAAGCGGCCCGTGAACGTATTTACACACTAAAGTTTAGCCCGCAACATGTCAAAGGTTGCCCATACCTGATTTAAACAATGGCCTGTAGTACTCTTCGCTCACATTTATTGTCTAAAGAAATAAAATAACACCTTAATTTCGTCGCATCATTCTTAAACATAGGCAGGCAAACCCATAATTCATTTTGGACGATTTATTATTATAGCTCGACTTATTTGAGTATGTGGCGCTAAAATCAAATGGGGTTTGGCCTCCTCAACGAACCTCCACCATTCTGCTTGATTGTTTGCTATCATCTTCTAGCTATTGATCCCAAATAAATTTCTGGCATCTACCACCACTACATCTATCTACCTTGAGTCTTGGCCTTCCTGGTCTTCGATTTTGGTAAAGAGTTTCTTACAAAACATTTGATGGGATCACGCCTTTATTCGGGCCAGGTGAACCACCCTGCTTTGCCTGGCCTGGGGACAACATGATTCTCCTAATTACCTGGTTCTTCCTGTCCATATGATTCGGGGGTTCTTCGTACTCCTTAGAATTCAATTTATCATGCTAATACAAAGTAGCATCTGTTGACTAATGTAATCCTTCATTTAATTTCTATGAACGTATTATTTTACGTATTGACCTAGGATCAAAAGTGTAAATAATTTTTAGCAGATTTCCCTTAAGGGAAATCAGCTATTGAGGTCGTACTCATGACGCGAGTTTCGAAAAATTTCTTCAAATGTCCATCGATCCTACCCAGGAGATGACGAAAATGAGGTCCGTTCAAAATTTTATATATATATATATATATATATATATATATATATATATATATATATATATATATATATATTTGTCTGTTAACGCTCTAGTGGTCGCAATTTTTGTTTGATCGTTACCAAACTCGGAATTTAATCGTTTTATGTAAAAAGAAAGATCAAGTTCGTTAATGGTTGAAATCGAACCAGTCTGAGAGGGGGTTTAGAGGGGGGGGGATTTTCGGAAAATTTAAAATATCTCCGTTATTATGTGTCGGATCGAAAAATTGTATAGAATCAATCTTATTGCAAATTAAATTTACTATAAATATTGTTTTATACATTTAGTCTGTATCTTGAATATTAACCGAGATATTTGCATTTGTATTCTGCATTGGTCGGCTGGAGTGCGTTGTTTGGTACTTTCCGAAGAGAGCTCTGGCGGCCGTTTTCGTAACTATTCGTCTCTCGTGTATTAGTTTAGGTGATCCCTTACTACTTACTACACTTGTTATTGGGCAGATTTCTCTATTGTAAAACTTCACGTGGGAAATCTGCTTAGTTTACGAAGCCCCTGCGTGACGGACTTTTGACTTTATAGATTCAGCTATTCATTTAATTGGGCGAGAAATACTGATTCTCTCAGCTTATAATTCAGCTTCAACCCTTTAACTCATTGGTTTGAGAGAAAGATACAACATGTCCAAGTCAGTTACACTTGATTTCACACTAGTTCAACTTAATGAATTTTTATATATGACTATAGAACTAAACCACTAAGAGATACTCTCAAATTCTAGATATCTTTCACGAATATGAAGCAATGCATCGAGCTTGATCACTCTGTTCACAGACATCTTGGGACTTTGAAACATCTCTGATATAGGAATTCATACTTTTATTTATTAATTGCTGTCAGACACGTCGTTGACAAAATTAAATAAAAACGACTTGGAATGGACAATTCTGTATTAGCTAAAGCACCAAAGAGCTCTCCTGATTGAAAAATTGTAATCCCATATAAACTGTCTTATACCTTGTGTTGAAATGAAATGAAGTGTGTTTATTTCCATTAAATTTTATCATAACATAATAGGATACGTCAAATAGTTGTTTTCTATAATCAATTTTCTAATATTATGTGAATTAATTTCTTTACAAATTATTGAATTAATACTTATATAATAAATTTGTTGAAAAATTCTAAGAATGCATAGTATAAAATTCATCAATTTAAACAATTAAATACAATCAATTAGTTTCATTAACAGCCTTAAAACAACTGTAAATATGTAATATACATTTTTTATTTATTTTCATGGAAATTTACTAAGGATGAGAAGCTTTTTAAATGGTGAGAAACTTGCCCCACCTTATAGAGACAATGTACCTCATCACAAATTATTTTAGACTGATATTTATGACAAATATTTAGTAGTTTTAATTATTAATTGAACATTTTTGAAAGTATTCATCTTGTGTATACAAATATCCGTCATACCTGAAGTTATTTAATTTATTTTTGAACAAAGGGTAACTTTTAATAGATTTGATAAATTCGGGCAGAGCGTTAAAGATTTTTACTCCTGAAAATGATACGCTTCTCGAAATATTTATGTTTGTGGTTGAGGGTTTGAAGCATTCTTGTATCTTGTTTTATGATAATATGGTATACTATTTTTGTAGTACAAGTTCATATTTTTTTTTCAAAAACAATATTGTTTGGTACATATATAATGAGGGAAAAGAAATTATTTTTGACTCCTTAAAAAGTGGAAGACAGGTGTCTCTCGACTCGGTTGTATATAAACCTTATAAGCTATCTTTTGCAATTTAAATATTAAAATATTTTAAATATTTAGATTTTTGGAGTTGCCCCAATGCATGATGCCACCGTATATAAATAACAGAGTTTCCATTGGAAAATATTTTTAATAAGAAGCAAACGGATTTTAGGCTCTTACTTAGTTCTCTAATATGATTGAACCAGCCAAGGTGTTTGTTCTCAGGTAATCCTAAAAACTTTATCATGGGGACTGGTAATATATCACAATTATTAATTGAGATCACTCCTGAAGAATGTAAGCAAGGTGTACTGAAATCTAGAATATTTGTTTTCGACACTTTCACTTTTTAGTAGGTAACCATTAGATAATGATTTTTAATAGTAAAAGAGCCATCTTGCTTCAGTTTTTCTGGGCCTGTACCTTTAATAATTATAGTGGTATTATGAGCATAAACAATAAATTTTGTTCGTTTGTGGCTAGCTGGGAGGTCGTTTATATATATTAAAACTAGTAATGGAACTAATATTGAACCTTGGGGAACACCGCATATAATTGTTTGCCATTCTGAAATAATTTTATATCCACTGATGCCATCAACTTTTACTTTATATTTACGGTTACAGAGATAAAAGCCAAAACTTTCACGAGCAATGCCTATTATTCCATAATATTCTAACTTCTTCCGTAGTATTTCATGATCTACTAAGTTAAAAGCCTTCGTTAAACCGCTAAATATTCCAATTACGCTCAGATTTCTATCCAGAGAATGAATTATATCTTCCAGAAAATTATATGTTGCCGAAGTTAATAAGTTGACATACTTATAAAAGGTCATTGAAAATTTTCGTGCCGTTTTTAGGTGATTACTTAACAAATAGTCAACCAAACAAACAGATAGATTAAGAAGTGTGCCCTTCTTCACCTGGAATACTATGTTTTTTGGGCAGATTGACAGTTCCCATTCCTTGTAGGGTTTATTCGCTTATAGGATTATAAATTAAATCAATTGCCATCAATATACCATTCATATGAGTGAGCTGTTGGATATATATATATATATATATATATATATATATATATATATATATTTTTTTTTTGAAAGGACTTCATTTTCGTCATCTCCTAGGAAGGATCAACAGACTTTTGGAAGGATCATAACTTTGGTTATGAGCACCTTAAGGAAAATCTGTTAAAAAGGAAAACCTTATTCCTCATCTCTTAATAAAAAAATACTAAAAGAGTAAATATTCAGACTAAGAAATTATTTCCCAAGTCTTGTTAACATATAACATAAATCAGTTGCCAATGCAATGTGATTATTTCAAGACTTCAATTTTAATGATCAAGGGTAAATAAAATCAGTGACATTCTGAGCTTCAATCATATCATCAGCGGTCTAGAGACAATTCTAATTCGTAAGATGGCAATCTTAAAATCTTATACTAAGCTTAAACTGACATTAAATTTAAATGTTGTAATACTTTGTGAATGAATAGAATAGAATATATATTTATTTGTTAAAGATTTACATCTTGTACAAATTTAATAAACAAATAACAATCCTGTCTTTTTAAATAAATAATTACTCGTAAATCCATGTTCTTGAGATCAACAATAATATGACAATAAAGAAAACAAAAAAATCAATATAGTGTAAATAGTAAAATATAGTATATAAAAGATAACTGAAAGCATTTTATAAACCCTTTTCCGTCTTAATATAACATTTAACTGGAGTGAGGTCCATCAATACTTATGGATTCCAGAGTATTGCATGCTGACGTTATGAAGCAGTAAATCTTGTGTAGTTTTTCGAGGCTATCGATACTTAGTATCTCTTTAATTTTATGCACATCACTGACTGCTGAGGAAATTACTTTGTAAAGGTTATATATAACAAAATGAAAAAGCCATTCTCAAACTAGATATTTAGTATCAACGAAACGCTTAAATATTGAGCTTGGTTACGAGCAAACAAAAACGACGGGCGCTTGCGTTAACCATAAATAACTCCGTGTTAAGCACATCCTAGGCCTTTCTCATACACTCACATGCATACGAAACGTACAAGTGCACTGACAGACACACACACATTATGTTATAAAACCAATATTGTTGAAAATGTAATATTCTGTATCTATGTGTTCCGTGCATTTTTCTCTAACTCGAATGTTAACCGAGTTTTTGTATACGCCCTCATCGGAATCCTAAATGCTGTCGAATGATGGATTTCACCCTTATATTACTAATACATTTAAGAGGTATTAAGAGTTATGTTAGACACTGTGTGACTTTCATACTCGCATCATGGCTGATGTCCGGTCCCGCAGCGAATTGAATATGATGAAAATTGAATGAGCAAATGTGTTTGTGAGGCCTAGGCTTCCACGATCTGTGGAGTGCACGGAACAACCAAATATTAAGAAAATGCATAAATGATGTGATGGAAATCTGCAGTAACGCTAAACTTAGCTTTGAAATTGAATTCGCCATTCCATCCTCCTTTTATGCTTTTTATAAATCATTAAGAAGTCCTGGTGAAGAATATCTCAAATAAAGGAATGACGTACATACGTTAAGAAAAAAACTGTAAAACTAAGATTATTTTCGAAAAATTACCCTAAAATTTGAAATATGGGAAAGAACCGTAAGTTCTACTCTTCAGATGATTTTAGGACTGACTTTAGAGAAAAGCTAAGACTAGTTCGGTCATATTGAAGTATTAAGTAAGAAACCAAATTTTCGCTTCTTATTAAAATGTGTTAAGAAATTTAGTCCAAATAGCAACTCTATTACTAACATACTATGGTTATTTCCATAGTAGGTTAGCCTACGGCATTATGCATGGGGTTGACTCAAAACATATTTTAATATTTAAATTCTAGAAGACAGCAATAAGGCTTATATTGACCAGGAAGACTACTGTTGGCTACCCTTTAAGGAGTCAATAATAATAAATTTTCTTTCAATATATATGTACCAAAGAATACTGTTTGTGAAACAGTACATGAATTTGTTCTACAGAAATAGTATAACACATAATCATAAAACAAGATACAAGAATTTGCTTCAAACTCTCAAACCACAAACATTTATGTTTCGAGAAAAACGTATCATTTTCAGTTGTAAAACTCTTGTAAAACGCACTGCTCGAATGTGTTAAGTATATAAAAACATATTCTTCGTTTAAAAATGAATTAAAGAACTTCATGTCTGCAGGATGTTTTTATACAAAATATGAACACTATCAAAATATTCAGTTTTGAAGAAAGCCAAAAATATTTGTCATATAAATTGGCCAAAACATCATTTATGATCATGTGCATTTGTCCAATAGGTAGTCCTCGCCGTTTATAACCACAAGTTTATCATCATTTTTAAAGCATGTCATCCTTGAATAAATGTATGGCTAATATCAAGGGATGCCAAAAAATTAGAGTGGGATAAAGATTGTTAATGAATTTAATGCGTATAATTATTAAATTGATATATTTTATAATGTATTCATAGTATTTGAGCTAACACAATAACGAAACATGTATAAATTCTATTTAATAAAGTGTAAAGAAATTGGCATTTTATTAGTAAATATTTTATGGAAACACAAAAATATTTGACGTACCCTATTATGTTTTTTTATTTTTATTACATTAAATGAAAATAAATACATTTCATTTCAGGGACCTGTAAATAATGAAACTTAAATGAAGCTGGGGAAATCACTTATTTCATAGACAAATGACCATATTTCCAAACTCAAAGATTGAAGTACCTGTCATATTATTAAAATGACATACGGAAATAGTTTATTAAATGGAAATTAGTTTAGAAAAAATGAGGCAGTTACGGTTATTTTAATTGAATCCAGAAAATATAGACATTTGAAGACCATTCAATGAAAAATATATCAAGATATATTATGTTTGTATATATATTCTTATGATTTTTACTGTGTTTACTTTTTGGATTTTGAATTTATATTATTGTCTAATATTTTTGGAATAGATTTTAGTTCTTTCATCTTTCTATATTCATTCTTTCCATTAAAACTATGAAATGTGCTTTTCCTACTATTTATAATTTTATATAGACTGCTCTATTTTTCTATTATTGTATCAAACCAATATTGTGTATAATTGTTTTTAGCAGATTTCCCTCAAGAGAAATCAGCTATTGAGGTATTACTCATGACGCGATTTTCGTAAATTTTCTTCAAATGTCCATCGATCCTACCCAGGAGATGAGGAAAATGAGGTCCGTTCAAAATTATATATATATATATATATATATATATATATATATATATATATATTTGTCTGTTAACGCTCTAGCGGCCGCAATTTTTGTTTGATCGTTACCAAACTCGATACTTAAACGTTTTATGCAAAAAGACAGATCAAGTTCGTTAATGGCTGAAATCGAGCCAGTGGGAGGGGGGGATTTTCGAAATATCTCCGTTACCATACGTCGGATCAAAACATTGTATACAACCAATCTTATTGTAAATTAAATTTACTATAAATATTGTTCTATACATTTATTCTCTATCTTGAATATTAACCGAGATATTTGCATTTTTATTAAATTTGGGCCAATAACGGACGACTGACTGAGTTACCCGCCAAAAGCTAGTTCGGCTTTTTGCCGTAACTGTTCGGCTCTCGTATGGAGATTTCTCTATTGTATAACTTCACATGGGAAATCTGCTTAGTTTACGCAGCCCCTGCGTGACGGACTTTCTTTTTTTTTTTTTTTTTTGTATTATTTACTTTCATGAGTGCTACATTTACTTTTGTATTAAATTTCACCGCACTCCTATTATTTATGGAATGTTCCTAAAATTTAATGGAAATTCCTAAAATAATAAAAGCTTTTGTTCTCTCTAATGTTAAATGATGTGTGTTTGTATTCGAAGTGAACTAGTTTGAGAAATTGAAACACGGGCTTTTATATCTATTGTAATTCTTAGTATTAAAATGATAATTAAAACATGTCAAAATTATTAATTACTTCCATTTTGCGTTCATACATCGATATGCACAACTTTTAGAAATACACAAATATCCGCGCCCGCGCACAAATTCATGTTTATTAAGGCTCAGAAGACCCCAAGTTTTGTTTAATGGTTACTTAACTTGGTTTTTAAACTTTTTACGTAAAACTATATATCAAGTCCATTACTACTAATGTGGAACTAGAAGAGGTGGGTTCGTACGTTCGTTGGACGTTGTAATATCACGGTTATTATGAGTCTTATCGTCTTGTCACACTTATTATGAAACCAATCAAGTAAATTCAGTTATCTACAATACTTCTTGTTCTACGTTTTTTTTTCTCATATCCACTTTAAGTCAAGGTTCAAGTATTGTTATTTGTACTATTGGATTGCTCGTAAATATATCTTTAATACTCAATAGGGCACTTAACGAGTTGGTGCATATCAGGAATTGTTCTTGAGTCGAGTGTTTGCATATGCACTGATTTAATGGGATTTTTTTTATTTATTCTATTCTTATTGTTTAAATTTTATCCGTTGCCTATTATCAACGTTTTACTAGTGTGTTCATTATTCAACTCTTCTATTCGTGATAGGCCATTTCCCGGTTATCTATATATCGTATATTTTTTGTTAAGTTCAAAATTCCACCAAATGAGTTGTCATTTTTTCCGTTCTAGATTCCATTATTTGGTAAAATCGTTTTTGGCAAAATTATTAAAATATTTTTTAGTGATTTTGAAGGAAAGCATTAATCTTGTGCTTTAATTAATCTTTCCATGCCAGAGAAATAATTTTTGAACACCAATCCTCTTGTAGTTAACAAAACGCTATGGATTCAACACAAAAATAGTCCGTCACGCAGGGGCTGCGTAAACTAAGCAGATTTCTCACGTGATGTTTTACAATAGAGAAATTTCACGAAAGCCGAGCAGTTAAAGAAACGGCCGAACTAGCTTTTGGCGGGAAAGTCACTCGTCCGTTAGCCGCCAAGATTTAATAAAAATGCAAATATCTCGGTTAATATTCAAGATAGAGAATAAATGCACAACATTTATAGTAAATTTAATTTGCAATAAGATTGATTCTGTACAATTTTTCGATCCGACGTATAGTAACGGAGTTACTACACTTTCTAAAAGTTTTTAATTTATTAATACATTAACTAACCTTTTTCTCTAATATTAAAAGAAAATAACGGAAACTGAATTTTTCATTGGAGAAATCATCAAATTTCTCTACTATTTTTCGGTTTGTCTAGGGACTATCTAAAGGAGATTAATTATTGATTTAAGTTCCATACTACAAATTCTATTTGTTTTTGTTCGCTCAGAAATATTTTCGCCTTGCTTTTTAGTTATAAAACGCCCACTTGAAAACTGAATTTCTTTCCAGGGAGACTTATAGATCGGCTAACGACATCAGTGAAAATGAATTAAGTGCTTCTCAATTTCACTTCTTATGTTGCTTTATGTTTATTGGGCCTCAGTATTTTTGCATGGGTTACATATGAGAAATGTTTTAAGGACGACGTCTTCTGTTCACGAAACTACTAGTGAATTATGTAATAGTTTTAAATTATGTTATGTTAATTTATTCAAATTTCTGGCCATTAACTGAGATAATAAAGGAAATCCCTACAACTGGGATAAGGGACCCATGCCTATCTTAATAAAGCAGTATATCCCATCAAACTATGAATTTTACATTTATGTAAGACGAAATTTCTTATTACGTTCATTTTTTTTCAAAAATTTATTACAAGAAGGCCATTATCTATTAGCAAGTTTAAACGTGGCTGAATTGTGGGGGCACGGTCTGGGTGGCCGGGCATCTCCATATAATGGGCCAACCTGCGTGTGGGCTCCCCCACCCCCAGATCAATTCTCTTGCCCAAAACGCTCACTCGCTACCATAATGCTTCTTTAGATAAATAAAAAAAGAAGTTAACGAAATTGGCAAAGTAAATGAGGCCATATGAAGTATGCGGCAAATAGATTCCTGCATGTATATAAGGCTTTGCAGGAAATATAGTTTAGTATAGTTTTTTCTTCTGAGGTTGGTCGCATGGCGCGTTTCCAAAAATTTACTTTGTAGCATACCTATGAACCTATCCCATGAAGGTTGGCTCTTTTTAGGCCAGAGATTAGGAGATATTGAAAAAAATCATTATATTAAAGCTTTTGGAAAATAAGAGAGCTATAGTTCATTAATTTTCAGGATCGGCCAATGGGGTTTACTGAGGGCTCAGAACAAAAAAATAAAATAATAAAAACTATACCAATAAAAAATTTAACATAGGAGTTACGAATAGCATAGAATATCAATGGCATAACAAACTAACTTATTTATTAACGACCAATTTTTGCAACTAAGGCTAATTGGGACGGTCTATGAAGCCCCTTGTCTAGGCAGGGTGGGGCAAAGGATTTTATTTAATGAATTCAGGCACTAAATAAATTTCTTTGCCCAGGCGGGCATCGAACTGGCCACTCTAGGTTTACCACGTGAGATTAGGGCAACGCTTAACAGGCATTGCTAACCTGATTCATAAAAACGGAGGTATTATTAATTTTCATTTTTCCGGTTCCCCCCCCCCCTCCATCCTAGTCTGATTTTAGCCATTAGATAATCGTGAGTTTTCCATCAAACATTTATATCTCTCTCTCTCTCTCTCTCTCTCTCTCTCTCTCTCTCTCTCTCTCTCTCTCTCTCTCTCTCTCTCTCTCTCTCTCTCTCTCTCTCTCTCTCTCTCTCTCTCTCTCTCTTCTCTCTCTGTCTCTCTGTCTCTCTCTGTCTCTCTCTCTCTCTCTCTCTCTTCTCTCTCTCTCTCTCTCTCTCTCTCTCTCTCTCTCTCTCTTCTCTCTGTCTCTCTCTCTGTCTTCTCTCTCTCTCTCTATCTCTCTCTCTCTCTCTCTCTCTCTCTCTCTCTCTCTCTCTCTCTCTCTCTCTCTCTCTCCTCTCTCTCTCTCTCTCTCTCTCTCTCTCTCTCTCTCTCTCTCTCTCTCTCTCTCTCTCTCCCTCTCTCTCTCTCCCCCTCTCTCCCCCGCTCTCCCCTCTCCCCCTCTCTCCCTCCCCTCCTCCCTCCCTCCCTCCCCTATTGAAGATAAGTGAATTGACACTTTTAATTTTTAATCAGGGTGTTTAAATTGATGCACAACTTAGAATCTTCGAGACGTATTGTATTTTTTTCCAAATATCAACTGCAGAAAATATCCTTCGGATTGAACGACCTCCCCAGAGCGGAAAGTTCGTTTAGAGGAATGTAAGAGGTGACGAGAACATCAAAAATAAAAGGAATGACTGAGGTGGTATATAGACCACGCAAAATGTACGTCAATTTTGAATTAAGTCTACGCGAACAATAAAATGAGTTTTTGTTGGAGACCATTGCCATTAAACTATGAAAAATATTTGATCCATTCATTCACCTAAGACCTTACATTTAAAATAATTAAAAATAGACGACAGATTATATTATATTCTTTCTATTATATTGGCAATTTTTATCTTGTTGACTATTTAAAATATTTTGTAGATTAAAGAGAATTGTTGAGAATGTACCATACCATTTTCAGATCGTTATAGTTGAATATTTTTTAGATTATTTTAGAGTTGAGAGGGACTGATGATGGAGCTCCTGCTCTGCTCTTGCAAAATATAGTGTTTGTGGAAAGAAGGCATGTTTTTGTGTTTTCTTCATCGTCCAGCACATCTCTTCGGGAATAAATGGACTTTAAAATAATTGGTTATAGAGGAATTGAAGCTCAAATTGCCCATACGGATTATTTCCAGACTCTAGGGGGAAGACACTCTAGTGGTTTTTAACAAGTGTTCAATTTATTTAAGTGGATGTTAGATTATAAGCGGTCATCCCCAGTAGGAAGGGGAATGATAGCTACTCTCGGAGGGTGGCTGTAAGGCGATATGCTTGCTTCGAGGGGGTGCTAGGGATAAAAAAGTCGTTACAAAACTGTACAATAGCCTGTGTGAGCTGAATGGTACAAATTTCCTCGGCGGGGATTAGTGATGGTAATGGGGTGCTGGTACAATTTGCGGGACGCGGGCCTTGCCGGAAAGGCTCCGTCATAGCGGGCAGGGAATGCCCGGGCCGGCCCTCGAGGGTGCCTGCTAAAAATCGAGGGGAGACCCTACGCCCGCTGCCAACATTATAAATCACGGCTTTTTTCCTTCCTCAGGAAACCGCGTCGAGAAAGGACACGTTCCCTATTCATCCTTCGGATCACTAATACTTCCTAACTACATATTGGGGTCGGAGGTGACGTGGCAGTCAAGGGAGCCATCCTCTCCGGCAAATATGTCCTTTGGGTTGCCAAATATACGCGAACTTATCAATTGGCCAATGTTTGTTCATAAAACATGACTCACAAACCCGCCACGCAAGAACCGCATAAACTGAGCAAATTTCCCAGGTGCTGGTACGACGAACTATTAATTTATTCTCGCCATATATTCACTATTTTCAAATAAACATCCGATGAGTAAAAATGGGGGTTTATTGAAGCCAATAAACTAGAAAGCACGAATAATTCACTAATAATTGAGTTCCGAAAAAATGTATAGAGCAACAGCTGTAGACCATCAATAGTTTAACAAGATTGGTTCTATAATATTTATCCAACGTATAATACCGGAGGTATTTAAAATTGTCGAAATGCTACCCTTCTTACTCCCTACCCCCTCTCCCACTGTTCCGATTTCAGCCGTGATTTTTACGTTTACATGAAATGTTTAAATATCGAGCTAGAGCATTACAGAGTAATATATATATATATATATATATATATATATATATATATATATATTACTCATTTTCGTCATCTGTTGGGTAGGACCGATGGACATTTTTCGAAAATCCCGTTATGATTACAACCTCAATCAATAACTGAGTGAAAATCCATGGTAATTGCTATCGATGAGAGCGCACTATCTTCTGGACTGTGGAATGTAGTATTTCCTTGGCAATCCCAGGTTTTATATTGTCCTATGTTTGGAAATTGACTATTTGCTTTAAGCCTAGGGAAGTTTGTAATTGGTTATCCAACTTGATATTTACATTTTAAGCTACTGTGTCACTAAGCATCTCATGTCCTGTTGGATTCAAGTCTTTATTACATATTATACTTAGAAAGGGCGAAATGGAGATTAGAATTTGCAGATCACGTTTATACTGGTGTATACAGAACTGTCCCCGCCCTTCGTAACATTTACTTCCTCCATCTGTACGAGTTGTCAATATAAAATAATTCATCCATGAAAAAACATAAAACAAAATATGGGATTTATTATATTTAGGCACAACTCATGCTATCCTAGAGTATCTTATGTTCCATTTTTTATTTTTTTTTAATTATTACTATTCTTATCAAATTGATTTATATAATTTTGAACTGATATGTAAAACAGAATTAATGAAGGGCCCATTTATGCGGGCAGTATATTGCAACGTAATTTTTCTGTCACTGGAGTAATTTTCAAACATCCGGACTTAAAACATGTTCAAACATCAATATCTTGAATTGAAATGAAATGTGTTTATTTCCATTAAATGTTTTATTTTATTTTCATTTATTTTTTTTTTTTTTACATATTTCCTCTACATAGTATCTCTATGTGCAGGGATTTTATTTTCTGCACATCCCATGCATATTTGCATTATATGTGGATTTTGTCAAAACGTTTAACAATTTTTTATATAATAATGTATATACATGTTCAAAAAATGTAAATAAGAACATGAAAATTAAACTTGAAAAAAAAAACATTAAATAAGAACAATTAAGGAATACAATTAAATAACCAATAAAAAAAATTACATAATATTATCTTTTCCTCTCTCAGGGAAGAATATCATAAGCTATTGCTTTTAATAAATTAAGGTGTTTTGAAAATAAAATATCGGGACTGATAGGCCATGCGAGAATATGAGTCTTTAACTGTCTTTGTATGTCTTGAGTCAGTCTATATTCATAAATCAGGTGGGTGAATGACTGTTCAGTGTAACTGTTGCATTTGCAAGTATTTGAGTAAGTGAGTTTGAATCTGTATAAGTAAGAGTTTGTATTTCCATGTCCAGTTAGTATTTGTGTTAGATGAAATGTGTGTTGGGATAGTGAGATATTGGTTTTTTAAAACAGGGATATATAATTTTAGATGTAATCCTTTATCTGTTTGATTCCATCTCTGCTGCCACAAATTAATACTTTTTTCACTTAGTAAACATTTTAACACAGTTGGAGCAATTTTATTGTAAATTACGTCTTCTTTACATTTAGAGTCACTTTTGGCTTGGATATCGACTATTTCATTGGCCATAATTACTTCATGTGTCTTGACCCAAAATGTTTCATTAAATTCCATTAAATGTTATCATAACATAATAGGATATGTCATTTGTTTTTCTATAAACAATTTTCTAATATTATGTCAATGAAATTCTTTACAAATAATTAGAAATACATTTACACTTATATAATGCATTCGTTAAAAAATTAGGTCAAATTCTAAGAATACATAGTATAAAATTCATCAATTTAATAACCAATAATCTAAATATGTACATTTTTTTTTTAACTCTAAAACATACATTATTTTATTTCTTGACATGGAAATTTATTAAAGGACTAGCTCAGATACCCGGCTTCGCCCGGGAATTGATTTGAGGCTGAATGGTGATGGTATTTTTTTGGCAAGGCTTTACTTTGCACAATATTTTGACATTTACCCTTCCCAGTGTTTAGGGTTAATACCCGTCGTTTCTGTGGATTTGTTAATAATAAAATTAATTTTTTATGTAAGACTTCACTGCCTTCCATACTGTCATATTTCCAGTTTCTTGTGCATCATGCATAGATTTAAATTATTAAGGACAAAATATTATAATATATTTTAATGTGAATTAATATTTCCAGGTGAGGTACCTGGTAGTTCATATTGAAAAGAATTGTTGAGCAAATTTCTCTATATAACAAAATAAACAACTTTTGTTATGTGCATATTTGCCGAAACCCCAATAGGAAACGAAATATCACTATTTTTAATTTCAGGCCTCCCTTATAACCCCCACTCCTGCCCGTCCCTAGAAATGTTAGTATGGCTTATTATAAGGAAGGCGTTAGTGCTAATACACATACCGAGTTTTAATTATTTCGGTTGGGTCTTTTGTTCCAAATAAAATTGTGTACTTCCGCTATAGGTTTTAGCGTATATCTCGTTTATAATTCGGTAAAATGTACGAAAAAAATGTACGAGTATATAACAAAAGTTACTCTAAATAACAAAATAAACAACTTTTGTTATGTTTATATTTGCCGAAAAACCAACAGGAAACGAAATATCGCTATTTTTAATTTCAGGCTTCCCTTATAACCCCCACTTTTGCTCGTCTCAGAGAAAATTAATATACCCTAAAGTCTAAATTGGGTTAGTAGTAATATACATACCAAGTTTCATAAAATTCGGTTCTGCCGTTTATGCGTGAAAAGGTAACAAACAAACAAATAAACAAACAAACACACACGAAAGAAACAAAATGCTGTTATGGTATCTATGACATGTGAAACGAAAAGTTATCGTGAAATTTCGCGAAAAAAATCAATGTACAGGCAGAGGTTACAATTTTATATATATATATATAGATGACAAGCTTTATAACTGATGAGAAACTTGTCCCACCTTAAGGAGACAATGTACCTCATCACAAATTATTTTAGAGCGATATTTATGACAAATATTTAGTAGTTTTATTTATTAATTGAACATTTTTGAAAGTATTCATCTTGTGTATAAAAACATCCTTCATACCTAAAGTTATTTAATTTATTTTTGAACAAAGAGTAATTTTTAATAGATTTAATACATTCGGGCAGAGCGTTAAAGAGTTTCACTCATGAAAATGGTACGCTTTTCTCGAAATATTTATGTTTGTGGTTGAGGGTTTGAACCATTCTTGTATCTTGTTTGATGATTCCGTGCTATACTATTTTTGTAAAACAAGTTCATATTTTTTTCCACAAACAATATGAGGGAAAAGTAATTATTTTTGAATCCTTAAAAAATGGACGACAGGAGTCTTTCAACTCTGAGTTGTATATAAACCTTATAGCCCTCTTTTGCAATTTAAATATAAAAATATACTTTTTGGAGTTGCCCCAATGCATGATGTCATACTATATAAATAATAAAGTTTCCATTGGAAGGTATTTCTAACACATTTTAATAAGAAGCATAACGATTTTATTTTCTCACTTAATTCTTGAATATGATTGAACCAGTCAAGGTGTTTGTTCAAAGATAAACCTAGAAACTTTATCATGGGGACTGTAAGATATCACAATTATTAATTGAGATCTCCCCTGAAGAATGTAAGCAAGGTGTACTGAAATCTAGTATATATACAATAATCTAAATAATTATATGCAATAAATTAGTTTCATTAACAATCTTAATACAACTCTAAATATGTACAATTTTTTAAACTATAAAACATAAATTATTTTATTTGTTGGCATGCAAATTCATTAAAGGATAACAAGCTTTATAATTCATGAGAGACTTGTCCCTCCTTATAAAGACAATGTACCTCATCACAAATTATTTTACCGGGTGTACAGAAAGTTCTAAGCCTGATTTCAACTTACATATTTTTATTTTTCAATATAGTCCCCCTCAACAGCAACGCACTTATTCCACCGCTTTTTCCGAAATCTGTAACCCGGTCAAAAAAAAAATTGTTGTCAAAACCTTCCAAAACAACCTTGACAGCTGAGGTATCATAAGTACACCAGGCTTAGAACTTTCTGTACACCCCGTAGACCGATATTTATGACAAATATTTAGTAGTTTTATTTAATAATTGAGCATTTTTGAAATTATTCATCTTGTGTATAAAAACATCCGTCATTCATGAAGTTCTTTCGTTTATTATTAAACAAAGAGTATTTTTTAATAGATTTGATACATTCGGGCAGAACGTTAAAGAGTTTTACACCTGAAAATGATACGCTTTTCTCGAAATATTTATGTTTGTGGTTGGGAGCATATTATTATATCTCGTTTTATGATTATGTGCTACACTATTTTTGTAAAACAAGTTCCTTTTTTTTTCACAAACAGTATTGTTTGGTACATATATATTGAGGGAAAAGTCATTATTTTTAACTCCTTAAAAATTGGACGACAGGAGTCTCTCAGGTTTTGTTTTATATAAACATTATAGCTCTCTTTTGCAATTTAAATATTAAAATATGATTTTTGAAGTTGCCCCAATGCATAACACTATAAAAGTTAAAAAAAAAAACCGACTCTTGGAATTTTTTCATTACTTAGTTGCACCACAAACATTTGCTGTAAAATGTAACACTTTCAAATATCATAGAGCGAACTTAATAAAACTCCGTCGAGCAAGGGCTGCGTAAACTAAGCAGATTTCGCACTTGGTGCTGTGATACACAAGAAAGCAAGTGCGAATAACTCGTTTATTGTATGCTTTACGAGAAAGTGTATACAACTACAATAAAATTGCAGAGCATCGATAGTTTGCCATAATTGACTCTATAATATTTTTTGATCCGTCTCATAATAACGAAGATATTTTAAATTTTCAAATCCCCCCCTTTAATTCCCCTCTATTCCGGGTCTGATTTAATCCATTAACTAATATGATCTTTAGAATTGAATGATAGAGTTAAATATCGAGTATATAAAAAATAAATATTTTTTTTTATACAAAACCGCAAAGTCATAATTAATGACGTATTCACACTATGTATTTGCATATATTTCTCACAATAATAGTTCAATGAAAACATTGTTTGGTATTTTCGCTTCAAATAAAGTGGTTATAGTTAATATAATTAGTAGGAGTGGGTTTTTTTTACTGAAGGCTGGGAACTAATAAATGGAAATATTTCAGTTAAAATTCAAAATATATAAATAAAACATTTTTGACAAAGTAAATTTTCAAACCAACGTATAATAAGGGAGATATTTCGAATTTTCCCTCCCTCTAAACACTCTCCCCCCTCCAACTAACCTGATTTCAGATATTAACGAACCGACCTCATTTTCGTCATCTCCTAGGTAGAATTGATGAAAATTTGATGAGATATTTCGAAAATCACGTCATGAGTACAACCTCAATTGCTAAAAATAAAACTAAATTAATATATTCCTCTAACTATAAGAATATGAAGTTGGAAGAATTATTATGAGGATCCAAGGATTGAATCAACTTGAGGGTGAACGTATGATATGATTTGATATAGAAACGGTTTTTTATTGATGAATGAGGTAGGTTCTGTGTTAGCAAACGATGGAGGTAAGAAGGCACGGCTGAGAGTCCTCCAAAATGCTCACGTAATAAAGGTCCGTTGAAAACTATATCTGGTATTTATGCTTGGAATAAGACGTTTCATGAAATATTCTCTTATTTCTAAAGTGCAATGACTAAAAGTCACTATCTCGTTTAATATTGAAAATAGAGAAAACACCTATATAACGACATTTATGGAACACTAAATTTGCAGTAATACATATTGGTTCTATACAATTTTTCACTACGACGTATAATAACAGAGATATTTTTAATTTTCTAAATTGAACTTCCACTGGTCCGATTTTAGACGTTAACGAACATGATCATTAGTTTTACATAAAACGTTGAAATATCGAGTTTCGTACCAAAAAACAATTACGACCACTAGAGCTGTAACATATATATATAAAAGTCCGTCACGCAGGGGCTGCGTAAACTAAGCAGATTTCCCATGTGAAGTTTTACAATAGAGAAATCTGCATACTGGTAACACAATACCACCGTGATTAAATACAAACGGTAATGAGAAATCTTTAAGTCAATTAAAATGAATTCCCAACTGAAACGGCTTCTGAATTGTAAGAATAATTTATATTTTAATAACTCAAATTTTAGTAATACAAGAACTAAAGAAGGAGGGGGGGGGCGGATGAACAGAACGTATTTGCATAAATCTCACAAATTAATGAAGGTAACGTAAGGTTAGAAACGACAGGTAAGGTTAGAAGAAGCTTCCACCTGAGCCGAGTACTGACGGAAATGGCCGACCTAATCCGAACTATACCCGACCATATACTTCATAAAAATGCAAATATCTCGATTAATATTCTAGATAGAGAATAAATGTATATAACAATATTTATAGTACATTTAATTTGCAATAAGATTGATTCTATACAATTATTCAATCCGACGTACAGTAACGGAGATATTTCGAATTTTCGAAAATACCCCTTCTAAACCCCCCCTCCCTCTAGTCTGATTTCAGCCATTAACGAACTTGATCTGTTTTTTTTACATAAAACGGTTAAATATCGAGTATAGTAACGATACAACAAAAATTGCGACCGCTAGAGCGTTAACAGACAAATATATATATATAATTTTGAACGGACCTCATTTCGTCATCTCCTGGGTAGGATCGATGGACATTTGAAGACATTTTTCGAAAATCGCGTCATGAGTACGACCTCAATAGCTGATTTCTCTTAAGGGAAATCTGCTAAAAATCACGTCATGAGTATGACCTCAATAGCTGATTTCTCTTAGGGGAACATAGTAACGCGAATTACTTTCAATACCTGCTACTAAAAGAGAAAATGCACGGAAGAGTCCTTCGTATTAAAAACAGAGCTTTTGAAGCTAGACAACGCTAAGAAATATAAGAACACTTGCAGACACACGAGTTCCAGAGTGGCGTCACGATTCAGATATTTGGACAGCAGGCTGTATCTGTCTAGATACGCTATGAAATCTTCGCACAACTTGAAGGCATTCTAAATCTTTTGGAAAGGTCCATTGTCGCCTCATCTATGGAGCCGTTCAGTGCCGAGCGTATTGAGGAAACCGAGCCGCCTGAAAGAGATGAAATCGAGGAAATTGTACTGTCTCTGAGAAACAACAAAGACCTAGGGCCCCACTAAATCCACTCTGAATTATTTAAATATGGAGGAGATGCTATTCTCAGGAAGGAAGTTTGAAGGAAGATGATTTATGAAATATGAATAAAGAAAAAATACCAACAGAATAAGAGGAAGAAAAGATGCCCCTATACACAACAAAATGAAACAAATGAGAATCTGAAAATGATATATACGACTTGATACACTACCTATAAGATTTAATCAGGGGTAATTTCTTTAAAACACGTAAACATATTGAAAATATGATTGGGACGGAAATAGAATATTTTAGCAGATTTTCCTTTAGGGGAATCAACTATTGAGGTCGTACTCATGGCGAGAGTTTTGAAAAATTTCATCAAATGTCTATCGATCCAACTCGAGATGACGAAAATGAGGTCCGTTCAAAACGGTAAATATATATATATATATATATATATATATATATATATATATATATATGCCTATATAATATTTTTATATACAAACCGATATATTTGTCTGTTAACATTTTAGCGGTCCCAATTTTTAATTGATCGTTACCAAACTCGATATTTATACGTTTTATGTAAAACTAAAGATCACGAGCTTACTAATATTTAAAATAATCAAATGAATATTTCTCATTTCCCTCACATAAAATAGAAAGCATATATTCCTTCTTCATCTATGTTCTTACATAGCAAACAATCTGAAATAATTCAATTTCTAACGTTTTTCTGTGACTTCACAAATTACTATATTAATACCGTTCTTTTTTAGAAAAATGTTAATTCACGTAGTAACATTCATTTTTAATTTACAGGACATACTGAATTATTATTCTTAAGCTACATTAAAAGTGACACGCTGTAAATGATTAGGAACCTGCCTAATCCCTGAAATACAGTACTCATGATAATAAATGATTTCTTAACCAATTGCTAGTCAATTGTATTTTAGCAGATTTTCCTTAAGTGAAATCAGCTATTGAGGTCGTACTCATGACGCAATTTTCGAAAAATTTCTTCAAATGTCCCTCGATCCTATTTAGGAGATGACAAAAATGAGGTCCGTTAAAAATTATATATATATATATATATATATATATATATATATATATATATATATATAAATTTTTCTGCTAACGTTCTAGCGGTCGCAATTATTCTTTGATCGTAACCAAACTGGATATTTAAACGTTTTATGTAAAAAGACAGATCAAGTTCGTTAATGGCTGAAATCGGACCAGTGAGAGGGGGTTTTAGAGGGGGGATTTTTGAAAATTCGATATATCTCCGTTACTATACGTCGGATCGAAAAATTGTATAGAATCAATCTTACTGAAAATTAAATTTACTATAAATATTGTTATATACATTTATTGTTTATCTTGAATATTAACCGAGATATTTGGATTTTTATTAAATGTGGGTGCATAACGGACGAAGTGAAGTTCCCGCCAAATGCTAGTTCGGCCGTTTCCGTAACTTTTCGGCACTCGTATGGAGATTTCTCTATTGTATAACTTTACGTGGGAAATCTGCTGACGGACTTTTTGTACAATCTAGAAAGTAATTCAACCGAATTATGCGTATTTGACTCTCCTTCGACTATTTCGCACACCCGAAACTGACTACCTTCATGAAATTGAAATTTCATACTTAAGACTGCCGTATATTCTAGTTGTCCACCTCTCCTTTAGTAATTGATATGAGGGGTGAGGTTAGATGACAGTGAAAATAAAAATGTCCAAATTTTTCCGTACCTATTAGAAGATTTGTATATTATTTTTTATGTTTAACCCAAACAGATTTATAAATTATTTTATTTATTATGCCACTTTTTGATGCGATACATTGGACCGGATATATTGTATGCCACTTTTAAGTAAAATAATTTTGAATGAAGTGTAGAAAAACATTTGCATATTTATTTTAATGGGCGTACAAGGAAGTCTTGTAGTGCCCAAGAATAATTCAGATTCAAAGTATTCAAATAAGCCGTTTTTAAACTTGGAATATTTCTTTATAGGTTCAATACTGCCGGAAGTGCATTTAATAGTTTAATTATTCAAAATAATACTTAATATTTTCACAAAATATTTATGCGCGCTTTGGTGTTCGAAGCTTATATTCGTGGTTTATAGTATAATTTTGTGATGCATTATTTTTGAAAAATAACCTAATGTTTTGCATCATGAGGAAAGTCCATTCACACTAATGAAGGCATGAGTGGAGAAAATTCCATTCAAGGCCAGAGTTGTTGGATAGCCATCCCTCCGTAGCCTGCATAAGTAGACCATGATAGGCATTAGCCAGGGTGAGTTTATAGTCTATAACTTTAATGTACCGTCCAGTCTTACCCCACTGGCATGGTGTAAGTAAGAATTTAGACAAGGGGAGCGACTATGGAAATAACTGCAGTAAATTAGTAAGATTGTTTCCATCAGGTGATATTTCTGGACTCACTTTAATTTGAAGCAAAATGTCCATGTAGCGGCATCTGAGACCTTCAATCCTCTACCAGAAGTAGTATAAAGCTAGCAATTTGTGAAGTAACATATCCGTTTTACTTCAGATTAAAAGCAATTTTTTAGTTATTATCTCAAAAAAAGTATACTTCTCTTGAAATATTAGTTATCATGGGGCGAGGAGTGGTAGGAAGGTTGAGCAAATATAAAAACTTTGTGTTTAGGTAGTGAAACGGAAAATTGTAAAATGAATTATATCACGAAAAACGAGGCAGGGAGGGAAAATTCCAGTAATTCCAAATGTTTGACCTCGTTGGTTATTATTTTGCTAATCTGGCGAGATGTTTTACTTACTTCACAGGAACGAACGGTGGGGGGGGGGGATGTTTCTTAAATTAGGGCCCTCACATCAAAGGGGCCACTTCTTTTTCTCAAAGTATCTACCCTCAAAGTCCTCGGGGAGCAAGCTCCCCTTGAGACTCTTTCTACACCCCTCCGCCTATTTCCCTCTCTCTCTTTTTAACTTTTATATCTTCTTTATGTCTCTCGAACCCCTCCTCCCAGTACGTCGCTTTTCCTCTCATAGTCATGGGACTTAGAACTGATTCTTTTGTGTCACCGTAATTTTTAATAGGAATGACTGAAGTTAGTGCGTACACACGTCTTGTAATATTTAAACTGACAGAAGGTATATATGATTTTTTCTAAATGTTCTCTTCATAGGGGTCTGTACAGGGTTTATACGAAAAGTGATACAGCATTTGTTTTGCGAGGCCGGCCCCTGGACTCATGGTACTGGTATCGAAATATCATTGCTTTTCTACTTTGAGTACTTGAATGTACAAGAACCGTATACTGAGCTAGAACCGCTGTCCTCTCTAAGCTTCAGATAATGAGTGGAAAGATAGTGCCAATGTTATTCTAACACCTTCCAAATGATAGATTAGAAAGTCTAATGAGTGAGTACGGTTTAAATCTTTTAAGGTTTGCAGTCTAGGAACATATGGAGAACGAAACATCATCTAGAGCTCATTAACCAGCAGAATTGATAGAACTCAACGGGATACTTCGAAGTGCCCAAAATGTTGCAAAAATGCTCCATCCAAACACTAATGGCGCGGCATTGATTATGATAACTCTCAGCTACCACACAATTGTCATCAGGCAACTTCGGGATGACAGAATTCTCTTCCCAAGAATCAAGATCATTCTGCTAAGTGTCATTTGCATCCAATGAAGCGAGCTAAACTACCTAGCTGGAGGCGATGTATTAAAATGTCTTCTAAAGGCTACCAATTCCACCTGTATTTGGTGATCAAAATATGGCCTATTCATAACTATTGTATTTATTGATAGTTTTATCATTTAAAAAAAAATACGATCTTCTCCAACAAATCGAGTTCCTTACAATCTATACAAGAACTTTAAAAAATAATACATAAAATATATACAGGGGAGAGGATACTCCAACGCCAAAAGATATTTTTGAGTATTCCCTGAAAGAAATAGGACCATGTACTACCTCATAACTGCTCAGCCTTTTTCTAAATCCTGAATCCTTCACTAAAAAGCTCCTCTGTAAAAATGTATTCCTTTTCCATTCGTCACACAGTAGGCGACACCCTAGATTCCAATGGCTACGTTCTCAAATTTTCATTAGGTCCCGTTCCAAACAGATAAACTTTAACACATTTAGCTAGTGAGGGTCCCACCAATGAGTCATCTAATGTCTCCTCTGCTAAGACAACCAACTACGATACCGGTGCAGTTTGAGATGTAACAGTTCATCTCTCCGACAACCAATCTCCAAGTAGCCTCAAGTATCCGTGGAAGAAATCAGATTCTTCTGCCCCGCTATCAGCATGATCTTGTACCATTGGAACCTCCCATGCAATTCCTCTCTAAGGCATTGTATTCGTTTACCTACCACTCTCCTTACAGAGTCACGAGACCATCCAGACACCCACTCATCAACTCGGAAAGTGATACACTGTGACATGCGGAAGGTATCCTACAATTGGAACATTCCTTAGACCAGTCCTACAACTGTGAATAGAGCGCTTCAGGGTAGGCTGTCTGGTTGTCAAATATATTCTTTCCCTTCTGAAAGTTAACTGCAGCCAGCTATTCTCCACTGGTTTGACTTGTCGAATGAGTTTCAAAACCTTCTACCACAATCTTCAGCAGCTCTGGGTACTGCCAGATACGAACTATCACTTATTGGACAGACTCACTTAGTGTCAACTCCAAGAATAAATCGTTTTTCATTGAAGTTGAAATAGGATGAGACAAACTATTCCCGCCACAGCAACTGCTAATGACCTAAACATTTTGGCCTAAGCAACTTACATGTTACTGCAGCGCCGTTCAAGCAACTCAGAAACCTGAGTCCATCGCACCTTAGGCTACCAGTACATCATCAGCATTAAGAGCGTTGCAATTACACCGCTGATTAATTCGCGCTGGACTTAAACATGTTCATGGCCACCTCTTAAAATATTTTCTTATACAAATGCTTTATTGGCAATGTAACTAATTCATTTCACAGAATGGGAAAAAGAAGCTGGTGATTCAGTGATCTCATAAACTTCACAGCCCATATCCCAAATGTCTCGACGCATGCTTAAATAAAAGCCATGACATTGTCCCTATACGGTCACTACATCATCAATGATTACAAAGAAAGAGCGAAAACTGTATTTTGTGATATATCAAACAATGTTATAGGGAATATCTAGATGAGAAAGTCTTTTTCCACGATTTCTGTCTGATAAAGGAAAAATTACCTTTTTTTGCAACCCCATATTGCTACTCATGGTACTAATGTATCTCACAGTGTTTCAGGTTGAGCTTGAAAACTATGAACAGTATACATAAGGTTCTTATCTTACTATTGAAAGAACAGGTGCTGAAAGTGGTATCAGATATGCCTCATGTTAAGGTTTAATTTCGGAGACCAAATTGATTTCAGCAAGTTCTGTGTAATTTATGATGTACTTGTTTTATATATATATATATATATATATATATATATATATATATAAAGGTTATGATTATGGCTATATAAGGGAAACAAATATAAACAGTCCTTTCTCACATCTCAACAAACACCCATAGGTAAGTATTTTATGTTTTGGTACTTAAAGATCACAAGATCTAAAAACACAGAAAAAAATAATCACTTAAATATTTAATAATACAATATTAAACTGAATCAGTTTCTTGTGAATTTTTGAATTTATTCTATCCATGTTAAATTTAAATAAGCTTTCTGATGTTCTAAAGGACTTTAATTTTAAAACAAGACTTTCTCATAATTTAGTCTTCTTTTCAAAGGATAACATCTTTCCTCAAAGCCTTTAACGTTCTGTTTCCTCTAAATGTAACTCTCTTTACATTCTTTTGTTCGTTTCCTTTAATAGAATAATTAGAATAATGTAAATTTATTTTCAATCAATAGAACGTAAAGCCTAGGCAATTGAATATAATTGTTACCATAATCTACTCTAAACTTCAAGGGTGCACAGGTTAGCCATGCGAGTTAAAGCGTCGGCCTTAAACTCACATGGTAAACCTAGAGTGGTGAGTTCGATTTCAGCCTGGGCAACAGGAATTTATTTAGTGATGGAATTCATTAAATAAAATCCTTAGTCCCACCCTGTCTAGAAAAGGCTGGTAACCTGTAGATAACCCTTCTCAATTAGCCTTAGTTGCAAAAAGTGGACGTTAATATAAATAAATAAATCTAAACTTCAAACACCTATATTGTCGTTCCCACCACGGTATCGTCCTAGATAAAAGAAACTGAATTTTCGTAGGAATTTCCGTGGATCCCGCAAAAATAACATGAATTTCGATTTCCAAATCTTAAATTAGTTTTTTGGGGGAGGTCTAGATATTTTTATTTCGTAATACTTCTGCTAAACTGTTATTCTAATATCATCCATATTTTGCTATTGTATAATGAAAATACTGAAGATAGCATAGTGATTATATACTTAATTCTAGTAATCCTGTGTGATAAATAAATATAATAATACTCACTCATCAATATATCAATACTTACTCAGGTTTGACCGAAGTTATTAAAATATATTTCAAAAAGCAAAATGTCCATGAGGTTCGCCATATACTTCCTAAGTGAGTTTTAGATAGAAAAAGTTGTCTCGAGGAACTAGTAGAAAGAAGTTTGAATACGTAAAGAGACTTACTGAACATGTAATCGTTCAATATTACTTTCGTCCTGTTCATTATTGATTCGGTTTAACGTTTGCTTCATGCTAGTAGGGTTGCCCAGACGAGTTATAAACAAGTTCATTCTATTCAAAATACCCTTGGTGATAACGTGATTTTTTTTTTCAGTGAGGCTGCTTATTAAAACCACGATTCGGTCTAACCATTTTTCGTTGATTTTCTGACACATCCACACCAGCAAATGGTTCTAAATTGGATTAAATTGTTGGATGGATTCTCTAGATTAGTTTACCGCAGGAACGGGAGTCATTGTGAAGAAAATCAGAACCAGCTTGTGAGTCTCTACTATATAGGCAGACTAAGAGAAGAAACCCAGTATGACTTTTGTATTATAACCTGGCCTTCAGAGAGCAAACCTTCTGATCAACAAAGTTGATAGTTTTGGAATTGGCGAGATATTTCACCGGTGACATTTCTTGGTCAGACAAGACTCTTCCTACCCCACTAACCCTTCACATTAACGCAGACCCCAATAGCATAAATTACAATACACACAAACAAAAAATATCTCCCTCATATGTACACATCTTTAAAAAAGTCCGTCACGCAGGGGCTGCGTAAACTAAGCAGATTTCTCATGTGAAGTTTTACAATAGATAAATCTACATACTGGTAACACAATACCCCCCTGATTAAATACAAACGGTAATGAGAAATCTTTCAGTTAATTAAAATAAATTCCCAACTGAAAAGGCTTCTGAATTGTAAGAATAATTTATATTTTAATAACTCAAATTTTAGTAGTCCAAGAACTAAAGAAGGGGGGGGGCGGATGAACAGAACGTATTTGCATAAATCTCACAAAGTAAGGAAGGTAAGGTAAGGTTAGAAACGACAGATAAGGTTAAAAGAAGCTTCCACCTGAGCCGAGGAATGGCGGAAATGGCCGAACTAATCCGAACTATACCCGACCACAGACTTCATAAAAATGCCAATATCTCGGTTAATATTCAAGATAGAGAATAAATGTACAGAACAATATTTATAGTAAATTTAATTTGCAATAAGAATGGTTCTATAGAATTTTTCGATTCGATGCATAATAACGGAGATATTTTGAATTTTCGAAAATCCCCCCTCTAAACCCCCCCCCCCCCTCCCTCTGGTCCGATTTCAGCCATTAACGAACTTGATCTGTCTTTTTACATAAAACAGTTAAATAACGAGTTTCGTAACGATCAAACAAAAATTGCGACGGCTAGAGCGTTAACAGACATATATATATAATTTTGAACGGACCTCATTTTCGTCATCTCCTGGGTAGGATCGATGGAAATTTGAAGAAAATTTGAAGAAAATCGCGTCAAGGGTACGACCTTAATAGCTGATTTCCTTTAAGGGAAATCTGCTAATATTACAGGCTCAATGACTTTCCTTCCTTTAGGTTATGCCCAAACCCTTTCCACCCCTACATGCCCTTGTCCTATCTTCATTCACCAATTTTCACTGAGTGCTGTAGCTATTTTGCTCCCTGCTCTTGTTCTTCTAATTGGTATGTACCATAACTAACTTTTTAATTTCTTGTTATAGTTTTTACATCCACCCCCTCTCTTTTGTCATTCAGATATGTTGCATTTAAAACATTTTTTTTCGATATATATGGCCATTGTTAAAAAATTCTGTTTCACTATTTTCACAAATTTCTATGACTTGTTGGTTTTTGTTCATTGTTAGGTCTGAAAAAGGGAACCAATGGTGCCCGAAACTGTGAACATAATAAATAAACTCCTCAATTTCAAAACGTTCGTCAAGCAGGGGCTGCGTAAACTAAGCAGATTTCCCACGTGGTTTTACAATAGAGAAATTTCAGGAGAGTCAAGCAGTTAAGGAAACGGCCGAACTAGCTTTTGGTGGAAAAGTCACCCGTCCGTTAGCAGCCCAGATTTAATAAAAACGCAAATATCTCGGTTAATATTCAAGATAGAGAATAAATGTATATAACAATATTTATAGTAAATATAATTTGCAATAAGATTGACTTTGTACAATTTTTCGATCCGACGTATAGTAACGGAGATATTTCGAATTTTCGAAAATCCTCTCCTCTAAACCCCCCCCCCCTCCCACTGGGTCGATTTCAGCCGTTAACGAACTTGATCTTTCTTTTTACATAAAACGACTAAATATCGAGTTTGGTAACGATCAAATAAAAATTGCGACCGCTAGAGCTGTAACAGACAAAAATATATATATATATATATATATATATATATATATATATATATATATATATACAGTTTTGAACGGACCTCATTTTCGTCATCTACTAGGACATTTGAAGAAAAATTTCGAAAATTCCGTCATGAGTACAACCTCAATAGCTGATTTCCCTTAAGGGAAATCTGCTAAAATTGAGAATTTTTAGCCGATACCCTACCATTCTCTACTGTTAACAAATTTCCCTTGAGGGAAATCAGCAATTAACGTTGTACTCATGAAACAATTTTCGAACAATTTCTTCAAATGTCCAACGATCCTACCCTGGAGTTGACGAAAATGAGGTCCGTTCAGAATTATATATATTTGTCTGCTAACGCTCTAGCGGTCTCAATTTTTGTTTGATCGTTACCAAACTTGATGTTTAAACGTTTTATGTAAAAAGAAAGATCATGTTCGTTAATGGTTAAAATCGGACAAGTGGGAGGTGGGATTTCCGAAAATTTGAAATATCTCCGTTAATGTATGTTGGATTGAAAAATTGTAAAATCTTATAGAAAATTAAATGTACTATAAATATTGTTATATATATTTATTCTCTAACTTAAATAGTAACCGAGATATTTGCATTTTTCAGTTATGAGATTTCAGTAAACCCCTACTTCTGCTTATGTCATATTAACAATAAGCTGTTATATCATGAACCACTTCATTACAAGGTTAAGTACCAAATATTTTTTTCATTTAACTTTTACTTTGTGAGATCTATGCAAAAACGTTCTGTTAATCCCACCTTCTTTAGTTCTTGGATTACTAAAATTTGAGTGATTGAGAAAAAATTGTTTTCAATAAAATTAATATGTTATATTCAGATATATTTTATTAATTGTTTGCCTTTCCGTTCTATCTATCTATTCAGCACTACGAGCTTTTCTGGCCTGCTTGTTTACAATTCAGCCGCTTTCCGTTGTAGAGATTATTAACTTGTATTGTAAATTACTGAAAGATTTCTCATTATCGTATTATTTATTCACTTAACGTTCATGGTAATGTTACCTATATGTATATTTGTCTATTGTAAGCCTTCGCATGGGAAATCTGCTTAGTTTACGCAGCCCTTGCGTGACGGACTATCATTGAATATAGAATAGAGGTGGAGTGGGTGAGAATGTCGTTAAAGCTTGTGGGAAATATGGCCAGTTTACGCAGTTCTGTGTGACGGCCTTTTCAAAGATGTAGATAATTATTAGAAAATCTCCTTGGGGCAGTGAGAGGAGGGGGGACAGGGGACAGTTAAATTCTGGAGTAGCCCACCCCCTCTCTGAGAGAACGTCCCTTGATATATGGGCAGTGTAATGAAAGGGCTTCCAATTTATATCCCTCGCCCTTATTGCTTAGCCGCTCCCTTCCCATGTCTTGTGACCCTCTGTCGTCTTACATGAACCCGACCTTGTCTAATATTAATAACTTCTAAAAACGTGAAAACTTGATGACTAACTATCGTAAATATTATTCTTCAGTGAAATCTTTCAACCTTCTTGAAGAAACTGTTTAACATTAATTTGTAGCCAATGGTGTCACAAGCCTTGAACTCACTTTTCGCTTTATGTTTTCCAATCACATTATTAGCGGCTTTCCATTGAGGTTATTTTCTCAAATGCTCTTCAATCAAATATTTAGGGAGTTATTAGTACTTTCTTGGTTTCATCTTTCACTAAACCCCCATTTTAGTTTTTCTTGCGAAGTTAATAACTTTAAGCATTTAGTCAGCTATAAAGATCATTGAACCGTTAAGGAAACTATCTTAAACTTCAAATCAACTAAGAAATAAATTTAAATTGAACATTAAGAAAAGATTTCACTATCAGTAAATGAACTCGTGTTTACTTAAGCTGTTTTGTGTCTGGTTAGTTACATTGTTTATAAAGTGTGATACTGTACATGTTTTGAAAGGAAATAAGATTTTACATGATATTGAATATATTAATGTTGTCATAAGTTTAAGTTTTTTCTTAATCGAATTTTTATTTCTGATTCTTATAGTTTTTTTTCTTTTTTTTTCTTTCTCTCTCTCTCTCTCTCTCTCTCTCTCTCTCTCTCTCTCTCTCTCTCTCTCTCTCTCACTCTCTCCTCTATCTCTCTCTCGCTATCTCTCTCTCTCTCTCTCTCTCCTCTCTCTCTCTCTCTCTCTCTCTCTCTCTCTCTCTCTCTCTCTCTCTCTCTCTCTCTCTCTCTCTCTCTCTCTCCTCTCTATCTTATCTCTCTCTCTCTCTCTCTCTCTCTCTCTCTCTCTCTCTCTCTTCTCTCTCTCTCTCTCTCTCTCACTTCTCTCTCTCTCGCACTCTTCTCTCTCTCTCTCTCTCTCTCTCTCTCTCTCTCTCTCTCTCTCTCTCTCTATCTATATATCTCTCTCTCTCTCTCTCTCTCTCTCTCTCTCTCTCTCTCTCTCTCTCTCTCTCTCTCTCTCTCTCTCTCTCTCTCTCTCTCTCTCTCTCTCTCTCTCTCTCTCTCTCTCTCTCTCGATATTTTAGATAATTTCTCGAAAGGGAATTCATTGGAAATGTTGTGATTAGCAAAATACTAGTTTTGTATAATCGCATTTTGATAACTTCTTGCTGAACTTTGTTTATATTTGATAATAGGCTATCCAAGTTTTATTGAATCCTTTTCATAAGTTAGAATAAGAAAACAGGAAATTCACTAAAATTCGAGGAACAAGGATTCAGAAGTTATATCTGTTTACAACCAATTACGCTTATGTGTTTCAACTTGCATATTTTAGGATGCAATCAAGAGCTTGAAACGTCCTATGCAACAATGATTATATTTTGGTGTGCTTAGTACTCTAATCCTTGACACCAAACAGGGAATGCCCAATTATTAAATAAGTCGTTCTCGTAGAGGCTGCATAATCTAAGCAGATTTCCTACGTGATGTTATTACACGCTATTGATCTTTTCACTCCCCCCCCCGCGCACTTTTCCTGGTCCGATTTCAGATATTAACGACTGTGAACTATATTGCTGAACGAAACGGTTAAGTATTGATTATAGTATAGATCAAATAACATTTTAGATTTAAGGACGGAGTCTTAAATGATAGCTTCATCGCACAACGTATTTCCATGTAATTCACAAAGTAAAAGTTGAATGAAATCAATATTTATTTTTTTAACTTCATAATATTCTAAATAGTGCAACTAGAGAAGTATGTATTAGCATTTTTAAATATTTAAGAAATAGTTTCAAACTTCGCGAATCTTATCTGAGTTAACATTGTCAAATTTCTCTCCTCATTTTTTATTTTCTTATTTAGTACTGTTATACCCATGTATTAGTAAGAACTAAAAAAAAAACTATTACAATGAAAATATAATGTTTTAATATTACGTATGATAATAAAATATAATGCTACTTATTAGTTTAGATTTTTCTGGAAATGTTAATGTAAATTCTAGTCAGTTATACTCAATTCTAGTTTGAAAATATATATATATATATATATATATATATATATATATATATATATATATATATAAAATTGTAACCTCTGTCTGTACATTGATTTTTTTCGCGAAATTTCACGATAACTTTTCGTTTCACATGTCATAGACACCATATCTGCATTTTGTTTCTTTCGTGTATGTTTGTTTGTTTGTTACCTTTTCACGCATAAACGGCTAAACCGAATTTTATGAAACTTGGTATTTATATTACTACTAACCCAACTTAGACTTTAAGCTATATTAATTTTCTCTGAAACGAACAGGAGTGGGGGTTATAAGGGAAGCCTGAAATTAAAAATAGCAATATTTCGTTTTCTATTGGTTTTTCGGTAAATATGCACATAACAAAAGTTGTTTATTTTGACATTTCAAGCAACTTTTGTTATATAAACATTCGTCGTATACAGAAGTATAAATGCGTTATACACTAATAATTATAACGGAATTCAACAATTTTATTTGGGACAAAAAACTCAACCGAACTAAACCAAATTCGGTATGTGAGTTAGCACTAACGCCTTCCTTATAATAAGCCATACAAACATTTCTAGGGACGGGCAGGAGTGGGGGTTGTAAGGAAGGCCTGAAATTAAAAATAGCGATATTTCTTTTCCTATTGGTTTTTCGGCAAATATAAACATAACAAAAGTTGTTTATTTTGTTATTTAGAGTAACTTTTGTCATATTAATTTTTGTCTTTTAACAATGTATAAACGAGATATACACTATAAACTAAAGCGGGAGTCAACTATTTTATTGGGCGCGAACGATTGAACCGAACTTAACAAAACTCGCCATATCAATTAGCATTAATTCTTCCATGATTATAAGCTATATTAAAATGTTTAGGTTAGAACGTGAGGGGGGGGGGGTGATAAGGGAGGCCTGAAATAAAATTTCGCGATATTTCATTGTCTATTTGTTTTTCAACAAACAGGCACATAACTAAAATTGTTTACTTTGTTATTTAGATTAACTTTTCATTTTTTTTTTTTATGCATTTCTCCAGGAACAATGTGTGGAGCAAGTAATTTACGTCGGAATATTGATATGCTCAACAAGTCATTCCTATTTGAACTATCAGGTACCTCAGCTGGAAAAATTAATTCAAATCAATGTTAATATTTTGTCCTTAATAGCTGAAATCTATGCATAATGCACAGGAGACGGAAAATATGACAATTTGAAGGACAGTGAAGACTTACATGAAAAATTAATTTTATTATTAACAAATGCCAACAACGGGTATTAACCCTAAACACTGGGACGGGTAAATGTCAAAATATTGTGCAAAGTAAAGCCTTGCCAAAAAAATTCCATAAGCATTCAGCCTCAAATCAATTCCCGGGCGAAGCCGGGTATCTGAACTAGTATATATATAAAATCTACTAACATAGAAAAATTAACCTCATTATATAAGGCCTACCCCTTGCTATAAGGAAAATCCTTGTACGCAGTAAATACGAGTAAAATAAATAATAAACAAATAAATATTTATTAACGAATAATTTGTTTCATGATTGTAAACTGCTTTTTGTTAATATTACACGTAGTAGGAGTGGGGGGTTACTAAAGGCTGAAAACTAAAAACAGCAAATATATCCATTATCATTCGAGATTGAAAAAATATTTATAGAATAATAAGTATGCAATAAGATTGGTCCTATACAATTTTTTGATCCGACGTGAAATAACTGAGACATTTCTGGTTTTCGAAATCTAACGTAAGCCCCCTCCCCCGGTCCGATTTCAGCCGTTAACGAACTTGGTCTTTAATTTTGCATGAAACGCTTATATATCGAGTTTGATGACTAAAGAACTGTTGTTGTTGTTGTATAGGGTTTAAGGGCGAAAAACTACCAGGTTATCATCGCCCTGTAATATTTATAATTCACATTTTGGTATCCTCATCCATATCGCCATTTTAACAATATAAACGAGGATACGAGCAATTGCACTTTAAATTTCTTTGTATAAACTCGTGTTTTTTACAAAATTAAACAATTTATCGAGTTCTTTCGGGTCATCTCCAAGGGCCACTTCTATACTATTGGAGATATTGCATTTGTTTCTAATATCTGTATACTTATGGCATTTCATTAATATGTGATATATAGTCAGTTCTGTGTTACATTTCTCACAAATCGGGGGTTGATCTTTTGTCATAAGCCATGCGTAAGTCGTGTGTGCCCAATTCGGAGTCTTCCTAATACAACTTCATCTCTTCTGTTGTCTCTTGTCGAATATTTCCTTGGACGGATGGTGATTTTAATAATTTTTAGTTTATATGTTCTGGGTTTCATTCCACATTTGTTGCCAGTTTTTATTAATTTCTTCTTTGAGTGGTTGGTAGAGTTCTGCAGATGTAATTGTTGTTGGGGTGATGGAGTCGAGTTGATGGGCTTCTCTGGCTGCTAAATCTGCTTTTTCGTTTCCATCTATTCCCACGTGGCTTGGAATCCACATGAAGTAGACGGCCCTTTTTAGCTCTCGGAGCATTTGTATTTGATTTGGTATTTTTTTTACTATTGGGTTGTTTGTGAATACATCTTTGATACTCAATAGGGCACTCAACGAGTCAGTGCAAATCAGGAATTTTTCTTGAGTTGAGTGGTTGCAAATGCAGTGATATAAAGCGAATTTAATTGCGAATAGTTCGGCGGAATAGATGCTGGTTTATTTTTTTGAGTTTGAATTTTTGGCAGGCATTTTATTCGTAGTAGGCGCAGGAGGAAGACTCGGTAATTTTCGAACCATCAGTGTATATTATCTTTGGGTGTTGATATATTTCTATTTTATTAATGAAAGCTTCCTTTATTTTTCAATAGTTGATCTCTTGGGACGAATTGTTTATGAGTTTGGTGATTCCTGTATCTAAAGAACTGATCAGAAGAAAAGACTAAAGAACTGATCCTTTAGTTTTACATGAAACGAAAAAGATTTTGGTAACTATGAAACAATAATTGTGACCTCTAGTTATCTTATTTTGAATGGAACTCATTTTCGTCATGTCCTGGGAAGGATTGATGGACATTTGAAGAAATGATTCCAAAATCGTTTCATGATTACAAACTCAATAGCTGATTTCCCTTAAGAGAAGTCTTCTAAAACAAGTCCCTAAACTAAACAGAAGTAGGGAGCGATGACAACTCATCATTGGATTAGCTTTTTTTACTATAAAGAAGGAATTATTTTTAACCTCTTTCTTAGAGTTATATATTTTATTATGATTGCCCGAATTTATCTACCAAATCTCAAAAGGGTTCAAGCATAATGCAGTGAAGTACTTATTACAAATATAAGTACACTTACTGGGAATATAACGATATTTGGTATTTAAGCTACGAATGGAGTGGTTCATGTTGTAATAGATTATCGTTAATATGACAAGGTTAGGAGTGGTGGTTTTCAGAATGCAGAAAACTAAAAAATCCAAATAACTCGGTTAATAATCAAGGTACTGAAAAAAAAACATATATAACAACATTCATAGAACATTAAATTTTCAAAAAGATTGGTCCTAATCACTTTTTCGATCTGACCTATAATAACGGAAATATTTAGAATTTTCGAAAGTCGTCCCATCTAAACCCTCCCTCCTACTTGTCTGATTCCTGAAATTCACGAACTTGATCTTTGTTTGGAAAACAGGTCTCAATAACACGAAGTCTTCCCACCAATGTATTTATTCACGCACAAAAATCTCGCCGGTAGCTGTTTATACCGGCAACGCCTAGGCCTAACCTAGGTGTATAAACAGCTACCGACGAGATTTTTGTGCGTGAATAAATACATTGGTGGGAAGACTTCGTGTTATTGAGACCTGTTTCCCAGATCTGCACTCCCACATCCAGCAACATACGAATTATGATCTTTGTTATTACATAAAACCATTAAATATTAAGTTTGGTAACGATAAAACAAAAATTGCAACCGCTACAGCGTCAACAGACCGATAAACATTTGAGGAAAATTTTCGAAAGTCTACTGAAGCATAGCCCCCCCCCCACGGGCCAGCCATGCTGCAAGCTAGTGCTCTCTAACGCTCTTCAAAGACACTGAAGACGGAGCTGTTGCTCTGAACGTGCGGATTGCTTAAATAAAACGCATAAAAGGCCTGCTATGCACACTCAAATTGTTTCTTTCCTCTATCACCCAGCTTCCCAGGAAGAATAAATGTATAAAAAACAAAATGGTCAGCCATCCTCTCAGAGCTGAAGGGTAGAAATATTCTTGACAGGAAAGAATAACAATTACTGAAATATATCTGAATATAATATATTAATTTTATTGAAAACTATTAACTATATTTAATACTGCAATTTATAATGAACCAGAATAATTTTTATCTCAATCAGTCTAATTTTAGTAATCTAAGAAAAAAAAACGGTAGGGGGTAGGGTCAACAAAATTTGTAAGTGTCTCATCTAGAAACGGTTAATTGAACAAAATATTTGGTTTTCAGCTTGAAATAAGGCGGTTCATGATATGTTGGCAAATTCATAATATGCGATGACAAAGAAGGGGGTGAAGGCTGAAAAAAAACAAACATCTTCGTTAAGATTTGAGATAGAGAGGGAAAGTACATAACGGGATTTATAGGTAATTCAATGTGTAATAAGATTTGTTATGTACACTTTTTCGATCTGACTTGTAGTAACGGAGATATTTCCAATTTTCGAAATCCCCCCCCCCAACCCGCCCCCTTCTACTGGTTCGATTTCTGCCATTAACGAACTTAATCTAATGTAGCATTTTACATGCAAAAGAAAAATTATTTAAGAAATAAATAACATATCGAATGGGGGATCTGTGCCCTTATGAACACTCAATATTTCAATGATTCTTATCAACCCTAAAATGCGACATTAGAGCACGTCAAGTAGCATCTTTGAAGTGTATATGTGGCCTCTTTAACAAGCCTCTATGATATATGTCCTCCAATTACGAGCTTAGTGGATTTACTGATTTCGATTCGACATATTTCATTTATTAGGGTCCAACCATTCCGGGAGAGATACCCCCTATTTGTCCCCTTCCCCTCGAGCAAGTATTATTGGCACAATTCGGCAAAAACTGATTCAGAGCTATCTCGCTGTGATTTATGGCCGAGGCGGAAGGCACGCAGCTACGCCTCTTTACCGCCCCAACCCCCCTAGACACATCACCCGCTTAGCAAAGAAATGTGGCGAGACCTATTATAGTTGGTGGTACCTATTACAATCAAGGATGGACCATGCTCCGGCTATTGGCTGATGAGTCAGCGGCTAGGGGGGGTTGCGGTTATATACTAAATATTGTGGCCGGTTCAAGTATTATGGGTTGGGACCATTTCACGGACTAGCTTCATCAAAATTCCTGTTTCTCAACTAATAGGAGTTGCCCTTAATCTAAAAGACATTCCGCTACACATTCGTGACCTTTGTGTAAACTTTAAGCATTATCCTAATAAAACTTAACAGGATGCCGAATGACAAGTATTTCGTTCTACTGTAACTCAGCGTACGTTATTCAAATTAATTTAATGTTACTTAATATTTTCAATATTCTTTTCTTGTTATACATATTAAATCCTTCTTAATAGTATGTTTCAGGATAAAATGAATATTTTCAACAAACCTATAATAATAGGAAATGTATATTTACCGCCAGAATGTGACTAACGAAACCATCCTAAATAAAATTTATGATTTGATATCTCAATAGCAAAACCGTCCTAATCATTCTATAATTCTGTGTGGCGATTTTAATAGTTTTGACGATGGCCTATACTGCTCAAGAACCGTTAACCATACAAATGTTAATATGAATATTGGGACTATACATTTGCAATGGTCGATCTATCTCGGATAGGCCTGGAAGATATACTTACACTTCTGGTAGGGGTAAGAGCACTGTGGACTTGGTTTGGATTGATGAAAATTGTATTTCATTGTTTCAGGATATGCAAGAAGGCATATTTTCAGAATTATCTGACCATTTAGCATGTACGGTTTTCTTATCATTCACGCCAGTAAGCAGCTAAACCCACGAGCAAAGGATTCTTCAGTAATTCAATAGTATATGATGGGACCCATCAAAAATATAAAACTTCCAAAAATGTTTACAAATTTCATCAGGAATTTACTACAGTTCTAACAATAGTAACGAGTTGTATAGAAACTTTATAATATCAATTACTGAAGCTCTAACATACTCAGGCTTAATGGTCCACAAAAGTGACTATAATAAGTATTTTTTCACCCATAAAAATAAATGGTTTGACTAAGATTGCCGCCTGTTGAAACGCTTTTTACAGCACAAGTATAGAATAATGACTAATAACAAGCATTCGGACAGTGCAATAGACGATTATCTAAATGCAAAAAAAAGTCCGTCACGCAGGTGCTGTGTAAACTATGCAGATTTTCCACGTGCGCCACGCATTTATCCCGAATAGTAAAAGTTCAATGAGAACAATAATTGATATTTAGGCTTCAAATAATGTGCTTTATAATATAACATCTTACTGTCAATATTACATGAGTAGGAGTGGGGGTTTACTGAAGACCGAAAACTAAAAAATGCAAATATCTTGGTTAATAATCAAGCTAGAGAAAAAACATACATAACAACATTTATTGAGCACTACATTTGCAACAAGATTAGTTCTATAAAATGTTTCGATCTGACGTATAGTAACGGAGATATTCCGAATTTTCGAAATGCCCCTCCCCCCTAAACCCCATCCCTCCCACAGGTCCTATTTCAGTCATTAACGATCTTGATCTTTCTTTTTACATAAAACAATTAAATACCGACTATGGTATCGATTAAACAAAAATTGCCACCGCTAGTGTTGTTAACAGACAAATATATATATATATATATATATATATATATATATATATATATATATATATATATATATATATAGTTTTGAATGGACCTCATTTTTTTCATCTCCTGGGTAGGATCGATGTACATTTGAAGATATTTTTCGACAACCGAGTCATGAGTACGACCTCAATAGCTGATTTCCCTTAAGGGAAATATGCTAAAAGATCTACAGGGCATCAATACACTTATAGAAATGTCAATAAAGGGTTGTCATTAAAACTAAGAAATGTGAGGAACAGTGCCGAATTTCGGGAAACAGTAAAATCACTTAAGCCTGAAACTTTACATACTAATGAAATTCATCTATGGGCTGTTCATTATAAATCTCTTTATGGGCAAAAGATTAAATCAGACAAATTGTGATTTTCTGTCCCTTACCCTATAATTGACCAGTTATTTTCATTGGAGGAATTATAGTACTGCATTAAACAGTCAAAAACAAGAAATCCCCTGGGTTTGATAACATTATATATGAGGTTTTCAAGAATCTAACCCCAGAATGAGAACATTATATATTGAATCTGTTCAATACCATATTTGACTCGGAAAATCCACCAGAGACTTGGTCAAAATCAAAACTGTGATTAATACACAAGACGGGAGGAACTACCGAGGAATTTCTTTAATAAATAATATAACGAAGTAGTTTACAGCTTTACTAGCTCGCAGAATCGGCTGATTGGGCCGAGAGTGCGTAATTGACACCTGAAGAACAGGGAGGCTTTAGGGAAGGAAGAGGTTGCATTCAGCATGTCTTCTCACTGACTGCATCAAGGGAAGGCAACCTACATATATGCAACATTTGTTGATTTCAAAGAAAGTATTCGACTCGGTAAACCAGGAGCAACTCTGGCAAAAGTTGCTTACTCATGGGCTCAATGGGAATTTTAAACACACTTTATGACAAGACTTTAACGGTTATTAAAATTGGTTCCAAGCTTTCCCATGAAATAGCTATAAATTCAGGATTATTGCAAGGTGAAACACTCAGCCCAACCCTTTTTATTAGCAGATTTCCCTTAAGGGAAATCAGCTATTGATGTTGTACTCATGACGGAATTTTCGAAATTTTTCTTCAAAAGTCCATCGATCCTACTTAGTAGATGACGAAAATGAGGTCCGTTCAAAACTATATATATATATATATATATATATATATATATATATATATATATATATATATATATATATATATATATATATATTTGTCTGTTACCGCTCTAATGGTCGCAATTTTTGTTTGATCGTTACGAAACTCGAAATTTAGACGTTTTTTGTAAAAAGAAAGATCAAGTTCGTTAACGGCTGAAATCGGACCAGGGAGAGGGGGGGTTTAGAGGGGAGGATTTTCGAAAATTCGAAATATCTCCGTTACTATACGTCGGATCGAAAAATTGTATAGAATCAATCATATTGAAAATTACATTTACTATAAATATTGTTATATACATATTTTCCGTATAATGAGTATTACCCGAGATATTTGTATTTTTTGTAATGAGTTCCGCTTTCAGTAAACCCCCACTCCTGCTAGGGACATATTAGTAATAAACTGATATCTCATGAACCACCTCATTATTAGGTTAAATAGAAAATATTGTTTTCAACAAAGCTTTATATTACGAGGTACAAACAAATACGTTCTGTTGAACCCCCCCCCCCCCCTTTTTTCTTGGACTACAAAACCTGAGTGATTGAGATAGAAATTATTTTGATTCATTTCAAATTACTCCACTAACTATAGTAAATAGTTTCCAATAAAATTAATATTTTATATTCAGATATATTTCTTTAATTGTTTTTTTTTCCGGTGTATCTATCGATACTGTGCTACACGGTTGGCTAACCTGTTTGTTTACGATCCAGCCGTATTACGTTTTATGGACTATTAACTTATATTGTAAATTCACTGAAAGATTTATCAATGCCGTTTGTAATTATTCACTAATATTCCCAGTAGTGTTACCTGTATGTATATTTATCTATTGTAAACCTTCGCTGGCTAACCTGCTTGTTCCTTAATCTTGTGAAAATCTCATAACCGTCTGAATCGTCTTTTGCGCCCCCCCCCTTTCTATTTTCTTCCCGGATTCCTAAATTTGGACTGGTTGTGTTTAAAATTATTCTGGCAATTACAGTACTAGATATAAGAAATAGTTATGAATACAATTTATAACATATATTCAAATATATTTCCGTAATTGCTTTTATTTCCGGTAAAAGCTGGCTAACCTGATTGTTTTCAACTCAGACTGTTTGCTATCAGGAAGGCTCTTACCATTTGACTTGCCCTTTATTTTTTTACTTAATATCCACAGCAGTATTAAGTCTTACAAATAATAGATATTCTGTGGTACTATTTAGTGTTGGTGTAATAAGTGTTCAGAGCGCTGCTATCATTAAAGGTAAGTCCATCTTTTGTGTTCTTGTTCTTTTTTTGAGATTGAATTGTTTTTAATTTAATCTCGGAGCCTAACGGACGAGAGTTACTTTCCCGCCAAAAGCTAGTTCGGCCGTTTCCTTGACTGGCTTGGCTCTCGTAAAATTTCTCTATTGTAAAACTTCACGTGGGAAATCTGCTTAGTTTACGCAGCCCCTGCGTGACGGACTTTTTTTGTTTTCTATATGACATAATTTCCTTTTAGCAGATTTCCCTTAAGGGAAATCAGCTATTGAAGTCGTACTAATGACGCGATTTCCGAAAAATTTCTTCAAATGTCCCTCGATACTACCCAGGAGATGACGAAAATGATGTCCGTTCAAAATTATATATATATATATATATATATATATATATATATATATATATATATGTCTGTTAACGCTCTAGAGGTCGCAATTTTTTTTTGAGCGTTACCAAACTCTATATTTAAACGTTTTTGGCAAAAATACAGATCTAGTTCGTTAATGGCTGAAATCGGACCAATGGGAGGGGGGGGGTTTAGAGGGGAAATTTCGAAAATTTGAAATATCTCCGTTACCATACGTCGGATCAAAAAATTGTATAGAACCAATCTTATTGTAAATTAAATTTATATATATATATATATATATATATATATATATATATATATATATATATATATACATTTATTCTCTATCTCGAATACTAACCGAGATATTTGCATTTTTGTAAATTGGGGGCCAATAGCGGATGACTGAATTTCCCGCCAAAAGCTAGTTCGGCCATTTGCAGTAACTGTTCGGCTCTCGTATGGATATTTCTCTATTGTATAACTTCACGTGGGAAATCTGCTTAGTTTACGCAGCCCCTGCGTGACGGCCTTTTTTTCATAATAGTGGTGTGACAGGAATCCCTTGTCATCTCCTAGGTAGGATTGATGGACATTTGAAGATTTTTTCCAAGTTTCATAAGTACAATCTCAATAGCTAGTTTCTCACATTAAGAAAAGTTTAAATTTAGCTGTTGGCCTAAGCCAGGGGTCTCCAAACTTTCCAGCCTTAGGGCCATACTGATTGCTCCACTAAGTTCCGAGGGCCAAAACCATATTATCATTGTTGCCGGTGGTAAAAAGTGAAATGGTCCACTGATGAAAAAAAAAGTCCGAAAAAGTACACAACGTTTAAAAAAGGCTGCAAATCAGACTAAAGACCGCAAAACGGCAACACTGCATATTATTAATTATGTATTAATTATAATAATAATGCATTATTATGTATAAAATGTTAGTTGGATTCATTTCAATAATTTGCTAGTTATTATATACTGAAGTTAAATTTTCTGCATATTACACATGTCTTTACTCATAACAATTCTGTTTTTCTTTATCCAACCTATCACTAAAACAATAACAATAAGCCTACAACAATGTTATGAGTAGTTAGCCCATGACCATATCAATATAGATGTCATATTAATAATTATTCAACATAAAATTAGAATACTTCAGTAAACTGAATTTAATTTGCTATAAAAAAATGTGTTCTCTAAAAGGAGTTTTCAAGTATGCTATCTCTCCGCGGGCCGGACAAAATCTGTCCGCGGGCCGGATGTGGCCCTCGGGCCGTAGTTTGGAGACCCCTGGCCTAAGCGAATGGTCTAACGTAGTTGTATATTCTGTGTCCTCGGGCACGTTATAGTAATTTGGTGTGTGTGTTTGAAGAGGAACCGCTTTGTAGGCTGAGCACCGAGGGCAGATTAACAATTATTGACTAAGGTTTAGCATATTGGCACTGCCATAGGTGGAGAGGCGTGGAATTAACCTCATGTAATTAACCTGCGAGTTTGAGCTTAAGTCTAATAGTAAGGGTTAGTGTGTGGAGTGTTTGCTGTATGCCTCTGTGCCTGTCATCGGCGGTACAAGCTCAACCTATTTGCTAATAATAGAATTATTTGTTCGATAAGGCTTCAATATTTTTATATTTCCCGTTTCTTATACATGTAAATATGGTGAATTTTTACTTCAGGTCTCCCTTATAACCCCCCTCCCGTTCGAACCTAAAAATGTTAATATAATTTATAATCATGGAAGAATTAAAGCTAATTGACATTCCGAGTTTTGTTAAGTTCGGTTCAGCCGTTAGTGCCCAATAAAATTGTTGGCTCCCGCAAAAGTTTTAACGTATAACTCATTTATACTTAGGTATACGACAAAAGTGAATATAACAATCGTTACTCTAAATTACAAAATAAACAACTTTTGTTATGTGCATATTTGCGGAAAAACCAATAGGAAACGAAATATCGCTATTTTTAATTTCAGGCTTCCCTTATAACCCCCACTCCTGTTTGTCTCAGAGAAAATTCATATAGCCTAAAGTCTAAGTTGAGTTAGTAGTAATATACATACCAAGTTTCATAAAATTCGGTTCAGCCGTTTATGCGTGAAAAGGTAACAAACAAACAAACAAACATACACGAAGGAAACAAAATACAGTTATGGTGTCTATGACATGTGAAACGAAAAGTTATCGTGAAATTTCGCGAAAAAAATCAATGTACAGAAAGAGGTTACAATTTTATATATATATAGATATATATAAAATTGTAACCTCTGTCTGTACATTGATTTTTTTCGCGAACATGTCATTGACACCATAACTGCATTTTGTTTCTTTGGTGTCTGTTTGTTTGTTTCTTTATTTGTTTGTTTGTTTGTTACCTTTTCACGCATAAACGGTTACTTATTACTACTAACCCAACTTAGACTTTAGGCTATATTAATACATATAGACTTTAGGCTATATTAATATATTGTCCTTAATAATTCAAATCTATGCAAAATGCACAGGAGACGGGAAATATGACAATATGGAAGACAGTGAAGTCTTACATAAATAATTTAATTTATTATTACCAAATCCATAGCAAAGACGGGTATTAACCTTAAACATTGGGACGGGGAAATGTCAAAATATTGCCATTCCCAAAAAAAATACCATCAACATTCAGCCTCAAATGAATTCCCGAGCGAAGCCGGGTATCTGAGCTAGTATATATATGTCTATTATCGCTCTAGCGGTCACAATTTTTGTTTGCTCGTTACCAAACTCGATATTAAAACGTTTTATTCAAAAAGACAGATCAAGTTCGTTAATGGCTGAAATCGGACCAGTGGGAGGGGGTCTAGAGGGGTGGATTATTGAAAGTTCGAAATATCTCTGTTACCATACGTCGGATCAAAAAATTGTATAGGACCAATCTTATTGCAAATTAACTTTAATTTATAGTAAAGTTCTATACATTTATTCTCTATCTTGAATATTAACCGAGATATTCGCATTTTTATTAAATGTGCCCCGATAACGGACGTGTGAGTTTCCCACCAAAAGCTAGTTCGGCCGTAACTGTTGGCTGTCTTATGGAGATTTCTCTATTGTATAACTTCACGTGGGAAATCTGCTTAGTTTATGCAGCCCCTGCGTGAAGAACTTTTAATGTCTAAAGAGTGGAATGTATCATTTCCATTGAGAATGCAAGAGTTTTTCACAGGCCGCCACAAATTTCTGCCCTACGTTTGTGAAACACTTTATGAACGAAAAAATGAAATGAAAGCCTAATGTAATTTGATTCTCAGGCCATTAAAATGAAAGAGGACCGTTCCGGGAAATATTATACGTATTTAATGAGCATTATTTTGTCAACATTTTGTTCTTTGTAAAGGCCATTCGACAAAAAATGAATAAAGTGATTGTTTTCGTTAATGGAATATGTTTGTGTAATCGTGAAAGTTACGAGAGTTATGCACGAGAAGGTGCCTAATTTACTTAGACACATGGAATTTAGGCTTCAGAAGATCAAAACCGATCATGAAGACTGCTCATAGATAGTTAAAGTGTTTTGGGGTGAAATTAAGGAGGAGGGTTATCTGTGAAGATGGTGACAATTTGAACTAATAAAACATAATGCTGGATAGTGGTTGAAGTTTTAGCAGAATTCCTATGAGGGAAATCAGCTATTGAGGTTATACTCATGACGGAATTTTGAAATGATTTCTTCAATTGTCCATCGATCCTACCCAGGAGAAGACGAAAATGATGTACGTTCAAAGTTCTGCAAATCTCTCTCTGTCTCCCATTACATATAATTTTTTTTTTTTTGGCGTTGTCTCTCTCTCTCTCTCTTCCTCCCCCCCTCTCTCTCTCTCTCTCGCACTCCTCCATTTCTCTCTCTCTCTTCTCATCTCCTCATTCCTCTCTCTCTCCTCTCTCTCTCACTCTCTCCTCTCTCTCCACTTCTCTCCTCTCTCTTCTCTCATCTCTCTCTCTCTCTCTCTCCCTCTCTCCCTCTCTCCCTCTCCCTCTCTCTCTTTCTCTCTCCTCTCTCTCTCACTCTCTCTCTCGTCGTCTCTCTCCCTCTCTCTCTCTCACTCCACTCTCTCTCTCTCTCTCCTCTCTCTCTCGTCTCTCTCTCTCTCTCTCCCTCCCTCCCTCTCTCCCTCTCTCTCTCTCTCTCTCTTCTCTCTTCTCTCTCACCCCCCCCTCCCCCCCCCTCTCTCTCTTCTCTCTCTCTCTCCCCCCCCTCTCTCCCCCCACCTCTCTCTCTCTCTCTCTCTCTCTCCATCTCTCTCTCTCTCTCTCTCTCTCTCTCTTCTCTCTCTCGCTCTCTCTCTCTCTCTCTCCCTCCCTCCCTCCCTCCCTCCCTCCCTCCTCCCTCCCTCACTCTCTCTCTCTCTATCTATATATATATATATATATATATATATATATATATATATATATATACATGTATATATATGTATATATGTCTCTTACCGCTCTTCCGTTCGCAATTATTGTTTAATCGATATCAAACTCCATTTAGTCGTTTTATGTGTAAAGAAAGATTATGTTCGTTAACGGCTGAAATAGGACTAGGGGGAGGGGGGGGGATGGGTTAGAGGGGTGGAATTTCGAAAATTCAAAATATCTCTGTTACTATACGTCGGATCGAAAAATTGCATGGAATCAATCTTATTGAAAATTACGTTTAATGTAGTAATTGTTCTATACATATTTTCCGTATAATGAGTATTAACCGTGATATTTGAATTTTATTGTTTTCCGCTCTCAGTAAACCCCCACTCCTACTAGTGTCATATTAATAATAAGCTGTTATATCACGAACCACTTCATTACAAGGTTAAATACCAAATATTGCTTTCAACGAACTTTTATTATACAAAATACAAACAAATACGTTCTGTTGACCCCCTCCCTTCTTTTGTTCTTGGATTACTAAAATCCGAGAAATTATTCTGATTCATTTCAAATTACTGCACTAGCTTTAGTAAATTGTTTTCAATAAAATTATTATGCTATATTCAGAAATATTTCATTAATTGTTTATCTTTCCAGCCCAGAATAATTCTATCTATTCAGCGCTGCGAAGTTGGGTGCCCTGTTTCTTTACAATTCAGACGCTTTTCGTTGTAGATATTAGTAACTTGTACATTGACTGAATGGTTTCTTGTTCCCGTTTGTATTTATTCCCTAACATTCACGGCGTTACTAGTATGTAGATTTATCTGTCTTAAACCTTCCTGTAGGAAATCTGCTTAGTTTAGGTACCCTCTGCGTGACGGACTTTTGTTAGACATTTTCACCATCTATTAGGTATGATCGATGGACATTTGAAAACATCATTCGAATATCGAGTCATGAGTACTTCCTCAATAGCTGACTTCCATTAAAGGAAATCTGCTAAAATGCATTTAATTTGTACTTTGTTGGTGTACATCCCACATTCATGTAAATTAAATTCTCCAGACGCGAGTTAAGGAATAGAATCGGTATTATGTAATGCATAATTGGAAAAATGATTAGTATATCGTGACTACATCCTGATATATGTCTAATCTTGTGTTTATTAATTGTCTTTATTACTAGTATTTAATGATTATTTGTTGTATTTAATTTTTTATTTGTTGTTTCAGTTATTGTTATTTTTCTATAATTTTGTTTTCATTTTACATTGTGAAACTTTGAGCCAAATCGCCAAGATGCGGGTGCTCCTGTATAAATAAATAAATAAAAAAAAATAATCTTGTAAGATCTTTTTAAAGTTCACTTACTTTAAAAGATATATAGCCATTCACCAGTTTCAACTTAATATTTAATTGAAATTACATTTTTGAAAGATTTTTCCCAGTTTTGTTTCCCACTCACCTTAGATTCATACTTAATTTCATTGTTCTATAATCAAAAGAACACCTCTGATCTTTAAAATTCCACCCAAACTTGAAACTTTTGACTGTATAACTGAAGTCTTGGGTCGTGCCTATGGAATATTCATCTTTCATTTTTGACGAGAAGACGGAAATACTCCATTTCTTAAAATTCTAAAAAATGGGGACTAGCTTCTATGTTGATGGGTATATGTTAAAAATAACATTTCTTTGGACTTTATTTATTAGTCATCTGTAAGCACAAACGTACTTATAACTGTACAGAACAAAATAAAATGAGGAAACCTAATTTTTGCCACATTAAATAAAAGATGTCTAAATATTTGCACAATGTGCCAAGTTTGAAATTTCATCATTAAATTGGAGTTTAAAATGCTTTAAAGCATATGTGGGCAAGCACCGGCCCGCGGTAAGGTTTGATCCGGCCCGCAAGACATTTTCAAAAACCCAATTAAACAAATTTATTACACTACTTACTCCAAATGGGGAAGAAGAGGAGAGATTTGTGCGTTTTGCATTACTTATTAATGCGAAAAGTTCTTTTCATTGATGAATGCTAATAAATCCAAACTACGTACAAAGCAGACTGACGATAATTTAAAAAATTCTTTTCGTTTTTGTATCAGTGGATTTATTCCAAACATCGATGGATTAGTTTCCCAAATTCAAGCTCATTGATTGTACCATTTTGTACCTATTTTTTTGTTATTTTAATAAATTGTATTATAATTACATTGTCGTTATAATTTCAGGTCTCATATCTATCGTTAAAAATAATGAACACAACTTTTTAAAGCGAACGTATTTGCACACTAAAGTTTGGCCCGTAACATGTCAAAGGTTGCCCACACCTGCTTTAAAGCTTAATAAATGAGGGGCGGGTGTTCCGGGGGAGGAAATCGAAAATTCAAAATATCTCGGTTATTATGAGTCGGTTATGATATATATATATATATATATATATATATATATATATATATATATATATATATATATATATATTCAACTGTTAACGCTTTGTGATCGCAGTTTTTGTGTGATCCTTGTTACCAAACTGAATATTTCAAAAATTCGAAATATCTCCGTTACTATACGACGGATCAAGAAATTGTATAGAACCAATCTTATTGAAAAGTAAATGTACTATAATACTGTTATATAATAAACCACATTATTCGAAGCTTAAATACCAAATATTGTTTTCAAGAGACCTTTATAGTTTTCGGCCTTCAGTAACCCACTTCTTACTCAAGTCGTTATTAGCAATATGCTGTTTATTATGAAGCACATTGAAACATAAATACTAAATATTCTTCTCGTTGAACTTTTACTTTTTGAGATAAATGCTAATACGTGGGAAATCTGCTTAGTCTACGCAGCCTCTGCGTGACGGACATTTTCAAATAAACACCCGATGGGTAGAAGTGGGTGGGAATTTAACATTTCAATTATTCATAATTTTATATATAGTTTGTTATTAAGAACTATATGGATCCACAAAGAATTAACCAATAAATTTTATGGTCATGTAGATATTTAGTAAACGGAACGTTTGTGGATTTCCTAATTGATTATCAGTGGCTAAACGATGCAATTATTCCCTTGTGTTTTTATTAGAAGTTATATTTGTCCAATTTACGGGTAGGGGGAAAAAAAGGAAATAAGAGGATTTGTAGGGCGGTCTAGAGGGTTGGGATAAGGGACGGGGAGGCCCTGGTTCATTATGCCAGAGCTCGGGGAAGGAGCCACTGATTGTAGCTCGGATTGAGATCACGTTTCAAGGGGTTCACGATAATTGTTAAGTCAACAAACCCATCCGCCGCTCCCTTAACACAAAGCTGTTTACGGTGGATTTGTCATTGAGACTACATCTGTCCCTTGCATGTCCCGGCCTCCTCTCGCTCTGTCGTCCCCTCTCGACGGCAGAACACAACACCAGACTTCCAGTCAGCCGTGCCCGCAGTCCATGTTGCCTGCCCGAGACAGATCACTCTAGTAAACGCACCGCATATCCACACTTCACTCCATTAATACAAACAATACATATTCATTTTTTTTCTTTTTTGTTTCTCTCGAGTTTTCGCATTTGTTGCAGATTATAACCTATATGAACATTTTTAGAAAAGACAGGAGTGGGAGTAACAAGAAGGCCTGAAATGAAATATCGCGATATTTCATTTTCTATTGGTTTTTAGGTAGACGTGGAGATAACCAACGTTGTTTAGTTTGTTATTTAAGTAACGTTAGTTATATACACTTTTTCGTATGCAATTTCGATTTAATACCTCCCTGATTAAAAGTTATATTAAAATGTCTAGGTAACAACATGAGTGGGGGGTTGGGGTTATAAGGGAGGCCTGAAATGAAAAATAGTGCTATATCTTTTTCAATTGGGTTCTCGGCAAATATGCACATAACAAAAGTTGTTTATTTTGGTATATAAAGCAACATTTGTTATATACACTTTTGTCGTAAAACTAAGTATAAATGAGATGCACGCTATAAACTATAGAGGGAGTCAACAATTTCATTGGGCAAAAACGACTAAACGGAACTCAACGAAAAACTGTATGTGGGTTAGTATTAGAACTTCCTTGATTATAAGATATATGAACATTTTTAGAAAAGAACAGGAGTGAGAGTAATAAGAAAGGCCTGAATATCGTGACATTTCATTTTCTATTGGTTTTTCGGTAGGCGTCCACATAACCAAAGTTGTTTAGTTTTTTATTTAAGCAACATTAGTTATATACACTTTTGTAGTATGCAATTTAGTATTAATATCTCCCTGATTAAAAGTTCTATTAAAATTGCTAGGTAAGAACAGGAATGGCGGTTATAAGGGAGGCCTGAAATGAAAAGTAGAGCTCTATCTTTTTCTATTGGGTTCTGGGCAAATATGTACATAACAAAAGTTTTTTATTTTGGTATATAAAACAACATTTGTTAAATACACTTTTGTCGTAAAACTAAGTATAAATGAGATGTATATAGCAGGAGTCAACAATTTCATTGGGCACATACGTCTAAACAGCACACAACGAAAATCTTTATGTGGGTTAGTATTAGAACTTCCTTAAGTATAAGCTATATGAACATTTATAGAAAATAACAGGAGTGGGAGTAATAGGGAAGGCCTAAAAATTTCATTTTCTATTGGTTTTTCGGTAGACGTGCACATAACCAACGTTGTTTAGTTTGTTATTTAGAGTAACATTAGCTTTATACACTTTTGTCGTATAACGAAGTAAAAACGAGATAAACGCAAAAAATCAAAGCGGAAGCAATTTATTGGGCATCAACAGAAAGGGGTACTACTCGTCCGTATATAGGACTATATATGAATAACATACTTGTATTGAAACCATTTTAAATTGTTGTCTTTATTACAAGTCTAATGTTTATTTGTTGTCTTTATTCCTAGCATTTCATGTTTATTTATTTTGTTTAATTTTGTGTTTGTTGGTTCAGTTTTTGTTATTTTGCAATGTAAAACTTTGAGCCAACTCACCTAGTTGCCGCTGCTCCTGTATAAATAAATAAATAAATAAAAAATAAAATTTAAGGAAAGGCTCGAGTTTCTTTCTTCTAAATTGGTCATTGAGAAATTGCTTTTGCTGTATTTAAAGAGGTACACGAAGATTCCTAATATGCAAGAACAGATGTTTAATAAAGACGGCATGATCATCTTGTTAGTCTAATGTTTCTCACATTCAGATACACCCTCACTATAAGCTTTCCTAGTTAATGAATTACATTCTCAATCAGAACCTATTTGAATAGATCAAGTGTAACAAAGGCGACTTTTCAAAATTATTTAAAACATTTTTTTAGAGGATAATAAATATTCAACTTATATAGTGACTTAACATTACTAACATTGAAAAACTGCCCTAAATATGTTATATACATACACTTGATGCACAGCATCACAAGCGCTCTGCCGTTTTAATAAATTATTATAGTGGAAGCTTAGCCAACAATTTTTTCATCCTACATACATTAGAAGTCATTTCCACCTGCCAGAATACCAACTCAGAATTTATAAAATTCTGAATATTATTCCATTTAATTTTAAATTGAACAATGCCAATTTAATTTTTTTTCCTTTCTGAACGAAGGATCTGACATTAATAAAGTATTTAACTACAAAAAAAAAAGAAAAAAAAAAAAAGAGTGAATATCGGGGAATGCTGTACTATTCTAAACAAATTCTCAGGACCCGCATCGGTGGTTCAGTGGTAGAATGCTCGCCTGCCACGCGGGCGACCCGGGTTCGATTCCCGGCCGATGCAACTTTTTTTTTCTTTGTAAAAACTATATTTTTTAAATTTCTGACCGAACTATACGTTAAAGGGCTCGAAATGTGTTTAAATGCTTCAACTTAAACTATTTTTTTTAATAATGAAATTTAATATTTTGAGAAAGATGATTATTAGACTACATTCGAGAATTTTTTTCTAGTCAAATGAGTCAAAATAATGACTAGCTGTTTATCGCATAAACCTTAATACAATTTAGGCATTACATATTTTGATAATTATGTAACATATTACTTTTAGTGTTGAATAAGTTTATTGTTTATCGTTAACTAATTTTGAAAACTAATCTAAATTTAAATTGTTTGGAATTCTAATAATCACGTAAAATTTTTACTTTTTGTAAAGATGGACTTGAATAAACATTTTAATGGAAGATAATTGGAAATAGAAAATATCCAGAAAATACAAAACTGATTTGAATTGCCTGCCTATATATGAAATGAAAATTACATAAAATGTTCTTACTGTAATATATGTATTACACACACTATTTCTGTACTAAAAAATAATAAATAAATGAATTTATTTTTGACGTCTAACATTTTAGATTTCAATCCTGTAAGGGTTTCGTGAGCAAAATCCCTTAAAGTGTTTAGTTAATATTTATGACAGTCTGTAATTCTTTTCCATTAGAATACACTTCTTGTGAATTTTAAGTCTCGCAGAAATTCACAATCTTGAAGATTAGTATCATCTGCAATCGTGCATAAATATTTTATGTTATCGTTCTAGCGGTCGTAATTTTAGCAGATTTCCCTCAAAAACGGATTTTGGAAACATTTCTTCGAATGTTCATCGATCAGAGGTCTCAATTTTTGTCTTTTCGTTACAAAAAACTAATGTAAAACTAATAGTCAAGTTCGTTAACTGCAGATATCGAGCCGGATAGAGGGGATTTTCGAAAATTTAGAAGAAACAAAGAAATTCTGTTGTCCATTTTATATATATATATATATAAAAATGTGACAGGACCTCATTTTCGTCATCTCCGAAGTAGGATCTATGGACATTAGAGTACATTTTTCAAAAATCGCGCACAAACTCAATAGGTGATTTCCCTCATGGGAAATCTGTTAGAAGTATATAACATTGACTTATCTGTTCATATTGTACAAATGCTCACAGCATCCCACCTACCTAGGAGTGTGACAACTTGACACCTGCCCACAACAAATTAATGTTTGAAGAGAAACGTGGTGTGTGGGAACTGGAGCTAAGATTCTAGCTGGAGATGTGGAGTAAATCAGTGGGCACTGATGAGCGTGCTCCTTTCCTAGAGTGTTTTTGTGAATAGATAGCAGGTGGGGATGACTGATCTCGGGGAAAGTCGGCCCCAGACACGCCAACATATGTCGTCTCTAACTACAATGCTACTCACTCAACAATGCCATCCTGCTTTATAACCTCTCCTAGAATGCAACCTATTAATAAAACATATCATCTCCTGTTTTCACTTGACTGTACCTCTGTAAGAGACGGTTCTTTTTATATAAAAGGAGTGGAGCTGGAGGAGGGAAGGTGATGTTTAAAGCGACATTGTGTTAAGGATCCTCTTTAATACACTGGAAAAGAAATGGTTGAGGAAAAAAAGGGACAAACCTGATGTTTGACTTGATGGAATAATAGAAGTAAACGATTCTGGGATAGTGTTTGAGAAAGTTCCTGCCCAGGTGGGAGGATATAGACGATTAAGAGGACACATTCAGCTTCCACTATACCTTTTATTTCACATATCATTCAGGGTTTGAAAATGAAATCTTTTTCAATGCTACTCATTATCTCAGGCCATTTCAAAGGCTACAACTGTTTGATATCATTACCACTCATTTCTGGAAGAAACACATTATGTTTATGTGGTAAAAACGGAAAGAAAACTACGACCAGGGTAATTTTCTGAATACATCTAAATTATTAGCTTTAAAGGATGTTCGTTTTAGCAGATTTCCCCAAAGGGCAATCACCTATTGAGGTATTACAGGGACAGAGAAATTTATTATTTTATATTTCCATTGTCATCAGACCACCGTCCACATTTAATCATCGATTTCCATGAAAAGGGGATATGCAAATCAACAGTCCTAATAATGGAATTTCAATGTTCATAGGCTACTCTGACTATAAATAATACTGTCTTTGCCTCGTACAATATAGCAAAAAAGAAAATAAAAATAATAAATATATATATTTTAAATAAAAAAAAAAAAAACTTTTATTTAAATTAAATAAATGATTATATAAGCAAAAGGGATGTGTCTACAGATGAATATTTCTTTCGATTCTAGTTCAATACTTTAAATGATGTCATACACACACGCACACACTGCTAACCCCATTTGAAGTCATGTATATATTTTATCCTTATCTTTAAACCGCTGTACCTTAGGGCAGCCTCATACCAGCCAATTTATAATCTTTAAATTTTTAATTCGTTCTAACAGGTAGTCCGTGAGCTACAAACACCCACATAGGGAGTCCTGGTAGGCACTTAGACCTACTCGCAGACATTTGCTGCATATTTACATCGCGGGCAGAAAGATAGAAATGGGCGCCTGCAATTGGGGTCTCACTGCTTCTCTTCAGTCAGACTCCAATAATTGCCTAATACCCTAATTAAACTGTCTTACCTACATATTATACATATATCCTTAATTAAAAAATTCTGGGATAAAAACACTTTAATGAGTACTAATAAAATTGTTGACTCCAGCAGTAGTTTTTATTATATATCTCGTTTATACTTCCTTATACGACAAATGTTACTCTAATTAACAAAATAAACACGATAAATGCATATATGCATTTCTGCCGGAGACCCAAAAAAAAGAATTGGGAAAGAAGAACGCGGGCTCTTATAACCCACACTTCTGTTCGTTCCTAGAAACATTAATGTAGCTTATAATCAAAGAGGCATTGAAACTAACCCACATCCGGAGTTTCATTGAGTTAGCTTTGTAATTTATGTTCCTTTCAAATTGTTCACGCCCGCTATAGTTTTTAGAGTTTATCTTATTTATACTTCGGTATACGACAAAAATGTATATAACAAAAGTTACTCTAAATAACAAGACAAACAACTTCTGTAATGTGTATATTTGCCGACAAACCAATAGGAAACGAAATATCCATATTTTTAATTTCAGGCCTTCCTTATAACCCCCACTCCTGTTCGTTTCAGAGGATATTAGTATAACCTATAGTCTAAGTTTGGAAAATTCAGTTCATCCGTTTATGCGTGAATAGTTAACAAATAAACATACAAACAGACACCAAAGCCACAAATTGCAGAAATCGTGTCTATGGCATTTAAAACTAAAAATGTTTCGAGGGAAAAAATCAATGTACAGACAGACATTACAATTATATATTTATATATATATATATATATATATATATATATATTTATATATGTATATACGTATATATACACGCAAGTTAACATTCTATTAATTAGTTCTTCTTGGCATTAAGAACTTTTTCTGTGAATCGCTCAAACGCCTTCATAACATCGTCAGTTCAGCTATTTAAATGAATCCGGAGGCGAATCGAGCAACGAGTGTATATATATTTAAGGTCGGTGTTTACATTTCACTTGTTTGTTGGTCCTACTTCTTTGTTATTGTAGATGGCTCCAAATGTCTTTTTAATAGACGTCTCTGAGATAATTTGAAGTTTTCAAATTGTTCTTCTTGTTGGATCACGTTTTCCCATAGTACATAACTTGAGATTCTATCGCAGTTATATATAGGTACTAGGCTAAGGTACCCGGCTTCACTCGGGAATCATTAGCGTCTGAAAGTTGATGGTATTTTTTATTTGGCAAGGCTACAATGTGCTCAACTACACTTCCCATCTGGACTAATGGTTTTCCCATAAGGGTCAGGTAGGGGACTTAAAGAATAGAAATTTTAGTTTTGAGGAATAAATGAAAATTAGTCCCTAATCAATCTCTCCCCACTGTTTGACACACCATGAATAACACAGATCATAATCATGAATAGCATTTATTATAATTAAATTCATCTATAGTGTACATATTTCCTGTCAAAAACCAATCCGAGCATAACATTATATGCATAATAGTAAATGCAAATAGGAAAAAAATACAACATTTCACAGGAAATTAGTTACTACAATTAACTGTGATAGCCTTCCGACAACTTCCGTTCCTGCTTGAGTGTTATAAACATTGCTTTACTTAAATACCTATATTTCATATTGCAAAGAATTGGTAAGCATATCAATATTTCTACGCAAATTACTTACTTCATACATTGTTACCGAAAAAATGTATAAACAAAAGTTACTCTAAATAACAAAGTAAACAACTTTTGTTATGTGCACGTTTGCCTCTAAAGGAATAAAAAATGAAACATCGTGACTTTTTATTTCAGGCTTCCCTTATAACCCCCACTCCCTTTCGAACATAAAAATTTGAATATAGCTTATAATCATGGAAGAATTAATGCTAATTGACATACCGACTTTTGTTAAGTTCGGTTCAATCGTTAGTGCCCAACCAAATTATTGGCTCCCGCTTTAATTGTTAATGTATATATCGTTTATACTTTGTTATATCACAAAACTGAGCATAACCAAAGATACTCTAAATAACAAACTGAACTACTTTTGTCATGTGCATATTTGCAGAAAAACCAATAGAAAACGAAATACTGTTATTTTTAAATTCTGGCCTCCCTTACAACACCCACTCCTGCCCGCCCCTAGAAAAGTTGGTATGGCTTATTATAACGTAGGCGTTAGTGCTAATACACATACCAAAATTTGTTTAATTCGGTTGAGTCTCATGTGCCAAATAAAATTGTTGACTCCCACTATAGTTTTAGTGTATAAATCAATTATACTTAGGTATACGACAAAAGTGTTTATTACAATAGTTACTCTAAATAACAAAATAAACAACTTTTGTTATGTTCATATTTTCGGAAAAACGAATAGGAAATGAAATATCGCTATTTTTGATTTCAGGCTTCCCTTAACCCCCCCCCCCCCTCCTGTCCATCTCAAAGAATATTAATATAGCCTAAACTCTACGTTGGGTTAGTAGTAATGTAGATACCAAGTTTTATAAAATTCGGTTCAGCCGTTTATGCGTGAAAAGGTAACAAACAAACACACACGAAAGAAACAAATATCGTGTCTATGACATGTGAAACGAAAAATTATCGTGAATTTTTTTAAAAAAAATCAATGTAGGGACAGGGGTTACCATTTTATACATATACTCCGACGAAAATGTATATAAAAAAGTTACTCTAAATAACAAAATAAACAACTTTTAATATGTGCATATTTGCCGAAAAAGCCATAGGAAACGAAATATCGCTATTTTTAGAGATGATTAGAGATTATTAATATAGCCTAAAGTCTAAGTTGGGTTAGTAGTAATTTACATACCAAGTTTCATAAAATTCGGCACAGCGGTTTATGCCTGAAAAGGTAACAAACAAATAAACAAACATACACCAAAGACACAAAATGCAGATATGGTGTCTTTGATATGTGAAACGAAAAGTTATCGTGAAATTTCGAAAAAAAAAACCAATGTACAGACAGGTTACAATTTTATATATATATATATATATATAGGTATTATAAACGTTTCTTCTCTGGAGAGTCTTGAGCCATGAGGTGTATTTACCTCGCCCCAGCTGCTATTCAAGCTTCAATGCTTCACTATTGTGATCTGGACCCGTTACTCACCTTTTCAAATTATCAAATGAACTACAAGAGGGAAGCGTTTACACTCCACAGAAGAGATGATATATGATTCTATGTAACTCTGGATTTCTAATATGAAGTAGACGGTGTTTAGCAGATTTCTTATGGGAAATCAGCTATTGAGGTCGTACACATGACGCGATTTTCGAAACATTTCTTTAAATGTCCATCGATACTACCCAGGAGATGATATATATATATATATATATATATATATATATATATATATATATATATATTTGTCTATTTACGCTTTAGCTTTCGCAATTTTGTGTTTGACTTTTACCAAACTCTATATTTAATCTTTTTTGTAAAAAGTATGATCAAGTTAGTTAAATGGCTGAAATTGGACCAGTGGGCACTATACGTCGGATCGAAACAGTTTATAGAACCAATCTTATTGAAAATTGAATGATCTACAAATTATTATATTTTCTGTATCATATATATATATATATATATATATATATATATATATATATATATATACACTCATTAACCGAGATATTGGGATTTTATATTTATCCAGTTTCAGTAAACCGCCACTCCTACTCATGTCACATTAATAATTAGCTGTTATATCATGAACCATTTAATTCCAAGGTTAAATACCAAATATTGTTTTCATTGAATTTTTGCTATATGAGATATATGAAAATACTTTCTGTTGATCCCCCACTTCTTTTGTTCTTGGATTACTAAAATTTGAGAGATTATTCTGATTCATTATAAATTACAACACTAGCTAAAGTAAGTAGTTTTCAATAAACTTAATATGTTATATTCAGGTTTAATTCCAAAGTTAAATACCAAATATTGTTTTCATTGAATTTTTGCTATGTGAGATATATGAAAATACACTCTGTTGATCCCCCACTTCTTTTGTTCTTGGATTACTAAAATTTGAGGGATTGAGATAAAAATTATTCTGATTCATTATAAGTTACAACACTAGCTAAAGTAAGTAGTTTTCAATAAACTTAATATGTTGTATTCAGGTTTAATTCCAAGGTTAAATGCCAAATATTGTTTTCATTGAATTTTTGCTATGTGAGATATTTGAAAATACTTTCTGTTGATCCCCCACTTCTTTTGTTCTTGGATTACTAAAATTTGAGAGATTGAGATAAAACTTATTCTGATTCATTATAAATTACAACACTAGCTAATGTAAGTAGTTTTCAATAAAATTAATGTGTTATATTCAGGTACATTTCAGTAATTGTTTTCTTTCTGGTATAGATTATTTCTATCTATCTGTTTAGCTCTCAAAGGTTGGCTGGCCTATTTGTTTCCAATTCATAAGCTTTCCGTTTGAAGGTTATTAAAATTGACTGAAAAGTTTCTCGTTACCGTTTGTAGTTATTCACTTAATATTCACGATGGTGTTAAGTGTTTGTTACCTGTTTCTAGATTTGTCTATTATAAAACTTCAAGTGGTAAATTTGGCTAGTTTAAACAGCCCCTGCGTGAAGGAATTTTTCTCTTTTATAATCAGATTTGGAGCTCATCATGTCTAAAAATGGTTGCTAAAACACCGTATATGATAATGGCTCTCCACTAGTCAAGCTCCTGGTGACGTCCGGAGAACGTGCTGATAACGAGTAAATAATTATTCAAAATATCTCCTATCAGTAATTATTGTCTGCACTAATTAAACGTGTAACGAGAATATATGCTCACCCCCCACGGACCAAATATGCTCTGTTCCATGGATGGTTGAAGATAGGGATGGAAGAGACGTGCTAATGGGTCGGCCGGCGCCGACCAAGGGCAGGTATTTACTCCACTCACTTCACTGCATTTCCCTCTCCAAATTCTCAGACATGGGGGTGCCCTAATAAATATGAGCTCACTTTCAGGATCACTACAACGAGCCAGTATAAATCTTCCCCTATTACGGTTGTATTCACGATCATAACCAACCTTTCTTTTTGTAACCTTAAGGCGAGAGCACCAGTTGTTGACGACTTAAAGGCACAGAATTGACTTTTAGTAGATTTCCCTGAAGGAAAATTAGCTATTGAGGTTGTACTCACAAAAAAAAAATCATCAAATCCTATCCAGGTGATGATGCAAATGAGGTAATTAATGCAAATGAAGCAAGTAATTTGCGTAGAAATATTTATATGCTCAACATTTCTTTCCAATATCTACCTCACCTGGAAACATTAATTCAAATCTATGTTAATATTCTGCCCTTAATAATTCAAATCTATGCATAATGTACAGGAGGAGGGAAATATGACAATATGGAGGTCAGCGAAGTCTTACATAAAAAAAATAATTTTATTATTAACAAATCCACAGCAACGACGATCATAAACGCTAAACACTGGGACGGGTAAATGGCAAAATATTGAGCAAAGTAAAGCCTTGCCAAAAAAATACCATCACCATTCAGCCTCAAATGAATTCCCGGGCAAAGCCGGGCATCTGAGCTAGTATATATACATACATATATATATATATATATATATATATATATATAATTGTGCTGATGTTTTCGACCAGGTTGTATTTATATGTGGTGTGTTGTTCTTTTCGGAGTTTTGGTCCAATAACATAGTGCAATAAGAATGTATAATAGTCTATAGATATATTTAGTCTTGCCCTGAGGAAGAGAAAATAAAGATTCTCGAAATATCGGCATAAACTAAGATTCATTACACCAACATTGACCAAAACTCCGAAAAGAACAACACACCACATATATATATATATAAAATTGTAACCTCTGTCTGTACATTGATTTTTTTCTTGAAATTTCACAATAACTTTTCGTTTCACATGCCATAGACACCATAACTGCATTTTGTTTCTTTGGTGTCTGTTTGTTGATTTGTTTATTTGTTTGTTCCTTTTCACATTCGCATAAACGGCTGAACCGAATTTTATGAAACTTCGTATGTAGATTACTACTAACTCAACTTAGACTATAGGCTATACTAATATTCACAGAGACGACGAACAGTGGGGATTATAAAAGTTGCCTAAAATTAAAAATAGCGATATTTCGTTTCCTGCTGGTTTTTCGGCAAATATGAACATAGCAAAAGTTTTTTGTTTTGTTATTTAGAGTAACTTTCGTTATATATACTTTCGTTGTATATAAATGCGTAATCAAGTTAACAATTTTATTTGGCACAAATGACTCTACCGAACTGAATAAAACGCTGTATGTGTATTAGCACTAACGCCTACATTATAATAAGCCATACCAACATTTCTAGGGACGGGCAGGAGTGGGTTTTGTAAGGGAGGCCAGAATTTTAAAATAGCAGTATTTCGTTTTCTATTGGTTTTTCTGCAAATATGCACATGATAAAAGTAGTTCATTTTTTTTATTTAAAGTAACTTTTGTTATATTCACTTTTGTCGTATAGAAAAGTATAAACGAGATATACACTACAATCTAAAGTGGGAGTCAACAATTTTATTTGGCACAAATGACTCTACCGAACTGAATAAAACTCGGTATGTGTATTAGCACTAACGCCTACATTATAATAAGCCATACTAACATTTCTAGGGACGGGCAGGAGTGGGTGTTGTAAGGGAGGCCAGAATTTAAAAATAGCGGTATTGCGTTTCCCATTGTTTTTTCTACAGATGCAAGTAACAAAAGTTGTTCATTGTGTTATTTAAAGTAACTTTTGTTATATATACTTTTTTCGTATACTGAAGTATAAACGAGATATTCGCTAAAACCTATAGCGGAAGTCAACAATTATATTGAGTGCAAAAGACAACCTAATTAAACCAAACTTGGTATGTGAAAGAGCATTCATGAAAATTAGCTATGTAAGCATTTCTAGGGGCGAAGGGGGGGGGCTTATCCGGGAAGCCTATTATCTCATGCAAATTACAGAAGGTTTTTAGTTTGTTATTTAAAATAACTTTTATTATACACACTTTTGTCGTTTAACAAAGTATAAACGAGATATACGCTAAAACTATATCGGGAGTAACCAATTGTATTAGTACAAATTAATGTCTATTTTATATAGGTGTAATAATGTTATGATTTTTAGACTTATATGGTAGTTCTATGTATAATTCGGATTAGTGGGGTTATAAATATCTGCAGCCCCCCACCCCCAGCACGTCCCTTAATATTTATTTTCACTAGGAAATTACGTTACTTATTTCCAACGGAAATTAAAACTGTATGAGCATTTTCATTATTCAATTTTTAAACAAAGTCACGCTGAATTTACACAACCAGTGACAGCGGAAGTTGTGTGGAATCAAACTCTTTAATTCTGGTGTATAGTAGCTTATTTCCTCCTATATGTTGACGTCTACTTACAACAGGCTATTTCTGAAGTATGTGTGCCCGGAGCGGGTTTAACAGAAAATATGTGCATTATAGATACTATTTAATTATAATAAATTGCATGCCTGATTATGATTTGAATTATTCACGGTGTGTCAATCAGTAGAGAGGAATTTATTGGGAACTCATTCTCATTTACTCTTTTTAATTCAAATTTCTATTCCATAAGTCCCCTGCAGTTACCTGGCCCTTATGGAAAAATAATAGGCCCAGACGGGTAGTATAATTGTATACATTGAAGCTATAAAAATACCCTCAATATTCATCCTCTAAAGATTTCCCGAGCGAAGCCGGGTACCTTAGCTAGTATATATATATAGTTTTCAATGGACCTCATTTTCGTCATCTCCTGGGTAGTATTGATGAACATTTGAAGAAATATTTCGAACATCGGATATTTAGTGCAACCTCAATAGCTGATTTGTCTTAACGGAAATCTGCTAAAATGGTGGGCCAGAATGTTTAGTAATTTCATTGTTATACCTCAGCTCCTAATAAATTATTTCACAAAACTATACAGCGCAAAACCAAAACAAACTTAGGCTAAGGGTACAAATATTAGTTGCCTTATTCGCCCCTAAAAATATTACATATATCTCTTAAGGTAAGTGGACGCCACCAAACGCTATTGTGAATAATACTAAACTTGTTCTGTGCAGTAAATTTTCATGAAATGTAATATATATGTAAACCTTGGCCAAACCAGTTTGTAATTCCTTGGTATTTGTAAAGTAATAAGAGAAATGCATTTGATTTGCCAGAGACGCATTCCTTTACTTAACTTTATGCAACTTGTAACGAGCTCTGGATACATTATATTTCAAAAACAGTTGTTGTAATTTGATAGTTATTTTACAAATGAATCTATTTATACTTGAGCATTTGGATTGTTCAGTTCATATAAGACGAAAATGGTTACCAACCAGTTCTACTGCTCAACTACTAGATCTACTGTTACAAAATATGGACATCGACGCTGTAGTGGTCGCATTTTTTGGTTTAACACTACCGAACTCGATATAAGCGTTTCACGCAAAACTAAAGATCAAGTTAGTTAATGTCTGAAATTGGACCAGTGGGAGGGGGAATTTTAATGAAGGGAATTTCAAGAATTCGAAATATCTCAATTATTATGCGTCGATTAGAAAAAATAAATATAACCAGACGTATTGCATATTGAATACATTTGGTTATATATGTTTGATTATCAACCGAGGTATTTGAATTTTTTTAGTTTTCATCCTTCAGTAAATCCCCACTCCTGTCTCGTATTCTACCAACAATAAGTTGATATATCATGAACTAGATTATTCAAAACTTAAATACGAAACTCTAAAAAACGATTTGGACTTTCTACGCAAATGTATATCTGAGAACATTACACCAACCTTCTTTAAAGCCGAGACAAATATCAAGGCATTAAAAGCACATAAATTATATGATAACCTTCAAAGCTCAATGATACGGGAAAGAATATGAGACTATAGAAAGAAACTGTGGCACCTACACAATATCCTCTTCATTAAACTTTTACTAAGTGCGAAACATGCAAAATCTGAGGACGTCATCAATTACGATTTTCCGTTCATGGCTCGAAAATAATTTTTTGATCAATTTCATAATCAATATTTAACCATTTAATTCAATTATAATGTTAATATAATAATAGGGGCTCAGGTTAGTCATGTGAGTTAAAGCGTTGCCTTTCATCTCACATGGTAATCCTAGAGTGGCGAGTTCGATTCCTGCCTTGGCAAGGGAATATATTTAGTGGCGAAATTCATTAAATAAAATCCTATGTCCCACCCTGGCTAGAAAAGGGTGGTAACTTGTAGATAACCCGTCTCAAGTAGCCTTAGTTGCAAAAAGTGGACGTTAATAAATAATGATAATATAATAATAACATAATATCTTATAATTGAGGCGTTTGGTTTCAAAACCAGGTACATCCATTTTTTTTCAAAAACATTTTTTTTAAAATTTTTCATAAGTTTTTAATGGCGGAAATGATGTATTGGACGCGTTTGTTCCAAAACCATCTAGATCCTTCCAAAATCAATACCAGCAGATAATGAAAAAAATGTATTAAACTGACTTTCTTAAAAAATAAAATCTATTTTGATCAGTCCTGAAAATTTTTTGAAAATGGATGTACCTGGTTTTGAAACCAAACGCCTCAATTATTAATGGCTTAAATAGGACCTGGGATAGGTGAGTTTAAAGTGTGGGGGGGGGGGGTCGAAATTTTAAAATATCTCCTTTACTGCGAGTCCGGTAGAAAAATGTTATAGAATCAATCTTGTTAAAATATTGATGCCCTGCAACTGTTGTTCTACACATTTATTCGTAACTCATTAATTAAGAGAGTTATTCGTATTAGTAAATTTTCTTTAGTGGAAATCAGCTATTGAGGTTGTACTCATGGCGCGATTTTCGAAAAATTTCTTCAAAAGGTCCATCGATCCTACCTAGTGTTTATATATGTATTATTTATTAACGTCCACTTTTTGCAACTAAGGCTAATTGGGACGGGTTATCTACAGGTTACCACCCTTTTCTAGCCAGGGTGGGATTATAGGATGTTATTTAATGAATTCTGTCACTAAATAATTTCCTTTGCTCAGGCAATAATCGAACTCGCCTGACCCCTCCAACCTAGTAAACGAAAAAAAATGAAGTTCATCCAAAATTATGTATATAAATGCATATAAACATACATACATACATACATATATATATATATATATATATATATATATATATATATATATATATTGTATATATTTTGGACCGCTCTAGCAGTCGCAATTTCTGTGCTATCATTACCAATAACGCAATATGTAATCGTTTTCTGTAAAAAAAAAAAAAAAATCACATTCGTTAACGGCTGAAATCGAACAAGTGGGAGGGGGGGGAGAGGTTTGGAGGGCACGTATTTTGAAAATTTTAAGTATCTCCATTTTTATATGTCGGATCGAAACATCGTATAAACCAATGTTATTGTAAATTTAATTGCCTATAAATCTTATTATATATTTTATATATTATCTTGACTATTAACCGAGATATTTACATTTTTTTTTTAGTTTTCGGACTTCAGTAAACCCCCACTCCTACCTATCTCATATTAACAATAAGCTGTTATCGTATCCATTGAAACTTTACATTGTAAGATACATGCGACTACGTTATGTGATGACGTTATTTATTCTTAGCTCTTTACTAAAAAAAATGTTTACTCGATCTATATCATAACCGATGTGTAACCGTTTAATTTAACACAAAAGTTCATAGTCGTTAACGGCTAAAATCGGACCAGGATCAGGGGAGAGGGACTCATAAAAACTCCGTTATTATGAGTTGTATCGTAAAATAGTATAGAACCAATTTTGGTAAGCTGGAGAAGTTCTGCAATTGTAATATACATTTTTCTGTATTTTAGATATTAAGCGAGTAATCAGTGTTTTCTCATTTTCAGCCTTCAGTAAATCCCGGATTATTATTTAGAAATTGAGAATATATGTATGTGTGTGTGTATATATATATATATATATATATACAAATGAGGTGAACATTGTGTAATATCAGCACATGAGAAATCTGCTTAGTTTACGCAGCCCCTACATGACGGACTTTTATTTAAGACTGTCCCATAAGAAAGGAAATAATTTGAATTTAATTCAAGATAGACCTCCGACCTAATGATGACGGACTGCAATTCGATTTAACTCTTAAAATGCTGTCTCAACCTCATGCATAAATTATTTATGAAGTTCCCTTAGATTACGCAGTAACCCAAAGGAATTACTCAGAGAGCAGTTAAATGATAAATAGCACCCTCATTTTTTATCTTCCTCTGGAAAGATAAATATAGAAGGTTAGTGTAGTTGGAAACGGTGATAAAACGAGCATGCCTATAGGGATATGAATAACCCCGTCCCCGAATTAACACGGGCATTACTAAGAGGACGGGAGTAACGACAGGCAAGAGGTTTCATGCATGTACTTGATTTATTTAGGACCAGCTGGTAATTAGTCGCCGCTCAAAAAAAAAATGTTGTGGCCGTACTAGAAGCAGGGTGGCGCCAGATTCGTCTCATTTACACTCATCTCACTAATTATATATACATATCGGCATTAACATGGGATTTTCACATGGGCGCCGGAGCACATGTGGCGGATACACGGCTCGTAACATATTCACAGCCTCGCCCCTTGTAGACACTTCTTCTAGCCCTCACTAGTCACCTCATAGGCCTAACACATCAATTGATAAGGGGAGATAACCGTCTCTTGATGACATTCGGTCTGGTCATCAGTTGTTTAAGTAGTAAAAGTAACTTTTATATTAGCAATTTTTTATATACCATTTACAAAAGGAAGTAAATTTTTTGTGGTACAAACGAAACCTAAAGAGAAAATTCCACTATAATACATTCTTAAGGGAAATCAGCTATTGAGGTAGTACTCATGAAGTGATTTTCGAAAAAGTTCTTCAAAGGTCCATCGATCCTACCCAGAAGATGACGAAAATGAGGTCCGTTCAAAATTATATATATATATATATATATATATACATATATATAAAACAAAAAAAACAAAATAAGCTGCCCTCCTTCTGAGGGTACCTGTATGGTCAGCCTCCGAATCTGCCAATTTCTGGTAATAATATTTTTTTTTTTAATTTTATTTAAATTGTATGCGAAAAGTTGGAATAATTTTAATATTGTAAATTAGGGGGGTACCTCAGGTGAGAGTGCAGCTTATTATTTTTATCTTTATTTTTTATATAAATGATGATGGACAATTCTTATTCATGATTTTAGAACAAGTGAGGATAAATTCTTCAGATCATCGTTTGTTAGCCCTTGTTCTATTAGTATCTTCGCCGTTTTTTGATGGAGGACTCCTCTTGAGCCAAACAGTAGCCCCATAACTGTCCAGTCTTGGATTTCGTATTTCTCTATGAAATAGGGGCAACAAGGTTCATATATGCTTTTCTTCTCCTGGTCCACTCCTCGTATGCTTGCTTTTTGTTAATCTCAAAACGGACAGTAGGATCCATACATACATATACATATATTTGTGTTAACGCTTTAGCGGTCGTAATTTTTGTTTGATCGTTACCAAAATATCTCCATTATTATGCGTTGGGTGTAAAGATTGCCAATCTTATTTTAAGTGTAATTTTCTATAAATTAAATACCAAATATTCTTTTCAATGAACTTTAACTTTGGGAGACACATGTAAATACGTTATATGAGGACGTCATCATTAATATTTTACATTCTTTACTCGAAAATGTTAATTTCATGAATACCATAATCGAATTTAACCGTTTAATTCAACACTTAAGTCCGTAGTCTTTAATAGCTACAATTTGAAATGGCGGGCGTGGTTTAGAGGGGGGTGGAGAATTAGAAAATTCAAAATATCTAAGTTTCTTTGAATTGTGTTGAAAAATGTTACAGAACGAATCTTCTTAAGCTATTGACGCTCTATAATTGTGGCTCTATATATTTTTTCTAATCAGAAATATTAAGCGAGTTAATCGTATTTCCTTGTTTTCAGCTTTCAGTAAATCCCCACTTCTACTCATTGGATTTTAATTTAGACATAGAAAATATATTGGAAAAGGAGATACATAGTGTGTCATACCAGCACGTGGGAAATCTGTTTAGTTTTGGTCCTGCGTGACGAACGTTTTTGAAAATATTTTGAGTAAAACTTTAATGACTGATTTCCTTTAATGACTCTTGACGTCGATTAAAGATAGCAAGACTATAAAATTTCAAGTGCGGTTCCAATACAATAGTTGCGAACGCCATATACACTTCATGGAATTGAGCTGCGGATTCAGACGAAAACAATAACTGTATACAATAAAACAATTATGTAGTAAAATAAAATAAAGTCCGTCACGCAGGGGCTGCGTAAACTAAGCAGATTTCCCTCGTGAATTTTTACGATAGAGAAATTTCACGAGAGCCGAGCAATCAAGGGAACGGCCGAACTAGCTTTTGGCGGGAAAGTCACTCTCGTCCCTTAGCCGCCCAGATTTATTAAAAATGCAAATATCTCGGTTAATAGTCAATATAGAGAATAAATGTATATAACACTATTTACAGTAAATTTAATTTGCAATAAGATTGATTCTGTACAATTACTCGATCCGACGTTTAGTAACGGAGATATTTCGAATTTTCGATAGCTGATTTCTCTTAAGGGAACTCTGCTAAAATCATTAAAAACAAATGGAACTCAAGGATAAAAGGCCAACTGCACGTAGTTTATTATGAGCTGCTCCTGAAAATAGAATTACCAGCAACCGGTCTTATTTCATCGATATATTGAGGTTTTACTTATGAAGAGATTTTTGAAATATTTCCATCCTCCCTATAAAGTCTCTTCCAAATTATATATATATATGTGTGTGTGTAGGCATGTATATATACATACACACACACTTGGCTGTTACCGGTCTTGCGGTCGCAGCTTTTGCTTGATTTATAAGAAACTCGATTTGAAGCGTTTCATGGAAACCTAAGGATCAAGTTCGTTAATGGCTAAAATCGGACTTGGAAGAGGTGGGAAATTTCAGTAATTCAAAATATCTCCGTTATTATAAGTCGGATCGAAAAATTGCATAGAATCAATCATATTGGAAATTTAATTGCCTGTAAATGTTATGAACGAATTCTCTTTATGATGATTATTAACAGGGACATTTGGATTTGTTTAGTTATCAAACATGAGTAAACCCTCACTACTAAACATGTCATATTAATACTGTGCTGTTATACCATGAACCATTTAATTGGAATCTTAAATATTAAAATATTCAATATTGTTTTCATTGCACTTTTAGCAGATTTCCCTAGAAGGGAAATCAGCTATTGAGGTTGTACTCATGACGGAATTTTCGAAATTTTTCTTCAAATGTCCATCGATCCTACCTAGTAGATGACGAAAATGAGGTCCGTTCAAAACTATATATATATATATATATATATATATATATATATATATATATATATATATATATATTTGTCTGTTACCGGTCTAGCGGTCGCAATTTGTGTTTGATCGTTACCAAACTAGATTTTTATTCGTTTTATGTAAAAAGAAAGATCAAGTTCGTTAATGACTGAAATCGGACCAGTGGGAGGGGGGGGGGGGTTTAGAGGGGAGGATTTTCGAAAATTCGAAATATCTCCGTTACAATACGTCGCATCGAAAATGTGTACAGAATCAATCTTATTGCAAATTACATTTACTATAAATATTGTTATATACATTTATTCCCTATCTCGAATATTAACCGAGATATTTGCATTTTTATTAAATTTGGGCCGATAACGGATTTTTGAATTTCCCGCCAAAAGCTAGTTCGGCCCTTTGCCGTAACTGTTCGACTCTCGTATGGAGATTTCTCTATTGTTTAACTTCACGTGGGAAATCTGCTTAGTTTACGCAGCCCCTGCGTGACGGACTTTTACTTTGTAAAGTCACTGAAATACGTTGTGTCATGTAAGACTTTACGTTCTTAACTCGAAAATGTTTTTTTCTACTCCATTCCATTACTGTGTCTGTAATCTTGCCCGGAATAGGGGAGCCTTAGAGATGGTGAATTCGAAAATTCAAAATAACTCCGTTATTGTGAGTCGGATCGAAAAATGTTATAGATTCAATCTTTTTCATCTGTCGGTGCTCTACAATTTTTGTTCTATAGATTTTCTCTCAACTCAAATTTTAGGCTATTAACATTTTATTGGTTATGACTTCAGTAAACGCCATTACTATTCATCGGATTTTGACTATGAAAAAGTGAATACATCTTGAGATGAGATCATTAGTGTGCCATTACAGCACGTGTGAAAGCTGCTTAGTTTACACGGCCCCTACGTAACGGACTTTAATATATCAATGGTTAAGGAAAAATAATTTGACTATAAGGCTGGGCTATATTCGGAATACTGGTATGACACAAGAAAGATTTCAGAACGCTATCTATCTCACATTCCATCCCGTGTTTGCTCTTGATATGTACCTATTGGCGATATTTAATGTAGGATGATTAAAACACTAATTAATATATTAGTTCACTGGGACTATCAGAAGAGTAGGAGTTGGGAATATTTTAGAGTGGATGAATATGAGTAGGTGCCATTAAATAGCACAGCTTGACCAACAAGAATGCTCATGGCCGTATTCCTTAGTTGACTTATAATATCGGAGTTATTCAGGATTTTACAATTTATCTCTTTTATAAACCTCTTCCGTGGCTAATTTCGCCTAATATAAAAGGCTTCATATTTACATATAATATACATGTATCCAGTTTTGTAACGGTCAAATGACAATCGCGGCCGGAAGATTGTTAAAAAACATGCGTGTGTGTGTGTGTGTGTGTATATATATATATATATATATATATATTTACTAGCTCAGATACCCGGCTTCGCCCGGGAATTGATTTGAGGCTGAATGGTGATGGTATTGTTTTGGCAAGGCTTTACTTTGCACAATATTTTGACATTTACCCGTCCCAGTGTTTAGGGTTAATACCCGTTGTTGGCATTTGTTAATAATAAAATTAATTTTTTATGTAAGTCTTCACTGTCCTCCAAATTGTCGTATTTCCCGTCTCCAGTGCATTATGCATAGATTTCAGTTATTAAGGACAAAATATTAACATTGATTTAAATTAATTTTTCCAGCTGAGGTACCTCATAGTTCAAATAGGAATGAATTGTTGAGCATATCAATATTTCTACGCAAATTAATTGCTCTACACATTGTTCCTGGAGAAATGTATATAAAAAAAAAGTTAATCTAAATAACAAAGTAAACAACTTTTGTTATGTGCGTGTTTGTCGAAAAACAAATAGACAATGAAATATCGCGAATTTTTATTTCAGGCCTCCCTTATAACCCCCACTCCCGTTCTAACCTAAACATTTTAATATAGCTTATAATCATGGAAGAATTAATGCTAATTGACATACCGAGTTTTGTTAAGTTCGGTTCAATCGTTAGCGCCCAATAAAATAGTTGACTCCCGCTTTAGTTTATAGTGTATATCTCGTTTATACATTGTTAAAAGACAAAAATGAATATGACAAAAGTTACTCTAAATAACAAAATAAACAACTTTTGTTATATTCTTATTTGCCGAAAAACGAATAGAAAACGAAATACCGCTATTTTAAATTCAGGCCTCCCTTACAACCCCCACTCCTGCCCGTCCCTAGAAATGTTGGTATGGCTTATTATAATGGAAGCGTTAGTGCTAATACACATACCGAGTTTTATTTATTTCGGTTGGGTCTTTTGTCCCAAATAAAATTGTTCACTTCCGCTATAGGTTTTAGCGTATATCTCGTTTATAATTCAGTATACGAAAAAAGTGTATATAACAAAAGTTACTCTAAATAACAAAATAAAAAACTTTTGTTATGTTCATATTTGCCGAAAAACCAATAGGAAACGATATATCGCTATTTTTAATTTCAGGCTTTACTTATAACCCACACTCCTGTTCGTCTCAGAGGATATTAATATAGCCTAAAGTCTAAGTTGGGTTAGTCGTAATATAAATACCAAGTTTCATAAAATTCGGTTCAGTCGTTTATGCGTGAAAAGGTACCAAACAAACAAACACACACGAAAGAAACAAAATGCAGTTATAGTGTCTATGACATGTGAAACGAAAAGTTATCGTGAAAATTCCCCCAAAAAAATCAATGTACAGACAGAGGTTACAATTTTTTATATATATATATATATATATATATATATATATATATACCTAGCAATAATAAAGCGAGGGTCTATTAAGATAAAAGGTAGTAAAATTTGAATTTATTTGTTATGCCACATATGATGTTTGCCTCCTTTGGCATGGGCTGATTATTTTAGGCGGATTCGTCCCAGATATGTGTGTTTGCATGTGTACTGGTGGCTAAAATCAGTCTAAAGCCATATCGATAATCAGAAAACTTCGTTAGTTATATGTATAACTATATTTATTTATCTTTAAAGGCATTACTATAATTTTCTAAAATACACTACCAAAAAAAGTGTGGAAACAGCTGTATTTAGCAATTAATAGACTGACAATCTGAATTCTGTCATCAATTTTTTGTTTGACATGCAATAATTTATAAGGAATTGCCCCTTAAACCACAACCTCAACAGTCATGATAAAATATCATTTCAAGCCTTTAGCAAAGTGGTTTACCTTACAGATAAGTGAAGTAACACGCTATAAAAAATACATTTCTAAAAACAATAAACATGTATAACAGGTTACGTGCTATGATAATCAGTAGATTTTGGTACAATTAATTTCCGACTTATTTCACAGTCTTTCAAAAGTATTATTTGTGATGGGCTGTGAGTCACGGCACTGCTAGGGCGGTGGAAGGCACGACAATTCTAATTCTATTACGGGAAGTTTGGAAGAAAACTTGCTTCCGTGTGAGACGTACGTTTAGGGAGTTTCAGCTTAACGACAATAATAAATTCAACCCTCCCCTGGAATAGATCTAATGCCTAAACGTGGAACCATCTTCAGCCGTAGTTAATGCCAAATAATAAATATTGCCCCATATTTGGCAAATTTCGGGATGGCATGTTGTATAGGCCGTATCAGGCATGAAATACCCGAGTCCCAACCACCTCTCTTAATAACGAGTCGAATGGCCTGTCAATATAACAGCCCCGCTAATATAAATCTTTCGTCTAAAACGTTTGCTTGCATGAATCTCATTTCGGGGTGGATATTCAGTCCGTACTGTTGATAAACTTGTGTAGAAGGCAGTTTAAGCTATCTCGTTGCTTTTATAGCAGTGGTTTATTGTTCGTGAGTTTATTGATTTAGTAAACAAATGTTTAGCTTAAATGGGGAGAGTATAATTTACATTACCTACTGAATTTATGTTTATAAATGAAAGTAAGAGTTGGGAAGCGATTGTTTATATGATTTTCATTTCATTTAATATTTAGAGGAAACAGAAACAGATATTCCTAACATTCTAGTGTCGCTTGACATCCAATTGCTTCCGTCAATAATTTTTTTCCAATAGCCATTATGTTAAAGATGGGAAAAACATTTATTGGACAAAAATTAAAAAGAAGACATCACAAACAGAAAACGTCCGCCACGCTGTGGCTAAGCAAATTTCCCTCGTGGAGTTTAACAATAGATAAATCTACATAAACACAACCGTGAATATTAAGTGAATAAATACAAGCGGCAATAAGAAATCATTCAGTCAATTTACAAGTTGATAATACTTACAACGGAAAGCGTTTGAATTGTAAACAAACAGGGCAGCCAACTTCGCAGAGCTGAATAGATATAATTACTCTAGACTAGAAAGATGAACGATTAATGAAATATATCTGAATATAACATATCAATTTTATTGAAAACTATTTACTATAGAAAGTGGAGTAATGTGAAATGAATCAGAATGATTTCTACCTCAATCACTCAGATTTTAGTTTTAGAACAAAAGAAGAGGGATGGGTCAACAAAACGTATTTGTTTTTATCTCGTATAGTAAATCGTTGAAAACAATATTTGACATTTAACCTTGTAATGAAGTGGTTCATGATATAGCAGATTATTATTAATATAACACTAGTAGGAGGGGGGGGGTACAATAAAATCTGGAAAATATGTATAGAACAATATTTATAGTAACTAATTGATTGTTCCTATACAATTTTTTGATCTCACGTATAGTAGAGATATTTCGAATTTACGGAATTCCTCCACTCTAAGCCCCCCCTCCTCTTGTCCGATTTCAGCTATTAACGAACTTGATCTTTCTTTATACATAAAACGACTAAATATCGAGTTTGGTAACGATTAAACAATAATTGTGACAGGCAAATATATATAAACACAGTTTTGAACGGACCTCATTTTCGTCATCTCCTAGGTAGGTAGGATCGATGGACATTTGAAGAAAAATTTCGAAAATCGCGTCATGAGTACGACCTCAATAGCTGATTTCCCTGAAGCGAAATCTGCTAAAAGAGAAAGAATTAGAAACCAAATTACAAAAAGGAAGAAAAATAGGGGAAAAAAGAAAGGACTTCAAGTTCACCGGGGTGGTATGAAGCACGTACTTTGAGTGTTCTACCACAATTCATGGAGCTGAGTCCTGGGCCTGAGTTGACTTGAGCACTTATCGGTGGCGTCCGGGCTCCATCGATGTGCTGCATCTATTTTGCCGGTGTTTCCTCTTCGCCATAGTGAGTGAGGCCTAATTCTGCGCCACACAGTGTCAGGAATATATGGCGTAAGAATTCAAAAATCGTATTTTTGTCTTGACAAGGTTTATTTTTTTTTTAGGTATTTAAAAAACACAAACATGGAAAAAAACAAAGTTTTCACTTCAAAACATAATTGATTATGGTATAAACTTAGATAAAATGGAAATTGAAACCTACATATGATATTTACTAAGTTATATACAGAACATTAGAAAAAAAAAACTTGTTCCTTCTCAGTATCACTAGATTGAAAACTAATACTAGCATTTTCATTTAAAATTAGGAATGGCAATGCGTTTTCTTAAATTGTTGTTTCTGTTTTGGAGCTAAACTTTCTTAAAGTTGAAAAATATGGATCTGACGAAAGGAGGAGCATTTTCATTAAATTCCCTCTGTGATACCTTATGTGTATATGTGTGTATATATATATATATATATATATATATATATATATACACACATATACATTTTTGAACGTACCTCATTTTCGTCATCTACTAGGTAGGTTCGATGGACATTTGAAGAAATATTTCGAAAATTGCGACATGAGCACGATAGCTGATTTCCCTCAAGGGAAATCTGCTAAAACCAATTTTTTTGCCAATTGCAATACTTCCTACACGAAAGTTAATATTCGAAACTCACTAACTATTCAAGTATCATTCCTGATCGTCCAATATGAATGCCTAATGAATCCATCGGCGAAGAGAGCCATTCTCACTGCTAATGTTGAAGTGGGAGCCGCTAAAGGACGCAATGAGAATTTCCTAGAAAGCTACTCTCATTGGGATGCCTTTCAGCTCTCGACACATCTCCCCCTCTGTACCAACTCGAGCTAATCGTGCACGACGTCCCCCCGAAACGGCTCTGACCAACACCCAACCACTCTCTCAAAAGTCCGTCACGCAGGGGCTACGTAAACTAAGCAGATTTCCCGCGTAAAGTTTAACAATAAATAAATCTACATACCGGTAACACAACACGACCATGAATGTTTAGTGAATAAATACAAACTAGAATAAGAAACCTCCCGGCGGAAATGTAAACAAACAGTTTTGCCAACTTCTTACCGGAAAGAAAAACAATTACTGTAATATATCTGAATATAACGTATTAATTTGATTGAAAAATATTTACTATATCTAGTACTGTAAATTATAATGAATCAAAATAATTTTTATCTCAATCAATCAAATTTAAGTAGTACAAAAACTTAAGAAAGGGGGGGGGTCACCAGAACACTTCGTATGTGGTTTATTACATAACCGAGTTTTGTTAGTATAACATGAGTAGAAGTGGGGGTTTGCTAAAGCCTGAAAACTGAAAAATGCTAATATCTCGGTTAATATTCTAGATTGGGTATAAATGTATGTAACAATATTTGTAGTACATTTTATTTTCTATAAGATTGATTCTATACATTTTTCGATCCGATGTATAGTAACGGAAATATTTCGAATTTTCAAAATTTTGCCCCTCTAAACCCCCCCCCCCCCTCCAACTTGTTCGATTTCCGCCGTTAACGAACTTGATCTGTCTTTTTACATAAAACGACTAAATATCGAGTTTGGTAACGATTAAACAATAATTGCGGCCGCTAGAGCGATAATAATTTTTGTTTCGAAAATCGCGGAAATCTGCTAATAATCTCTGTAAATTACATCCGTTGAGCAGGACATAAACTAAGCAGGACACTCTACTCATCTGACACGCCCAATTCTCCATTTTCACTGTAATAAAAAACTTAAGCAAACAAGCCATAAAATATAACGTAGTTATTAAATCTTTAGTGGCTCGGAAGCATGAAATAAAAATCGAATTTGTAGGTGAGTGGGTTTACAAGAAGCTGGAAAATAAAAATTGCAAGTATCATAGCTAACATTCGAGTTACAGAAAAAAAGTCCGTCGCGCAGGGTCAGCGTAAACTAAGCAGATTGCCCACGTGGGGTTTTACAATAGATAAATCTGCATACTTGTAACACCACCGCGAGTAAATACAAACGGTAATGAAAAATCTTTGAGTCAATTTTAATAACATCCCAACGGAAAGCGTATGAATTGTAAACATACGGGCTAACCAACCTCTGAGAGTTTAACAGATAGATAGAAATATTCTAAACCTGAAAGAAAAATAATTACTGGAATATATCTGAATATAGCATATTAACTTTAACGAATGAATCAGAATAATTTTTATCTCAATCGCTCAAATTTTAGTATTCCAAGAACAAAAGATGGGGTGGGGGATCAACAGAACCTATTTGCACAAAGCAAAAGTTTAATGAAAACAATATTTGGCATTGCAATAATCCTGACTGAGACCAATTACAGTATTCCAGAAAGAAAGGATCTTTAGGTCTCAAGTCAGCTATCTTTATTCTCTTATTTCAAATAGCAGACGTTTCGCCCTCCTGGACATTAGCGATGCTTTTAAATTATCTTGACGCGATTTTCGAAATGTCCTCCGATCTTACCCAGCAGATGTCGAAAATGAGGTCCGTTCAAATTTAGATATATATATATATATATATATATATATATATATATATATATATATATATTTGTCTGTTAACCCCCTACGATCGTTACAAAACTCCATATTTAAACGATTAATGTAAAAAGAAAGATCAGATTCGATAATGGCTGAAATCGGATCAGTGGGAGGAGAAGGGTGGTTTTGAGGGGCGGATTTTCGAAAATTCGAAATATTTCTATTACAATACGTCCGATCGAAAAATTGTATACAACTCCCTCCCCTACTCATGTCATATTAATAATAAGCTGTTATATCGTGGACCATTTCATTCCAAGTTTAAATGCCAAATATTCTAGGACAAAAAAAAGGATCTTTAGGTCTCAAGCCAGCTATCTTTATTCTCTTATTTCAAATAGCAGACGTTTCGCCCTCCTGAGCATTAGCAATGCTTTTAAAATTATTCCCCTCAGTAGGTATAATTCTAATCAATCTCCACGGAATAAAAAAACTGCTTAATTCAATCTGCCTTACCAAGTGGTAATTTGTCAAATAATCTATTAGGGTAGGAATTTCGACAATTTGAAAAGTCTTCGCTATTATAAGTCGGATCTTAGAAGGGTATAAAATGATATTGCAAGTATAAATATTTTCTCTAACGTGAATATTAATCGAAATAATTGGATTTTTTAGTTTTCAGACTTTAGTAAACCCCCACTCCTACTCATGTCATATAAACAGCAAGCTATCGCATCATGAACTTCTTTATTCTAAGCTTAAGTAATAAGTATTAGTCTCAATGAACTTTTAATTTTTGGTACAAATGCAAATATGTGGCGCACGTGGGAAATCTGTTTAGTTAACGCAGCCCCTGCTTGACGGTATTTTTGGTTCCACCGGCACACGACATATGAAACGTGCTCGTTCCAAAACGATATTTAATTTCAGGAAAGTTCCTGATAAGTGCCGTTTTGGGGAGATATTATTTTCTGTATAAGAAGAATTTAACTTATTAGAGGAGCATTAAACTAGGTAGTAGAGGATTAAACTCTAGGTAGGACGGAGCAGGGAGTCGGCGTAGAGGGGTGGATGGCAGATGGCACACGGGACACACGCGACCCCCGTGGGATCTTCTCAGGGGCACTCGGCCTAAATTACAGTTTGTCCACTCCATTATTCCATTTGTTCATGAAGCCTCTCTCCCTCAATCTCCTGCTTTTTCTCTCCTTCTGTGAAGAGGTCCATTCTTCGGCAAATGGATCGGCCGGCTTTCACATTTCCTCATCTAGTTCAATATATGTAACTCTGAATCTCTCAATTTGAATCTCAACTCCTGAGCCTCCGTATTCCAATGGGCCATGTAAGCAATCACGCTCTCTCTCTCTCTCTCTCTCTCTCTCTCTCTCTCTCTCTCTCTCTCTCTCTCTCTCTCTCTCTCTCTCTCTCTCTCTCTCTCTCACACACACACACACACACACACACGCACATACACATAGTTGTAAGGACATCTATGAATGTTATACAATTAATTAATTGGTTTTTGTTTTTAAATTTTTATAGATTCTGGCGTTTTAGCAGATTTCCCATAAGGGAAATCCGCTATTGAGATCGTACTCATGACGTGATTTTCAAAAATAATTCTTCTAATGTCCATCCAATCTACCCAAGTGATAACGAAAATGGGGCCCGTTTAAAATTATATATATATATATATATATATATATATATATATATATATGTTTGTATTTAATTTATGTAAAAATAAAGATCACGTATAGACTCAATCTTATTATAAATGCTATTCTCTATAAATTTTGTTCTGTACAGTTTTTTCTATCATGAATATTAACCGAGATATTTCCATATTTTAGTTTTCAGCCTTCAGTGAACCCCCACTCTAACTCATGTCCTAATAACAATATGCTGTTATAACATGAAACGCTTTTTTCTAAGCTCAAATGCCAAATTGTTTTTCCATGACGCCTTTATTATGCGAGATGCAAGCAAATTTGTTGTGCGATGTCATCAATAAGGTTTTAAGTTCTTGTCTCGAAAATGTTCTTTTGATATATACCATACTCGATATTAATTCGTTTTATTCAACACTAAAGATCATATTTGCGATCAGCAGAAATCGGACTAGGAATAAGGGGGGGGGGGTTAGAGAGGAAGAGGAATTCGAAAATTCAAAATATAGGATCGTAAAACATTGATAACATCAATCGTGTTAAACTATTGATGCTCTACAATGTTTGTTGTATGCATATTTTCGTAACACAAGTACTAAGCGAGTTATTCGAACATTATTTTTTTTCAGCCTTCAATAACTCCCCCCCCCACTCATGGGGGTTTTTCCATAGAAATGGAGAATATGTGAGGAGATAAGATCACGTATTATACCAACACGCGAGAAATCTGCATAGTTTACGCAACCGCTGCATGATGGAGTTTTATATATTATAATAGTTTCAAAGGAATCGGCATTCTATTAAAATGCGCTTTCAGAGCATACTCTCCATCATCAGTGCCCTGCTGGCAAACATTTACCATTAAAAGCGTTGTATAATATGCCATTTAATTAAAAAAATAAGAAATATATGTACATATTGATGGCCAAGAATTAGAGTTAAAACATAAAACTTTATGAAAATATATATATTGTCCCAGTAAATATTTACAGAAATTAGAAAACTATTTTTACAGATTGAAATTAAAATTAAAAACTTACCAGTAGAATATATACACAATTTCAATAAATAGTTAAAATAAATAAATAATAAAAAATGAATATTTACAGTTAAGAAGTATAAAATAGAATAAATAGTAAAAAGCGAATAGTCCAATTAAAATTTTTTAAAAAAAAACAAAAATGAAGTAACAACCACCGGAGGAGCTACAGGGAGCAATACATATAATAAAATGAAAGAAGAAAAATAGAGAAGCGAGACAATGACTTACCTCTTCACAGAGATGTTAAATGAACCAAGGATTCCCTGTGACTGAGGCCTCGGGACCGGAGAGCTATGATAGAGGCTTCCGAGACATGCTTCAACCTGGTTCCTTCTCCTGTCTTATTGATATTGAGGCCTCCTTTCTTCATCCTATCTAGTTTTATGTATAGGTTTTCCGCTATACTCAGGGCCTTGCCTTTTTTTGCTTCATTGAGCAGCTCATACTTTATAGCAGATTTCTCATGACCCTCCTTCTTGATGAGGGCATGGAACTCTGTGTCTCTGGTAATACCGTATGCTCTTTCAGCCGGGTTCTGATCCTTCTTCTGCTTTGTCCGACGTACGACACATCACAACTCGAGCATGTTACCCAGTAGACTCCCGACTTGTTGAGTGAGTCAACAGGACCCTTGACCATCGGTAGCATCGCTTTCAAAGAGTGTCTATTGTTGATTCACTCAACAAGTAGGGACAACGTTTTTTATGGTAAATGTTTGCCAGCAGGGCACTGATGATGGAGCGTATGCTCTGAAAGCGCTCTGTCGCAACGAATAAACAACAGTGAAGGAACGTGGCGTTTTTTTTCTTACCTGAGATAATAACTCCTTCACCATCCAGCACCTCAAAAGTGAATAAGTATACAAAATCCTAGTAATAGAAATAATAAACAGTTAATATAGCTGAGGAATATTCGGATGAAGACAGACAAAATAAGATTAAATAAGTTTTTACATTATTCAATGATAAACTAAATTAATGTGTTTTTATAGTTTTTCCAAATATTTCATTATTCATAAGTTCTCTGCCATTGTGCCTAATGGATAGGTTTTCTGATATTTTACATTCTGGGACATTCAGAACATTCTGAAGTACCTTCCTGCTTCCTCTTCTCTTGCTTGAAATTTTAATTCACTATTTTCAACCTGTGTTCAGCAAAAAGTCTGACCGTAGCGCACCGCCCAGTGTTTGACGGGATTGCTTCTATTTGAATATTTAATAAGGCTCAAACCAGGGCTTTCTCAAAATATGCGCTACTGATATATTAAAAAATGGAATGGTGTAGTTCATAGCCTTCACGTAGCGGACCTCTTCAAGTTCGTTTAACACGAATGTGGTCGGAATTGAGCTCCTCCTTAGATATTCATAGAATTTTGATCGCGTACTCTTTTTTTTTTCTTTTTCGTCTGCGAAACGGGTATAGAAAACAATATTTAAGGAAAATAAAAAGCGCTGAAGAAAATAATGAATCTTGGATATCTAACTTCCCTCACCTGATTGAAAGGGCGTATAGGGCATCGTATTGTGCTAGGCATTTCACATAGTGCATTGGTTCATCCTTCATTTTATAGATAGATATTTTAATAGCATTAAAGGATTTCCCATTAGCAATGGACTCCTGTTTATTTAATACCTTTTAGTTATAGAGTTAATTAAAATAATAATAATAAATGTATATAAATATACCCCATAAATGAATACGTTCTCATGATCCAGTAGAAAAGAGAAGGAAATATACCACATATCAGGGAAGAGAATTCTGTGGAATATCATTCATCGATGTGTAACAAAATAGATGTATGGTTGATTCGATATCATTACAAAAAAAAAGAATGAAAATTAAAGACTTAGGGGAAACAATTTTTAGTTGAATTTTTTTTCAAACAAATTATCTATAAAATAAACCTTTCACTGCAGAATTAATACCATATTCAAAATAATCCTCCTAAAATATTACATCAATCATAATTATATTATTATATAAAATATGAATATATATGTTGTATAACGATTTGATTATATATGAAAATTTTTGCTGAAGCTTTGAATTTCCCCAGTCCAATGTCACAACGCAGTTGATAAAATAAAGGGATATCAGCTGTTGAGGTCGTACTCATGACGCGATTTCGAAAAAAAGCATCAAATGTCCATCAATCCTTTCCAGGAGATGATGAAAACGAGGTCCACTAAAAACTCTCCCTTTCTCTCTCTCTCTCTCTCTCTCTCTCTCTCTCTCTATATATATATATATATATATATATATACTACCTCAGATACCCGGCTTCGCTCGGGAATTCACTTGAGGCTGAATGGTGATGGTATATTTTTGGCAAGGCTTTACTTTGCACAATATTTTGACATTTACCCGTCCCAGTGTTTAGGGTTAATACCCGTCGTTTCTGTGGATTTGTTAATAAAATTAATTTTTTATGTAAGACTTCACTGTCCTCCATTTTGTCATGTTTCCCGTTTCCTGTGCATTATGCATAGATTTGAATTATTAAGGACAAAATATTGACATACATTTGAATTAATTTTTCCAGGTGAGGTACCTGGTAGTTCATATTGAAAAGAAGTGTTGAGCAAATTTCTCTAAATAACAAAATAAACAACTTTTGTTATGTGCATATTTGCCAAACCCCAATAGGAAATCACTATTATTAATTTCAGGCCTCCCTTATAACCCCCACTCCTGCCCGTCCCTAGAAATGTTAGAATGGCTTATTATAAGGAAGACGTTAGTGCAAATTCACATACCGAGTTTGGTTTAGTTCGGTTGAGTCTTTTGTGCCAAATAAAATTGTTGACTTCCGCTATCATTTTTAGCGTATAACGCCTTTATACTTAGGTATACGACAAAAGTTACTCTAAATAACAAATTAAACAACTTTTGTTATGTGCATAATGGCCCGAAAATGCAATAGGAAACGAAAAATCACTATTTTTAATTTCAGGCCTCCCTTATAACCCCCACCCCTGCCCGTCCCTAGAAATGTTAGTATGGCTTATTATAAGGAAGTCGTTAGTGCTAATTCACATACCGAGTTTGGTTTAGTTTGGTTGAGTCTTTTTTGCCAAATAAAATTGTGGACTCCCACTATAGTTTTTAGCGTATAACTCATTTTTACTTCGGTATACGACAAAAGTGCATATAACAAAAGTTACTCGAAATTACAAAATAAACAACTTTTGTTATTGGCATATTTGTTGAAAAAGCAATAGGAAACGTAATATCGCTATTTTTAATTTCAGGCCTCCCTTATAACCCCCATTCCTGTTCGTCTTAGAGAATATTAATATAGCCTAAATTCTAAGTTGGGCTAGTTGTAATATACATACCAAGTTTCATAAAATTCGGCTCTGCCGTTTATGCGAAAATAGGTAACAAACAAACAAACAAACAAACGCACACCAAAGAAACAAAATGCAGTTATGGTGTCTATGACATGTGAAACGAAAAGTTATCGTGAAATTTCGCGAAAAAAATCAATGTACAGACAGAGGTTACAATTTTATATATATAAACAAACTCGATATTTAAACGTTTTCTGAAAAAAAAAATAACCATCAAATCGGACCGGGGGAAGGGGAAGTTTAGAGATGGGAATTTCGATAATTCAATATCTCCGTTATTATGCGTTGGATCGAAAAATTGTATAGGGTAAATCTTATTGCAAAAGTAATGTTCTATAAATGATATTCTGTACACATTTTCTGTTTCATAAATATTAACCGACATATTTGCACTTTTTAGTTTTCACAGTGAATTAACAATGAAGGAAGGCGACCGTATATCTCTTTTGAAAGTGGGGTGTGCCGTTTGGTGGTATGTCCGAGGTATGCTATCATGAAAATGATTTAATTGCCTATTAGCAGTCTAAGTATATTCAAAACTCAATTAAATGTGCTTCCTTCTAAATTAAGAGGAACAGTCTCAATTAGAAGTGGAATTAGGGGCTCATTTTCGTCATCTTCTGGATTGGACCGATGGACCATTGACGACAATTTTCGAAAATCGCGTCATGAGTACCACCTCAGAAGCAGATATCCCTCAAGGGAAATCTGCTAAAACTGATTTAAATATTCTAAGTTACTTATTTATATTATAATGATTTAAATATTCTAAGATCATTATTTTTATTAACATAATGCATTGACTTTTATTCCAATGATGTCATTGTAAGGGTCTGTTTTGGTAAACTCCAGCTATCTGTATCCAGATATCTGTTATTTATGTTATTAAATAAAATTCTCATGACAAAACATGTGTATATTTATTTATAAATAACCGTAAGGCAAAACATAATTTGAATTAAATCTGTACACGAAAATCAGCAAAGTTTTCGAATATCTTACTAAATAAATATTCTTTCTCGTGCCTTTCCTTCAAATAAATTCTCATAAATACGAGTCTAACATACATCTACTAGTTCCGCATTCTTTAATATTTCTTTGACTGAAACCCAATGTGATTCCACACTAAGTATCAGCACATTGCTGATATAGTTAATTATAGTTATAGTAGTTTAAATTACAAGAATTACAAATATAAGAGACTTAAGCCCATAACATTTTAATTTCTCTGATGAGCTTTTATTTTTTTCTGTACAAATTTATATTCTTCTGTGTATCTTTATAGTTCTTCTGTATTACTTTTAACCGTTCTATAAGTAATGTGGAATATTTAAAAAAGCCAATAAGCTTGAAAAATTGTATTTACTTCTATTGTAAATTATTATTTGTTAATATTTTAGATAATAAAATTCTTTTAACCTTCAAAAAAAAAAAATTCCACACTCTAGTATGAGCACCTGTGTTTAAGTCAGCAAAGTTTCTTAAAAGCACCTCTCAACTATAGTTTCTTCGTTTATTCCAATTTCCTTGAGGCAAAAATTCATGGTTGCATAATCCCGAGAGCGTGCATAAATTAACAGAATTACCCTGTTCAAGGGCAGATGACATCTCTCTAGTCATGTTCCTCACAAAAGACCCACCTCTTCCCTGTACGTCTTCTTATAACCAAACCACTTGGACGTTCTTTATTCTCTTTTTTTTTTATTATTATTTATTAACGTCCACTTTTTGCATCTAAGGCTAATTGGGACGGGTTATCTACAGGTTACCACCCTTTTCTAGCCAGGGTGGGACTTAGGATGTTATTTAATGAATTTCGTCACTAAATAATTTCCTTTACCAAGGCGAAAATCAAACTCGCCACTCTAGTTTTACCATGTGAGATAAAGGTCAACGCTTTAACTCGCATGGCTAACCTGAGCCCCCTTTATTCTTTTATCCTTGGTTTCATCGGATGCCGTTTATCACATCATTTGGTGATAGGTATAATCTTCTTACTCTGTAAGAACTTAACATCATCTTCACTCCTATGTGTTCACTTTAATGAAAAATGTTCATTATAATTAATTGTAGACAACGAATGAAAGAATATATTAATTAGGATTTATAGTTAGGTTATATGTTAAATTTATTGAACATATGGAGCTATTTCATAAAAGTCCGTCACGCAGGGGCTGCGTAAACTAAGCAGGTTTCCCTCGTGAAGATTAATAATAGATAAACCTACATACTGCTAACACACCACCGTGAATATTAAGTGAATAAATACAAACGGTAATAAGAAATCTTTCCCCTTCCGGCGGGAAGCGTCTCAAATATAGCAAACAGGTCTTCCAACGGCTCAGCGGAAAGAACAACAATAACTAAAACATATCAGAATATAACATATTCATCTAATTGAAAATGTGTACTACACCTAGTACTGTAATTTGTAATGAATCAGAATATATTTTTCTCAATCAATGAAATTTTAGTAGTCCAAGAATTTAAGACGTGGGGGAGGGGATCACGAGAACATATTTGCAACTATCTCGTATAATAAAGGTCTCTGAAAAACAATATTTGGTATTTAAGCTTCGAATAATGTGGTTTATTATATAACAGAGTATTGTTTACGTAACACGAGTATAAGTTGGGTTTTACTGAAGGCTGAAAACTGAGAAATGCAAATATCTCAAGAGAATAAATGTATATAAGTATAAACAATATTTGTAGCAAATTTAATTTGCAATAAAATTCACTCTATACACTTTTTTGATCCGACTTATAGTAACGGAGGTATTTCGAATTTTCAAATTTCTCCGCTTCTAAACGCCCCCTCCCCCGAACATGATCTTTCTTCCTGCATAAAACGACTAAATATCGAGTATGGTAACGATCAAACAAAAATTGCGACCTCTAGAGCTTTAACAGGCAGATATATAAACTGCTCAAAAATGAATAGGGATATTGGCTGTTTTGTGGTATTTATGGGGCCTAGCATTTTTTTAAATTATAAATATCGTTAATGTTTATTAGAAATTATTGTCTTTTTCCCCCATAAAAAAGTAATTTAATTAAGGTTGATTTATTTAAAATTAATAGGATAAGAAAAAATAACCAATATCCCTATTCATTTTTGAGCAGTTTATATATATATATATATATACTTTTGAACGGACCTCATTTTCGTCATCTCCTGTGTAGGATCGACGGACATTTGAAGAAAATTTTCGAAAATCGCGTCATGAGTACGACCTCAATAGGCAACAAGGCCCTAAAATATAACCTAGTTATTAAATCTTTAGTGGATCAGAAGCCTGAAACGAAAATCACATTTGTAGGTGTGTGGGTTTACAAGAAGCTGGAAAACAAAAACTGCAAGTATCAAAGCCTACATTCGAGTTACAGAAAAAAAGTCAGTCGCGAAGGGACAGCGTAAACTAAGCAGATTTCCCACATGGAGTTTTACAATAGATAAATCTGCTTACTGGTAACACCACCCCGAGTAAATACAAACGGCGTCATGAGTACGACCTCAATAGCTGATTTCCCTTTAGGGAAATCTGTTAAAAGTAATCATTGTTACTGAATAAGTAATCGTCAGGCGTTTTCTGAAACAGACTCCGTTGTACATTCAATGTACCATTGCTGCACTTTACCATATACAATAGTAACAGAAAAGCATAACCAATTTCCCTTTATAACAAAATTTATTTTCAGAGTTTTCGGGAGTCAACGACAAACTAGTAATAAATGACGCCCTTAAGCTCCCGCTATTACCATATGTACATATACTGACCAAATAATTATAGTTAGAACATAATTGTGAATCCACAAACAGTTGAAGCTTGAAAATAGTGTAAATGGAGATCGAGTGATAATAAGCAGCTTATTAGACCCCCGGCACAAGCTGAAGGGACACGTTTTACAGAGCAGCACTAATAGTAAGGCCAACACAAAGCCGATACTTCTCAACGGCCCAAGACAAGACTTTTAAATACAAATATGTTTCTTCAAGTAGTTCTTAAAATTGTTGTCACCGTTGCAGGGCATGTATGTTCCATACACATATCACCTAACATTAGCCCATAGCAGTGAATAGTAGTAGTTAATGTCTTAAACTCAAGTAATGATAGGCTGACAATGAAGCTAGCATTAAAAGGTATAAAGAAAAAAAAAACATTCTGGTATGAGAACGTAGATGGAATTTACGAAACAGTAAATCTTCCTACTGATGAATTTCTCAAAACCTATCAGTGAGAAGATCAAAACTGTAATGAAATAAATGATGCAATTACAGCCAATAGAAATTGATAAATTTAAACAAAACCTTGCCGATTCACAATTCCAAGATTTATACAAAGAAATCTTTTTTCTCTCCCAAGCATTAGAATATACCAAAGTAAATAATCTCCACTATATCAGAGAAATTAGCCAGAGCCAGGACAGAAAATCTCAACTTGAACAAGAAGCGTTTGATTAGACATGACACCGCCAATTGTTCACTGTGTAACCTCCAGGAACCTGAAGACACCTATCACTTCCTCGCTGTTTGTCCCATTCTCTGCCAGTTCCGCCTTACAGCAATTGCTCAAATTACTCTCAGCAGGGATCAAATAATAGCCATCCTGAGTGGAGGAGATTACATTATCTTGTGTAAATATCTGAATGATACCTGGAAGATACCGTAGACTACTTTGTTTTGAGTTTAATTTATAACTCCAGTTGTTATTTTATGATCCTATATAACAGAAACATTAATACTGTTGCAATTTGTTTTTTTATCCCACCTCAATATTAAGTTATATAATCACATTTTTTAAATATAATCTTATTTTAAATGTGTATTTTGAAGAATGTTTTATTAAGTACTGTATCATCACTTCACTCGTGATAATGGTATATCCCATGCACTTCGTAAATCCAGCAATAATAGTAAAGTAATTTGCTGAATAAATTTACTTTACTTCTACTACTGTACTATATCTATACCCTTTGCCATGCCCATATTTTTGGCATCACTATTTTTTCGGATTATTATACAACCGGTAATTCACTGTTGAAACGCTGCAAAGTGTAACATGGAAATAAAATAAGTTCACAAGTAATTAGCGTTGTGGTTCTATTAATCAGAAGTCCGTAGAAAAAAAAATTGACATCCAAAGAAATATGAATATTCGAAGAATTTGGAATAAATTTTGGAGAAGTCAAGATAGAATATCTTTATTAAAACCACCATCCGTCCCTGGAAATATTCGACAAGAGACAACAGAAGAGATGAAGTTGTATTAGGAAGACTTCGAATAGGGCACACAAGATTTACACATGGTTATCTTATGACAAAAGATCAACCCCCGATCTGTGAGAAGTGTAACACAGACCTGACTATCTATCACATATTAATGGAATGCCATAAGTATTCAGATATTAGAAACTAATGCAATATTTCCAATAATATAGAAGTGACCCCTGGAGATGACCCGAAAGAACTCGATAAATTGTTTAATTATTGTGAAAAATACGAGTTTATACAAAGAAATTTAAAGTACAATTTTTTGTATCCGGGTTTATATTGTTAAAATGGCGATATGGATGAGGATATCAAAATGTGAATTATAGATATTACAGGGCGATGATAACCTGGTAGTTTTTCGCCCTTAAACCTTATGAAACAACAACAAGTATATTGTATTGCTATGAAGATTTCTGTGAGTATTTCGTATGTGCCAATCCGTAATATGTTGTAAAATTTTAATGTAACCTAAGTTATGCATAGTCGAAGTAAAAATAATTAATGTTCTGTATTTAAAAAAAAAATGTTTTCATCTTATTATTAAGTAGGTATTAATTATGTGTAACTGGGTTTGAACGTTTTTAATTTCTGCAGACTAATCACTTGAATTTGTTCCAAAAAATACATACAACATGGAATTATCTATTTGTGTATATTGTCGGATTGAGCTTAACAGATCGGAGTTATTTTTCTTCCAATTACGGACAATGACAATAATTCTTTAATTTTATTTTAAAATAAATACTCTAAACATACTGCCATAGCAAATATTCTATCTAATGTTACCTAAATCTTTCAGGAAGTCCCATTTTAGGATCATATTGTATTTTATTATTCTACCATTTTAAAACTCACTCTTTTTTTTTTTTATACATAGTAATTATTTAATTGCATTAGTTAAAAATGTTGATATGTGATCATAAATGTTTTATATTTCATGTGTGTCATGTGATTGCGATGAAGCAATTCTAAATGTATTCTTAGTGTAAACCAAGTTATTCATCCAGTAATATTTCATAAGAACATTTAATGTAATAGAACGGAAAAAATAAAGTTTTGATTAAAAAAACAAAAAAAAATAGGGAGCATAACAGAGCCAACTGATACACAGTAACAGAAAAAATAAGAATTGAATATGTTAAAAGATAATAATGATAGGCAGCTAACCAAATTTCTCATGAATTAAAAAGTTTTAGACTAAAACGTTTTAAAATAATTAATTACATTTTGAATATGTACAATATATACTTTTCTATTGAAAAATATTTCTCAATTCAGCTTCAAGGGTCAAAAATATGTATAAATCTTACCTCTACACATTATAAAGTTATTTACTTTCCTTTGATTTCAGGCGATAAAATAATCAAGGGGATTAGTCTTCTAGAATAGAAAAAAAGTCCGTCACGCAGGAGGCTGCAGCTAAGCAGAACTTGAAATTTTACAATAAATACATCAAATATTACAATAAATAAATCTACATACTGGTAATACTTAACACCACCGTGAATAATTACAAACGGTAATAAGAAATGTTTCAGTTAATTTTAATAAGCTCCCTACGGAAAGCGTCTGAATTGTAAACAAATAGGTCTGCCAACCTCTCAGAGCAGAACAATATTTTATTGAAAACTATTTTCTATATCTAGTACTGTAATTTATAATGAATCAGAATAATTTTTATCTCAATCACTCAAATTTTAGTAGTCCAAGAACTTAAGACGGGGAGGGGGGATCAACAGAATATATTTGCATGTATCTCGTATAATAAAGGTCTCTTGAAAACAATATTTGGTATTTACACTTCAAATAAAGTGGTTATTGTTGTATCAAATATAACAGAGTATTGTTTAAGTAACATGAGTAGAAATGCGGGTTTGCTGAAGGCTGAAAACGGAAAAATGCAAATATCTCGGTACACATTATTCGAAAATTGCGTCCGGAGTACGACCTCATTAGCTGATTTCCTTTCAGGGGAAACCTGCTGAAAGACTATTTATTAAAATTTGTACTAGAATTCCCAGGGCTGAAGGATCGTTTTTTTCGGCAAGAGAGGGGATAATCACTTTGTAGTCAGGAAGAAATGGTCCATAAAGAAGTGGAGCTTAGGAGGCGAAACATAGAGGGAAAATATGGAATAAAATGTAAAGAAAAAAGTTGTTTTGTTTGCGCATAAAAAATAAAAATCAGAGGAATATATCTTATAGTTAAACTTTAAATATCATAGGAGGGTGGATGTTGGTGAGCTGTCAGGGAGCTTACATAAGGGGAATAATAAGAAAAGGTAGGATTGGGTTGAATTGGCCATGTTCTCAGAAGGGGAGATGATCCTTCTCTGAAGGAATCGCTCACAAACAAGCCACAGCTAAAAGAAAAAAAATAATAAAAAAAGAGAGAGGAAAGGGAGAATGACAGAGACCACTGGCTCTCTCTCTGGTTTATATTGAAGGATAAATTAAACCGACTCATCCAACAAAAATAACAAGGGGACAGAAAATCGAGGGAAAAAAATGACATTCAGGAGGATAAAATAGAAAGATCGTAGAATTCACAATTTTAAACTTTATTCAACCACTGGATGTCGTGGCCTTTACAAAAGTCAGCAATGATTGCCTGTGATATAGAGAGGCCACAAAAAACAATTGAAAAAATCAAAACAAAAAACCTGTTCGTGACATTCCCATATTCCCTTAAAATACAATACAAGCTACATGTTATAGGACCGGACTTGGTTAATCAGTTTTATTTTTCATATGAAGCACAGCAATTGACGGCACACGTAGAATGCGCAATTTATACAAAAGGATGACTATCAGCAGATTTCTCATAAGGAAGATCTGCTATTGAGGTTGTACTCATGACGCGGCTTGCGAAATTTTTCTCCAAATGTCCATCGATCCTACCCAGGAGATGACGAAAACGAGGTCTGTTCAAAACTGTATGTGTATATATATATATATATATATATATATATATATATATATATTTGTCTTTTGCCACTCTAGCGGTCGCAATTATCGTTACCAAACTCGATATTTAGTCGTTTTATGTAAAAAGAAAGATTAAGCTCGTTAACGGCTGAAATCGGACCATGGGAAGGGGGTTTAGAGGGGGAGAATTTTTAAAATTCGAAATATTTCCGTTACTATAAGTCGGATCGAAAAACGGTATAAAATCAATCGTATAGCAAATTAAATGTACTATAAATAATGATATATCCATTTATTCCCTATCATGAATATTAACCGAGATATTTGCATTTTTCAGTTTTCAGCCTTAAGCAAACACCCACTTCTACTCACGTTACATAAACAATACTCGGTTATGTAATAAACCACATCATACTTAGCTTAAATACCAAATATTGTTTTTAGAGACATTTATTATACGAGAAGCACGCAAATATGTTCTGGTGACCTCCCTCCCTTCATAAGTTTTTGGACTACTTTATTTGATTGATTGAGATAAAAATTATTCCGATACATTATAAATTACAGTACTAGATATAGTAAATAGTTTTCAATCAAATTAATATGTTATATTCATATATATTACAGTAATTGTTTTTCTTTCCGGCAAGAATTTGGCAGAACTGTTTAAATTTCAGATGCTTTTCGTCGGAAGGTTTCTTATTGTCGTTTGTATTTATTCACTTGATGTTGACGGTGCTACCACCAGTTTACCAGGTTACCAGTATGTAGATTTATCTTTTGTTAAACTTCACGCTGGAAATTTGCTTAGTTTACGGAGCACCTGTGAGACCGACTTTTTTCTGTTATCAAGGAAACTATAGGTTCTATAATAAAAATAGTTATATAAAACATTTATGGCCATTAAAATATCTAAAACAATGTCCCTTGTCTTTTTTTCGTCTGACAAATAGTTTCAGGGATAAAGCAGCGAAAGTGGCAAGTCCGATGCGCGTGTTTTAACAGTTTTAATGTCTCCACCAGTGCCGATTATCGACCATATCAACCTCTTCGAATGTTACTGCCCCTTGCCAGCTGTAGTAAAAAACTTCTGGCCTAGTTTCTGACGACTCTCCTTTTCCCGAAGACATTTGATTATTAAGTGAGAGGTGATGACAGTATTAATTTCCACAATACGGTTGGAGTTGGAATGTCAGAAAATAGTTCAGGAAAGACATTTGGAAATGGAAAGATGAATAGAACAAGTCGAGTAAAACCTCTTTCCACCAGCGATGCTACGATAAAAATTAATAAACGACTTACAAAACTTAATTAAAACTAACATACCCCAAGAATGGCAACAAGACTGGTTATTAACAGACAATAAACTGAGGCAATAATTATAAAGTTATTTTCTTCTCTGTCTATTTCAGGCAATAAAGTAATCAAGGGGATTAGTCTTATACAGTTGAAAAAAAGTCTGTCACTCAGGGGCTGAGTTAACTAAGCAGATTTCCCACTTGGGTCACGTATTTGCATTTATCTCATGACGTAAAAGTTCAATGAGAACAATATTTGTTATTTAGGCTTCAAATAAAGTGCTTCATAATATAACAGCTTATTGTTGATATGACATCAGTAGGAGTGGGGGTTTACTGAAGGCTGAAAACGGTTAATATTAAAGGTGGACAAAAAAATGTACATAACGACATTAATAGAACATTAGATTTGCAATAAGATTGGTTATATACAATATTTCGGTCCGACGCATAACAACGGAGATATTTCGAATTTTCTAAGTTCCCCCCCTTCCTCTGGTCCGATTTCAGCCGTTAGTGAACTTGATCTTTATTTTTACATAAAACGTTTAAATATCGAGTTTGGTAATGATCAAACAAAACTTGGGACCGCTCGAGCGGTAATACAATTTTGAACGGACCTAATTTTCGTCATCTCCTATTTAGGATCGATGGACTTTTGAAGAAAAAATTCAAAAATAGCGTCATGAGTACGGCCTCAATAGCCGATTTCCCTTAGGGGAAACCGGATAAAAAGAGTTTAACTAGAAGAAGCCAAATCATTTATTCCACGAATACAGTGCTTGCTATATATCATTTTCATAATAACTATTAGTTTTTATATTTCATCAAATAATCCATTATTTCTTAAATAATTAGAAACATCACCCATAAATTTGCTACCGTCGGCTAGTAGTTGGTATGAATTTAGTAGGTTTTAACTTGTGTGCAGTCAGTTAATATCTGTTTTACAGTCAGCGTACTATTTCAGTAGCGACATATAGGTTCATCTTGTCTGCTCATTAGATATGAATGTGTTAGTCTAGTGTGCTCTGTGCGTAGGCCTGTATGCACAATTTCTTCTCTTCTAGAATGTCTATTGCTTGAAGTCCATCGGAGCGCGTTCGATATGATTTCTTTAAGTTTACATTCAGAGTTATACCATAAATTATTCCAATTATTAATTATGAGTTTTCTTATTTCATAGAATCTACTACTACTATATCACTTTGAGATATGCCCACATGGCCGGGTAACCAATAAAGAGTAATGTGTTTTTTTAGTCTATGAATATTATTAAAATTTCAATAATAAGGGGATTCATAGAGTATGTGTCTTCGAGTGACTTTATTGAACTCAACGTGTCTGTACAAATGACTATGTCTCTTTGAGTTGTCTATGTTCGTTAGTCCTAAGAGTATAGCGTGTATTTCTGCAGTGTTGTCGTGTAGTTTTTTGGTCACAGTATTGCCTTCTACCACTGCAGCTATCCCAATCCCATAGTCTGTTTTGGATGCGTCTGTTTAAATAAAATATGACTCTCTCCGGTCTACTGAATTATCTGATGAAGAAGTAGACGAATTGATTGACATCGATGTTCAGAAACTCTTGGACGTTCAAGTAAGTGAGCAATCAGCCAGTAAATCAGTATCGGTGGAAGATGTCGATGGTTTGTCCTTTTAACCTTCCAGTGGTTACGTTGGGTCCCTCAGACCCATAATTTCCTTTTTCGTCATCATTACACCCTTAAAAATTGTCTTATTGTTATAATCTCTCATATAGCCTCTTTGGACCTCCAGTCAAAACCTGTCATGATTTCATTTATTGTTTACCCCCAAGCAGTTATCAGCAATCGTCCATTGAAGTCTGTCTAGGGTCCCACAGACCCGACGTTACCACTAAGGTGCCTTATTTTCAAAATGGCTTCATCATCAAAACTGGACATTTTACATCTAAATAAAGAAGGAGACGTTACTAAACTTCATAAAATGTTAGAAGAAGAAGAAATGGCATTGAATGAAATTTTATTATCAAGTGATGATGAGGATACTGATCCTAATTATTGTGAAGTTTCTGATCACGATTCGGAGAGTGAAGAAGAGTATCATGTAAATATTATATTTATTTGCATTTATAATCCTCAGTTACCCACCAAACAAAAGTGATTGTTACAGTAATACTATTGTTAAATTGTAATTTTTAAATAATAGGTATTAAAAGTACCAAAATATAGCGGCTCTACAGCGCCGAAGTTGCAGCCTCCTGAACCAAACAAGTGTGGGCGATGTGCTTATTGCAAAGACATCAAAAGCAGATATTAATGTTCCAAATGTTATGTATATATATGCCTAAAACATGCAGATATGATTTGCCCTGATTGTAATAAAGATAATTAATTAATTAAATGTTTGAGTATACTATTTGCAAAATAAAACATTTATATAAATTTCATATCTTTTGTTTATTTTTAATTTTTCCTTCTGAGAACAGAACTTAGCATATTAAAATAGTCAATGAATTACATCAAGTTTTTTTAATTATTTACAACCATTTCCTACTTAGGAGATTTTTTATGGCATGGGTCTCTTGGACCCAACGTTACCAAAGGCGGGATTTCTTTTCACGTTACCACTGAAGGGTTAAGCTCAAAAAACAAAATAAGTGTTTACTGATTTATAACCTACTTTTTGAATAAATAAATTCATATTTAGTGTTAACAGTATTACTTACTGCCTCTTCTCAGATTCTCTGAAGTTATTGTAGACCCGAGACTCAGATCATTTTGGCTAATTTTATTATTAACTAGCTAAGGTACTCACTCGGCTTCGCTCGGGATATCATTAGAGGTTGAATGATGATGGTATTTGTTATTGTTTTTTTTTGGCAAGGTTTCAATGTGTACAACTACACTTCCCGTTTGGGCGTATTGTTTTCTCGTAAGGGTGATGTAGGAGACATATAGAATAGAAATTTTAGTTTTGAAGAATAAATGAAAATAATCCCTCTCGAATGATTGACACGCTGTGAATAATTCAAATCATAAACATTTAAAATTAAATAGCATTTATTATAACTAAATATTATCTATAATGTACCCCCACTCCTGCTCATTTCTAGCACTGTTGGTACAGCTTATCATTATCATGGAAGAATTAATGCTGATTCAAATACCGAGTTTTGTGAAGTTCTGTTCAGTCTTTTGTGCCCAATATAATTGTTGGCTCCCGCTTTAGTTTTTAGTGTATATCTCGCTTATACTTTGTTATACGACAAAAGTAAATATAACAAAAGTTACTTTAAATAACAAAATAAACAATGTTTGTCATGTGCATATTTGCAGAAAACCCAATAGAAAACGAAATAACGCTAGTTTTAATATCAGGCCTCCCTTACAACCCCCACTCCTGCCTGTCCCTAGAAATGTTGGTATGGCTTATTATAATGAAGGTATTAGTGCTAATATACATACTCAGTTATGATAAACATACACGAAAGAAACAAAATGTAGTTATGGTGTCTATGACATGTGAAACGAAAAAGTATCGTGACATTTTGAACAAAAAAAAATCAATGTAAAGACAGAGGTTACAATTTTATATATAATATATATATATATATATATATATATATATATATATATATATATAGAGAGAGAGAGAGAGAGAGATTTAATTAGCAAATTTCTTGGGTCCAGAATAAGAAGAATACTTTTTCCATGAAACTCATCATTCTCGTGTAGAATTTCCAATAATGAAGAACTGATCACATCTAGAAAGTGTGCGAGGGCGAATTGTTGCTAGAAATGAGCTCGATGTAACAGAGTTTGACTAGTTCCTTAGCTTTATCTCTGAAAGTATTCGTCAGAAGAAAAAAAAGCAAGAGACATTTTTTTTTTGGATAATTTAATGGAGATCAATTTTGAATATAACTATTTTGATCGTAAAACATAATTTTCCGTGAAAACAGAAATAAACAAAAAATCGTTATTTATCATTGTTATTGTTTAAACTTCCACGTCGAAATTAATCGTTTTTTTAAGTATGCTATTACTTATTTCAAAAACCAGCGATTGACGCATAGAAACCTTTGTAGGGACTTATGTGGTTTATTCAAGAAATTTAATGCTCTGACGCCTGGACCATTATGTCAATTATGCCAATCTCTCTCTCTCTCTCACTCTCTCTCTCTCTCTCTCTCTCTCTCTCTCTCTCTCTCTCTCTCTCTCTCTCTCTCTCTCTCTCTCTCTCCACTCTCACTCTCTCTCTCTCTTCTCTCTCTCTCCTCTCACTCTCTCTCTCTCTCTTCTCTCTCTCTCTCCTCTCTCTCTCTCACTCACTCTCTCTCCTCTCATCTCTCTCTCTCTCTCTCTCTCTCCTCTCTCTCTCTCTCTCTCTCTCTCTTCCTCTCTCTCTCTGTCTCACACACCACCTCTCTCACACACTCTCTCTCTCACTCTCTCTCTCTCTCTCTCTCTCTCTCTCTCCTCTCTCTCTCTCTCTCTCTCACTCTCTCTCTCTCTCTCACTCTCCCTCCCCCCCTCCCCCCCTCCCTCCCACTCCCTCTCTTTCTATATAAGGAAAATACAAAAGTGTTGACTCATTAAAGAGTGAAGCTATACATGACTTCATTTTTGTTATTTTCTAGATCATTCTAAAGCTTTAACATTTGTAGAACGGTTTGAAAATAGTGCCATGATGACAACGTCAGTAATTAAACCTCTTAATGAGAACCTTAACAGAAATATATTAATTTTTATTTTTCAGCTTAGAAGCCTTTGCTTTTTTAAATCCATATTTTTATATTGAAAGGAATAATAAGACCCATAAAAATATAAACGGTATACGAACACCTGCATAATGAAAACATGCCCAGGCTTAGATAAACCGAAATATTTTTGCCATAGGGATTTTGAGGAGGGAGGGTTAGCCATTCTTGGAATAAGTAAACCAAGGAGTTTGCGGTATGTATGGGAGTGGTATTTTTTTCTCAAGTTATCTTAGAGTAGGGTTTGGAGTGGAATGTCTTCATAAGCCTTCTGCACGTTTTTCAACGTAACGAGCTGCTGTATGTAATCTTAGCTCGAAACCACTACCTGTTAACAAGGAACTCCAACGAACAGATAAACCGAGCATCATGGAGATTTAAGTGTACAAAAGCAATAGGAATCTCTCAATCTTCCCTGACTATATCCTACCTATGAGAAATCACTTGAATAATTAAAAAAAAATTGATTAATCTAGATATTTATTTATTAAAATATACCGCATCTACTATTATCATTAACGATAGGCGAATCTATATTTCCTGTAAGAAATGAATTTCTATTAAGAATGACATAGGCCTTCTTCTTCTTCGTCTCCAAGGAGATTTCTTAAAATGGTTTAAGGTTCAACTCATTTCTTGGAAGATTATATTTTTCTCAATTAAGAAGAAAATGAAAAAAATCACTGCAGTCGCAGGTTGGTGGGAAGAAGACTTTCAATTATTAACTATGGCTTAATGTTGTATGTCCAATTCGGAGAACAACTTCCTCTTTTCGGATTCCTTTGCTTGGAGTATTCCAAGGTGCGCTAATTCCTTTAATCTGTCGCCGTTCATTTTCATGTTTCTTCGACCAGTCGGACTCCCATCTTTGAAAAATGAGTTTTTGAAATTCTAGTTTCCAAACCTCTGGGGAGGCGAAGGTTACTGTCGTTTTATATTCCCAGGCGCTACAAGCTTCAAAACTCCAAAGCTTCGCCACTTCATTAACTTGCAAACCAAAATGTGAGAGAAATTTTAAGATATTTATCTCAATTTATGAATAGCACAAATACGGGTTTCACTTAAAGTTTAAATTTAGTTTACGACAATATAAATATTCCAAAATCGAGATGATTATGTTGTAAAACTGATTTTGTGGTCAACAAGAGGTGAAGTGGTATCTAGTTGTTCCATGAGGAATTTTTATTCACTCAATGCCCTGATCATATAGAATACATTTAATAATAAATATATTGGCTCAGCTGCAGTAAGAGAGGGAAAGGTAATCACGCGGACACTGCCTTCTTGTTGCAGCATTCTAGGAACCAAACTCCATGGTATCCTATTGGCCCTCAAGAACACCCACACCTCACAAAGCAAACACGTTATCATTTACACGGATTCCTTAGGTTCCCTTCAAATACTAAACAAAAGGCCGTCACGCAGGGGCTGCGTAACGTTTTTGCATTTATCTCTGAAATTAATAGTTCAATGAGAACTATATTTGGTATTTAAGCTTCAAATAAAGTGTTTCATAACATAATAGAATATTGTTAATATGAAATGAGTAGGAGTGGGGCTTTACTGAAGACCGAAAACTAAAAAAATGTAAATATCTCAGTTAATAATCAAGATAGTGAAACAATGCACATATCAATATTTATAGAAAATTAAATTTGCAATAAGAATGGTCTTATACACTTTTTCGATCAGACGCATAATAATGGAGATATTAAGAACTTTCGAAATTATTCCCCTCTAACCCCCCCCCCCTCCCCGGTCTGATTTCAGCCGTTAGCGAACTTGATATGTCTTTTTGTATAAAACGAATATATATCCAGTTTGGTAACGATAAGACAAAAATTGAGACTGCGAGAGCGGTAACAGACAAATATATATACAGTTTTGAACAGACCTCATTTTCGTCATCTCCTGGGTAGGATCGATGGAAATTTTAAGAAAAATTTCGAAAATCGCGTCATGAGTACGACCTCTATAGCTGATTTCCCTTAAGGGAAATCTGCTAATATTTTCACAAAACACCCATTAGTCCAAAAAATAAAACATGAACTTATCAGTCTAGATAAACACACTACATTCTACTGGTTGCCAAAACGACAACACCAGGACTTCCCCTACGACTTACAAGAACTTTTGACGGAAGGTAGTCCATACATTAATAACATATTATTATTTATTAACGACCACTTTTTGCAACTCAGGCTAATTGGGACGGGTTATCTACAGGTTACCACCCTTTTCTACCCAGGGTGGGATTTTAGGATGTTCATGAGAATAACCTTTTCTCGTACCTACACAAAATTTAACATACGAATTAGGTCTGTGGTGTGCAACAAGATATCAAATTATAGGCATTAATTGTATTATATGCGTTTGTAAGAGGAAATTACGATAATCTATCACTAGCAAAAGTACCACTTTCAGCCATTCATTGCCTATTGATCATCCACCAACTGTGATCATCACTTTTTTTTTTTATTTTTTAATTTTTCACATATAAAATATTTAGCTATTCCACTTTTGTTATTTGTCATTGTTTTTTGGTATTTTTTATTGTTACTTATTGTTATCTCTTATCTATTTTACATTTGTTATTTCGCTATATACGGTTTTTGAAAGGGCAAATTACCAATGATGTGATGTCCATAAATAAATAAAAAAAAAGAATAAATTTAAATAAATCAATAAAGAGTGTAGAAAATTATATTATTTGAGCTTACACTCGAATAAAAGATCTCTGGGGCACAATGCTTTAGTCGTCGTCTGAGGTTTTGAATAATGTAAAGTTTTCCACCAAAAGGATGGTGGTTGTCGTGAAGTTGAGTGTGGAATTTTTCACCATGAAGGACATTTCTATTCCTGTTTAAATAGGCTTCATGCTACGGGAGAAATAGAATAGTCGGTGAGATGTGGTCATCAGCATGAAATATTCCAGCACTTGGGAAATCTGCTTAGTATATGTAGTACCTGAGTAGGGTACTTTTGATTATATTTTGAGTCAACTTCTTTTGTATGTAGATAACTCCAAAAGCCAAATAAATATGAATTCATTCATTAATGAATTACATTGTTGATGATCTTCAACTGATGCTATATAATTTTTTCTAACCATTTTTATGGAGTGATATGCTTTCTTGGTTATATGACGTCAGTAAACCCACACTCCTACGAAGGTGTTAGCAGATTCCCCTTAAGGGAAATCAGCTATTGAGGTCGTACTCATGACGCAATTTTCGAAAAATTTCTTCAAATGTCCATCGATCCTACCCAGGAGATGATATATATATATATATATATATATATATATATATATATATATATATATATATATATATTTGTCTGTTAACACTCTAGCGGTCGCTATTTTTGTTTAATCGTCACCAAACTCGGCATTTAATCGTTTTATGTAAAAAAGGAAGATCAAGTTTGTTAACGGCTGAAATCGGACCAGAGGAAGGGGGGGGGAACTTCGAAAATTCGAAATATCTCCGTTACTATACGTCGGATCGAAAAATTGTATAAAACCATTCTTATTGCAAATTAAATGTACTATAAATATTGTTATATACATTTATTCTCTATCTTGAATATTAACCGACATATTTGCATTTTTATTATAAGTATAACGGACGAGCTATGGTCGCTTCTTCTCGTTCCCGCCGAAAGCTAGTTCGGCCATTTCCGTAACTGTTCGGCACTCGTATGGAGATTTCTCTATTGTATAACTTTACGTGGGAAATCTGCTTAGATTACGCAGCCCCTGCGTGACGGACTTTTTTACTTTCAGATACTATTTCATAACACGTCTCAATTTCAGCTTAAGTTCTAATTCTTGGTAATGGTGCAATGCTCGACGCATAATGATCAACGAAAGTAAATCTCACCATATCACTTTTTCCCTCCGGTGAAGTTCCTGTCCTCCTATTCATTTCAAAAATATTCCTTTACCACCAGCCGATTTTGCACGCTACCTTGGACTACATTTGCTTGGAAATCCCACACAATAATTAAATGGCAGGAACTTAACACATGATTCGGAGAGCTTTGCGGACTGCTAAATAGAAGATCTCACTTGTATACCGAAAACAAACAAACAATATACAAGTTACTACTTAAACCAATGTGGACATACGCAATAGAAGTGTGCGCACCAGCAAAACTTTCTAACATCAGACACATCCTGACTTTCCAATCCAAAGCCCTGTGCACCATAGTTCCATATTATATCGCCAACTACACCCTCCATAAATATCTTAATAACTCATTTGTACAGGACCTAATTCCCTTAAGATTCAGAAAATTCCACAGCAGGCTATCCAATCATCCTAATCCAGAAGTCCTAGCCCTTTCCAGTACCACTCATCCATATTCCCCTCCACGGCGCCTCAAGAGACAATGGCCCTGAGATCTCCTATAGAAGTGTAAAGTGAAGTGATATCAGTGGCTCATTCCTTATCAAGTGCCATTCCTCCTTAGCTCTTGACTTCCTTGCCAGGCAGGAAGAGGCTGCTCCTCTCATTGTGCTTGCTGAAGGGTGTAGATTATGCCGAGAGTGATGGAGAACTATTGAACTAATCACATTACAAACTGCATTTAAATGCAGACTGTAATATTCTTAATAAAATAATAAAAAATTCTTGGTAGACATTATAGTGAGCACGATGATTGACGTCGTTTGTATTGAAATGGGTCTTTGACGTCATTTCATGTATTTTCTGAACGTAAGCAACCTGCTTAGTTTATGTCATCCCCGCGTGACGTATTGAGGACCTGGTTTCATTTTTTGGAAATGGTATGAATCGCTCTGAATCAGCATAAAGAAATGTATTATTTATGGGAAGGAAATCTGTTCCGGACATCCGGATGACTGCTACTTACATAACCAACGACAGAAGCAAAACTAAATCTTGGTCTTGACGTTTTTTCTTTTCGATTCAAGGAATATGAACAACGCAGATGACCCAATATTATAAGTCCGTCAAGCAGGGGCTGCGTAACCTAATAAGGTTTCCAACGTGCTGGTTTGACACACTATTGATCTCCTCCCCATATATTTTATATCTAAGTGAAAATTCGATGAGTAAGAGTGGGATTTACTGACAGCTGAAAACAAGAAAGTGCCAATAATTCGTTTAATATTTATGTTACAAAAACTAAATAGAAGGACGATTGAAGAGCGTCAATAGTGTAACAAGATTGATTCTATAACATGCCCCCCCCCTATAGCGGACTAAAGAAGAAAGAGCAAATGAAAAATCATGCGTAGAAGAAGGGCGTGCAAAGAAAACTAAGCGAAAGAAAAACGTGCAAGTATGCTAAATAAAAACAAGTACCTCATGTACACACGCATGTACACGGGATATACACATACATACCGGGCTGTGGTGTAGGAAAAGTTAGGATTGTTGGCTGAGGATTGCCTTTTTCTGTAATTTATTTATTATCATTGTAAGGGGGTTTTGTTGATAGGAATCCGGGTGTTGGTTGCCTGTGGAGGCGTGCTGAGGATGATCAGCGCAGGGTCACAGACGATACTGTTACTTAGAGTAAAACGAAAGATAGTCGGAGAGTAGGCTAAAAGTAGAAATGATTCTATAACATGTTTTGATACGACTTATAATAACGAAAGAATGTTTTGAATTTTCGAACACCCTCCCTGTTTCTGGTCCGATTTCAGCCATTAACTACTGTGAAATGTAGTGTTGAATTAAACAGTTAAATATAGATTATGATATAGATCAAATAAGCATTTTCTAGTAAGGAATTTAAATAATGATTGTTACATAATTATACAATCATAATCACAGATAAAGGGATTTGGCAGGAAACGACTTCATTACTGAAGAACAAATGGGCTTTTAGCAGATCACCTATTGAGGTCGTACTCATGACGCGATTTTCGAAATTTTTCTTCAAATTTCCATCTATCCCCTACCCAGGAGATGACGAAAATGAGGTCCATTCAAAATTATATATATATATATATATATATATATATATATATATATATATATATATATATACTAAAAAGTCCAGGCTAAAAACTACAGGTAGTACTTTACATATATATTGCATATTGTTATTAGAGTGTAACAGATAGTGTTTGTGTTAATTCTACTTACCAAGACTAAAGATACTTAAAAACTATTGTACATCACTATTGTACCTCTGTTTACATTAGGTGTACTAAAGTATAACCTCCCCAAGTCTGTTATAATTCGTTTTCTCACAGCCTTATGTCTTTGTTTCATTATAGTTTATTTTCTTTTGTTTGTTACAACTATTGATATGCGTTATTATAATTATTGCTATATTATTTATTTTTTTATTAAAGTTGTTTTTATGTAGTAATAAAATTGATATATTATTGTTATTTCACTATGTTACATTTGTTATTGCTATATGTTATCACAATTATTGTTTTATTATGTTAAATTTATATAAAAATAAATTTTATAAATCTAAATATTTGTTATATTATGTTAAATTTTATTTAACTAATTGTTGTTGTGTGCTTTGTTACAATTATTGCTATTCTACTATGTTATTGTTGTATATTATCACAATTGTTGTTGTAGTTTGTTAAAGCTATTTTTATGTTATATTAAAGTTACAATGTTATTTTAATTTTATTATGCTACAACTAATTACTGTTGTGTGTTCTTTAAATAATAAATTATGATAATTAAACTTATTCATATGTTGTACCATAGATACTGCGTTATTGTTATTTTTGTTATTATACAACTGTTATTGCTGTGTGTTGCTACATTTATTATTATATTTTACCAAAGCCACTTTCATGTTGTAATAAAACTATTTTGTTATTCTTATTTTACAATAACAATATATATATATTTGTCTGTTATCGTTCTAGCGGTTGCAATTTTTTGTTTAATCGTTACGAAAATCGATATATAAGTGTTTTATGTATAAAGAAAGATCAAGTTCGTTAACGGTTGAAATCGGACAGGAGGGAGGGGGGGTTCAGCGGGCAGAAATTTCGAAAATTCTTTGTATCTCCGTTAATATGCGTCATATCGAAAATGTGTATAGAACCAATCTTATTGCAAATGCAATGTTCTATAAATGTTGTTATGGACATTTTTTTGTTTACCTTTAATATTAACCGAGATATTTGCATTGTTTTAGTTTTCAGTATTCAGTGAACCCCGTCTCCTACTTATGCCATATCAAGAATACGGGTAAGCTGTTATATTATGAACCACTTTATTTAAAGCCTAAGTAACAAATATTGTTCTCATTAAACTTTTACCTCATGAGATAAATGCAAATACTTGACGCAAGTAGGAAATCTGCTTAGTTAACGCAGCCCCTGCGTGGCGGACTTTTATTTTTCATTCGTAATTAGACACTTAGTGAGCGGAAGTGCAATAGGGACGAATGCATGCATATTTAGAGACGTATTCTTGATTCCTTGTGCAGATAACATTGTTCCTTGGATGACACCCAGTAGAAATTGAAAGTTCTGAAAAGTTGTTCAATAAAAATGGGCATTTAATGAACGTCGAGAAAGCGAAGGCAGTTAGATTTCAGAATAGTGGAATGATGAAAATCACGGGAGCGTCATTACGAGGAATTACAAAAAATCTGCTTAGTTTACGCAGCCCATGCGTGACGGGTTTTTTTGGCGATGTACGCCTACAGGACCCGTCAGATATAGAATATCCAATATATAATCATTTAAAAAATTTGAGTTTCTATAAAAAGAATCCCTCATTAAAAATATGCTTTTTCATTGGAAATTCCAGAATAAGGTGCGCTTGAGAAGGACTAGAAAATGTTAGAAAGTTGACTTCTAAACATCTAAGAATCTTTATTCTTCATAACTAAAACCTGTTTTATTTCGAAACTCTTGAATAACGTTGAGCAGGGAGTATGAAACACCCTGCACACACACATATTACTTAATAATACTATTAGACTGAATAACATTTCTGGAATTAAATAATTAAAATAGAATAATAACAAAGAGCTCCTAGGTCGTTATTGCTGTCGGTTGTAAGAGCCCCATAGCCATTATTTCAGTAGGTTGTAAGAGTTGAAAATAGTTATGAATACGTCTGTAGCAAGACTTCTAGAAAATTATAGTTTTCAGAAATAAAAGGGGTTTTAATGGCCACCCAGGACCAAATTATTGCAAGTCGTTCCTAACGACGGCAAGATTTAAAGGATTATATTTTCAACCAATGAAGACTTTGGAACGAATCTATTCAACATATTAAGTAAGGATTCATGTGCTGGATGGTACAGAGCACTTACAGAGACACAATAATGTAGATAAAGTATAACACCAGAGAATTTTAATGAAATTCGGTATGGTGGATAGGAAAGTTCTATATTATTGTCATAACTCTCATTAATTAATTGGGATAATATTAAAATTTATTCCGATGAAGCGGTGTTAACAGGCTTTACTGTCCATAACAAGCCAAGAATTAGCGTTTTACATAAGAAAAATAATTCAGCTAATATCATTTATATTTCGGTACCAAATGATGAGAACGTTCAAAAAGAATTTGCAGAGAAATTCAGAAAATGTCTAGTTTTAGCTGAAGAATTGAAAGATCTTTTGTGGGGTATTACCAATAATTTAGCAAGACTGATTCTAGAACATGTTTTATTACTACTTATATTAACGGAGATATTTTGAATTTTCGAAATCCCTCCACTCCCTGTTCCTGGTACGATTTCAGCCATTAACGACTATGAACTTTAGTGTTGATTTAATCTGTTAAATATCGGCTATGACATAGATCGAAGAAACATTTTCAAGTAAAGAAATAAAATTTTAATTGATGGCGTCCTTACACAACGTATTTGTCATCTCACAAAGTAAAAGTCCAATAAGAGCTACATTTAGCTTTTAAGATTGAAATGAAGTGCTTTATAATACAACAGCTTATTGTTAATATGACACGAAAATTTAATGAAGGGTGAAAACTTAAACATGTACATATCTCTAATATACATATATATTATATGTATATATATATATATATATATATATATATATATATATATATATAAAATAGTAACCTCTATCTGAACATTGATTTTTTTCGCGAATTTTCACGATAACTTTTCGTTTCACATGTCATAGACACCATAACTGCATTTTGTTTCTTTCGTGTGTGTTTGTTTGTTTGTTACCTTTTCACGCATAAACGGCTGAACCGAATTTTATGAAACTTGGTATGTATATTACTACTAGCCCAACTTAGACTTTAGGCTATATTAATATCCTTTGAGACAAACAGGAGTGGGGGTTATAAGGGAAGCCAGACATTAAAAATAGCGATATTTCGTTTCCTATTAGTTTTTTGGCAAATATAAACATAACAAAAGTTGTTTATTTTGTTATTTAGAGTAACTTTTGTTACATACACTTTTTTCGTATACCGAATTATAAACGAGATATACGCTAAAACCTATAGCGGAAGTGAACAATTTTATTTGGGACAAAAGACCCAACCGAAATAAATAAAACTCGGTATATGTATTAGCACTAACGCTTTCATTATAACGAGCCATACCAACATTTCTAGAGACGGGCAGGAGTGGGGGTTGTAAGGGAGGCCTGAATTTAAAAATAGCTGTATTTTGTTTTCTATTCGTTTTTGGGAAAATATGAACAAAACAAAAGTTGTTTATTTTGTTATTTAGAGTAAATTTTGTTATATACAATTTTTTCTTATACCGAATTATAAACGAGATATACACTATAAACTAAAGCGGGAGTCAACTATTTCATTGGGCACTAACGATTAAACCGAACTTAAAAATTCGCATTATGCACAGGAGACGGGAAATTTGACAATATGGAGGACAGTGAAGTCTTACATAAAAAAATTAATTTTATTATTAACAAATCCACAGAAACGACGGGTATTTACACTAAACACTGTGACGGGTATATGTCAAACTATTGTGCAAAGTAAAGCCTTGGCAAAAAAATACCGTCACCATACAGCCTCAAATGAATTCCCGAGCGAAGCCGGGTATCTTAGCTAGTGTATGTATATAAATGGACTTCATTTTCCTCCTCCGCTAGGTCAGAGAGATGGGGATTTTAAAATATTTCGAAAATCGTGCCAACAATCTCAATAGTTTATATCCCTTAGGGAATTTCATAATTAACAGAACAAAAAAAAACCCTTGGATGTGTCCTAGATTGTGTATGGTGTGTCTAAATGTGACCTCAATTCAATATTAGTTGAAGGTGGAAAGTCCAATAGAGTAAAAATAGGTTAATATCTTCCACTTATTTTTTTTTCCTCTACATGTTCCGCGCTCTTTATGTCGCCTCTTCAGGAGTAGTACACTTTTTATAAGAAATTCGACCTTACCACAGAGACATTTTTGGAGTAAAATAATGATGTATATTAAGGTCACAGCAATGAATATAACAGAGATTATTAAGGCACTGCCTGTTTAAAAAACAAAAAGTAACTTTTTAAGCCATTCTATAATTCAAATAAAGGGTTAGAACCGCCAGTATAAATGATACTGTTGTCATACCTGTCGTTGAAGACCGTCGTCACTGGCTGATGATCGACTACAGCTGGCATTGTGCTTTCGCACAACAGTGCAACATCTTCAAGCCAACTAAAGTTGTACCGAGTTAGTCAGTAGGTTTTATATGTCTGTTCGCTGTATTAGGTTGTTTACGTTTTAGCCTGTGTCTGTTTGCTTACTTTAGTGACAAACAGAAGGGTGGTTATACTTTGAGTCCAGGTAAACAAAAGACGGAGATTCGACATACTAGAGAACATGGACATTTACAAACAACGGACATTCAACGGGGACGTTATAAACGAACAGCTCAACACTAGCTCAGACAAAATATTTAGACCGCTACAACTACTTAAACGAAAGACGCCAACTGACGGACACATGAACGAATACCATCAGCTGAAGCGATGACGAATATAGATCCAGATTTTATACTAATCCCGAAATATCAGCCGTGATTTATAATCGTACAAACGTTTCTTTAAACCTGTACTCACTCACAAGCAACTATACCAGACCTAAGCACAAATAACACGCTAAGAACGTAATCAATCTAATACGGATACGGGCAACGACCAACTACACGAAAACAATTTGCCTGCACACAAGCTATTGTTGCGATCTGGCTGCGGCGATAAGCAGTAGAAGCTGAAAGTGATGAAAAATCCCACAACCAAACCGCTAACAAGAATTTAGGAAGGGCCCACCAACAATCGACTCAAGTCAAAATTCAAATATATATAAATTTATTTATAATAAAAATATTCACCAATAATTATCATTAATCAAAATGAAAATGAAGAGGCACCTTTAAAAATATAATGGGGGACACTTAATTCTACTTATAATATATTACAATTAAAACACTTAGCTGTTTTTAATAGAAGTGCCGACTTAGGGAGATAGTACAGGCGAGAAGTAGGCTGGCTGAGGCAGGCCGGATCTGGCAAAAGGATTAGCAAGGTGTCACCAACCTGATGTTAATCCGTCCTGTCGGGGTCCTTAGGCCAGTTGCACACACAGCGCATTTTTCCGAGCGGACAACCTACCGTTGCTTACGGTCGGATATTCTACCGCCGCTTCTGATCGGATATTTTACCGTCGCCAATAGGCAGAAAAATTTACGTCGGTACCCAGAAGGGGAAGAAAAAATCGACTGTTTTGGATTCATCCAATTAATGAACGAAGAAATGAGGCTGACGCATTCTACACATTGTTAGATGAGTTGAAGCAAGAAATTTTTCAACTATTTCAGGATGTCAATGACTTCCTTTGATGAACTGCATGGCCGGTTAAAAGATACCATTCAGCGCAGAAATACAAAAATGAGGAACTGTATTCAACCGGTAGAAATTATTCCTTTCATTTTCTGGCATCTGGTCGAAGTCACTTCGTAATTTCACACACACAGCATGCCAAGCGATTTTCGTAGCATTTCGGTCCTTAAAACTGTCCAAAGTTTTATCCCAAAGCACAGGCTTTGATTCCACTAATGAAATAAGAATTTTATTATCAATTTCCTCACTCATGACAACAAAACACAAGGGGGAGAGGATACGCGGATGCGGAAACAAAACAGTAGGTGCATGCAAGAGAGTTCAACTGCCAAACGTATTAGCGGTAAAATCCGCTGTGTGTGCAAACGTTCATTTGGTTACGTAGGCCACTACTTGGAAGTGACGGTAAAACTTCCGTCGGCTCCAGTGGCACCGGGCGGCTGCACAGCTACCGCCGACGTTAAACTTACCGATCGTTTTTTTTCCGTCGAGTGTGCAAGCTCCAATGTACTACAGTGGACTACTGTTGGAACGGCGGCGACGGTAAAACATCTGCTCGGAAAAATCCGCTGTGTGTACAACTGGCCTTATATAGGCCTAGCCCAGCGGTGAACTTTGAACTGCCGATCAAAATACCCTCAAAAAGTGCATTTAACGGGAATTTATTATCGAAATTCATCCGTATTATTCATCCGTATCATACGTAGTGTACCGACGTTAAGAGCTGTGAATGTTATTATCAAAATCCATCGGCGTTATCTATGAAAATGCTAGAGCACATGGTGACTTCACTCCAAATTGGATATAACACTTATTTAAAGGTAAAAATAATACATTTAAGCATTCATAAACAATAATCTTAATGTGCTCTGTGCTGGGAATACTCAGAATATAAAATATATGGTCATTTATAATGGGCTTATGTAATGCAATGTCAATTTCATTACACTATTATCACCCTTCGTTTGACTAATGTAAGTTAACAGACACAGACTACGTATAACATAAAAAACCTAATACGGTGAACAGACGTATAAAACCTACTGACTAACGGACAACTAACTCAGTACAACTCTAGACGGCTTGAAGATGGTGCCTTCGCATCGAAAGCGCTTGCCAGACGTATTCTATCATCAGCCTGTAACGACGGTCTTCACCGACAGATATGAAAACAGCATTTTATAATTCAGTTTATTTAATGTTCAAAAGTTAGACCATAGAGTGACATCCGACAACAATTGTAATTCATTTTCGGAATATTTTTAGCAATACTGACTTTTAAATATTAACAAGTTCACTCTTGTTTCCAGTTTGTGTGATATAATAATGTATGTGACAACAGCTTAAAATGTAAAAATATTGTCTTTGTTTTTTTCGTGATAAAATATATTTGTGTTAAAGTGTTTTGGCAGTTGTTGTCGACTTTGCAACCACGTGGATAAAAATATTGCTCTCTGGCTTTCATTAACATTATATGTGACAGGGTGAAATGGGCTCTATTATATTCAATACAATCAAGAAGTTAAGGGAAGAAATATTAAAAATTAAGCGTAACAAAAACAAAGAACAGGTTATGAATGATCGGGCCGGTATAACTGGAAATTCATATTTAATGTCCTCTTGGGGAGAGGAGATGCATAAACATAGAGGTGGTCGGGCCACAAGACGGAATTAAGTTCCAAACTGTGAGGTAAAATAAAATCATGCCTCTTCCGCTGTTCAGTAGAATAATATTGCCGGTTTTATGTCCGGTCGTAAATGTTATTTAGAACCAACTGCATTATGTGTTCACTTGATTTTTAAAGGTAACTGTAGTTAATATTCAACAGTAATTCATTTTTTTTTGGTTCTTTTCTTAATATGTATCTAGAGGTTCTTTGAACGGTGGGTTTTATTAATACATCGTATTTAGTTCGTCATAATTAATAATGTGACATGAGACTTTCCGTGGTATAACAACTTAATGAGAAAGGCCTATGGGTAGGTTGGGGTTAATTGGAAACTGGAAACTATACGATAATTATGACGCTAGAGAAAAATGTGTTGTCCAAAATTTACCGAATATTCTTTCTCTTTTACATATTTCATTTGTTTTACATCGATGATAATATTGATGTTATAGCCCCAACCCTACGTGGCTCGATTCAGCCAGGATTATGATCACTAAATCTTCACGTACTTTTAAATATTGCATTGGCATTGAAGGAGTTACAACTGCATAAGAAGTCACTTATACGCTTAGAAATTTATAAAATAATTTTCAAAGGTGTTGTATGTATATTGAGGTTGTACTCATGAAGGAATTTTCGAAATTTTTCTTCAAATGTCCATCGATCCTACCTAGTAGATGACGAAAATGAGGTCCGGTCAAAACTGTATATATATATATATATATATATATATATACATACATATATATTATATTTGTCTGTTACCGCTCTAGCGGTCGCAATTTTTGTTTGATCGATCGACTCGATATTTAGTCGTTTTATGTTAAAAAGAAAGATCAAGTTCGTTAACGGCTGAAATCGGACCACGGGGCGGGGGGGGGTTTAGAGGGGAGGATTTTCGAAAATTCGAAATATCTCCGTTACAATTCGTCGGATCGAAAAATTGTACAGAATCTTTTTTTTTTTTTTTTTTTTTATTTATTTATTCATGGACACCACATCGAAGGTGATTTGCCCTTTTAAAATTAACAGCAGGTAACAATAACAAAGAATACCTTAACAACATGTAAAACAAATTAATATTATTACAAATTAAATCTACTATAAATATTGTTATATACATTTCTTCTCTATCTTGAATATTAACCGAGATATTTGCATTTTTATTAAATCTGGGCGGCTAACTCACGAAGTGTCTTTCCCGCCAAAAGCTAGTTCGGCCATTTCATTAACAGCTCGGCTCTCGTGAAATTTCTCTATTGTAAAACTTCACGTGGAAAATCTGCTTAGTTTACGCAGCCCCTGCGTGACGGACTTTTATAGTTTTCGGCCTTCAGTAAACCCTCCTTCCTTCTCATGTCTTATTAACAATAAGCTGTTATATTATGAAGCACATTATTTGAAGCATAAATACCGATTATTGTTCTCATTGAACTTTTACTTTTTGAAATAAATGCAAATACGTGGTAGACCGGGAAAATCTGCTTAGTTAACGCAGCCTTTGCGGGACAAACTTTTATATTTTAAATGTATAGATAGAGTAAAATATCTTATAAGTTGTTTATATTTTTGATATAATTTATGTTATAAATTTTTATACCATAAATTATAATAATAATTATTATAATTTGTTTGAATTTTTTATGTTATTAATTATTTATATTTTAACACATATTGTTGTATTATTATAAATTAATGCACAATTAGTTAACCTGCAGGAGGCCACACTTCTTGCAATTGGGTGTTGTTACTCTGAATTAATAAATTAGATAAATATTCTATCCTATTCGAATGATTATTTTTCTTTTTCAACACATTGTAAGTATCGATCAATTCTCTCAAACCGAGCGCTTTCCAGGATACTTAAGTTCCGATATTAACATTGTTTTAGCTCAAACTACACTCCTGAAGAGTCACTTCCATCTAAGGGAGATCAAGTTGAGGGAAGGGAAGGGGGAGGTCTGTAATAACCCACACCCTGATTGACTGCATAAAGAGCCTGCCAGAGCTCCGGAAGCCTCAATAATATGTCTCATGTCCATTTTAAATAAGGTCAAGGATAGTGGATCAGTTTTGCCGGGCTTCTTGGCAACCGATAGACTTTCCGTCAACAATGTCCGCCACGCAGGGGCTGGGTAAACTGAGCAGAATTCCCATTTGTGACACGTATTTGCATTTTTCTCAAAAATTGAAAGTTCAATGAGAACAATAGTTGGTATTTGTGCTTCAAATAATGTGCTTCATAATATAACATCTTATTGTTTATATGAGATGAGTAGGAAGGGGGGGGGTTTATTGAAGGCCCAAAACTCATGTTAGGGCGTGCGGTTAGCATTTGCGGTAATAATAATAGAGCTATTTCGTCACCAAAATGTCGGGGCGGGGAAGCTTTTTAGTCCCTAGTTTCGGCACCAAAATGTAAAGGCGGGGGGCTTTTTAAAGGCAAGAATAAGAGAGCATTAGACTGAAATATTTACTATTTTATGGAAAGATGAGGGGAAATAATACAAGTCACTATTTGAGTTATCCAAAGAATCAAGTATATTGAATTGATTAAGCAACATATAATACACTTTATAGATATAGAGGTTGAAAAAGAAACAAAGGAAACTTAACTTTCTAAAATAATTTAGCGGCAAGCCAATAATATATATATGATTCTGAGTACTCATTTGATAATTTGCGTAGATAATGCTAGCATTATTAGAAGTAGGTACCTGCGGGAAACATATACTTTCCTTGAAGTGGAGTCTTCTTCCGGTGTTATTTTCTGTGTTTCCTATAAGATTCTGTCTTCTAGCTGGTTGCGGTGATCCGTATATGATGGTAGCGTTGCGGGAGATGAAAGATTGACTTTAACTGTGGAGGTAGAACCTTCCCTGGAGAGACCAACTGAGCGGTTATCTATGAAGCGGTGCACACACTTTACTGTAACGGAGAAACGACCCCGGAGGGGGGCAAAGCCTCACTGGCCGTAGAAACGACCCCTGAGAGCTTCAAAGCCCAACTGAACTGTATCTTTGAAACTAACCGATGCCTTCTTGAGCTGCAACGTAGTTTCCGCTGTAGGCCACAGCCTTGGTGATCTGCATGTGTGTGGCAGGTTTGTGAATTCAGCGACCGCGGGAAATTCAAATGACGACTGAACACTATAAAATGTAAATATCTAGGTTAATAAACAAGATAGTGAAAATACGTACACATTTATAGAACACTACATCTTCAATTATATTGGTTTTGTACAATTTTTCAACCGTTAACAAACATGATCTTCCTTTTTACAAAAAAACAATTAAATATCGAATTTGATAACGATATATATAAAATTTTGAACGGACCACATTATCGTCATTTACAAAAATGTTTTCAAATGTCCATTGGTCCTACGAGGACAATGGACATTTGAAGACATTTTTTGAAAATTGCGTCATGAGTAGAACATCAATAGCAATTGCAATCAAATGCAAATACATATCTCGGTTAATATTCAATATAGAGTTAATTGTATATAACAATATTTATAGTAAGTTTAATTTGCAATAAGATTGGTTCTATAAAATTTTGCGATCCAACGTATAGTAACGGAAAAATTTCGCATTTTCGAAAATCCCCTCTTCTTAACCCCCCTCCCACTGGTCCGATTTCAGCTATTAATGAACTTGATCTTTCTTTTTGCATAAAACGATTAAATATCGAGTTTGGTAACGATCAGACAAAAATTACGACCGCTAGAGCGTTAAAATCTATATATATATATATATATATATATATATATATATATATATATATATATAATTTTGAACGACCTCAATAGCTGATTGTACTTAAGGGAGATCTTCTAAAACCGAAATTACTCGTATTGTCCAAATAAACATTTCCTAAAAAAGTCCGTCACGCAGGGGCTGCGTAAACTAAGCAGATTTCCCACGTGATGTTTTACAATAGAGAATCCCCCCCTTTAAACCCCACCCCCTCCCTCTAGTCCGATTTCAGTCAATAACGAACTTGATCATTCTTTTTAAATTAAACGGTTAAATATCGAGACGATCAAACAAGAATTGTGACCGCTAGAGCGTTAACAGATATATATATATATATATATATATATATATAATTTGGGCGGACCTTATTTTCGTCATCTAGGTAGGATCGATGGACAATTGAAGAAATTTTTCGAAAATTGCGTCATGAGTACGACCTCAATAGCTGATATCCCTTAAGGGAAATCTGCTAAAAGAACGAAACTACTTGATAGATGAAGTCATCACACAACGAATTTGCATGAATCTCCCGTAATAATGGACGATTAAAAACAATATTTGGTATATAAGCTTAGAATATAGTAGCTAACGAAATAACAGCGTTTTGACAGCTATTCTGACATGAGAAGAAGGGGGGGGGTGACTAATGTCTACAAACTAACTAACTATGTAACTATCTATATATTTGTCTGTTACCGCTCTAGTGGTCGCAATTTTTATATTATCGTTACCAAACATGATAAATAGTCGGTTTGTATAAAAAGAAAGTCAAGTTCGTTAACGGCTGAAATCGAATCAGGGGAGGGGGGTTTAGAGGGGTAGAATTTTGAAAATTCTTAATGTGTCCGTTGTTGTGCATTGGATCGAAAAATTGTATGTTCTATAAATGTTGTAATGTACATTTTTCCCCCTATCTTCATTATTAACCGAGATGTAGTATTTTTCAGTTTTTGCTACTTAGTAAACCCCTAATCTTACTCATCTCATATTAACAATATGCTATTATGTTATGAAGCATTTTATTGGAAGCCTAAATACCAAATATTGTTCTCATTGGACTTTTGCGTTTTGAGATAAACAATAATAAGTAATGCACATGGGAAATCTGCTTAGTTAACGCAGCCCCTGCGTGACGGACTTTTTTTTTTTATATCTAGCAGTTATCCGTGTATGTATGTAGTTTTATACATTTTGCTGTAACTTTAATATTAGCGGGATTTGTTTGTGTTTTTGTAGTTCGTTTTCAGCCTTGAGTGAATCCCCACTCGATCACAATAGATTTCCATATGAAACACATTATATCAATGAATATCTCACGTCCAGCTTTGTTTTCAAGTTTTTTTAACAATGAATTAATATTAAGTGAGAAATAGAAAAAAAAGTTTATCTACGACATCAGTGCTAGAATTATGAAGATGGCCGTCTCTCGTTCCTGCTCGTTGAAAAATTTGCTTAGTTTTCACTGCTTCGTTGTGACGGACTTTTCTCAGTTCTGGTCTGAATTTATTTACTTTTTATGACACTGTTAAAATATTGTGTGTTTTTAAAAACAATCACAACATTAATATAAAATGTCTAATCTCTAGACATAAAGCGAGTACTTGAATTTTAAAAGTCTGATTTTATTAGTCAATAATTTTCTTACTATAATGAAAAACGTGTTACTGATTAGTACATTTTCTGTGTAGACTAGACTTGAGGAATGATTCTCTTAATTCAATTCTACAACAGACAACTACTGACTTCGTGATTTGCTATTCACCATTGCAAAAGCGAATTGGAAATCACAATCGTTTGAATTGGATTAGCATATCTGTTGAACTCATTTGTATGATTGTTAGCAGCACATTTATTCCTTCGACTTTCCTAGTTGAAAATTACTGTTTTGATGAAATCCTAACAACATTTTCTATACGCGTGCAATGAAGGCGTGGAATGAAATTAAAAAAAGAAAGAAAAATGATAGAAATTCTATTCTTAAAATTGATCCCGATGCAAAAAGTGCACTATGGATTAGGATGTTGGTCCTATTTCATCCGCACAACTAATTCAAATTTAGTGTAAAATCCCCACCTTTGCTCCAACCCCTAATAAGGAGTTGTAGAGCTTTTACCCCAAAAAATGCCGCCACCCCAATGCAAATGTATTACATTCCCACAAAACCTTACCATTTTCCGGAGCATAAATTTATAATCACCAATTGCGTCTCAAGAGACTTTTGCAGAAAATTTCCCTTTTAGCAGACATCTATTTAGGGAAATCAGCTATTGAGGTTGTACTCATAACGGAATTATCGATAAATTTCCTTTAGTGTCTAACGATCCTACCTAGTAGATGGCGAACATAAGAAGATCCGTTCAAAATCATCTCTCTCTCTCTCTCTCTCTCTCTCTCTCTCTCTCTCTCTCTCTCTCTCTCTATATATATATATATATATATATATATATATTTACCACTCTCGTAATATTTGTCTTATCGCTACAAAACTCGATATATAAGCGATTTACGTAAAACTAAAGATCAAGTTCGTTAACAGTTGAGACAGGTCAGTGGATCTATTTTCTCTATCATGAATATTGTTGCGAAAAATAAATACATGAATAATCATTCAGAGAGAGAGAGAGAGTCGCGTATTTGTGATGTAGATCAAAGAAGCCGACATAAGGTCTCGCGCCTACTAGACACGTCCTGACCAGCGTCGAATGGTCCAGACAATTCCCCTTTGATGTATGCCGACCACCTATATAAAGAACCAGCGAGTCAGTTTTCTTCTCAAGTGCTCATATGTGCGTTCGGTGCTACAGTGCGACTTAGTGCAGTGCGGTAAAGTGTTTTTATAAGAAGAACAGTGTTGTGCCTTGACTGTAAGTAACAGTTTAGTGCCGTGTTTAAGACAGTGCAGTGCCGCGAAGTAAAGGACAGTGCAGTGCCGCGAAGTAAAGGACAGTGCAGTGCCGTCTTTCTGTGAATTTCAGTGACCGTGAGTAAATTATTGGACTGTGTAATCTGAAGAACAGTGACGCTATCAGTGTATACTGTGAGTAGTAATTAAGAATAATTACCAAGTTTATGGTGCATTGTGAAATAAATTGTGCAGTGATAAAAACTGTGAAACTTGCGAGTATTTAATTTTGCAATCCAAAACAACTCTTATTAAAAACGTTTATTATTGGTTTTGGTAATAAAACGTAACAATATTAACGGAGATATTAGCAGTTTTTAGCTTTCATTAAAATCCCACTCCCACTCCTACTCATGTCATATTAACAATTAGCTGTTATGTCATGAACCACTTTATCGGGAGTTAAAATACCGATTACTGTTTTGATTGAACTTCTACAAACATGTAAATTTGTCCCGGGTTGAAGCCATAGTTTAAGACTTTACGTTCATAACTCGCAAATGTTTATTTGTTCTACACCTTACTCGATATGTATCTGAGTAACACTAAAGATCATATTGGGGGAGGTTTAGAGTGGTAAAAATTAAAATATACAAAATATCTCCGTAACTATGTTTTGGATCGAAAAATGTTATGGAACTAATCTTGTTAAACTATTGATTCTCTAAAATTGTTGTTACATACATTTTCCCTTATGTTAAATATTAAGTTTAACTATTTATTTGGGTTTTCGTACAAATACATAATAAATAATTCCTCTATGCAATTAATAATTTGAGGTGCAGACAACTCCATACATGAACTGGGGCTCCCTAACCCCAAAATTGTCCCAGTGGGACATCATTAAGAAAGGAGCAAGCACCCTGAGAAGGAGTTCTGTCCGTCTTCATGCAAAAAAAAAAAACAATATATAATTGAAATAATACTCTTCACTAAAATATAAAGGATCACGAATCCTACCACACTTCCTGGTCTTGGAAAACGGTGGCCAAGTGGATTGCCTCTTCCAGCCTCAGCCAATGCTTTGTCTTCCACCCAGTTGTCCATTCCTCGCGGCAAATACGCCCCAGACTGTCCAGGAACCGCAAAGCACCAGGATGTTGATCCACTGCATTGCCGTACGGCTCATGCCTAAATCCCGCAATCCGACGGCACTCTTCTTACACCAGACACCTTTGTAAGACAGAGTCACTGGGAGTACTCGGACCATGCCTGGCTCAACCTCGGCGACCTGGGCACCCGCCCTCTTCAGCTCCAACCTGTCGTATTTGTCCTTCTTCCTCTGAAAGATGTCCTCCAATGGTCCCGCTGCTGTAACAATATGAATATGAAGCTGCCCTTCAGGAACCTTATGTTAAATATTAAGCAAGATATCAGTGCTTTCTTGTTTCAGCGTTCAGTACACAGGGTTTAACAGACTTTAGTACGAAACATTTGAGATAGGATTCCAGACTCAATTTCGGACCAAAAAGTTCATATATGTTCAGGTCTTATTCTCACTTACTTTGGAAATATTACAGTTTACTTCATTCTTTAAATTTGAGTTATTCTTTCCCGTGTAACAAAACATATCGCCAGAAGTTATGCCAATATCGAAAATCTGAGTTTACCATTCGAAAGAGTAATACTTAAAATGATGCCCCAAGCGTAACCACTTGGAAGAACTAAGGAGATTTAATGTGAATAAGTAACTTAATTTTCTTTCTCTGTAAGCTTTCTTCTGTTATTACTTCACTATCTGAAGAAAATATGTTAACACTCAAATTTCAAAAAAAAAAAAAAAAAAACTTCTACATTTAATAAGCTGCAAAACTCTCCTTTACGTTTTCAAATCCCAACGATATTCTTCATCGCAAAGATATTCTAGATTGCAAAAACGAATTTTATTTCAGCACAACTAAAACAGAACTTTTTAATAAAATGCATAAAATTAGTTTTGAGATATAATTCTAGGCAAAAATTACAATTCGGTTATAAAAAAGAAACAACCTTGTTTATTATAATTTTTAAAAAAATATGTGGGAAATCTTCTTAGTTTATGTTAGTGCTTAGTGTATCATCCTGAATGATTTCCCAACCAAGAAATACCTGGGGGGTAAACCTCCCCTCCTCCTTTCTTTCCTGCCTCCTGAATATTCTTTGATGCATTTTTGAAATTATAACTTTTATAAGTTCACAATTCCAGCTCCGGTAGAATATTATTTTAATGTCTTCCAATGCCTTATATTTTTTATTTAACTTTTTTATATTGTAAAAGAAGGTTAGACAACTTCATATAAAAAAGGTTAGGGAACCCAAAAATTAAAATAAAAGTCTGAAACTTTGTGTGCAAGTAGAGTAGTTCAGCCGTAACCAAAAAAAAAAAAAATTGTTAGTGTGGAATTTTGATTTGAAGGGATAAATCACCTCTTGAAAAAAGTCAGTTTTTCTATTTCTGGAGTAATATTATTAAAACGGTAACAGATATAAAAAAGTTTCAAATTCCAGTTTTATAGTTCTTAATGTACTTTATTATTATTATTTATTAACGTCCACTTTTTGCAACTTAGGCTAATCGGGACGGGTTATCTACAGGTTACCACCCTTTTCTAGCCAGGGTGGGATTTTAGGACGTTATTTAATGAATTTCGTCACTAAATAATTTCCATTGCCCAGGCAAGAATCGAACTCGCCACTCTAGGTTTACCATGTGAGATAAAGGTCAACGCTTTAACTCGCATGGCTAACCTGAGCCCCAGAAATGTACTTTAAAACTTGTGTAATCAGATTTTTTTTTTTTAATATCACAGTATTTTTCAAATTGTATCAAATTTTTTTGAATTTTCGGGTTCACTAACCACCCTTGTATGAAGTTGTCTAACCTTCATTTACAATATTGAAGTATTAAATGAAAAATATAAAGAAATGGAAGAAATAAAAATAATATTCTAGCGGGGCTTGAATTGTGAACTTATACAAATTATCATAAGGAAGGAGGAGGGGAGGCTGACCCCCTAGGTATTCCTAGGTAGGAAAATCGTTCAGGATGCTAACCCGAATTTTTCGAATTATCGGGCTTGCTAACCTCCCTTGTTAGTGGAAAGTGCGAGGGCCCAACAGCAAAGAGCGCATGTAGGCTCAATGCTTGTCCGATTTTCAAATGGCATTATCTTTTGATTCCCTATGATGGTACGTTAAGTGGCTATATTTTTCAAAACATTGCTAAGAAATATGAAAGGGAGCCAATTAACATTGTTTGCTTGTTAATTTTTTTTTGTACTATAAGGAAAAGATTATTTTGAAATAATATCACTTTTAAGATAAATCGGAGATTGCAAATGCTATCTGTTTGATTTAAGAGGAATGCACTGAACAAAATTATGAGCATAAAATAGATGTGCTCATTATTTTCGAAATGTAATGAACTTCAACTACGTGGAAAATGTTGGTTACAGCAGCCTCTTGTTCGTTGGGGAGGCATCCAACTACACAACTTCCACGGGAGAAGAAAAAAGGAATGCCCAAGAAAAAAAGAACTTGGAAGATTGCTTACAGGGACTAGTTGTTTTAGGCATCCCATAAGATATAATCGGTGGGTATAGGGAGGTATATTTGCAGGCATGAGGAAAGGGTAAGGTAGGGGAAGGGTGTACTGTGCCTACTTGTTGTAAGAAGGAGGCGTTAAAAGAGAAAAAGGACTGGAGGGGGGAGGCCACCCTGGAGCGGCGCCATTACCAGCCGATTTATGTACAGGACTAACTCCGTGTTCCCCATTGAGGGCGGCCATTGAGGCCCCAGCCCCGACCTGGTCATTATTTATTAATGAGCCCTCGCCGGAAACAACACTTCATCTTGTCCGACGCCCGACCGAGAAAAAACACCCGCCGCACTCTTTTTTATTTGCTGGTGTGCTTGAGTCGGACGCCGATATGTCGCATCGAGAGCTGGGAGAAACCGGTTGATAAAGGAACGGCGGGCGCCCTAACTGGAGGGCGGACTAGGCGATTCAGCCGGACACCTCCAGGGAGTATTGCTGGTCCCCCAGAGCTGGCATCTTCCTCCAAGGGGCTATGTGACACTACTCCTTCATCAATCATACCTCCTATCATGCCTTGTCCTTCTGTCGGCAGACCACCTACCTCCATCATCTAGTGGTTCAACCGGAATTAAGAAGCTGTCCACCTCATCGCGAGACACGGACACCTAAAATAGATGTTACACTATTTATAAATAAAATAAATTCTTCATATTTTCATGGTAAGGGTCTCCAATAAAAATCATTTTTCCGTCCAAACTTTTTTTATACTGCCATAAATGTTTCGTTGCTTACATGCCACCTCTTCAGGGGCTACCCATTTCTGAAGTGCTTGTCTTCTCTTACGTTCGTTGCGACTGCCCTCACTGGGGAGGTTGTGGAGTATCATCATCAACGTCGTGTCAGTATCAATGACCTCCACAGTAAGGACAATCGCAACGAACGTCAGAGGGAAACGAGCACTTCAGAAATGGATAACACCTGAAGAGGTGACAAGTAAGCCACGAAACATGTAGGGCAGTATGAATAATGTTTGGGAGGAAAAAATGTTTTTATTGGTGTCCCTTGCCATGAAAATATGAAGAACATACAAATATTTGGTCCAGAATAAGAAAAATAAAATTAAGTCCTTCACGCAGGGACTGCGTAAACTAAGCCAATTTCCTGGTACGACACACTATTGATCTCATCTCACCATATTTTCCCTATTTATAAATGAAACTGTGATGGGCAGAGACAGGAGTTTCCTGAAGTCTGAACACAAAAAAGTACGAATAACTCTCTTAATATTTGAGCAACAAGAAAATGTTTAGAACAACAATTGCATACCATCAATAGTTAGACAAGATTGATTCTACAACGTTTTTGAAAACGATTCATAATAACAGAGATATTTTGAATATTCAAATTCCCCCTCCCTTGAACCCCCCTCCCCCATATTCTGCCCCGTTAAAATACACCAGAATTTAAATTCCACCACCTGGAAATATTATTTTACTATTTTATGTAAGATTTGTTTTTTGCAATTTTTCGAGCTGACATATAATAACAGACATACATTTATAATAATTAAATTACACCTCTAGACGACCCTCCCACTCATCCGATTTCAACCGTTAACGAATTTGATATTTAATTTTATATAAAGCGTTTAAATATGGAGTTTGATAACGAAAAAACAAAAATTGCGACAGCTAGAGCGATAACAGACAAGTAAATATACATTAGAGATGCATTGTACTAAAATAGCCAATCCAAGCTCACATTGTTTGAGCTTAGTTATATACATATAGTAAATTTGAGTAGAAAGCCATTCCAATAATTCTAACATTTCACAGGAAATAAGTTATCACAATTAATTGTGTTAGTCTCCCGACAACTGCCGCTCCCGCTTGAGAGTTATCATCATTGCTTTACTTAAATTATTCATTCATAACATTAAACAATTTACTATTAATTTATATACATGGTGTAAATAAATAAAAGTGGTGCCTTTAACCTAAAAAATAATAAAAAAATACATTGTTAAAGCTAGGTTAGGTAAGCAGATCCAACCCTCCCTGTAATATCAAATCATATTGAGTTTAAACGCATATGGTCTTTTGTCACAATGAAATTACCAAGTAACATGTCGGAGGAAATAAGACAATATATACCACAATTAAAGAATTTGATTTCGCAGAATTTCCGCTATCACACGTTGTGCAAATTCAGCATGAGTTTGTTTAAATAATGCATAATAAAAATTAAATAATAGAAATGCTCTCATAGTTTACATTTCTATTGGAAATAAATAACGAGGTTATTTTCTAATTAAAATAAATAACAAATGAGGAGGGGAGGGGTGGAGATTTATAACCTCCCTAATCTGTATCACACTTAGAACCATTATATAAGTCTAAAACAAAACTTTATTTGTCATAATATCAAATAAACATTAATGATTACTAAGAAAATTGGTCTCCTGCAATATTATTTAGTGTATATCACGTTTATACTGCTTCACGACAAACGTTTATATAACAAAAGTTACTTCAAATATCAAAATAAACAACTTTTGTTATGTGTACTTTTGACGAAAAATGAATTTGGAATGAATAATGGCGATTTTCATTTCACGCCTTAGGACCCCCACGTCTGCTCACTCCTGAGCACCGTGCTGTCTGGCTCAGTCGTTTCTGTTCAATAAAATTGTTGACTCCCCCGATAGTTTTTAGCGTATAGATCGTTTATACTCCGTTATTTGACAAAAGATAGAAAATAATCATCATTTGCTACATACATGCTTGCTGAAAAACCAATAGGAAACGAAATATGGCGATTCTTCATTTCATACCTCCCTTACAACTCCCCACCTCCTATTCGCTTCGGAAAATTTTAATATAGCTTATGATCAGTGGATACTATTAATAATGCCTCATACTATCCCACTTACGGAATTTTGTTGAGTTCGGTTTAATCTTTTGTGCCCTTTAAAATTGTTTACCCATTCTGAGTTTTTAGTGTATATCTCTTTTATGCTTTGTTATACGGCAAAAGAGTATATAACAAAACAAAATAAACAAAATTTGTTATGTGTATATTTGCCGAAAAAAACTATAGGAAACGAAATATCGCAATTTTTCATTTCAGGCTTCCATTATGACCCCCTCACCATTCGTCTCTGAGAATAAATAGCCTAAAGTCTAAGTTGGGTTAGTAATATTACACATAACGAGTTTAATGAAATTTGGTTCAGCCGTTTTGGCGTGAAAGGTACTCGTAACAAACAAACAAGCAGACATCAAAGCCAACAATTTTCTCTCAATGCCATGTGAAACAAAAAAGTACCGTGAAATTTCGAAAAAAAAAATCAATGTAAGACTGACATTACAAATATATATATGTATATATATATATATATATATATATATATATATATATATATGTGTGTGTGTGTGTGTGTGTGTGTGTTCGAGAAGGAGTAAAAAAAGAAATAACAGCTATACAAGTTTTCTCTATCTCAAACATTAATTGAGTTATTATTTTTTTTTTTGGTTTGATCCGATTTTGACTGAGTCAGTAAACATTCTATGTCCTGTATAAATATCAATACCCAGGATACCTAGTTGGGGAATCTGCTTAGGTTACATATCACTCTGCTCTATTTTTCCCCAAAATACAGCCTTTCGAAACGGGGCTTGAAGTTAATGGTGGAAATGAAATAGTCAGTGTTAAAGATGTTTTATGTGAAAATCCCATGACTAAGAGTGGTGGTTAACTGCAGGCTGAAAAAATAAAATACGACTTACTCGCTCAATATTCGCGTCAGTGAACATTTTACTTTCCTTTATACTTTATAAATTTGTTTTTTTTTTTTGAACTCGACGAAAATAACGGATATATATATATATATATATATATATATATATATATATATGTGTGTGTGTGTGTGTGTGTGTGTGTGTGTGTGTGATTTGTAATTTACTCCCTATAATATCACACACATGGTAGGAATCAAAGGGCATTTAAAAATAAATATCGTTCCTTATATTTCGTTAGGAGGAGGAGGGGGTGGTTCAGAGGGTGAATCCAAAATTCCAAATATTTCCGTTTTAACGACACGATTTGCAGACTTCTTGTAACAAATTTTATTGCAAATTTAATTTCGTGTAAATATGTTCTATTCATGTTTTCTTTATTTGGAATATTAACGGATATATTATTTTTTTTTCAAATTTGATTATCGAGGAAACCCCCGCTTCTAAATATCATATATTTAAATTTTTTATGCTCTAGCAGGCGCAATTTTGGTTTGATTGTTATAAAACTCGATATTTAAACATTTCATAAAGTTTGTTAATGGCTGGAAATGGAGGGGGGTTTCGAAAATCCATAATATCCCCGTTATTATTAGTCGGATCGAAAACTTGTATAGAAGCAATTTTATTGAAAATGTAAATCTCTATGAATGTTGTTATGTATATTGTTTTTCTAATCTGAATATTAAACGAGATATTTCAGTTATTTAATTTTCGGAATTCAGTAAACCCCCACTTTTAGTCATTGTACATTAACAATAAGCCAATACATTATAAAACGTCTTAGTCGAAGCTTAAATACCAAATTTTGTTTTCAACGGGCCATTATAATTTGAGGTACATGCAAATAGGTTGTCTGAAGATGTAATCGATTGAAATTTTACGTTCTATACAAGAAAATGTTCAGGAGATCTAAACCATACTCTATATTTAATCGTTTCATTTAACGCTAAAGGTTAGTTAATTACTGAAAACGGACGAGCAATAGGAGCAATGATTCGAAATTTCAAAATTTCGCCGTTATGAGTCAGATTTAAAATAGATATAGAGCAATTCTTGATAAGCTATCTATGCCCTACAATTATTATTTTATACATTTTTTTTGTAGTTCAAAGATTAAGCAAGTTATTCGCACTTTCTTGTTTTCAACCTTCAGTAAGCCGCCACTACTATTCATCGGATTTTTTCTTAGAATTAAAGAATACCATGTGACCATGTGAGACGATATTACTAGTGTGTCTCTCCAGTACGTGGGAAATCTGCTGGGCTTACGCAGCCCCTGTGAGGTGGACTTCTTCCCATCCTTATGTCCTTGTCATGGTCAATAAAAATATGTTTTCGAAGATCGTGTCATGAGTACAACCTCAATAGCTGATATACCTTCAAGGAAATCTGCTGACATGAATTATTTGTATGCAGAATGACCCAATAACTCATCTAACGAGGAATATTAATTTATAATTGAATGGATTCGTGACATTATTAGAATTTAATCGTGGAAGAAAATGTTAACCGGCCAAAACAATAAATAAATACTTTTAAATCTATTTTTTTTTGTTATCATTTTTTGAGCTTATTTATGTCTCTGTGTAAGCTTTATATTTAATGTTCAGAATAACTAATCTAGGAATGATTTTAGTTTTTTGGAAAGAGGAGATTCTCTTCTTCGCTCCATCCAATGAGAAAAAAACGTATTGAATTATAAAATAAAAAAGATTTCTTTCTTACCATGAAGTTGAACGATCAAAATAAAAAAAATAAAAATAAAATACTACTAAAAGCAATGAGGTATATTTGTAATGCACACACCGTCAACAAATGTACCAAAACCATTGACAATTTTTTAGATTATGTCCCTCGAAAAAATTTCAAACTCACATCTATAGTGCTTGATACATCAGGTTACTTATGAAACCATGATAAAACAGATACCACAATGGGAGCAACCAAGTATAATTAACACAATGGTTTGTTCTAGACGTAAGCTACGTTTATGGTGAAATTTGAAAGTTTAAATACCAATATTTATCGAGTAATTCCATTACTCAGTTTATGGTAGAATTTTTTTATTTAATTTATTTATGGTCATCACATCATAGGTGATTTGCCCTTTTAACAGTCAAGAATTGTACATAGTGAAATAACAAAAACAAAATAGATAAGAGAAAACAACAAATACCAAAAAACAATGACAAATAACAAAAGTGAAATAGATAAAAATTTTATAAGTGAACAATAAAAAACAAAAAAAAAACAAATAGGTGATGAGCATAGTTGGGCGTGATCAATAGGAAATGAATGCCTGCAAATAGTACTTTGGCTAGTGATTATCATAATTTCCTCCTACAAACGAATGTAATATAATTAATGCGTATAATCTGAAATGATATTCCTCGCCACAGACTTAATTTGTATGTTAAATTTTGTCGTATATTATGTTATTAGTGTATGGGCTGCCTTTTGTCAAAAGTTCTTGTAAGTCGTAGAGGGGTTGAAACCTGATTCTTGAAGACTTTCGGAAACGGAAGAATTTTCTTGGTGTGAATTTAAGACAAGAAAGCAACCCAAATTGGGCGAATGAATATGAACTCACATAGAGTTATTGTAAACAGAAATATTAGTCCAACTCTCATTAACACGTTTATAGTAGACATTCATTTTTTCTATAAAATGAAACAACAGAAGTTTGAAATGGTAACTCCTGTCAGCATTTAACTTTCTTAGTGATTCATTTGCATATACATGTATATATATATTATATATATATATATATATATATATATATATATATAGATCTTATTCTGGAACCAATATTCTTTATAGTTTAGTGGCAAGGGTCGCCAATAAAAACACCATTCTTTCCCGTAGATCTTATTTAAAACTACCCTTAATGTTTCGAGACTTACATATCACCTACTCAAGGGTCTGTCAGTCTTTACATTTGTTGATACGACTCTTCTGCGCCCTCCCCTTACCGCTCTAAAATTCGTAGAACAAAACTTTGTTTGATCGTTGAGTGCGTTACCAAACTCGATATTTAGGCGTCAACATAAAATTAAAGATTAAATTTGTTAATGGTTGAAATTGGACCCAGGGGTGTTTAGAGAGCGTAAAATCGAAAGTTTTTAATATATACGTTATTACCACTGGAACTGTATTTAATTTCCTCCGTTGTTCAAAATGTAAAATTTGGGATGCTACAGTCAAGTTAAACCATGCAATTGCTAGAGCAACATTATTTTATGGAGCATCGTATGGTGTCAGATATCTCAACTAGAACAAGTAGAAATAAAGTTTTATAAAAAGCTTTTACAATTGATTTGAAGCACTCCTAACTATATGATGATGCTTGCAGTAGGGGCAAACTATATTTTTTTCCCATATAACCAAAACAAGTATCATCTGGCTATGCAAAATTCTCCCCATGAATAGTAGTAGATGCCCCCGACAATGCTATAACCGACTCGTCGTTCTTGATCAAGTGCAGTCTAATAATATTAAATTTAACTGGGTAACTCAAGTAAAGCTATTATTTATCTCTTAATTTGGAAAATTTATCGTTGAATCAAGACCAATTATTACTAAAGAGATACTTAAAGGAATGCATTTTACTCTAAGAAATCAGCTATTGTTCCGAGATTTAGAAAACAAAGATAAATCAGGGAGTAGTATTCTATACAAAAATATGCAGGTAATTCCAGAATTTTCTCAAAATTATTTTCATTTAAACCTCTCTTATCCAATATATAAATTGATATCACAAATTAGAACCTCTAGTAATTACCATATCAAGTTAACAGTAAATAACATTGTCTGCGCTATAAACCCCAAACTAAAATGCAATCTATACAATATGGGTGCGCAAGAGGAAATATACCATATATTCATCTATTGCCCAATTTACTCCGCATTAAGAATCAAACTCATGACCAATATTCTTCTTGTAGATAATGAAAGCAGGTTTCATGAAGTTATTAATACTTCATCCCGAGATGATCTAATGCTGCATTATAAATATTTTGCCAGTGTGGTTAAATTAAGGTCATCATTATTAGCTTTGAAATATAAACATAATTTTTATAATCCATATTTTCTCTGTAAGTTAAGTATTCTTTAATCATTTTCAGTATATGTGAGATTATTTTTAATTTTATTTATTTACTTAGAAAAAGAAGTTCTGCGAATTTTTTTTTCTACATTAATTATTTTTAGCAGATTTTCCTTAAGGGAAATCAGCTATTGAGGTCGCACTCATGACGCGATTTTCGAAAAGTTTTTTCAAATGTCCATGGAACCTACCCAGGAGATGACGAAAATGAGGTCCGTTCAAAATTATATATATATATATATATATATATATATATATATATATATATATATATATATATATATATATATATGTGTGTGTGTGTGTGTGTATATATTTGCCTGTTAACGCTCTAGCGGTCGCAATTTTTATTTGATAGTTACCAAACTCGATATTTAAACGTTTTATGCAAAAAGACAGAACGAGTTCGGAAATCGCTGAAATAGGACAAGTGGGAGGGGGGGTTTAGAGGGGGGATTTTCGAAAATTCGAAATATCTCCGTTACCATACGTCGCATCAAAAACTTGTATAAAACCAATCTTATTGAAAATTAAATTTACTATAAATTTTGTTTTATACATTTATTCTCTATCTTGAATATTAACCGAGATATTTGCATTTTTATTAAATGTGGGCGGTTAACGGGCGAGTGAGTTTCCCGCCAAAAGCTAGTTCGGCCGTTTCCGTAACTGTTCGTCTCTCGTATGGAGATTTCTCTATTGTATAACTTCACGTGGGAAATCTGCTTAGTTTACGCAGCCCCTGCGTGACGGACTTTTTTTTCTGTTTTTGTGGTTGCTTTCAATCATTCTATTTTTATTATCGTTTAGCCAAATTCAAAAACGTGTTATTAATTATATATAATCAATAATTGTATCATAAAACAACTAATATAGATAAACACAATTATATAAGCTGAATCCCGATTGCATGGGAATAATCCTGAAAGCAATTTTAAATATAACCTTAATCTTAATATTTACGTCGTTAAGAGCAATATCAAAAACACCATATAACCAATCCTGCAAATTTAATATTTCATTCTCACTAACTGAAATATTTTTATTTTTTAAAAATATAATAGTAATATCAAATACGTTATTAGCCAAGATCGGACATGGGGGAGTGGGGATTTGTAGTTTGGTAAAGGTATTATAGAAAAGCAAATATCTCCGTCAGTCGAATCGAAATATGTTATTTCGGCTAGCGGTCGCAATTATTGCTTTAACGTTACCAAACTCGATATTTAATTGTTTTATGTAAAAGAAAGATCAAGTTCGTTAATGGCTCAACTCGGGCCAATGGTAGGGGGGGGGGTTAGAGGAGGGAATTTCGAAAGTTTAAAATATTTCTGTTACCATACGTCTGATCGAAACATTGCATAGAGCCAATCTTATTGAAAATGTGACGGTCTATAAATATTGTTATATACATTTATTCTCTATCTTGAATATTAACCGATATATTTGCATTTTTCAGTATTCAGTCTTCAGAAAACCCCCACTTCTACTCATGGTACATAAACAATATTCTGTTATATAATAAACCACATTATTTGAAGCTTAAATGCCAAATATTATTTTATGAAGCCCCCCCCCCTCCCCACTTATTATGATTTTGGTTTACTAAGATCTGATTGTTTGAGGTAAAAATAATTCTGATTCATTATAATTTACCACTAGAAATAGTAAATAGTTTTCAATAAAATTAATATGTTATATTAAGATATAATTCATTAATTGCTCTTCTTTCCAGTGTAGATTCTATCTATTCAGCGCTGCGATGTTGGCTGCCATATTTGTTTTTAAGTCCAACGCTTTCCGATGTAGATATTATTAATTTGTAAATTGACTGAAAGATTTCTTTTTATCGTTTGTATTTATTCGCTTAACATTCACGGCGTTACTAGTATGTAGATTTATCTGTCTTAAACCTTCCCGTAGGAAATCTGCATAATTTACGCAATCCCTGCGTGACGGACTTTTTAAATAGCTAATAATACTAAAGAATGAAACCTATCTAGGTAGAACACTGTGGAAATAGTCTTTTTTCATAATGACATTACCATTAACGTCTAATTGTTATGATGGTACATATAGATATAACATTAAGATATCGGAAATAAGATAATATATTAGAAAAACTAATCCCCTTGTCTTTTAGACAACTATTAGAAGAGTATCCCAACTTCCGCTATCATTCCTTGTGCTAATTCAGCATGATTTTGTTTAAATAATTGTTATACAAATTAAATAACGAAAATGCTCTTATAGTTTACAGTTTTATTGGAAATAAATAGCAAATGAATGAGAAAGTGGCGACAGAGATATATAACCCCACTAATCCGAATTATATTTGGAGTTATCATATGTGAGTAAAACATAAAATCATTTGTCATAATATGCATTCATTAAAAACACTTAAATAAGCTTTAATAAAATTAATGACTCTCGCTATAGTTTTAGCGTATATCCCGTGTTTACTTAATTTTATGAAAAAAGTGAATGCAACAAAAGTTACTCTAAGTAACAAAATAAACAAACTTTTGTTATGTGCATGTTTGCCGAGAATCTAATAGGAAAGAAATTTCACGATTTTTTTCATTTCAGGCCTCCCTCATAACCCCCCTCCCGTTTGGACCTAAAATTTTAATATAGCTTATCATCATGGAAGAATTAATGCAAATTCACATACCGAGTTTTGTTAAGTTCGGTTCAATCGTTAGTGCCCAACAAAATTGTTGGCTTCCGTTTTAGTTTTTAATGTATATCTCGTTTATACTTTGTTATACAGCAAAAGTTAATATGACAAAAGTTACTTTAAATAACAAAATAAACAACTTTGGCCATGTGCATATTTGCAGAAAACGAAATACCGCTATTTGTAATTTCAGGCCTCCCTTACAACCACCTCTCCTGCCTTTCCCTAGAAATGTTGGTATGGCTTATTATATTTAAGGCGTCAGTGCTAATACACGTACCGGGTTTTATTTAGTTCGGTTGAGTCTTTTGAGCCAAATAATATTATTGACTTCGGCTTGTTTAATTTTTAGCGTATAACGCATTTACACTTCGGTATATGACGAAAGTGTATATAACAAAAGTTACTCTAAATAACAAAATAAACAACTTTTGTTATGTTCATATTTGCCGAAAAACCTATAGGAAACGAAATGTCGATATTTTTAGTTTCAGGCCTTCCTTATAACCCCCACTCCCGTTCGTCTTAGAGAAAATTAATATAGCCTAACGTCTAAGTTGGGTTAGTAGTAATATACATACCGAGTTTCATAAACTTCGGTTCAGCCGTTTATACGTGAAAAGGTAACAAACAAACGGACACGAAAGAAACAATATGCAGTTTTGGTGTCTCTGAAATGTGAAACGAAAAAGTATCTTGAAATTTCGAGAAAAAATCAATGTACAGACAGAGTATACAATTATATATATATATATATATATATATATATATATATATATATATATATATATATATATATATATATATATATATATCAAATAAAGGGTTAGAACCGCCAGTATAAATGCTACTGCTCCACTGGAATGGGAGCCACGATGATAATGTTTAGAATCCTGAGAGTGAATCAATAAATTTCCTTTTGCTGACGGATGAACCTCCCTAGAGTTTGGACCTCTTCGGCGGACATAAGCTCGTTGTATTTACCCATTACGATTTTTATAAATTTGTGAACCGTTACTAATTATTTCAGGTATGACGTTACCTCCGAAATGATGGAAGGGTTTGAAGAACGTTAGAAGACCTTGAAAGAAAGACGCCTAACCCTTGGCAACTAAATTATGCATTCTGAACGAGGAGGGGAGGAAACATTGCCAATTTAGTCTAAGACGCTCTTCATTTAATTGATGTTTACCGAGTCCCCTAGCAGCGAAGGAAATTATTTTTTTAAAAAAAAAAATATTTGGGAGTTACAGAGGGTTTAAAATTAATGAGTTTCACAAGAATAATTAATGAAATGGCTAAATGAGCAGCGAGTTCGTCATTACATACTGAGCATCGATAACTTGACTTGATTGATGTGAATTTAACTTTCATGTAGATCAGACAAGCAAAGTAAAACATCTTTAACCATGATTTATTATTTATTAGCCTTAAATTTAAGCACAATAATTTGAAAACTAATTGTACTTCAATTCAATAGTTTAAGCGGTTTATAAAATGGTTTGTTTAAATCTAAATGAAATTGATGAAACAGCCTTCTGTGCACTTTCTAGCTCACAGACTACTTGGTCTCAAAAAGTACACGTCAACAACAGTTACGGGATAGATCGAGATAAAAAGATTTTTTACTAATCACGAAGCCATGTAAATGTTCATTTAGAAATAATTATGTTGAAATTCATCGTAATTACATTTTACCTATTATGCATTTCAAAGTATCGAAATCTTTTCTTAGTCTCATATATTTAAGACTATTTAGGAAATGTTTATTAGTCACTTTATTGATCATTTTGTAAAAACCTCCTAGTCAGTAATGTATGAATCAAGTTATATAGCGCTGTTACAAATATATTCCCATTTCAATTATAGGTGGTATAATTTTTATTAATGTAAATGATAGTGGAATTTGCAATTGAATCAGAAACATGCATATATGAAAGTGTATAACCGTTAGCCGGGAAAAATCTGGAGAGGAGGAAGGTATTCTTGAATATTTCCAAATGTTGATTATTTTTACGTATTTATGGATGAAATCCTAAAAATGTGCAAGCGGAGGACAGCTCGGACGGTCATCGGAAAGTGGAGTATGAGGACAATTCTTGCTCAAGTTATGGTTTTTGCAGATGATATTGTTCTCATAGCAGACTCAATAGATAACGTAAGGCAAGCAGTCATAGAGTGGGAAGCTGAGCTCGATAGAAAGGGAATGTTGATAAATGCAAGTAAGAGCAAGGTAATGCATATAGGCCGGGAAAATGAGATTGTGGAGATCAGATGCAGAGGAGAAATCCTAGAGATGACAGTGGAATATACCTACTTAGGCACGGTCATCAGCAGGAATGGAAGGATAGATGGGGAGATCTCCAATCGGATCAGGAAGGCGAATAACGTCTAATACCACCTATGCAATACGGTTGCTGGGAAAAGGGAGGTTAATAAAAAAGTGAAGCTGCACATCTTCAAGGCCATTTACTTACCTACTCTTCTATATGGAAGCGAAAGCTTGGTCCCACTTGACAAGCACTGGAGCCGAGTAACAGCGGCGGAGATGAAATACCTGAGGAGAGTGGCGGGCCGAACCAGGAGAGATCTTGTTAGAAATCAGCACATACGAGAGGAGCTGGAAGTTCCGGCTGTTAAAGAAATAGTGGAAAAAAGGCAGCTGAAATGGTTTGGCCATCTTTGCCGGATGAAGGAAGAACGAGACCCAAGGAAGTTTTTTGAGGCTAGGCCGACTGGAAGTCGACCCCGGGGCAGACCCAGGATGACATGGTCGGACAACATCTCCAGGTTGGGACGACAAAGAGGGCAAGGGCTGAATTCCATGAAAGCGTTAGCAAGGGGCCGGGATGCATGGCTGGCTTGGACTGAGGCACCTCCACGCTGAGAGGCATAAAGGAGGAAGAAGAAGAAGAAGATTATTTTTACATAGTTATTAGTCACGCTTTACAACATTTTATTTACAACACATTTACTTTGTAAATTTTTAATGTAACACACAATGTTATACTAATTTGAAATCCAATTTGAGTCATCTATTCGGCCGAACTATTCGATATTCAGTTCGCATTAAATCACTGCATTTGCAAACGCTCAAAACAAGAAAATTTCCTCTTTGCACCGACTCGTTGAGTGCCCTATTGGAGTATTAAAGATATATTTACAAACAATCAAATAGTACAAAAAATACATAATAACATACAAATGCTCCGAGAGTCAAAAAGGGCCGTCAACTTCATGTGGATTCCAAGCCACGTGGGAATAGACGGAAATGAAAAAGCAGATGTAGCAGCCAGAGAAGCACACCAACTCGACTCCATCACCCCAACAACAATTACATCTGCAGAGCTCTATCAACCACTCAAATAAGATATTGATTAAAGCTGGCAACAAATGTGGAACGAAACCCAGAACAATAAAATAAAAACTATTACAACCTCCATCAGTCCATGGAAATATTCGACAAGAGACAACAAAAGAGATGAAGTCGTACTAGGAAGACTCCGAATAGGCCACACAAGATTTACATATGGTTATCCTATGACAAACGATCAACCGCCGTTAAGTAGGAAGTGTAACACAGACTTAACTATCTACCATATATTAATGGAATGCCATACGTATGCAAATATTCGAAACGAATGCAATATTTCCAATAATAGAGCAGTGGCTCTTAGAGATGACCCCCAAATAGATAGTTAAATAGTTGAATTTTGTGAAAATTGTGATTTTGTATAAAGAAATTTAAATTACAAGTTTTTTGTATCCTCATTTATATTGTTAAATTTAAAATGGTAATGTAGGCGAGGATATAATTACAATACAGATTACGCAAATCACAATATTGACAATTTACATAAACACAGTTTACTTTCAAAATTCAGGTACTTAACGAAAACGAGAGTTATAGATATTACAAGGCGATGATAACTTAGTAGTTTTTCGCTCTAAAACCTTATGAAACATACAAACAATTTGAATTAACAATAGTACAGTTAAATCTTCCAATAGTAAGGATTTCAAGCATGCACCAATCTGCTTATTTTAATTTCTCGACAAATTGCTAAACGAATAATGCTATTGGTTGTTATTTCTTGATAATTAAAATATTATTATTTGTGCATAATTACGTAGGTTAATTATTTTAAAAGGGGATCAAATAATGCATCTCGTACTGAGTCGTATGATTTGGATTTAGTTTTTTTAGTAGTTATTTTGGATTTTTAAAATTGCCGAAGTCCTTATGATTTAGCAACACGTGAAAAGCTCTGTTTGCTCGCACGTCTCGTGACATTGGCATTTTTCAGTTTTCAGCCTCCAGCAAACTCCCACTCCTACTCATTTCATATTAATAATAAACTGTTATATCATGAACCACTTCATTGCAGGGTAAAATACCAAATATTGTTTTCTTTGAACTTCTACTTTGTGAGATAAATGCAAATACGTTCTGTTGATCCACCCCTCCCCTCCTTCATTCGTTCTTGGACTACTAAAATTTGAGGGATTGACATAATTGTTTTTTTCTTTCCGCTGAAGAATATTTCTATCTATCTGTTCAGCTCTAGTTGGTTGGCAGACCTGTATGTTTACAATTCAGACGCTTTCCGTTGGGAGGTTATTAAAAATGACAGAAAAAAATTCTCATTACCGTATGTATTTATTCACTTAATATTCACGGTGGTGTTAAGTGATAGTAGTATGTATATTTATCTATTGTAAAATTTCATGAGGGAAACCTTCTTAGTTTACGCAGCGACAGCCCCGGCGTCTTTACTCACTGGCCTTGCGACTAATCCACTCCCCAGAAAGATTCCATCGTTAAATGTTGTTTCAGAGTATGCGCGCCCAATACTTGATATTTGGTTGTATGACAGGCATATTTTCTCCTGATTTGTTTGCAACCGTCTGGTATATATTATCCGGCTAGTATATAGCTTTAGAAGGTAGAACGCTCATAAAGTAGAGCGTTATGAGTTGTAATTACATTCCATGTTCAGTGCTCAGTGAAGCCCTCCTTCACCTAAAGTAAGTAAGTAAAGCTTAGTATAATTAATTTTTTTTTTTTAAATTAATTTATGACTACAGAGCCTTAAAACGTCTACTACAAAAAAGTCCGTCACGCAGGGGCTGCGTAAACTAAGCAGATTTCCCACGTGAAGTTATACAATAGAGAAATCTGCATACGAGTGCCGATCAGTTACGGAAGAGGCCGAACTAACTTTCGGCGGGAACCATAGCTCATCCGTTACACTTAATAAAAATGCAAATATCTCAGTTAGTATTCAAGAGAGAGAATAAATGTATACAACAATATTTATAGTAAATTTAATTTGCAATAAGATTGATTCTATACAATTTTTAGATCTGACATATAGTAATGGAGATATCTTGAATTTTCGAAATTCCCCCTCTAAACCCCAACTCCCACTGGTCCGATTTCAGCCGTTAACGAACTTGATCTTCCTTTTTACATAAAACGATTACATACCGAGTTTGGTGACGACTAAACAAAAATTGCGGCCGCTAGAGTGTTAACAGACAAAATATATATATATATATATATATATATATATATATATATATATATATATATATATATATATATATAAAATTGTAACCTCTGTCTGTACATTAATTTTTTCCGAAATTTCACGATAACTTTTCGTTTCACATGTCACAGACACCATACCTGCATTTTATTTCTTTGGTGTCTGTTGGTTTGTTTATTTGTTTGTTTGTTACCTTCTCGCGTATAAACGACTGAACCGAATTTTATGAAACTTGGTATGTATATTACTACTACCCAACTTAGACTTTAGGCTATGTTAATATTCTCTGAGACGAACAGGAGTGGGGGTCTTAAGGGAGGCCTGAAATTTAAAAATAGCGATCATTTCGTTTCCTATTGCTTTTTTAGCAAATATGCCCATAACAAAAGTTGTTTACTATGTAATTTAGAGCAACGTTTGTTATATGCACTTTGGCCGTATACGGAAGTATAAATGAGTTATACGCTAAAAACTATAAAGGGAGTCCACAACTTTAATTTGGCACAAAAGACTCAGCCGAACAAAACCAAACTCGGTATGTGAATTAGTACTAACGCCTTCCTTATAATAGCCATACTAACATTCTAGGGACGGGCAGGAGTGGGGTTATATAGAGGCCTGAAATTAAAAATAGTGATTTCCTATTGGGGTTTCGGCAAATATGCACATAGCAAAAGTTGTTTATTTTGTTATTTAGAGAATTTTGCTCAACACTTCTTTTCATTATGAACTACCAGGTACCTCAAATGAAAAAAATGTTTCAAATGTATGTCAATATTTTCTCATTAATAATTCAAATCTATGCATAATGCACAGGAAACGGGAAATATGACAATATGCAGGACAGTGGTCTTGCATAAAAAAATAATTTTATTATTAACAAATCCACATAAACGACGGGTGTTAACCCTAAACACTGGGACGGGTAAATGTCAAAATATTGTGCAATGTAAAGCCTTGCCAAAAATATACCATCACCATTCAGCCTCAAATGAATTCCCGAGCGAAGCCGGGTATCTGAGCTAGTATATATATATATATATATATATATATATATATATATATATATATATATAATTGTGTTGATGTTTTCGACCAGGTTATATTTATATATGGTGTGTTATTCTTTTCGGAGTTTTGGTCAATGTTGGTGAAATAAATCTTAGTTTATGCCGATTTTTCGAGAATCTTTATTTTATTTTCTTCAGGCGTAGGTTACTATAACCCTAGTCATAGTGCAATAACAATGTATAATAGTTTACAGGTATCTTTAGTCTTGGTATGTAATAACAAGAAAAAAACACCCTTTTACAATAAAGTGTAATAACTATGTGCAATATTATAAAGTAGTACCTGTAATTTTACAGCCCTGAAGAAGAGAAATTAAAGATTCTCGAAATATCGGCATTAAACTAAGATTTATTTCACCAACATTGACCAAAACTCTGAAAAGAATAACACACACACACACACAAATATATATATATATATATATATATATATATATATATATATATATATATATATATATAATTTGGAACGGACCTCATTTTCGTCATTTCCTGGGTAGGATCGATGGACATTTGAAGAAATTTTTCGAAAATCTCGTCATGAGTACGACTTCAATAGCTGATTTCCCTTAAGGGATGTCCCCTGCTAAGAAAATCAACAAGTGGACCAAAATATGATCTGAGCATTCGCAGAAAGGGTTGGATTTATTCCAGAAATTCACAGGTGTACAATTTCTTATCTCCCTCTAATGCTCTTAAGTTCTATCTGCAAAGCGAATATTAAGCGCCACGAGGAAAATATGGACGTGATCGACTTACTCGGGATTCACTGTCGAACCCTTTACATACATTTCACGTCGTGTTCCTCGTGAGTTTTTGCCCATTAGGAAGGCTCTTAGTGTAGGCATGCACGTAGTCATCAGTGAACCAGTTTTTATTTTTATGAGCCGAGATAAGAAAATTTCTTGATCCAATTGCATATTTTTTTTTAAAAGCCTTCTCGAAGGCTTCTGGCTCTGAGATCGTATGAATTGGAGGACTCGAAAATTTCTTTATAGTCATCTAGAGCCTTTCGAAAATATTTACAGTCTTTGGCACAATTTATCTTCTTTAAAAAAGTGAAAGATATTTAAAACTATATACTTTTTATGCAAATATTTAGTATAAAATGGAGTTATGGGCGGAAAACTGTTGATAACAATGGCAGTATGCCAATGATGTCGTGAGCCTTTCTATAATTGGCTAGAATATTATGTTAACCAATTGTATAGAGGAAAGTAAACCAAAAACAAAAAACATTAAATGATTATTTACTTTTCAAAAATCATTATTATTTTTGAACTACTTTCGGGCCCAAATGACGCCTCATAAGGAAACAATAAAACACAAAGAGGTAGTATACAACAGCACTTTTCATTCAGAGTTACAATGAACGAAAAACAACAAGTGTAAGGATTTGTGAAAAATAGTAAAACGATTTTTTTTTAAAAGATAGTCGTAACAAAAAATTTTTAAAATGCAACATGTGGCAATAACAGAGGGAGGGGGGTGGAAGTAGAAAACCGTAATACAAAAATAAAATATGGTACATACCAGTTGTAGTAGAGCAGGAGCAATGCAACTAAAAATTAACGCCCTGAATGAAAATCACATTTGAATGGGGATAGGACAAGTTTGGGTAGGGGTGGAAAGAGTTTGGGGAAAACCTAAAGGAAAGAAGTCATTGAACCTGTAATATTTTATAGATGTGTGAATATGTGGGAGATATTTTTTAGCATATTTCCCTTAAGGGAAATCAGCTATTGAGGTTGTACTCATGACGGAATTTTCGAAATTTTTCTTCAAATGTCTATCGATCCTACCCAGATGATGAAAATGAGGTCCGTTCAAAATTATATATATTTGTCTGCTAACGCTCTAGCGGTCGCAATTTTGTGGGGGGGGGGTTTGATCGTTTACGAAACTCGATATTTAACCTCCGGGTTTTATGTAAAAAAGACACGATCAAGTTCGTTAACGGCTGAAATCGGACCAGTGGGAGGGGGGGGGGTTTAGAGGAGAGAGGATTTTTCGAAAATTCGAAATATCTACGTTACTATACGTCCGAGTCGATCGAAAAATTGTACTGAAATTCAAATTCTTGCTGCTGCAAAATAAATTTACTATAAATATTGGGTTTTATATACATTTATTCTCTATCTTGAATATTTACCGAGATATTTGCATTTTTATACAAGTTCTGTTGGTTCGGGTATAGTTTGGATTAGGTCGGCGGGTGGTGGCATTTCCGTCAGAACCACTCGGCTCAGTGTGGAAGCTGTCGTTTCTAACCTTACCTCAATTCTTTCTTTGTGAAGCTTCTTCTAACTATTCAAATTCTTTATTTATGCAAATACGTTTCTGTTTCATCCTCCCCCCCCCGCCCCCCCCCCCTTTCTTTAGTTTCTTGGGACTACTAAAAATTTGAGTAATATTAAAAATATAAATTATTCTTACAATTAAGAAGCCGTTTCAGTTGGGAATTTATTTTAATTAACTGAAAGATTTCTCAATACCGTTTGTATTTAATCACGGTGGTATTGTGTTACCAGTTTGCAGATTTCTCTATTGTAAAACTTCACATGGGAAATCTGCTTAGTATACGCAGCCCCTGCGTGACGGACTTTATTATTTGTTTATCTGTTTTGTAACTACTACAATTAGGGTCTATGCTAATGTGGAAAGTTTCAAAAATGAGGTGTCTGTGGTGATTTTTTTGAAAGTCTAATATGTAAGTGTTGTTGAAATCAAAGGTGTGGTTGTTTGTTATGTCCTGTTTTGCGAGGGGGGAACTGTCTATTTCTTCTTTTGTAATAGTGTGTTTGTCTTGGCCAAGTCTGTGTTGTCTCTCCAATGTATGTAGCATTACATGTGGGTGTCCAGCATGAAACTTGTAAATGACATTAATGATTTGGTCATGAGAAAGAGGGTGGTGTTTAGACATTTGAGTTTATTTTTTGGTTTTGAGTCATAAGTTGATGTTAGGGAAACTTTCTTTATACTTTTGTTTAGTTGTTGTGAGAAAAGTTTTTGATATGTTAGGGATCGAAAAATGGGAGGTGTTGCTTTCATATGGTGAAGTGCTGATTTGGGTTTGATTTTAGAATTACTGATGGTGCTGTTTACTAAGGCTCGGGGGTTTGGTTTTTTTTGAGCGGATCTGAGTTAACTTAATGATGTTCTGCGGATGGAATTCAAGATAGGATATAGTGAGGGATATGTATGAGATTCTTTACCACTCATTCCATTTAGTTTTTGGTGGTATGGGTTTGAAAATATAATAAAAAAATTCCGTCACGCCAGGGGGCCCCTGCGTGTAAACTAAGGCAGTATCTTCCCACGTGAAGTTTTACAATAGAGAAAATTTCAGAATAGAGAGCCAAGGGGGGCCGAACAGTTACGGGAACGGGCCCGAACTAAGCTCTTGACGGAAACCCAAGACTAGACCCCGAAGTTATGCCGATCTCATCTCAGAAGCTGATAAACAGAAAAAAATGCAAATATCTCGGTTTAATATTCAAGATACAGAATATAAATGTAAATACCACTATTTATAGTCAAATTTAATTTGCAAATAAAGATTAATTTCTATATACTGTTTTCGATCCGACGTATAGTAACGTGATGATATTTATTTCGAATTTTCGAAAATCCTCCTACCTTTTATTAATATTAAAAACCCCCCTCCCACTCTGATCCCGATTTCAGCCATTAACGAACTTGATCTTTATTTTTACATAAAAACGTTTAAATAATCGAGTTTGGTAAACGATCAAATGAAAAATTGCGTCCGCCTAGAAACGTTAACAGGCAAATATATATATATATATATATATATATATATATATATATATATATATATATATATATATATATATATATACTAGCTGAGATACCCGGCTTCGCCCGGGAATTGATTTGAGGCTGAATGGTGATGGTATTTTTTTGACAAAACTTTACTTTGCACAATATTTTGACATATACCCGTCCCAGTGTTTAGGCTTAATACCCGTTGTTGGCATTTGTTAATAATAAAATTAATTTTTTATGTAAGTCTTCACTGCCCTCCAAATTGTCATATTTCATATTTTGTTATATTGTCATATTTCCCGTCTCCTGTGCATCATAGCATAGATTTCAGTTATTAAGGACAAAATATTAACATAGATTTGATTTAATTTTTCCTGGTGAGGTACCTCATAGTTCAAATCAGAATGAATTGTTGAGCATATCAATAGTTCTACGCAAATTACTTGCTCCACACATTGTTCCTGGAGAAATGTATAAAACAAAAGTTAATCTAAATAACAAAGTAAACAACTTCTGTTATTTGCATGTTTGTCGAAAAACAAATAGACAATGAAATATCGCGAATTTTTATTTCAGACCTCCCTTATACCCCCCTCCCGATCTAACCTAAAAATTTTAAGATGGCTGATAATCATGGAAGAATTAATGCTAATTGACATACCGAGTTTTTAAGTTCGGTTTAATCGTTAGCGCCCAATGAAATAGCTGACTCCCGCTTTAGTTTATAGTGTATATCTCGTTTATAATTCGGTATAAGAAAAAAGTGTATATAACAAAAGTTACTCTAAATAACAAAATAAACAACTTTTTGTATGTTCATACTTGCCGAAAAACTAATAAACAAACAAACAGACACCAAAGATACAAAATGCAGTTATGGTGTCTATGACATGTGAAACGAAAAGTTATCGTGAAATTTCGCGAAAAAAATCAATGTACAGACAGAGGTTACAATTTTATATATATATATATATATATATATATATATATATAATTTTGAACGGACCTAATTTTCGTCATCTCCTGGGTAGGATCGATGGACATTTGAAGAACTTTTTCGAAACTCGCGTCATGAGTACGACCTCAATAGCTGATTTCCCTTAAGGGGAACCTGCTAAAAGGCGTCTTGAGTAAGTTGGTTTTGTGCACCAGTCGTACGGAAGCTTGTAGCTGGTTTCAATTTTGCAAGTGAATCGGAGGCGTGGGTGATAGGAGTTGAATGAATTTAGGAGATAAGGGAGTTTGGCTGGGTTTATGATCAGGAAAAGGTCATCGGGGTACAAAGATATAAAGGAAATATCGTCCTTGTAGAGGGGAATTATGTTGATCAGAGGGAGGTCCTTGTTGTTCGAAAGATGCTAAGGTGGTCGGAGGGGCGAAAGCAATTTCCAATTGGCGAGGCC